>CM057048.1:55967073-57167073 GCA_029948455.1 Solanum rostratum
AGGTCATTTTGACGTTAAAAGTCCCATTCTAACAATTTAAAAAAACTAGGGCTTGAGGAAAGAGGAGAAGAGCTTGAAATTGGGAATTCAAGAGAAAATTCTTGAAGGTGATTGTTGATAGCTTCATCCCAGGTATGTAAGACTAAACTAGAAGCATGAGCTTGTCCTTTCATGTGCTCCATAGATGGTCATAGAGGAGTTGAGTGTTCATGAGTCCCCATACGAGTTCTCAAATTGATTCTTGAATATCTTCTTATAGAGTATGTCTATTATTATGTACTTCCATATGTTGATGATCATCATTAACTTTTTTTTCTTGAATTGGATATTTTCATGAGAATTACATAATCCTACATGACTATTCTGAAAGCATAAACGAATGAACTTTAGAATTGAGTCTAGAGCATTGATTCGATGTTGTCGGTGGTAATTGTGATTGTGATTTGTGATGAGAGAATGATGATGAGTTGATAGAACTTGAAAGTCCAATGAGTCTCCATAAATGAACTCCATTGATTTGTCTATTCGATTGTTCCCTTACGAATGTTCTAAATCCTGAGTCGTTGATTGAAATGTTCCTTGATGAGAGGGTTAAAGCCCCTATGAGATTGATTGATGATAGGGTTGAAATTCCCTATAATTTGATTGGTTTGATTGGATTTATTGTCTTATGATCATTGCGTCATGGGAGGAGTATCGAGCACTAAAAGAGTAAGAGCTAGTCCAACTCGCACTCGTCAAATTACATCGTCAAAGGTAGGTGAGGCATAGAACCATCACATTATCTTGTGGTTCCTCTTGATTAGAAGTCCCTGAAAGCAATATAGGACTTAGTTGATTGTGTTTCCATTTGGAATTCAATTCGTTCCCTACCTGGCATGTTTGGAACGACTGTGGCAACATCAGCTTGACTGTTGTACATTCAAGGGCTCATAAGTGATTGTTGTTGGATAAGAGAAACTCCCAGAAAGTTCCTAACTTGAGTACTCTGAGTCGAGATGAGATGAGATATGATGAGATGAGTTCCTATAAGTTGAGTTCTGATTTGATTGATGAGGTTGATTGGTTAATAGGGCACTTGTCCACTCTTTATTCCTGCTTTAGATAGACATGTTACATGTTTATTGTTTACTATTTTTGAGTTGATGTTGTTCCGTATTATTCTACCTATTTCAGTTTCATTTAAGTATTTTACGTACCACACATTCCATGTACTGACGCCACTCGGCATTGCATCATTTTATAATGAAAATATAGGGATTAGAGATCGTCAACAGGCACACCGTTGAGGATTCGAGACATTTAATCGATTGGTGAGCCTCCTCTATTCGGGAGGTTCACTACCTTTATTTTATCATGCGTTTGAGTTAGACTAGGCTAGTCTTATATTTTGATTTCGGTAGCCATGGGTCTGTCATTGGAACCACTTGATTAGTGATATAGGCTTCATAGATGATAGTTGGACGTTAATGTTGAGATTGTGAGCTAGTGCTTCCTACTAGCCTTTATTATTAATCTATTATTATTTGAGACATTAGATGAGATGAACTCATTTACATTGATTTACTTCCACTGATCTATGAAGGTTTTGGATAGAATGGATGTGACAAGTCCAAGTGGTTCCATTGGGAGCTAGCAACAGTCTCTATGTGCCGGCCACGTCTTGGGTACCCTCTTGAGGCGTGACAAACTTGGTATCAGAGCACAAGTTTCAAGAGTCTTAGGGAGTCTATGAAGCCATGTCTAGTAGATTCCTTATTATTGGTGTGAAGAGCTCCACATCTATAATTTGAAGGCTATAGGTCATTTAGTAATTGTTTCACTTCTTTCATGTTCTAAATCATACGATAGAGCATAACTCTATGAAAGGTTCTCTTCTGAATCGTGCTCTACGTGTTGCATAGTTGTGATCATGCCTCCTAGAAGAGCCATCAGAGGTAGGGGACGTCCCGCCAGACAAAATGTTAACCCATCTGAGCCTCAAGAACTTGAGGAGCCTGCGGACCAAGCTTTCCCAATTGAGCAGCCCCCGCAAGATGAGGTCTCCAGTGCTGAGCTATGCCAGGCTATTCAAACTCTAGCCCAGACTGTCACAGCACCTACTGCGAGACAAGGAGCAGGTAGACATGATTCCCATGACACGTCTCGAGTCTAGGAATTCTTGAGGATGAATCTGCCTAAGTTCAAATGGTCTGCATCCATTAAAGATCCTGAGAACTATGTGGAGGAACATTAGAAGGTGTTCCAAGTGATGCATGTGGCTGATGCTGACAGGGTTGAGCTGGCTGCTTACCAAATCAAGGGTGTTTCCAGACTATGGTTCGACCAATGGAAAAAAGGTAGAGGAGATGATGCTCCATTGTTGTCTTGGGCGATGTTCAAGAAAGCCTTCTTGGGGCGCTTCTTCCTAAGAGAACGAAGAGAGGCTAAGGTGAGAGAGTTCTTGAATCTGAAATAGGGATTTATGACTGTGCAGAAGTATAAGTTGAAGTTCACACAACTATCTTGCTATGCTCCGAACATGGTTGCTAATATGAGAGGAAGAATGGTGATGTATGTTGATGGGTTGAATAGAGGACCCAAAGGAGATGTGAGGGGAGCAAAGCTCGTGAGTGATATGGATATTGGGAGATTGATGACATTCATACAACAAGCGGACGAGGGGAGACAACAAGATAAGGATGAGTTCAGATGTAAGAGAGCAAAGACATCCAGTCATGAGGTTGGAAGAAAAAGTAATGGTAACCGGTTCCTAGCACCATCATCTGCTAGTGCACCTACGCCTACAGGCAGGTATGATCAAAGGTCTCAGAATTTTGGAACCCACACATCTCAGTCACAAGCTAATGTGGCTCAAGGTTCGCAACGTAAGCCACCATGTGATAAGTGTGGCAAAATTCACTTGGGGAGATATCGTCCAAGCGGGTCACCACCCTTACTACTGTCCAAAGTCGGCTGACCTGGCCAAATCTTTTGAACCAGCCCCACCAGCTAGAGAAAACCAGAGGGCCACTACGTTAGGCACAAGCATAGCAACAAACCGTTTGTATGCCACGGGTAGTCGCCAAGATCAGGAGAACTCCCCATATGTTGTGACATGTATGATTCAAGTCTTTACTTTTGATTGTTATGTTTTGATGGATAAGGGGTGCCATATTGCCATTAGTAACTCCTTATGTGGCCAATAGATTTGATAGAACCCCTAAGAGTATTCTTGAACCCTTTAATTTTTCTACTCCAGTGGGTGATCCTTGGCATGGATTGCTTCACGACTGTTATGCCTCTGTTGATTGTAGATCCTAAATCGTTAACTTCCAATTTCCGAATGAACCAGTTCTAGAGTGAAAGGGTGATTATGTTGCACCTAGGGGAAAGTTTATCTCATATCTTAGAGCGAGAACTGGATTTCCAAAGGTTGTAGCTATCACCTCATGCGAGTGAAATCTGATGATGTTGAGTCTCCAACTATTGAGTCAGTCCCGATTTTGAATGAGTTTCCGGAAGTGCTCCTTGAGGATCTGCCTGGAGTCCCTCTTGATAGGGAGATTAACTTTGGGATTGATGTTCTTCCGGATACCCAGCCTATCTCAATTCCACCTTATAGGATGGCCCCTGTTGAGTTGAAAGAACAATTAAAAGATTCGTTAGAGAAGGGCTTTATTAGGCCGAGTGTTTCTTTTTGGAGTGCCCTGGTCCTGTTCGTGCGAAAGAAAGATGGGTCCCTCAGAATGTGAATTGACTATAGGAAACTAAATAAGGTCACCATAAAGAATAAGTATCCTCTTCTAAGGATAGATGATCTGTTCGACTAGCTTCAAGGTTCTTATTGTTTCTCAAATATAAACCTCAGATTTGGCTACCATCAGTTGAAAGTGAGGGAATGTGATATTCCAAAGACAGCCTTTAGGACAAGATATGGACATTTTGAGTTCTTAGTCATGTCCTTTAAGTTGACGAATGCACCTGCAACCCTTATGGACTTGATAAATAGAGTATTCAGACAATATCTTCATATGTTTGTGATTGTCTTCATCGACGACATTTTGGTGTATTCGAAAAATGAGAAGGAGAATGCTAATCACCTCAGAGTTGTCTTCCAAACACTTAAGGACCATGAGTTGTATGCAACATTCTCGAAGTGTGAATTCTGGCTTAAATCAGCGTCCTTTCTAGGTCATGTTGTCTTTGGTGATGGTATTCGAGTGGATGGACAAAAGATTGACGCAGTTAAGAACTGGCCCAGACCGACCTCTCCAACTGCCATAAGAAGTTTCTTAGGGTTAGCAGGCTACTACCACAGATTTGTTGATGTATTTTCTTTCCTATCCACACTATTGACTAAATTGACTCAAAAGAAAGTCAAGTTTCAGTGGTCTGACGAATGTGAGAAGGGTTTCCTAGAGCTGAAGACTATACCAACTACTGCACCGGTTCTACCCTCGCCCGTGGGACAGAGGACTTTGTAATCTATTGTGATGCTTTGAGGGTTGGATTGCGATGTGTGCTGATGTAGAGAGGGAAGGTGATAGCCTATGCTTCCTGAAAACTATAGCTTCATGAGAGGAACTATCCAATCTATGATCTTGAGTTGGCAGCAATGGTGTTTGCACTTAAAATTTGGCGACACTATTTGTATAGAGTGCATGCGGATGTGTTCATTGACCACAAGAGCTTGCAGTATGTCTTCAGTCAGAAAGAGCTCAACTTATGACAGAGGAGATTGTTGGAGTTGCTCAAGGATTATGACATGAGCATTCCCTACCACCTCGGTACAGCTAACATTGTTGCTAACACTCTTAGCAGGTTGTCAATGGGTAGCACAACCCATGTATAGAAGGGAAAGAAGGAGCTAGCTAAAGAAGTGCGTTGATTGGCTCGATTGGGAGTTAAACTTCAGGAGAATAATGAGGGAGGAGTTAATGTTCAGAATGGGTCTGCTTTATCCTAATTGGCTGAGGTGAAAGAAAAACAAGACCAAGATCCTGTCATACTCCAATTAAAGGAGGCTACCCATAAACAGAAATTGATGGTTTTCTCAAAAAAGGGAGATGGAGTGTTGAGATACCATAGTAGACTATGTGTTCCCGATGTGGAACATTCGAGATAGAATCACGGTTGAAGACCATAACACTAGATATTCCATCCATCCTGGCACCACCAAGATGTACCACGACTTGAAAAAAGTCTATTGGTGGAGTGGATTGAAGAGGGATATTGTTGAGTTCGTTTCAATGTGCCCGAACCGCTAGCAAGTGAATGTTGAGCATCAAAGGCCATGTGGATTGGCTCAGAACTTTGAGATTCCTGAATGGAACTAGGAGATGATTAATATGGACTTTTTTACTAGTCTACAAGGTCTCGAATGAAATATGACTCAATATGGGTGATTGTAGACAGGATGACTAAATCGGCTCACTTCTTAGAAGTCAAGACCACCAACACTGCGGAGGAGTACACCAAGTTATACATCTAGGAGATTGTGAGGTTGCATGGAGTTCCGTTGTCCATCATCTCGGACAGAGGAGCTCAATTCACCTCCCAATTTGGGAGATCATTCTAGAAAGGATTGGGTACTAAAGTGAACCTGAGTGCAACCTTTCATCCACAGACAGATGGTCGGGCAGAGCACACAATTTAGACATTAGAGGATATGTTCAGAGCCTGTATTTTTTATTTTTAGGGAAATTTGGATGATCACCTACCATTGAGTGAATTTGCATATTACAACAGTTATCATGCAAGCATTCAAATGGCTCCCTATGAAGCCTTTGTATCGAAGGAGATGTAGATCACCAATTGGGTGATTTGAGGATGGAGAAGCAGAATTGATTGGGTCTGATCTTGTCCACGAATGGATAGAGAAGTTAAGGTCACTAGAGATAGAGTGAAGACTGCCCAGAGTCGCCAGAAATCTTATACCGATGTGAAGAGAAGAGAATTAGAGTTCGAGGTAAATAATTGGGTGTACTTCAAGGTGTCACCTATGAAGGGTGTCATGAGATTTGGGAAGAAGGGGAAGTTGATTCCACACAATGTGGGACCATATGAGATTGTAAAGAGAATTTGGAAGGTTGCATATGAGCTAGAGTTGCCTTTTGAGTTAGATGGAATTCATCCGGTATTCCATGTGTTTATGTTGAAGAAGTTCTTGGGAGATCCTACCTTGGTTATCCCTGTTGACAGCATTGGAATGAAGGATAGGTTGTCATACGAGGAGATTCCGATCCAAATACTCGATCGTCAGATTCGTATGTTGAGGAACAAAGAAATAGCCTCAGTCAAAATCTTGTGGAGAAATCAATTCATTGAGAAAGCCACATTGGAAGCTGAGGAAGAGATGAAGGCCAATACCCGCACCTATTCATGCTAAATGATGGGAACGTCGAAGGTAAATTTCTTACCCTTGACTAAATTGATTGGTTTATTTTTGAGTTGATTGTCTATTCCTGAGTCCCAATAGAATTGATTGAGATTTATGGGAAGTTGAGAGTATGATTGGTAGAGTTAAAGTTGAGATGAGTCTCGAGTCTATTCGTGCCTTGATACCCACCTTTACTCATTAGTCGAGGACGAATGATCCCAAGGGGGATATGACGTAACGCACAGTAAAATTATCAAAATACCTCTAGAGGAGATATATGAGCGTAACGCATCTTCCAATGCTCGTATGAAAAATCCAAGGAAGTATTTGCGATCGCACGAAAAATTAATTGGGAAAATGGTCTCGGTCAATTTTTACAGTGACTGGATCAAAAGATAATCTTTTGACCCAAAAAATAATGAGATGCACGATGGTGGTGTGTTGCGCCTCTGTAGAAGGGTCACATTTAAATTTTTTCAATAGGATTGGGAAAACTTGTTCAGAAACGTTTTGGAGAAAATACGCTGTGCGCGATCATTCCGCGTTGCGAACTGGGCTATCCCTAAGCTGAATTTTTTTTTCAAATTTTGTGAGGGGCATTTCGGTCAATTCACAACCCATTCTAAACTCTATACACGATATAATTAGGTCATTTTGATGTTAAAATGGTCTAAAGCCCTATTCTAAGTTCTATTCTAACAATCTATAAAGACTAGGGCTTGAGGAAAGAGGAGAAGAGCTTGAGATTGAGGAATTCAAGAGAAAATTCTTGAAGGTGATCATTGATAGCTTCATCCCAGGTATGTAAAGCTAAACTAGAATCAAGAGATTGTCCTTTCATGTGCCTCATAGATGATCATAGAGGAGTTGAGTGTTCATTACTTCCCAAACATGTTCTCAAATTGATTCTTGAATATCTTCTTATAGAGTATGTCTATTTTCATGTACTTTTGTATATTGATAATCATCATAGACTTATTTTCTTGAATTGGATATTTTCATGAGAAATTGCATAACCCTACATGATTATTTTGAAAGCATACACGAATGAATTTAAGAATTGAGTCTAGAGCCTTGATTAGATGATGTCGATGATAATTGTGATTTGTGATGAAAGAATGATGATGAGTTGGTAGAACCTGACAGTCTGGTGAGTCTCCATAAATGAAATCCACTGATTTGTCTATTCAATTGTTCCCTTACGATTGTTCTAAATCTTGAGTCATTGATTGAAATGTTCTTTGATGAGAGGGTTAAAAACCTTATGAGATTGATTAATGATAGGGTTAGAAGTCCTTATGATTTGAATGGTTTGATTGGATTGATTGTTTTATGAGTATTGAGTCATGGGAGGAGTATCGAGTACCGAAAGAGTAAGAGTTAGTCCGACTAGCACTCGTCAAATTACGTCGCCAAACGTAGGTGAGGCATAGAACCATCACATTATATTGTGATTCCCTCTTGATTAGAAGTCCCTGAAAGCAATAGAGGACTTAGTTGATTGTATTTCTCTCTGAAATTCAATTTGTTCCCTACCTGGCAAGTTTGGAACTGCTGTGGCAACATCAGCTTGACTGTTGTACATTCACTGGATCATAAGTGATTGTTGTCGGATAAGAGAAACTCCTAGAATGTTCCTACCTTGAGTACTCTGAGTTGAGATGAGATGAGATGTGATGAGAGACGAGCTCTGATTTGATTGACAAGGTTGATGGGTCACTTTTCTACTCTTTATTCTTTCTTAAGATAGACATCTGACATGTTGATTGTTTACTATTTTTGAGTTGATGATGTTTCATATTATTCTACCTGTTTCAGTTTCATTTAGCTATTTTACATGTCGTACATTCCACGTATTGACGCCACTCAGTGCTGCATCATTTTATGATGCATATACAGGGAATAGAGATCATCAACAGGCGCACCATTGAGGATCCGAGACAATCAGCCGATTCGTGGGCCTCCTACATTCGGGAGGGGTCACTACCATTATTTTATCATGCTTTTGAGTTAGACTAGACTAGTGTTATATTTTGATTTTTGTAGCCATGGGTCTGTCATTGGAACCACTTGATTAGTGATAGAGGCTTCATAGATGATAGTTGGACGTTGATGTTGGGATTGTGAGCTAGTTCCTACTACTAGCCTTTATTATTAAACTATTATTATTTGAGACATTAGATAAGATGAACCCATTTACTTTCATTTACTTCTGCTGATCTGTAGAGTTGTTGGACTGAATGAATGTGAGCCAAGTGGTTCGCCTGGGGACTAGCAATGGTCACTAGTTGCCGGCCACGTCTTGGGTACCCTCCCGGTGCATGACAATCTGCTAGAATGTTGAGGGCATGTGTGACTAGCCTATTGATTTCCTGTTGTATTTTTAGTTGTATGGGCTGACAAAGTGATTATTTGATTTGCTGAGGATCCCTTTAGGAATGATATACTAATTTTCCACTGTATACTAATTGGTTGTTGTACTTCCGATTAGCTGGGATTGATAGAACTATTGTTGACATGTTGGGCAAGCTTGTGACCGCTATATTCATTCTCTACTGTATTTATGCTTAGAGGTCGTATAGGTTGTGGTTGATCTATTAAGGTTCATAATTGCTAGATTTGATATGTTAAGTGCTATATTACTGTGGTTGACCTGTTAGATATTGTAATTGCTAGATCTTGGCCTGTTAAGGCTGGGTTTGTCAAGTTTAATCAGTTGAGACTGGTTATGAGTTATATATCATTATTTTGTTGTAATATGTTATCTGGTAATTCTTTGGCCTTAGCCTATGCTTAGTCTAGTAATTTAGACTTGTGATGTTCAGAGACGGGTACATGGTATGTACTTACTCAGTGTGATTCAAGAGGAGTAGATCCTCGTAGAATGATATAGCAAGCTTGGGTCCGATAGAGTAAGGTCTCAGGAAAGACCATGACATGGCAGGGCTCTACTGCATATCATTGTAAAGGCAAAGTCATAGTACACTTGTAGTTAGAGTCCACACTGTACATCACTATTGAAGGCAGTCATGGTTAGAGTCTACACTATAAACCACCATTGAAGGCAGTCGTGGTCAGAGTCCACACTTTGCACCTTGTCAAACTACGGGCCCTAGCTGACTATATTCCTGGCTGGAGATAGGTTGGGAACATGATAAGGATTGAAGTCCCTATGTGTTTAGGGATGAAGTCCCTATGTGCTCAGGGTTGAAGTCCTTATGTGTTTAGGGTTGGAGTCTCAATATGGTCTGAGGTTCCGATTGAAGGCAGTCGTGGTTAAAGTCCACACTATACACCATCATTGAAGACAGTCATAGTTAAAGTCCACACTGTACACCTTTTCTGACCACATGACCCTGGCTAACTATACTCTCGGCTGGAGGCCAGGACGGGATCATGATCAAGGTTGAAGTGCTTATGTCTTCAGGGTTGAAGTCCTATGTGATAGAGGTTGAAGTCCCTATGTTCTCAGGGTTGAAGTCCTTATGTGTTTAGGGTTGGAGTCTTGATATGTCTGAGGTTTCGGCTGGATTAGGTTACTACACTGCTACCGAGGTCACCTACATATCGTTCAGTTGCGCATTTTTTGTGGTTATGCAAGATTGCTAAATTTGTTACCAATATACCTACCTTATACCATTTTTGTGCATGGTTGTACCTTCTGGGCTTATGGGGGCCCAGTTGGCATACAGGCTTAGTCGATAGGGCCTTACACCTACGTACATCACGCTTTGGTTACATCCCTTGGTACAAATATGCATTACCTGGTTCTGGCAGATTTGAGTACTTTGAATCAACAGATATACATTACTAGGTTTTGGTAGACAACTGTTGTAGAATTACATTCTGATTTATCCCTATTTTATTTACTATTTTTACTCAGTCGGCCTATGATGCCTATTGGGTACCTTATTTCTAGTACTCACCATATGAATCTGCATCTGCTTCATGATGTAGGACCCAGTAAGAGCCAGCGCCATGATTTTCTTGTTGTTGTTGCTACTCCAGGAGACTTGTGGTGAGCGTCAAATGATCTGGGATCCTTTCAATCTCTTTCTATATCAATGGACCCATCTTTTGATACCAGAGAATACCCTTGTCTTCAGTTTTGGTCTTGTATATATTTGTATATATCATTTTGGGTGGAAAGTTGTATCCAGTCTATAGTAGCTCTTTACAATTGACTTCCACGTTCTGGGAAAGTGATTTCTTTGTTGTGTTGTTTCTATAGCAATAGATTTGTGTATATCTATTGAGCAATTTACCTTGTTTATTGTCTCTACCCTCACATCCGTTACTGGTCGTTCTGAGTTTTGGGTTCGCTTGCCTGTAGGAAAGATTATAGCAGGCACCATCATGACTCGTAAAGTCAGATCGTGACAGTTTGCATTTGTTAGGAATTCCGGAACTAGGGGCAGAGCTCTCACGCTTACTTGCAAGCACTCCAGAAACATTCTGATTTGACTCCTTTCACTCTTAAACTGTCTTATTTTGTTATATTCACTTTACTTTACCTAATAATTAGTAACCAAACAGCTAGTAAAAAGTAGATCTAAAGAGAATTAGATTAAGACACATTCTCTTGCCCTCCGATAGGGTAAACAACTAGATATTAGACTACTGCAATTATAGTATTGTTTTGATAAAAACTGGCTAATACATGTTTCGAATGGGGATGCAATTGAAGTTACTTAATAATTTATGTAGTATCCATACATTATGAGTTATTCTATTCTACTTGACCCCTTTGTGTTCTCTTTCAGACATACATGTCTCTACAACTTGCACCAAAG
Source organism: Solanum rostratum (assembly GCA_029948455.1). Classification (NCBI taxonomy): domain Eukaryota; kingdom Viridiplantae; phylum Streptophyta; class Magnoliopsida; order Solanales; family Solanaceae; genus Solanum; species Solanum rostratum. The sequence continues at coordinate 55,978,228 of CM057048.1, forward strand.
AGAGTAGTGACATTAAAAGTATGGATTGGAAGACTCTAATTTACTGATTTTAAAGCCAGAAAATGAGGAAAGAAATGGTATGCTAGTTGCGAAGCACCAGAAATTACAATCATCATTCTTTTGTTCAAGGCAAATAGTCACTAAAAGCTAAAAAGAACCTAGATGAAGCATGAATCTCTCCGTATCGAGCTATCCGAAGTTTAGGTCAAGTTGGAAAATTAAGAAACAAATCAAAAGAGAACTGCAAGAATCCAGTTTACAAATTGAGCAAAACAATATATATGTTTTATTTTGGGGAAACATTTGGCCGCACATTTTGTAAGTAAAGTTGTGCTCAATTTTTTGAGCAAGAATGTTGTAGCGGTTTCTCTCCAACCGTAGACATCAACAAATTCATCATGTCAGTTTATAATGGAAAAGTCCTTTGTGAAGTAACAATATTTTAACCCTGAAAAGATTGCTTGCATACCTTAGACACTTCTATTTTTTGGAACTTCTGTTCAATCTTAGGCATTTCATCAATTCACCAATATCTGATTGTAAGCCTGAAAATTCCTTTCCTTTGGATTTGAAGTGGTCAAAAATTTACTTTTCGGTTACAGGTTTAGTATATGTTGCTCGAGTTTCATCCTTTCTTTTTCATGAGAATCAGTCAATTACTATCTCAATGAATGAAAATGTTATCTTGAAAACGAAATTTCAGCTATACAATGTCAATTGATGTGATCAGTATCTGTGGCACACGACTTTCTTCTCTTCTGGATTACATAGTATCCAACCCCTCCTAGAACAAGTAATAATACAACTCCGTCAACCACTCCTACAACAATTGGAATCCATTTCTTCCAATGAGAGTGCTTATCATGATCTTGATCACTTCCCTTTGGTACCTTGACCATATAACTCAGTCTTCCGTCTCTTTTGATTTGTTTAACTCCTCTAGCTAGCCCATACAGATAGCATTCTCCACGTTTCGTTGGATCATCCTCAGAATCTTCAAAAGAAAAATGTAATGCTGCAACACATGTGCAGTTATCCAGGCACAAATTCGCACATATTTCTTTGCTGACATTGACCTTATAAGGATTGCTTCTTAATACACTCGTAACGCCTTGTAATTCTAGCATTTGGGACTCATTTCCTCCACAAAATCCGTCAGTTATATTTTCAGTGCAATCAGAAAGCAATCCATCTCCTCTTTTTATTAGCCTTATGCAGGAACACTTTTCTGAAAACGTACAAATACCATAAGGTTTACATGCCAATGGAAGATCACAACTAGTGTTTAGCGCTTGATATGAAGCTTCAAACTTCCCTTTGTCAGATGAGTAATAGTAGAATCCCAAATTTCCTGTGCTATTTCCCAATGCTAAAAATCGCAGGGGCTCTGTCTTGTCTGATTGTATCCTTCCAATTCTATGATTTTCGTTGTTGAATATTTCCAGCGAGTTAGAAGTTAACTCAACATATGTGATATTCAGTCCATCTAATTCCAAAGGAGCATATTCCCAATACGAGTACTTCGATTTTCCAGAGTACAAGTACAATGCAATCTTGTCATACTGAATCTCAAAAGAATAGGACAAACTAGAGTTACTAGGGAAAGACGTTAACCGAGTCCTTGAGCTTAGTCTCTGACCCCAAAGCATAATATTAGTTGGAAAATTGAAACTTTGCCATTTTATCAAGTTCAAAGCATCAACTAAGACCAAATTACCTGTCCCAAGTAAGTGCAGTCTCTGCAGAAGAAGTCAAATATTAGCATTCACTATCTATGTTGCACATTATGATTTGGCAATTTTTGTAGTTTTACCTCAGAAAAACATTTACTTAAATGGTTGGAGAACATACAAATTACCCTTTTAGTATTTTGCCAGAAAAGGCCATTTTCTTGTTGCATATGCATTATATCTAAGCACATTATTTATGTCTTAAACTGAAAATTGACATAGAAAAGATTTCACAATCAATTACCTTCACACCTTGTCCTGAAGTTCCAGCTTTCCATCCAACTCTGTCATCTTGACCCCCTTTTAACAGTAAGTCTCCATATTGAGTTAGCTGAAGTGTACATTTGTCTATTGTGTAGAATTGTGACATATGACCAGAACTCCAAACCTTCACATCTCCCAGAAAAACATCAAGTGAACATGTGTATTTATCATTATTGGCTTCAACACTAATTGCACCTCTAAACTTTGGGCCCTTTTGGTTGTCAGTTTCCATAAGAAAAGCCCTGCCCATGAAACCTCTGCTATATGATGTTGGTATCGCAAGACTTACCTGATAACCAATGTGAACATCAGAGGTGCAGTAGCCATGAGCTAACCAGTAGATGAGAAAAACAAGCTCATAAATTTTACTGTGTGGAATGTCACTCACATCAGACATCAGGTATGTTTTCTTCTGCTGATAGATAGGTATTGGTATGCCTATCAATTCGAGAAAATCCGACTAATTTAAGCGCCGTCTTCCAGACATCTAAAAACAAGTGGTTTTACGTTCGGAACTCTATTCTTTCTTGTAATAAGTTAGCAAATTGGCAAATCAAAAGGCTTTGCTCCTGCCTTTGTTGTTAGGGAAGTATAAACAAGAGGAAAAAAAGTAAAAGTTTGGCATGGTTATGATGTTACAACATTATTAGGGTCTCCCCACTCCTTAAAATAGTGACTTAACTATCAAGTGATTCTTTTTTAGAGTTTCGGAGTTATTCTTATCAAATAGTGCATAAAAGGTGTATTAATTAAAAGACGGAAGGATTACATTGAAGTGTAGTGGTTTTGTGGTTAGCACTTAACAATGCACCAATAAATGATACTTATGATTGGAAAAAGCTTTTAAAAGGTGGTTGTCATTTGGACAGTTGAATCAAATAAATAATATATTTCCTCCTGTCCCTATGGTGGACTGAATTTAATAGACAGTGGAGCATTGTCTTAACTTTTCGAGAATTTAAGATTGTTGATGTTTGTCGTTTTATTAGTCATACTGTTGTAGCTTTTGTTTTTGATACGTATTATTGTTTTTTGTTTATTATGTTTGATTATTGCATCATTTTGTTGTTCTTGTTTTTGCTCGTAGGATTTGTTTTGGTTCAATAGTGTTAAGGTATGATTTGTTGTTATTTGATGTTTTAGAAAATATGAAATAAATTAATACTTGCTTGCTTTGCATCCAAGAGGAACGAGGTTCAATTTCACGTATCTCCACTCATTTTCCACTGTGTGGGATTACTGAATATGTTGTTAATCAATACTAAAGCTGTTGAACATGATGTTAGATGATGATAGAAGGTAAATTAGCTGTCTAAAAAGTTAATCCATATTATAATTGATTAATATGAGACACCATTCAGTATATCTGGGGCCTGGGTAGGTAGTAATGGATTGCGAAAGGGACCCATAAATCCCCCTTGTTTTCTTAGATTACTTTTTGGTTTTGTGGCATGGCATGCCCACTATTTGAGTGTTCTTTTGTTTTGAGTGAGAGATGAATTAGGCTCTGCGAATGCAGTGGGGTCAATTGTGAATATACTTTATGCCCATAATCTTTGCCGACGCTTTTGTTGCGTCATACTGACATATTATAAATCCCTCATAATGGTAACAAAGAAAAAGGAGAAGGAAATTTCCACTTGAGAAAAGAAAGGATGAAACTTCTCATAATTTGAAGTTAAAATTTTGCTTTAGATATATATAGTAGGTATTTGGGTTAGTTTTTTTTTTCTCCTTTTAACTTTTGGCTTTTAAGTACTTTTAAAGTTTGAATGTTTTTTATAACACTCAAAAAGTACTTAAAAATATTTTTTTAAAGTAAAACAGTACCAAAAAAAGAAGAAGCCAAAAGCGAAGACTCCTGGGATCTCTAATTTATGACTTTTCGCTTAAATCACTTAAAAAATGTCAATCCAAACACCCCCTATAATTTAGATTTTTAGGTTGTATTTTTCTTTATGAATACAAAAAACTTATAATTTGTGAACATTAATTTAAAAAGTTCAAATTTTATACATTCTTAAAAAATAAAAAAATCATCGTTAAAACATCGAATTAAGAAATTATATATCTCTATGCCTCTTTCCGTAAATGAATATATGTGATTATATGATATTATAAACTTTCAAATACACATAGTTTTTTTGAAAATTCACTAGTTTAATAAATCAACAATAGAAGTAAAATCCTTCCAGATGGTTACGTATAAGCTCTTCACATCGAGTATGACATCTTATTTTTTTTTTTTGCAAAATTAAAATTATATATTTTTAAATAAAATATAAATTTATTGATTAAATTTTATATTTAAAAAAATAAAAATCACAAATTGGAATTGCAAATTCTACTTTTTGAATACTATTAAGTTTTAAAGATGAAGTTGAAATTTTGTATAGATTTTATAAATAAAACTAATTTGAAAGCAAAATTTTAAAAGGAACTTTCAAATTCTATAACCAAGCGCCTACTGAATGACCATTTGGAACTACAAATTCTACTTGTTTAATATTTTTAAGTTTTAAAGTTAAAGTTGAAATTTTGTGTATATTTATAAATAAAATTAATTTGAAATCAAAACTCTAAATGAGAATTCTAAATCCTATGGCCAAATGCTTACTCAATGAACCTAAGATAACAATCATATTTAAAGTATTATAAAGAAGTGGAACATATAAGAGAACACTGCAAATATAACTATCAAATTAGCTTAGCTAGACATCTATAGCTATAATTTGGAGGTTTATAATTTATAGTTATTGATTGAGATGCTAAGGTAAAAATATTTTTTTTAAAAATCTCTCGTTTCTCTTCTCAATCTTATTGACCCTTTCCCTATCTCTCTCTTTCTCTTCTTTGGTCTCCCTCTTTTCCTTGTTTCTGTACTATCACTCTCTCCCCCTTTTGTATTTTGTATTTTTGGCCATTCTCTCTTTGTGTTTTGCATTTCAATCATTATCTCTTAATATTTATATATTTTGAGATATTAGGCGAGTGTATTTGTTATATTAACATGTATATTTAGGTTGTAATCTCTCTCTCCTTCCCACCCCTCTTTATATTTCTGTTTATCCACCTCTCTTTTGCATTTCTATATTTTTTCATATTTTTTATTGTATTACTTGTACCAAGACGTACTTCGAGGTTATATTCTCTCTTACCCCTCTCTCTATAATTTATATTTTTTTAAGTATCAGACATCTATATTTGTTGTATGGATACACACTTTTAGGGTTGTATCGTCTCTTGTCCTTTTGTGTATTTTTATATTTTTGGAGGTACCAGACAACTATATTTATTATATTTATTATATTTATTCCTGCATTTTTCGGTTATATCACCTCTCTCCCCACCTCTTTTTCTTAATATTGTATACTCATTTGCAAGACGATTGTACGTATTGTATTTATACGTGCATTTAAATTGTATTGTTATTTCTACTTTCTCACTATTGTATCATTTGTACTCATTCATATTTGTATCATTTGTATTCATTTGTTCTTGTATCACTTAAATAAAAAAAAAACTCTTGTGTCACTTATATTTATTTACTCCTTTGTCACTAGTATTCATTTCGCTCTTGTATCACTTGTATTCATTTATTTTTGAATCACTTGTATTTAAATCTCATGTATCACTAATATTTAATTGCTTTCATATCATTTATATTTGTTCACTCTTGTATCACTTATATTAATTCTCTCATTTAACACTTATATTTATTCTCCAATGTATCACTTGTTGTAGTAACACAGATGTTGAAACCAAAAGGAAAGACCAGAATTTGTCACTAATATAGGACCCACAAGCCCTTTTTAGGAAACATAAAAGATTCTGCGGACCGTAAAAAGGTACTCGTTGAACCTGATGGATAGTACAACATGCCAAACTTGGGACCACGAAGCAGAACCACAGGTCTTGATTTGAGGTATGGCTGATAATCGAGTATGTGAACGAGATTTAGAGAACAAAAAAAAAATGATTAAACTTCACAGGATAAGGCCTTTTGTGAATAGTTGTTATTTTCACAGATCGTGGAATGTGTTCATGGAGTTGTGACACCCCATAACTCTATTCTTGCATCTACATATGTTTCAAGACTCATTCTTTTATGTGGCAAGTGGATTAGGGTCATAAGAGACCTCTAGTACTTAACCGAGTTCAAAGCATTCCTATAAATTGAATTTCTAGTGTTAGATTATACAAGGACGAACTTTAAATGATCATACCTCTTAGAACACAAAGAATTAGGTGGCACATGACCTACGAAATGAAAGGTCTTTGAATTTCCTTTCCAACGCAACTAATGTCTCCTCGTTTGGAGTTTGAAGTCAAAGGTTTGGTTGTTTTACTGAAGACTGCCTAAAAAGAGATGAAATACGAAACCACATATGGGCCATAGTTTGAGTTACAAGCTATCAGCTAAATCGTTGTAAAAATTCATGAAAATCCATTTTTTGGGTCCAGATTTGAGGAACCTATCTATGAGTTATAGAAACTTCTATGGGCCATAGATTGGGCTCGTTGAATTGATCCACAGACCCCAAAAACTTTGCCCAAAAGTTTACGGATGGGTTCCTATGGGCCGTAGAAGTTTCTACGAGCCATAGCTGGGCTCGTAGATGACTTTGACAGCTTTATAAGAAAGATTATTTTGGTATTTTCCACCCTTTCAAAGCCTAAACCTAACATTTTTACATCTAAATAATTCCCTAAACATATCAGTTCAACCTCTTTACTCTAAAAACAACATCTCCAACCTAGAACAAGATTTCAAAGGAGAAAAAGGCTATGGTTTGAAGATAATCTTGTGAGTTTTTCCAAGCTGTTCCAAGACTCAAAACTTCTAGGTATGTAAGGCTAACTAAAACATGAATTATGTTCTTCGATGTTCCAAAATCACCTGAATTGATGGAGTTGTGACTGAATTGAGTCTCCCATAAATATTTCTTAAAGTTTTTCTAAAATCTTAATGTATTTCTATATAATTTTTGCATGAATTACAATTTTTATGAATTAAATACTTGAAATAGGTGATTTTTCTTTTCTACATAAATCCTAGAATGAATTCTTGTTATTTTTACATATTTCATTTACATGTGCTTGCATGAGTATAATTTTGGCCTAAAGAGTCTATAGAGTCCCTAAATGCTTTAACTCTACTTTTGTTTTCCAGAATACTATAAGTTATAATGATATATGATAGTCTTTATGTGTCAAAAGCTGAACTGTAAAAGATTGTAGCCAAAGAGTTGATAGTTGATGTGATAAATCGAGTTGACAAATGTCTAATGAGACTAGATGAATGAGTTGCCCATAGGCTTGATGTTTATGAACATATTTAGTCTTGGGGAGGAGTATATAGCGCCAAATTGAGTAAGAATAAATCAAACCCGAACTCAATAACTACATAGCCGGCGTAGGAGACGATTGGACCATAAAATCAAATGTTTCCTGTTGTCCTAAAGAGAGGACTTGATGTTACTGATTTTGGATCCACTGATGAGATATCCGTTACCTTGGCAAGGTATGAGATGGATGTGGAAACAACATTGCTTCGCTGTATTATCACCAACTCATAGGTGACGGTTGTCTGTAACACCCGATAAAATTACCAAAATACCCCTAAAGGGAGGGTATGTGCGTAACGCATCTTTCAATGCTCGTATGGAAAATCTAAGGCCAGATTTGTGATCAGCATGAAAAATTAAGTGAGAAAATGGTGTCGGTTGATTTTTAGAGCGACCCGTCAAAAGATAACTTTTCGATCCGAAGCGCAAAACAGTGTTAGTGCACGACAGGAGCGCATCGCGCCTTTGGCGCGAACTAGGACTTATGTTTTTCTGAAAATTTTCAACGGGACTGAGAAAACTCATTCAGAAGCTTTTTCTAAAAATATATTGTGCGCGAACAGTCTGCGTCGCGAACGGGGTCTTTTTCGAGTTGAAAATTTCTAATTATTGCGAGTGTCATTTCGATCAATTTCCCACCCCTCCTAAACTCTATACACAATCTAATAAGGTCATTTGGGCGTAAAAAGGGTCTAAAACCCCCATTCTAAGTGTTATTCCATAATCTAACAAGGCTAGGGCTTGAGGAAAGAGGAGAAGAGCTTGAGTTGAGAGATTTGAGAAGAAATTCTTGACGTGATTGATTGATAGCTTCATCCCAAGCATGTAAGGCTAAACTAAAAACATGGGATCGTTCTCTCGTGTTCCCCATAGATGGTCATAGATGAGTTGATGATTTGGAGAGTCTACATACATGAATCCTTGATAGTTTTTCTTGAAAATTGATTTAAATTCACACGTTTTCTATGTTGATGATCATCATAATCTTGTTTTATTGAATTGAATATTTTTCACAAGAATTTTCGTAACCCTATATGACTAATTTGAATAGCATGCGTAATGAACTTAAGAATTGAATCTAGAGCCTTGAGCTGAGATTGTTGATTGTGATGAGAGAATGACGATGATTGAATAGAATTTGATTGCCTTATGAGTGTCTACAAATGAACTCTACCGATGTGTCTATTCGATTATTTCCTAATGATTGTTATAAATCTTGAGTCTTCGATTGAGACTGATTAATGAGAGGGCTAAAGTCCCTATGAGATGCTGATTGATGGGAGAGATAAAGTCCCTATGAGATGATGATTGATGAGAGGGTTAAAATCCCTATGAGACATTGATTGATGATAGTGCCAATGTCTATATGAGTTGATTGGTTTGATGGTTTTATGAGCATTGAGTCATGGGAGGAGTATCGAGCACCGAAAGAGTGAGAGTTAATCAAACTTAAACTCGTCAAACTACATCGCCAAATGTAGGTGAGGCTTAGAACCAGCACATATCTTGTGGTTCCCTATTGATTAGAAGTCCCCGAAACAATAGCGGACTTATTGATCACTGACTTCATATTGGGTTAGTTGATATGGTTTTGATTCGTTCCCTACTAGGAATGTTTGGAACGGCTATAGCAAAATCACCGTGATTGTTGTACATTCACTGGCTCATAAGTAATTATTATCAGATAAGAGAAACTCCTATAAACTTTCTACCTTAAGTACTCTGAGTCGAGATGAGATGAGATGAGATGGGATGAGACGAGGTGAGCTCCTTTGAGATGTTTTTTATTTGATTAATGAGGTTGATTGGTTGACATGTCACTTGTCTACTCTTTATTCTTGCATAAATAGACATTTGACGATTTGATGTTATTTGATGATTATTTTGAGTTGATGTTGTTTCCATATTATTCTACCTGTTTTTGTTTTACTCAGCTATTTTACATACCAGTACATTCCAAGTACTGATGTCCCTTTTAGACTGCAGCATTTTATGATGCAAAGGTAGGTACTAGAGATCGTCAACAGGCGCTCCGTTGAAGATCCGAGATTCGCGGCTAATTGGTGAGCCTCCCCTATTTTGGAGGATCCACTATTATTATTTCATCTTGATTTAGAGTTAGATTGGACAATTTCTTTTATTTTGACTTGGGTAGCCATGGGTCTATCATTGGAACCACACGATTAGTGATAGACACTTGATAGATGATGGTTGAACATTGATTTTTGAGAATGTGAGCTAGTTTATTCGACTAGCCTTTATTATTATCTACATCATTTTGAGACGTTAGATAAGATATGGCCATTTACTTTTTCCAACTTTTCCTGTTCAGTAGAGTTATTTAATTGAACGAATGTGATGAGGCTAAGTGGTTCGTTTAGGGACTAGCAATAGTCTCTAGGTGTCGGCTCCGCCAAGGTTACCCTTCCGGGTTGTGACAAACTTGGTATCAGAGCTCAAAGTTCAAGTGTCTTAGGGAGTCCATGAAGCCGTGTCTGGTAGAGTCTTGTTTATGGGTGTGTTATCGACCACATTTCATAAGAAGAAGGCTATAGAACAGTACGAATTGTTACACTTATTTGTTATTCCAATTCATACGATAGAGTTAAGCTCTATGAAAGCTCTCTTCTAATACATGCTCTACGCGTGCAAAACTGATACCATGCCTCCTAGAAGAGCTATCAGAGGAAGGGGACGTCCTGCCAGACAAGATGCTACCCCACCTGAGCCTCAAGTACACGAGGAGTATGTGGGTCAAGCTGTCCCTGTGAAGCAACCCCCTCAAGATGAGGTCTACAATGTTGAGCTACTTCGGGCTATCCAAGATCTCGCCCAGGTTGTTGCGGCCCCTACCGTGAGATAAGGAGCCGGTAGATAGGACACTCATGACACCTCATGAGTCCGAGAATTTCTTAGGATGAATCCGCTTGAGCTAACGGGGTTTACATCCAGTGAAGATCCTAAGAACTACGTGGAGGAGCATGAGAAGATGTTTCAAGTGATGCATGTGGCTTATGTTGATAGGGTTGAACTGGTTGCTTACCAACTCAAGGGTGTTGTCAGACTGTAGTTCGACCGTTGGAAAAAAGGTATAAGGGATGATGCTCCATGTCTGAGTTGGGCAGTGTTTGAAGAAGCCCCCTTGGGACGCTTCTTCCCAAGAGAGAAAAGAGAAGCTAAGGTGAGAGAGTTCGTGAATCTAAAACAGGGCTATATGACTGTGCAAGAGTATGGTTTGAAGTTGACGCAACTATCTCGCTGTGCTTCGAATATGGTTGTTGAGGGTAATGATGGGAATGTATATCGATGGGTTGAATAGAGGACCCAAGAGAGATGGGAGAGAAGCTATGCTTTTGAATGATATGGACATTGGGCGACTGATGACATTTTTGCAACAAGCTGATGAGGAGAGACAACATGACAGGGAAGAATTTAAGCGTAAGAAAGCTAAGACATCCAGCCATGAGGTTGGGAGGAAAGGTAGTGGCAACCGATTTCCAGCACGATCATCTGCTAGTGCACTGGTGCCTAAAGGCAGGTATGATCAGAGATATAAGAATGTTGTAAATCATGGACCTCTGTTGCAAGCTAATGTGGCTCAAGGTTCGCAGGGTAAGCCACCATTTGATAAGTGTGGCAAGTCGCACTTCTGGAGATATCGTGACGGGAATGATATGTGCTACAAATGTGGCCAAGTGGGTCACTACAAGAAAGATTGTCCATGGTGGGCTGATCGGGCTTAATATTCTACACCAGCCCCGCCAGTTAGAGGAAACCAAAGGGCCGGACGTCAAGCACAAGCGGAGTAACATACCGCTTGTACGCCATGGGTAGTCGCCATGATCAGGAGAACTCCCCATATGTTATGACGGGTATGATTCGAGTCTTTACTTTTGATTGTTATGTTTTGATGGATCCAGGTGCCACATTGTCGTTTGTAACTCCTTATGTGGCAAGTAGAATTGACAGAACTCCTGAGACTCTTCTTGAGCACTTTGATGTTTCTACTCCAGTGGGTGAGTCTATTCTAGCTGAGAAAATCTATAAAGTTTGTGTAGTGTCATTCCATCATATGGATACTCTTGTTGATTTGGTTGAGTTGGAGATGGTTTACTTTGATTTGATTCTTGGCATGGATTGTCTTCACGCCTGTTATGCCTCCGTTGATTGTAGATCCCGAAGTGTTAAGTTCCAAGTTTCGAATGAATCGGTTCATGAGTGGAACGGTGATTCTGTTGCACCTAGAGGAAAGTTTATCTCATATCTTAGATCCAGAAAGTTAATTTCCAAAGGATGTATCTATCACCACGTGCGAGTGAAATCTTATGATTTTGAGTCCCCAACTCTTGAGTTAGTCCCGATTGTTAATGAGTTTCCGGATGATCTGCCTGGAGTCCCTTTTGATAGGGAGATTGACTTTGGAATTGATGTTCTTCCCGATACCCAACCTATTTCGATTTCACCTTATAGGATGGCCCCCATTGAGTTGAAAGAGTTGAAAGAGGAATTGAAAGATTTGCTAGAGAAGGACTTTAGGACAAGTGTTTCACCTTGGGGTGCTCATTTCCTATTCGTGCGAAAGAAAGATGGGTCCCTCAGAATGTGTATTGACTACAGGCAACTGAACAAGTTCATGATAAAGAATAAATATCCTCTCCCAATGATAGATGATTTGTTTGACCATCATCAGTGCGCCTCTTGTTTCTCAAAGGATAGACCTTAGATCTGGCTACCATCAGTTGAAGGTGAGGGAATGTGACATTTCAAAGACAACCTTTAGGATTAGACACTACTAGAAATTTGATCTATTGCCACGGTTTGAAAACTATCACTATAGACCAAAAACCCGTTGCCATAACCTATGCCAATGGTTTAGATAGGCGCCACAACTGATTGCGTAGCAATAGATCTATTGCCACAGTTTTTTCCGACGATTGCCTTAACCGTCGTAATAAGGGTATCTGTGGGGACAGTTTTCTGTTAGAATTAATTGGTACGGTTTGTACTATATTAGTACGGTTAGAAATCATCGCAAGAAATTTTATATCTACGGTTCTTTAACTGTAGCAATAGATATCCCTATTGCTAGGGGTTTATATCTATTGCAACAGTTGTTGCTATAGGTATTTCACCACAGTTTACACTATATTATAGCGAAGTTATAAACCATCACAATAAGACTTATAAAGCAGTTGTCATAAGCGTCGCCATAGATTCGAATATTTCCACGATTTTTAACCGTGGCAGTACAATCTATAATCTCAGTTCGACTAATTGTAGCCATAGATAACTCTTATTGCCACAATTGTGACTAATGCTGTTGATATTGAATTACACAATAATTTAATAATAGAAAATGTAGAAATTGATCCTGAGAAGAAACTTTACATTACTAAAATAATAATTCAACAAGATAAATCCATAGTGTTGCTAATAGCGATAAAAGCAAAACACATGTACATACATATATATAAGTATGTTTTAACTATTACAAAAAGGTGAAAATACGTGCACCATAGTGTTTTCGATCTTCAAAAATAAAGGATATTTGGAATATAGGTAAAGTGAAAAACCCAATTCGTATAGTTCCTAGCTAGCAAAGCACATTATCCATAGGAGATCAGAAGTCATCAGCACCTAGCACTTTAATTAATCCCTCCCCTTCTTCAATTTCATCACGCAGCACTTTCGTCCCCTCCTTTAATTCCGTCACCTACATACAAAAAATGGTTGCAAACCGGCAATTCATTTCTATCCCAACAGAAAGATAGAGAGGCCAAAGTATACCAAAAATCTCACTTAATTGTCTAGAAAAATATTATCAAATTAAGCAAAGGGATAATAGGCCAAGAGCAAAGGGATGAGATTGTACATATTATTACTTCACCTTGGAATAAACCAATCGAGACTGAACTCTTTATATGTTTGAGCTGGGGTAGTGACATTCTTTATATGCTGCTTAGTTCGTTTTCAATTTTTTAATTCAAGTATCTGTTAAGCATCTGAGTATAATGTACTGGTTAAAAGTTACTACAGGATTACCTATTTCCTTCAGAGTTTGCTTGACAGTAAATGCTATATTAGTACATCTAACTAAAGTGTCATTGCTCATATTATACTAATATTGCAGATGTGTAACCTTCTTAAATATGCACAATTGTTGCTCTTCTAGATACTAGACCAAACAATCACATTTGAGGATTCATGTTAAGGTTAAGTTGAAGCTTCAGCCTTGTTTGGCTAAGAAATGATCCTCAAATTTTAAATTCTCAGTGTGTTAGACTGACCTGATAACCAACTACACCTTGATTACTTATTCAACTGAAGGCACTAATTAGTTAGTGTATACAAACATGTGTCAAACTGCGGAAGTGGAGAAGCTGACCTAAAGAAAATTAAATCAAAACAGTTGTTCTCATATTTTTCATTTTTACAAGTACATTCATCAGCTACATTTCAACAGTTAACTACATTCAGCAGCTATATTTCAGCAATTAACTACATTCAGCAGCTACATTTCAGCAACTATATTCAGTAGTTGTATTTTCAGATCATGTACTAACTTCATTCTATAATCAAGGTGTAAAAACAGTATGGAATATGGCTAACATCAACCCCAAGATATACATATCGCTAGTGCCATAGAAAGATCAGCCCCAATATCTTAGCAACAACATCAGGGGTCGTAATAGAAAAATAAACAAGAAGAACATAGAGTCGCAACCAAGAAAGAAATAATGTCCCAAGAAGAAGAAGAAGAAGAAGAAGAAGAAAAAGAAAAAGAAACAGAAAACCAGAAGATTACTAACCACAATATCGATCATGCCTAGCCATAAACAAGTACATAACAGTCGAGAACAACTTATAGGCATCCAGGATAACCATAGACAACCCAACAACTAAGTACGACAGGTATCCAGAACAATTAGTATCAAAAGAATCATATGAACAAGGTGTAAAAACAGTATGGAATATGGGTAACAATTAGCCCCAAGATATACATATCGCTAGTGCCATAGAAAAATCAGCCCCAATGTCTTAGCAACAACATTAGGGGTCACAATAGAAAAATAAACAATAAGAACATCGAGTCGCAACCAATAAAGAAATAATGTTCCAAGAAGAAGAAGAAGAAGAAATAGTCAAAAAGAAAATTATTAACTCTAACCTTGTTCAGCCGCTTGTGCAGAACCAGCTTCTCTTTGTGATGGAACTGACAATGCTGCTAGTATGTTAGGGTCAATTAATCCTGCATGCTGTAGTTGTGCAATTACATCGGCAATAACTTCTTGTCTCATGGTTTTCTTTTGTCCTCAATTTGTTTCTCCATTTTTTGGATCCTTTCTTCCATTTGTTTCACTATACCATTTGTCGCATTTAATGTTGGTTCAAAATTCCCAACTATTTTCTTCAAAGTTGTCTTTGTAACCCCCGCTCCATATAGTCTTAGACGTCCAGGGTGTTCAGGACCCATGACGGCTGAAAATGAATCAACAGAGTGGCCATTTGCACTCGTTTGTGCTTCAAGTTCCTCCATTTCAGCCTAACAAAGCATATCCAATAATCAGAGTCTTGTATATAATTCTAAATAAATAATCAATCTCATTATAAATCTATTAATATACAATATTCGTACAATTTTACTAGTAGTGTTTTCATAGGAGGCCTTGTACACACGGTTCGGATTCCTCGTTCTTGTGACCACAAAGAACTCCTTAGATGATACAGTTTCCTTATCTTTTTCCTAGTCATAAAAAAATTGGTATAAAAAATTGCTTAAATGATAGATTAGAAAACACACCAATCTATTACGGATTACAACAAACCTCTTTTTGCTCGTTGTGTGTGGATTCAACAGTTTTTTTTATTCTTAGTATATGTTTCCGAATCTTCTGCAAATAAATGAATCAATAATGTTAATTAAATGATATGAATGCCATATAATGAATTAAAAAAGAAAGTATTTTGTTCAGCATTAAGGAAAAAATAAAATATTGTGATATCAGGATAAATGAGCTGAAAATCTTAGATTCCGAACTGCATTTTACCAGGAATTTCTCAGACTTCCAATATTTGAGGAGTTCTCTAAACTAACATTCTGGAATATGGCTAGGCTTTTTTGACATTCGAACTTCATCATTTTTATATGGGTCATACTAAGTTCTCTTCAACTCAGCTCTATGACTTCTCCAAGCATCTCGAATTGTTACCAAAGCCCAAGCTTTTGCAGCATCAGGAATATTGTATTTCTCCTACAATTTGGTATCATCAAGTTATCAAAGAGAAGTAAAACTGCTTTAAGAATTATTAAATATTGGAAAATCCAAACCTTTGTATAATCCCATAAATCCTTTTTAGTGTCCATGTCCCTCCAATCAAATACATCAAATGGACAAAGGGTCGTATTTCTTGCCAATGTCCCTAGGAAGCTACATAGCTCTGTTACGTCATCTTCAGTAGGACAAACTTGTTGATTAAGAGTATTCAGTAGGATCAATTTACGCTCTTGTCGGCTATGTACTTTAGGCATCATCATTCTACCTCTCGTATTTTTAGTGGGAACGCCTTCAACTACAAGAATATGTAAGAATTTAGAAATCATGAATGAAATAAGTAAGTTCCTAAGCTTATATGTTACCTTGTTGTTCAGGTTGTTCATCTGTTGGAGGACTGGCAAAATTCCTTTGCACTTGATCCTCAACAGGCTGCTGCTCAGATGGATGATCCTCGAAAATTTGTGCCTCAACAAATTGTCCATTTACTTTAGACTGTGGAGTTACTGGTTGTTTTTCAATTAATTTTAGCAGTTGTCCTTTCTCTGACTCTATAGCTTCAACTATTTCATTTGTTGCCAATACCCGTCGCTTTTTATTTGTCAAGAATGATAACGATCCAGGTTTAGTATATGCCTTATTTTTTGCCTTTTTATTTCTTTTTGAAGACACTTGTTGATTCATGACTATCAAAACCTGCATAAAAATAAGAGTGATAAGTTAAATATAACAGAGAATAGTTTTTCAATCATTCAACAAAGAAGTTCTAGCTAGACAAATATGAATAACAAAGAAGGACTTAAGTTGTAGTCAGACCATACAGTCACACCATATATATGAATAACGAAGAAGGACTCTATAGGGCAAGATAAAGTAGTCACAGCCACAAACAAGACTCAAAATGCAGGGAAGGGACCAGTTGCCAATAGTAACAAGGGGATGGAACAAGAAACCAATATTATCAATAAGGGAAGACCAGAAATAAAGGCAATAAAGATGGTGTTAATAACCAGGCTGGACGTAAACAGAAAGAGAATGCGAAGGATGGATTGGTGACTCCATTTCATAGGTGCAAACAGCATCCAAAACAGACTAATCAAATATGAAGCCCAAACACTTTTCATATCCTTGATGAGTCAGGTACAAGCAAATAGATGTCAGTGGCAGAGTTACGGAAAGATTGTGTCCTACCATTTCCACTTTTGGGAATGGATAGCCTACTTTCTTGGAATATTAGGGGCCTTAGAACAAAGATAAAGACTAATTAAATTGAAAAGGTGGCAAAAAATATGTTCAGTGGTTGGGAGTCTATAACTAACCTAGAAATGCATTACAGTTGTAGAATCTGGACTGTTTGGAGGCAGATTACTTTCAGGTCATTGTTTATAGTTTGAGTGCACAAGAAATTACTTGCAAGGTCACTCATATTTACTAGACAAAGGAAATTTATGAATAAAAATTTTATTCCTTCAACAATAGGGAAGATAGAAAGGAACTCTATTCACATTCTAGAGTCCCTCAAGCTGTAGTCACACTATATAACTTTATTTATATAGCCACCACACAGTCACACCATATATCAAGTTGACTCTGATCTTCAAGATCAAAGCGTAACATCACCTATATATGCGCAACCAATAGATAGTCAAGCCTAAAAGAAATAAAAAAAAGTGCAGATCAGTCCATCAGTTCTAAATACCTTAGGTATCCTTTGTCAATCATCGGCCTCCATCCGATCCCAATCAGTATCATTGAAGTCATCTTCCCCTTCCCATTCTTCCAGAGGTACATCTTATGAATGATGTGAGATGGAAGGCGCATCAATGATAACAACTGGGAGATGTTCCCTCGACCATCTAACATCTACATCGACTAATCTTTTTGAAGAAACAATATCATTATTGGTTTCCCTCCAAAATGTTTCTTCAATATTAGGACGGTTCTCTTCCTTCAAATCATACAAATCTACTGGAACTTTATTTTTTGCATAATAAACATTTTTCTCAATTGGGTCTTCCACGTAAAAAATTTGATGTACTTGAGATGCTAGTACAAAAGGATCATTCGTACAACAGTTTTCTATTGAAGTATACCCGAGTCAAGCCATATTCATCAACTTCATTCTGAAACCAATCACATTTGAAAATTACAACACTAAAACAACTCCAATAATCAATCTCAATGATGTCCTAAATGATTCCATAATAGATAACCATTTCATCGACAGGATTTTGATCCCTCGCAGTAGCAAAACTATCTGTTGTTGCTGACAAAGTCACTCCACTATTTTGAGTTTTGCAAGGAGCATCTCATGTCTTCGTATGGAAATGATATCCATTAATGAAATATCTAGTGTATCTTTTAGCCACAAAATTAGGCCCTTCGGCAAGCCATCTTAAATAATTGGACACTTCAACATTTTGAACTTTTTCCCTAAACCAATCACTGAATTCTCTACTATGGATTTGTACTTTTACCCAGGCACTTCTTCTAGTACAAGTATCAACTAAACTCTTATGTTCCCTGCAAGCATGTATTGCAATTTAATCAATATGTACTTACGAATGAAATTCAAAACACATTAATCATAACATATAAATGAAGTTTCCACACTTACTTGATAAATGTATCAACTTTTTCATCACTGGTATTGAACAACGTATATCGATGTGTTGCAGACCACGCAACATTCTCCATATTAAAAGTCTTGCCTTTCCTTTTGTTCATACTTCTAATTGGATGACCTGTCTTAGGAAATAAAGGTGAAACATCATTTCCCGAAATTTGAATGTCCTCATTATCCTCAGTTTGGTACCTACTAAATCTTGTATTCACCCCATCAGGTTGGTATCTCGAACAAAATGTCAAACACTCCACACCTTTACAACCCTCTACTATTGATCCTTCGAGATTTTTTCGATTACGAACAAGCCCCTTGTATTCACACATATTTCTTTCAGAAAAATACATCCAACGCAAATGAGTCGGACCCCCAAGCTTAATTTTGTCTACTAGATGAATAGGCAAATGTGGCATTATATCAAAATAGGATGGAGGAAAAATCTTTTCAAGCTCACATTGTATATCAATGATTTCAACCTTTATCTAATCGAGATCACTTCTTCTATTACCTTATTACATATGGTTTTAAAAAAGTTTCCCAACCTAATCAAGACTAAAGACACATTCTTGGGTAGCACTTTCCGGACTGCAATCTGGATCAAGTAATGTAGTATGAAATTAGCATCATGACTTTTGTATCCTGATACTTTCAGCTCTTCCATTTGTACACGATTTGATACATTAAAGGCACACCCTTTTGGCAATTTGGCATCTTTTAAAACAATGCAAAATAGTCGTTTCTTTTCTGGTTTCATAGAGAAACAAGCTTTAGCCAGATAAATGTTTCCAGTATCACAATCTTCCATTGGTTGAAGCTCTCTGCGTATCCCCATATCACGCAAGTCATAGCGCGAATTTATATGATCTTTGCACTTTCTAAATATATCCAATAAAGTCCCAAGCAAACTATCATAAATATTCTTCTCTATATGCATTACATTGAGATTGTGCCTCAACTTATTGGTTGCCCAGTATGGCAATTCAAAAAATATGGATTTTGTTTCCATGGACTATCATTCTTTCGGTATCTTTTTTTTTGGCCCTTTCCAAAAACATTATTGAAATCAAGAAGTTCTTCCAGCACTTGTACACCCGATAAAGGCGTAGGTGTAGATTTATGCCCCTCTTTACCGTCAAATAATTTCTTATCTCTTCTAAAAGGATGATCAGGAGGTAAAAATGCATGATGACCCATGTAACACATCTTACGACTATGTTTGAGATATTGGGAACAAGTATTATGATTGCAAGTGGGACATGCCCATCTCCCCTTGGTGCTCCATCCTGAAAGCATTGCCAATGCTGGAAAATCACTAATTGTCCACAGTAAAGCTGCACGTAATATAAATGTTTGGTTAGCTACAACATCATAAGCTTTCACTCCCACTTCCCATAGTTGTTTCAACTCCTCAATCAGTGGTCGTAAGTATACATCAATATCATTTTCGGGGAGACCATGACCTGGAATAATCATTGACAACATTATGTACTCTGACTGCATGCAAATCCATGGTGATAAATTGTAATTCATTAACATAACCGGCCATGTGCTGTGGGAAATGCTCATACTTCGAAATGGATTGAATTCGTCACTTGAAAGACCCAATCTAACATTACGAGCATCATTAGAAAAGTCAGGGTGAAGGGAATCAAAATCCTTCCAAGCTTCTCCATCAGCAAGATGTCTTAGATTTCCATCTTTGGGTCACTCTGTATCATGCCATCTCATAGCTATAGATGTTTCAAAACACATTAATATTCTCTGAAGCCTAGGCTTTAAAGGAAAGTACCTCAAAACCTTTACCGGAGTTTTAGTGACCTTATTTGTTAAGTCATTCCGAACATTCTTCGATCTAGAAGATCCACACACAGAGCAATTATCTAACTTTGCATTGTCTTTCCAAAATAACATACAATCACTAGTGCATGCATGAATTTTCTCATAATGAAGACCCAAATAATCTATCACCTTTTATGCCTTGTAAAAAGACTCAGGTATCTGAGAAAATGGAAATGCCTCTTTTATCAAGTCTAACAAGTCTGAAAAGGCTATGCCACTCAATTTGTGAATGCATTTAAACAAGTACAATCGGATCGTGAAACTCAACTTAGAAAAATCTTTACACCCCGGATACAAATCTTATTTTCCATCCTCTACTATTTTAAAGAATTTTTTAGCATC
Organism: Solanum rostratum; assembly: GCA_029948455.1. NCBI lineage: Eukaryota > Viridiplantae > Streptophyta > Magnoliopsida > Solanales > Solanaceae > Solanum > Solanum rostratum. The sequence continues at coordinate 55,998,647 of CM057048.1, forward strand.
TTCAAATGGTCCCTATTGAACTCCTTCATGTCTTAGGTGATCTTCTACATTTTGAAAAGTATCATGAAGTAGTTTACCAAAATCATCATGCATGTTTGAAGTTTCATCATCATTGGTTGGTTGTGACATATTTCTTGAGGAAAAACTTTCTCCATGAATAACCCATTTGGTGAATCCATGAACAAATCCATGACAAATTAAGTGATCCGCCATTACATTTCGACAATGCCAATTATGATTAAAGCACTTCTTACAAGGACACAATATTTCATTTCCTTGGGAAGCTTGTTCAAATGCCTTATCAAGAAAATCATTAACGCCATGAATATATTCATTGGTGGATCTTCGGAGATCCATCCAACGTTTATCTCCATTATCTATTTAATGTCCTATGTACATGACCAAAATATTATAGCTAAAAAATTAATAAGAACATAAATGTCACGCCCTAAGTCCCATTAAGGCGGACTGGCACCCATTGCCGACAAGGCTCAAGAGAACCAACATATAACTATGCACCTGCTATGAACATTTAAGAGGTTTTCATATTCAACATGCTGTCAAAAGAAAGCAAACTGTATTAACAAGTCAAAAATAAATGCATAAGACTAGGCCGTTGGAGCCACGATGTCTACCGTATGCTACTTGACCACACTTTAATTTACATAGTCTACAAAGGCTCTAGGTAAGGAACAATATCCATATGGGTCGGGACAGGCCCCGCCTCATGACCAACTATACAATACAAAATATAAGCTCTAGACACACAAGCCCCGAAGCAACCTAGAGCTTAGTAATAGCAGCTAGAAATCCTGTAGTTTTACTAGGGAGATCTAGTAGCCCCTGTACCTGCAGTATGAAATGCAGGTCCCCCGTAAGGGACGTCAGTACGAGATGATGTACTGAATATGTAAGGCAGGAAATACTGTATATGAAATAAGAACTCAAATGAAATAACACACTGGTGTGTAAGGATAAAAGACCACCTTTAGTCATACTGTGGAATCATGTACTTTATGTCTTTTTATTACTTTACCTTTCTTTACTGTATAATCTATGCACAATATATCATGTAAATAACCAGCTGATCAGTGGTAAATCGATATCGGGATCGACCCATGCTAGGCTTTCCTTTCAACCCTAGGATACCCCCCGTAGTATGGGATCAACCCATGCTAGGTGCTTCTTCTACCCCTGGGATACCACCAATCAATAAGCAACTTTGAGTTATCTTTTATTTACTTTCCAGATGATTCTTTTGGTGGTCATAACATTTAGAGCTGTAGGAATATAGACATGAAATTTACATATAAACAACTATACAAGATAATACTACAATGAAAAGAGAGTTACACAACTAATGAAACGTGTAGGAGATCCTACAACACATGGACTTTATTGGTAAAAAGGAACTCATATATCCTTGGTATCCAAGTACATATGCAGGTTTGACAGTGGCTATGTATGGGAACATATGAACATAGTATAGAGTGGAGACACGTTTAGTAGCCCTGTCAGAGTTTGTATGTGCCTTTATGTGCCAGGGAAGAACCTAGATTTCATGCCAAGTAATAGGAAATCAAGTAGCCTTACATACATCGTTGTACTACGTCGTTATTACCTCGAAGTAGCATCCTCTTCCTCCAAATACTTATCTACAACATAGTAGGTGATAAAACTAGTGTTAGCAGTTAATAGACACATCTTGGTAGTCCAATTTCACCCAAAAATAATATACGGGCAACAAGCTCGGAATTAGCAACCAAGGAGTATTCTTTCAACATTTCCACTCCTAGTCGTATTTTCTAATACACATTCCCATATACATGTCATATCCAGCTATTTTTAGTCCTATAACAGCATTACAACAGCTCATAAAGTACAACATACAACAACTCTACACTACACGCAAGTAGGCAACGCAACATTGCGTCCTTTCGCTACATTTCGACGTCAACCATTCCAAATCCATTTCAACCTCAACCAAACTGTTCTTAACATAGTTACATACAAAGATTGTCCCAAAACAGTCACCAAGTACATGGAAAACATGAGACAACAATTCCCAATATTCAGTCCACGAATTCTTACTAAGAGCGAAATTTAGATATCATATAAGAACTCATTTTTGCGGAATATACAAATGGTGCAGCAGCCTTCTTACATGACTACAGAACCAAACCTTGTTAAAAACATACATATTACTTCATAATCCAGCCAACCAATAAGAGAAATTCCTCTTAATAAACAAGGAAAGTGGACAACAATCTTTGGAACACATGCTGTCCCAAATTCCTGCACAAGTACAACCAGCATACTCTTCATGTTTTTCATGGAATAATTACACCAAACCATAGGTATTTTTACTTACCTTAGCCCTCAAGGATTAGGTTCTCTTCAATAACCCTATAAGTGTTCCTTGGCTGCTTTACAAAGTGAAGAGAGAGCAAGGAGAAACTTGGAAGGAAATATGATTTTTGGCTTTGAGAAAATGACTAAACTTGCTGGCTGTTAGTCCCTTTTATAGGGCCACTTTTAGCCGACTTTATTTTGTATTTCAAGCCTTATTTTGTTAAGGTGATGATGCAGCAACTTGGCCTTTTCACTTGGGCCATATTGGGCTTCAATTGGATGGGCTTTGCTGCAAATATTTCTCTTTTACACCCACTTAGTTTGGGCCCTATTTGTGAATGTAATTTGGTTTTTTCCCATTCGTCTTTGCAAATGTTGTCCTTTCATGATGCTAAACCATGGGCCCAAATGACATCCTTAACTCGGGGTTTATTCTTTATTAGACTTGAACAAATTCGGTATTGGGTCTCGTCTCCGTCTACCTAGCCTATTTAAGCTATGCACGTAGGTGACTCACCTGTTAGCTTCCTAAGTCTCATAAGCACCTCACTTCTTTCACTTCATTTAAGGTCAGGATCTCCTTAACTTGACTTAAAACTTATATACACTTGGTCATCTTGAGCGTTAGACGTACATATCGGCCTCTAGTCTGAAATCCAAGCACTTTTAAAAATGTGCACTGCTTTGACCCCGCCATATCATGTTTCACATGCGTTGGACTAGTACATGTAAGATGTGGGGTGTTACAATAAATGAGTAAGTAATGCACCAAGGATGATTGATAATGATGCCTAAAATATGCATTCTCACAATATTCTCTACAATAACAAATACATTTCTTTTAAATATATGGTTCAGGAACTTGTAGTATCTGATGTTTGCTCTTCAAATGGCAATAAGTGTCAGGTATCTTGCATAGTTTGTCCAAAGACAGATCTTCTTTCTGCTCTAACTCTTATGGTGAAACATAGTTTAAGTCAGCTACCTGTTATAGTAATACATGTGGAGGATGAAGGCATACATCTTGTGGGCATTTTGGACAGAGAATGCATAACTGTAGCTTGTAGGTTTTTGATATTCAGCTTTGCCTCAACTTTAATGCTTTCTGGAATCATTTATGATAAATATGCAAGAAACTTGTGCAAAAGTCACACTTTACTGTTGATGATAAAATATGCAAGAATTCTGCCACAACCATAGTTTACCATTGAATAAAATTTGCAAGAACTTGTGCAGAAGTCACACTTTACAATTGATTACCAGATAAGTTATTATTAAGATGTCAAAAGTATTCAACAAAGTTTTTTTCTTATACACTAGTCCAAGAAGTGAACATACTCTAAACATACTTTGACTGGACACTAAGGAGAAAACTACTAAAGTAGGGTTAAGAAATTGATTTGACTGGGAAGTCACCATACTTAAGAGTGATGTGAATTTGAATTCTTAAAACTTATGAATGTCGTAAAAACTTGTTATATTCTAAGCATGTGAAGAATTTTGTCCATCAAAAAGTAGACCAAAAGTAGACCTAAATTCTCCAATTTAACTCCATATTCAGTTCTGCAAGTTCTCCTAGACTAGATTAAGCATTCCGGAACTAATGGATTTGACAAAATCGAATTCCGATGCTTCGAACTCAAAACAGCTAGAAAAATTGAAATTTTCAACTATAAAGAACAAAAAATGCAACTATGGACCTAAACTCTCCATTTTAACTCCATATTCAGTTCTGCAAGTTCTCCTAGACCAGATTCAACATTCCGGAGCTAATGGATTTGACAGAATCGAATTCCAATGCTCGAAAGTCAAAACAGCTAGGAAAATTGAAAATTTCAACTCTAAAGAACAAGAAATGCAACTATGGACCTAAACTCTCCATTTTAAGTCCATATTCAGTTCTGCAAGTTATCCTGGACCAATTTTAGCATTCCAGAGCTAATGGATTTGACAGAATTGAATTCCGACTCTCAGAACTTAAAATGGCTAGAAAAATCAAAATTTTCAACTCTAAAGAGCAAACAATGCAACTATGGACCTAAACTCTCCATTTTAACTCCATATTCAGTTCTGCAAGGTTTCTTAGACAGAATTGGCATTTCAGAGCTAATGGATTTGACAGAATCGAATTCCGATGCTTGAAACTCAAAACGGCTAGGAAAATCAAAATTTACAACTCTAAAGAACAAAAAACGCAACTATGGACTTAAACTCTCCAATTTAACTCCATATTCAGTTCTGAAAGTTCTCGTAGATCAGATTCAGCATTCCGGAGCTAATGGATTTGACAGAATCAAATCCCAACATTTAGAACTCCAAACGGCTAGGAAAATCAAAATTTATAACTCTAAAGAACAAAAAACGTAACTACGGACCTAAACTCTCCAATTTAACTCCATATTCAGTTCTGCAAGTTCTCCAAGACTAGATTCAACATTCTGAAGCTAATGGATTCAACAGAATTGTATTCCGACTCTCAAAACTCAAAACGACTAGGAAAATCAAAATTTTCAACTCTAAAGAACAAAAAATGCAACTATGGACCTAAACTCTCCATTTTAACTCCATATTCAGTTCTGCAAGCTCTCCTAGACCAGATTTAGCATTCCAGAGCTAATGGATTCGATAGAATCAAATTCCAACTCTTAGAACACGAAACGGCTAGAAAAATCAAAATTTACAACTCTAAAGAACAAAATATTCAACTATAGACCTAAACTCTCCATTTTAAATCCATATTCAGTTCCATTTTAAATCCATATTCAGTTCTGCAAGTTCTCTTAGACCAGATTCAACATTCTGGAGCTAATGCATTCAACAGTATCAAATTCCGACGCTCCGAACTCAAAACGGCTAGGAAAATCAAATTTTCTACTCTAAAGTACTAAAAATGTATGTTTGGACCTAAAATCTCCATTTTAACTCTATATTCAGTTCTGCAAGATCTCCTAGACCAGATTCAACATTGCAGAGCTAATGGATTTGATAGAATCGAATTCCGACGCTCAGAATTCAAAATGGCTACAAAAATCAAAATTTACTACTCTAAAGAACTAAGGATGCAAATATGGACCTAAACTCTCCAATTTAACTCCATATTCAATTCTGCAAGTTCTCCTAGACCAGATTCAGCATTTCGGAGCTAATGGATTTGAAAAAATCAAATTCCAACTCTCAGAACTCAAAACGGTCAGAAAAACCGAAATTTACAACTCTAAAGAACTAAAAATGCAACTATGGACTTAAACTCTCCATTTTAACTCCATATTCAGTTCTGCAAGTTCTCGTAGACCAGGTTAAGCATTCCGGAGCTAATGGATTTGACAGAATCGAATTCCGACGCTCAAAAATCAAAACGGCTAGAAAAATCAAAATTTACAACTCTAAAGAACTAGAGATGCAATTATGGACCTAAACTTTCCAATTTAACTCCATATTCAGTTCTGCAAGTTCTCCTAGACCAGATTCAACATTTTGGATCTAATGGATTCGACAGAATTGAATTCTGATGCTCAGAACTCAAAACGGCTAGGAAAATCGAAATTTACAACTCTAAAGAACTAAGAATGCAACTATGGAACTAAATTCTCCAATTTAACTCCATATTCAGTTCTGCAAGTTCTCCTAGACCAGATTCAGTATTCCGGAGCTAATAGATTCGACAAAATCGAATTCCGATGCTCAAAACTCAAAATGGCTAGAAAAATTGAAATTTTCAACTCTAAAGAACAAGAAATGCAACTATGGACCTAAAATCTCCATTTTAAAAAGGCTTTTCAGTTTTGCAAGTTATCCTAGCCCAGGTTTGGCATCTCTTGTTCTCCTAATATCTACCCAGACACAGAAGTCCATAGGATATTCTGTTAGCTATTGAGGTCTACTTAACTAAAGAGCTAAAGATGAACAAAATCAGTGTTTTAATGGGGGAAAATGCAACAAAAAGAACTGTTATAGGAGGTCTAATATGCATTCAAGAAAATTTTCAGATTCTTCACTGTTCACCACAATTACAAATGAATACTTTCTACCACAACAACTACTGCTATGCTCAACAAACATCTTAAACCATTCAAAATCATTAACATGGCTAGTCTCCCAAGATATAACACTTACAAGCGAGACTCCAACTTATGCTAGTCTCCCAAAACACATATGGGTGTTCCACTAATATCTCAATCATAAATGAAAGACAAAATGTGAAAGCACAATAACAAAATATGAATATCTCATTAAAAATAGTCATAATCTTATAAATCAATAACAAGCTATATAAAATTGAAGACATACAACAGATAACTAAAAATAAGAATTTGACCTAAATTAGAATGAATAACACAAATGTGCCCACTAGAACAAACAACACAGGTATGACCTATATTAGAACAAATAACACATATACGACCTATAGTAATTCTAGAAAGGCTATCAAGTATTAATAATAATCACATGTTCACAATTACCCTAAGTGCCTGAAAGAACCTAAACATGCTTCAATTACTAAGGCTCATAACAACTACCCATCCACCACTATTACAACAGCTATACAAGCTCACCAGGAATCAAGATTCTACTGGGAAACAAAGCATTACTAACAATGAAACAAGCTAACAATACATACTATGAGCTCAGAGCTACCCAATAATATCAACTAGGTCTATAATATAAATTCTAACACCTGAAACAAGTAAAGTAACTACCTAACACAAAGTGGAATCAATTCAACATGAATTTACACTAACTAGCTCAATTAGAAGAAAAGAAGAAATTGTAGCCTACCTATAGGTCGATCACGTGTGCTCCACTTTATCTTGCCGAAGCCTTCCGCTTATATATAGCCTCAAAACGCTGCAACACTACCAAAAATATTCACAATGCCATAACTTCAATTTTGATGTTAAAAATGGCGATAGACCAGTTTTGAGGCCTAAAACAGGAAATGAGGGACCTATATCCAATATTTCAAAATTGGCCTAAAAATTCGATCCCAAACAAAATTCTCAGTTAAATTAACACTCTGAAAATAGAATTCGGGTTAACAGTCAACACAAAATAGGCCATCAACCAAACCCAACAATTTACTTAGGAGGTAAAGAAATTACAACAACTATAAGAAGAAAAATTACAAGAAATAGGTTTTGAATTAATAAACGAACACCCCTACCTCGATCCTCATAGAAAATCATCCAAAATGGAGACATAAAGCGTTGTAAATGAATAATCATAACCTAAGAAATCATCACTCAAAGTTAACCCCAAATTCAATTAAAAATACACCGAGTTAGCAGGTATACTGAAAAATTTACCTGAAATAGAGTCTCAACTCAACTTTTTGATGTCACCAGCAAAGCACTTTCCTTGAATTTGGACCCTTGAATCACCAAATTTGGCCCTAAACCGCTTAACAAATTATATATGAAATCAAGAAATAGGTCGAGAAATCAAAAATCGTACCAGTTGAAGTTTATTGAAATTTTTGATTCTGAAAAATAGTACATGCTCTACAAATTAAAGATTGTGCGGACTTAGAAATCAAGAAATAGCTAGAGAAATAAACAAATCTTACCCAGTGGAGGTTCAGATTCTGAAATGCCGACCCGCCTTCAACACTTTCAGCTCCTTCAGCAAATCTAGCTAGATGTAGTGAAGACTAAACCTCAAATGAGCTTAAAAATAAAAAAACACAGAGACAAATTGTTGCTTTGCAGAGAAAGAAACCCTTGTTTGTGAGTATTTCTTGTACACAAGAAAGTATTTCTTGCGGAGAAATCACTCTATTTCTTGTGTTATTGTACACAAGAGATTGAGTAAAATGGTTGTTTGCAAATAAATTAAACCATGTTTCTCGTGTACATTCTTGTGTTCTTGTTTGTGGCTGGAGAGAAAGAGTACACAGAGAGTCAAAGTGTGCTAGGCCGTTTTTAAGTGTTAGTGGAGGGAAATAAAAAATATTATTTAGGGGAAAATAGAAGTTTCTTGGGTTTATCTAAAAAACCATGGCCATAAATACTCTATTGATATGGTTAAAACAACTGTCGCAATAAAAAATATATAGCTATGATTTAAGGTATAATGCCACAGTTTGTTTTAATTAAATTCCAACCAACACCAAATATATATTACCACGGTTATAACCGTAGGGATAGATCATCTATTGCTACAGTTATATAACCGTTGCCAAATAAGTATGGCAATAGATCAAATTTCTAATAGTGAGATATGTCCATTTTGAGTTCTTTGTCATTCCCTTTGGGTTGACAAATGCACCTGCAACCTTTAAGGACTTGATGAATAGAGTATTCAAAAAATATCTAGATATGTTTGTGATTGTGTTCATCGACGGCATTTTGGTGTATTCGAGAAGTGAGGAGGAGCATGCTAATCATCTTAAAGTTGTCCTCCACACTCTTAAGGACCATGAGTTGTACGCAAAAATCTTAAAGTGTGAGTTCTTTCTTAAGTAAGCGACCTTCTTAGGCCATGTTGTTTCACGATAGTATTCGAGTGGACGCCCAAAGGAATGAAGCGGTTAAGAACTGGCCCAAACTGACCACTCTGATTGACATAAGAAGTTTCTTGGGGTTGGTAGGCTATTACCACTTATTTGTTGAGGGATTTTCTTCCCTATCCACACTATTGACTAAATTGACTAAGAAAAAGGTCAAGTTTCAGCGGTCTGATGAATGTCAAAAGAGTTTCCAAGACTTAAAAACGTGGTTGACTACTACACCAGTCCTAACCTTACCCGATAAGACGGAGGACTTTGTAATTTACTGCGAAGCTTCGAGGGTTAAATTGGGATGTGTATTGATGCAGAGAGGGAAGGTGATAGCTTATGCTTCTAGGCAACTCAAGGTTCATGAGTGGAACTATCCAACCTATGATCTCGAGTTGGCAGCAGTGGTGTTTGAACTTAAAATCTGGCGTCACTACTTGTTTGGGGTGTATGTGGATATGCTAACTGACCACAAGAGCTTGCAATATGTTTTCAGTCAGAAAGAGCTCAACTTGCAGCAACGGAGATGGTTGGAGTTGCTCAAGGATTATGACATGAGTATTCTCTACCACCGAATTAAGGCTAATATTGTTGCCCACACTCTTAGCAGGCTGTTAATGGGTAGCGCAACCCATGTAGAGGAAGGAAAGAAGGAGTTAGCCAAGGAAGTGCATCGATTGGCTCGGTTGGGAGTTCAACTTAACGAGAATAATGAAGGAGGAGTTAATGTTCAGAACAAGTCTGCTTCGTCCTTTGTGGTGGAGTTGAAAGAAAAGCAAGACCAAGATCATGTCATACTCCAACTAAAGGAGGCTGTCCATAAACAGAAAGTGATGATTTTCTCCAAAGGGGGAGATGGGGTGTTGAGGTAACAAAGTTGATTGTGTGTTCCAAATATTGATGGCGTTCGGGATAAAATCATCGCAAAAGACCATAACACTAGATATTTTATTCATCCTGGATCTACTAAGATGTACCACAACTTGAGAGAAGTCTATTCGTGGAGTTGAATAAAGAGGGATATTGCTAAGTTCGATTCGAAGTGCCCAAATTATCAGCAAGTGAAAGTTGAACATCAAAGGACATGTGGATTGGCTCAGAACATTTAGATCTGGAGTGGAAGTAGGAGATGATTAATGTGGACTTTATTAATGTCCTACCGAGGTCTCGAAAGCAACATGATTCTATATTAGTGTTTGTGGATAAGATGACTAAATCTGCTCACTTCTTGGTAGTTAAGACAAAAAGCACTTCAGAGGAGTACGCCAAGTTGTACATCTAGGAGATTGTGAGGTTGCATAGAGTTCCCTTGTCCATCATCTCGGACAGAGGAGCTAAATTTACCTCCCAGTTTTGGAAATCCTTCCATAAAGGATTGGGTACTAAGGTGAACCTGAGCACAACCTTTTATCCACAGATAGATGGTCAGGCAGCGTACATAATCCAAACACTAGAGGATGTGTTAAGATCTTGTGTTCTTGATTTCAAAGTGAATTGGGATGGTCAACTAGCATTGATTGAATTTGCATATAACAATGGTTATCATGCGAACATTCAAATGGCTCCCTATGAAGCCTTGTATGGGATGAGATGTTGATCACAAATTAGGTGGTTTGAGGTTGGAGAAGCAGAATTGATTGGGCCTGATCGTATCCACTAATCAATGGAGAAGGTCAAGGTCATTACAGAGAGGTTAAAGACTGCCTAGAGTCGCCAAAAAACTTATACCAACATGAGGAGAAGAGACTTGGAGTTCGAGGTAAAGATTGGGTGTATTTGAAGGTGTCACCTATGAAGGGTGTCCTAAGATTTGGGAAGAAAAGGAAGTTGATTCCACACGATGTTGGACCATATCATATTGTAATGAGGATTGGGAAGGTTGCTTATAAGCTAGAGTTGCCTTCCGAGTTAGATGGAGTCCATCCGGTATTCCTTGTATCGCTGTTGAAGAAATGCTTGAGGGATCCCGCCTTGGTGATCCCTGTTGATAGCATTGGAGTGAAAGATAGCCTATCTTACGAAGAGGTTCTTGTTCAAGTCCTTGATTGTCAGACTCGTAAGTTGAGAAACAAAGAAATAGCCTCAGTTAAGGCCCTTTGGAGAAATCAATTCTTTGGGGAAGCCACTTGGGAAGCTAAGGAATATATGAAGGCATAATATCTGCACCTATTTATGCGAGATGATGTGAGTGTTGAAAGTAAATTCCTTACCCTTCACTAAATTGATTGATCTATTCTTTATGTGATTTGCTATTGTTGAGTCTAAGTAGCGTTGATTAAGGTCGAGAAAAAGTAGAGAGTTTGATTGATTGAGTTGAATGTTGAGATGAGTTTTGAGTCTATTCATGCCTTGATATCCATCTTTACTCATTATTCAAGGACGAATGATCCCAAGGGGGAGATGATATAATGTCCGATAAAATTACCTAAATACCCCTAGAGGGAGGGTATGCACATAACGCATCTTCCAATGCTTGTACGGCAAATTCAAGGCCAGATTTGTGATCATCATGAAAAATTGAGTGGGAAAATGGTCTCGGTCAATTTTTAAAGCGATCCAATCAAAATGCAATTTTTCGATCCGAAGTGCAAAATAGTGTTGGTGTGCGACAAGAGCGTGTCGCGCCTTTGTCGCAGACAAGCACTTATATTTTTCTGAAATTTTTTTGATGGGATTGAGAAAACTCATTCACACGCTTTATCTAAAAATACACTATGCGTGACCATTCCGCGTTGCGGACTGGGTCTTTTTCGAGTCAAAACTTTATAATTATTGCGAGGGACATTCCGATCAATTCCCCACCCCTCCTAAACTTTATATACGATCTAATAAGGTCATTATACCTTAAAAAGGGTCTAAAACCCCCATTCTAAGTCCTATTCCATAATCTAACAATGCTAGGGCTTGAGGAAAGGGGAGAATAGCTTGAGTTGAAAGATTTGAGAAGAAATCCTTGATGTGATTGAATGTTAGCTTCATCCCAAGTATTAAGGCTAAACTAAAAGCATGGGATAATTCTCTCGTGTGCCCCATAGATGGTCATAGTTGAGTTGATGATTTGGAGGGTCTACATACATGAATCCTTGATGGTTTTTCTTGAAGATTGATTCAAATTCACATATTTTCTATGTTGATGATCATCATGAACTTGTTTTCATGAATTGAATAATTTTCATCAAATTTTGCATAACCCTGCATGACTAATTTTAAAAGCATGCGTAATGAACTTAAGAATTGAGTCTAGAGATTTGAGTTGAGATTGTTGATTGTGATGAGAGAATAATGATGAGTGGATAGGATTTGATTGCCTTTTGAGTCTCTACAAATGAACTCTACCGATATGTCTATTCGATTGTTTTCTAATGATTGTTCTAAATCTTGAGTCTTTGATTGAGACTGATTGATGAGAGGGATAAAGTCCCTATGAGATGTTAATTAATGAGAGTGATAAAGTCCCTATGAGATGTTGATTTATGAGAGGGCTAAAACTCCTATGAGACATTGATTGATGATAGGGCCAATGTCCCTATGAGTTAATTGGTTTTATTGGATTGATGGTTTTATGAGCATTGAGTCATGGGAGGAGTATCAAGCACCGAAAGAGTGAGATTTAGTCCAACTTGAACTCATCAAACTACATCGCCAAATATAAGTGAGGTTTAGAACCATCACATATTTTGTGTTTCCCTTTTGATTAGAAGTCCTTGAAACAATAGCGGACTTATTGACGACTGACTCCAAATTAGGTGAGCTGATATGTTTTCCATTCGTTCCCTACCTGGCAACTTTGGAACGGTTGTAGAAACATTAACACGATTGTTGTACATTCACTGGCTCATAAGTGATTGTTGTCGGATAAGAGAAACTCCCATAAACTTTTTACCTTGAGTACTTTGAGTCGAGATGCGATGAGATGAGAGTTGGTGAGCTCCTTTGAGATGAGTTTGATTTGATTGATGAGGTTGATTGGTTGACGGGTCACTTTTCTACTCTTTATTCTTGCATAGATAGACATTTGATGATTAGATGATTATTTTGAGTTAATGTTGTTTCCATATTATTCTACCTGTTTCTATTTCACTCAGCTATTTTAAATACTAGTACATTCCAAGCACTAATGTCCCTTTTGGATTGCATCATTTTATGATGTAGAGGCGGGTACTAGAGATCATCAATAGGCGCTCTGTTGAAGATCCGAGATTCGTAGCTATTTGGTGAGCCTCCCCTATTCCGAAGGATACACTCTTATTATATCATCTTGCTTTAGAGTTAGATTGGACTATTTCTTTTATTTTGACTTATGTAGGCATGGGTCTGTCATTTGCACCATATGATTAATGATAGAGGCTTTATAGTAGATAATTGAATATTGATGTTTGAGAATGTGAGCTAGTTTATTTCTACTAGCCTTTATTATTATCTATATCATTTTGAGACATTAGATGAGATGTGCCCATTTTGCTTATTCCTATTTTTGTTGTTCCGTAGAGTTATTTTATTGAACTAATGTGATGAGGCTAAGTGGTTTGCTTGGGAACTAGCAACAGTCTCTAGGTTCCAGCCATTCCAAGGGTAACCTTCCGGGGCATGACAAAATTGTTCTCAAAGTTCAAGTGTTTTAGGGAGTTTATGAAGTCGTGTCTCGTCGAGTCTTATTTATGGGTATGTTGTTGACCACTTTTCATAAGCAGGAGGCTATAGGACATTAGGAATTGTTACACTTCTTTCATATTCCTATTCGTGCGATAGAGTTAATCTCTATGAAAGCTCTCTTCTAATTCGTGCTCTACGCGTGCAGAACTGATATCATGCCTCCTAGAAGAGCTATTGAGGAAGGGGACGTCCTTCCAGGCAAGATGCTAACCCACCTGAGCCTCAAGTACATGAAGAACCTGTGGGCCAAGTTGTCCCTTTTGAGCAGCCCCCTCAAGAAAAGGTGTCTAATGTTGAGCTACGCTGGGCTATCCAAGCTCTAGCCCAGGCTATTGCAGCACCTGCTGTGAGACAAGGAGCAGGCGTACAGGACACTCAAGAAACCTCCTAAGTCTGGGAATTTCTTAGGATGAATCCGCCTGAGTTCACGGGGTCTGCATCCATTAAAGATCCTAAGAACTATGTGGAGGAGATTGAGAAGGTGTTTTAAGTGATGCATGTGGTTGATGCTAATAGGGGTGAACTGGCTGCTTACTTACTCAAGGGTGTTGCCAGACTATGGTTTGACCAATGAAAGAATGGTAGAAGGGATGATGCTCCATGTTTGACTTAGGCAGTGTTCGAGGAACCCTTCTTGGGACGCTTCTTCCCAAGAGAGAAAAGAGAAGCTAAGGTGAGAGAGTTTCTGAATCTAAAACAGGGCTCTATGACTGTGTAAGAGTATGGTTTGAAGTTCACACAACTATCTTGCTATGCTCCGGACATGGTTGCTGACATGAGGGAAAGGATGGGAATGTATGTTGATGGGTTGAATAGAGGACCTAAGAGAGATGACAGAGGAACCATGCTTGTTAGTGATATGGATATCAGGCGACTGGTGAAATTTATACAATAAATTGATGAGGAGAGACAACATAACAAGGAAGAATTCAAGCGTAAGATAACTAAGACATCCAGCCATGAGGTTGGGAGGAATGATAATGGCAACCGATTTCCAGCACCATCATCTGCTAGTGCACCTATGCCTAGAGGCAGGTATGATCAGAGATCTCAGAATATGGGAACTCATGGACCTCATTTGCAAGCTATTGTGGCTCAAGGTTCGCAGGGTAAGCCACCATGTGATACGTGTGGCAAATTACACTTGGGAGATGTCGTGACGGGAATGATATGTGCTACAAATGTGGCCAAACGAGTCACTACCAGAAAGATTGTCCAAGGTGGGTTGACCTGGCTCAATCTTCTACACCACCCCCTCCAGTTAGAGGAAATCAGAGGGCCATGAAATCAGATGCAGGCGGAGCAACAAACCGCTTGTATGCCATGGGTAGTCGCCAAGATCAAGAGAACTCCCCAGATGTTGTGACGGATATGATTCAAGTCTTTACTTCTGATTGTTATGTTTTGATAGATGCGGGTGCCACATTGTCGTTTGTAACTCCTTATGTGGCCAATAGATTTGATAGAACTCTTGAGAGTCTTCTTGAACCCTTTGATGTTTTTACTCCAGTGGGTGAGTCTATTCGAGTTGAGAAAATCTATAGAGCTTGTGTAGTGTCCATCCATCATAGGGATACTCTTGTTGATTTTGTTGAGTTAGATATGGTTGACTTTGATTTGATTCTTGGCATTGATTGGCTTCATGCTTGTTATGCCTCCATTGATTGAAGATCCCGAATCGTTAAGTTACAATTTCTGAATGAACCGGTTCTTGAGTGGAAGGATGATTCTGTTACACCTAGAGGAAAGTTTATCTCATATCTTAGAGCCAGAAAATTAATTTCCAAAGGTTATATCTATCAGCTCGTGCAAGTGAAATCTCATGATATCGAGTCCCCAACTATTGAGTTAGTCCCGATTGTAAATGAGTTTCCAGAAGTGTTTCCTAATGATCTACTTAGAGTCCACTCTGATAGGGAGACCGACATTGGGATTGATGTTCATCTAGATGCCTAGTCTATTTCGATTCCACCTTATAGGATGTCCCCCGCTGAGTTGAAAGAGTTAAAAGAGTAATGGAAAGATTTGCTAGAGAAGGGCTATATTTGGCCAAGTGTTTCACCTTAGGATGCTCCGGTCCTATTCTTGTGAAAGAAAGATGGGTCCCTCAGAATATATATTGACTATAGGCAACTGAACAAGGTCACGATAAAGAATAAATATCTTCTCCTAAGGATAGATGAATTGTTTGACAAACTTCAAGGTGCCTTTTGTTTCTCAAGGATAAACCTTAGATTTAGCTAGCATCAGTTGAAGGTGAGGGAATATGACATTCCAAAGACAATCTTTAGGACTACTTACAACCATTTTGAGTTGTTGGTCATGTCTTTTGGGTTGATGAACGCACCGGCAACCTTTATGGACTTGATGAATAGAGTATTCAGACAATATCTGGATATGTTTGTGATTGTGTTCTTCAACGACATTTTGGTGTATTTGAGAAGTGAGGGGGAGCATGTTAAGCATCTCAGAGTTGTCCTCCAAACTCTTAAGGACCATGAATTGTATGCAAAATTCTCAAAGTGTGAGTTCTGGCTAAAGTCAGCGGCCTTCCTAGGCCAAGTTGTTTCTGGCGATGGTATTCGAGTGGATGCCAAAAAGATTTAAGCTGTTATGAACTGGCCCAGACCGACCACTCCGCCTGACATAAGAAGTTTCTTGGGGTTGGTAGGCTACTACCATAGATTTGTTGAGAGAGTTTCTTCCCTATCTGCACCATTGACTAAATTGACTCAGAAAAAGGTGAAGTTTCAGTTGTCTGATGAATATAAAAAGAGTTTCCAAGAGTTGGAAATGAGGTTGACTACTGCACCAGTCTTAACCTTACCTGATGGGACGGAGGACTTTGTAATTTACTGCGATGCTTCGAGGGTTTCATTGGGATGTGTACTGATGCAGAGTGGGAAGGTGATAACCTATGTTTTCACGCAACTCAAGGTTCATGAGAGGAACTATCCAACCTATGATCTCGAGTTGGCAGAAGTGGTGTCTGCACTTAAACTCTTCCACCACTACTTGTATGGAGTGCATGGGGATGTGTTCACTGACCACAAGAGCTTGCAGTATATTTTCTGTCAGAAAGAGCTCAACCTTCGACTGAGGAGATGATTTGAGTTGCTCAAGGGTTATGACATGAGTATTCTCTACCACCCAGGAAAGGCTAATGTTGTTGTCGATGCTCTTAGCAACCTGTCAATGAGTAGAACAACCCATGTAGAGGAAGGAAAGAAGGAGTTAGCTAAGAAAGTGCATAGATTGGATTGATTAGTAGTTCAACTTGAGCAACATGACGAAGGAGGAGTTAATGTTCAGAGTAGGTCTGCTTCGTCCTTAGTGGTGGAATTGAAAGAAAAGCAAGACCAAGATCCTGTCATACTCCGTCTGAAGGATGTTGTGCACAAACAGAAAGTGATGATTTTCTCCAAAGGGGGAGAAGGGGTGTTGAGGTACCAAAGTAGATTGTGTGTTCCAAATGTTGATGTCGTTCAGGACAGAATCATGGTCGGAAGACCATAACACTAGATATTCCATTCATCGTGGCTCTACCAAGATATACCACAACTTGAGAGAAGTCTATTGGTGGAGTGGAATGATGAGGGATATTACTGAGTTAGTTTCGAAGTGCCTGAATCGCCAGCATGTGAGAGTTGAACATCAAAGGCCATGTGGATTGGCTCAAAACTTTGAGATTCCAGAATGGAAGTGGGAAATAATTAATATAGACTCTATTACTGGCATACTGAGGTCTCGACAGAAACTTGATTTGATATGGGTGATTGTGGATAGGATGACTAAATAGGCTCACCTCTTGGTAGTTAAGACAACACTGCGGAGGAGTACACCAAGTTTTACATCAAGGAGATTGTAAGGTTGCATGAAGTTCCCTTGTCCATCATCTCGGACAGAGGAGCTCAATTTACCTCCTAGTTTCGGAGATCGTTCGAAAAGATTGGGTACTAAGGTGAACCTGAGCACAACCTTTCATCCACAAACAGATGGCGTGGCATAGCGCACGATCCAAACACTAGAGAATATGTTGAGAGTTTGTGTTCTAGATTTCAAAGGGAAGCGGGATGGTCACCTACCATTGATTTAATTTGCATATAACAATAGTTATTATGAAAGCATTCAAATGACTCCCTACGAAGCCTTGTATGTGAGGAGATGTTGTTCACCAATTGGGTGGTTAGAGGTTGGAGAAGCGGAGTTGATTGGGCCTGATATTTTCCACCAATCGATGGAGAAGGTCAAGGTCATTAGAGAGAGGTTAAAGAATACCTAGAGTCGCCAAAGCTCTTTTACCAACGTGAGAAGAAGAGTCTTGGAGTTCGAGGTAGATGATTGGGTGTATTTGAAGGTATCACCTATGAAGGGTGTCCTAAGATTTGGGAAGAAAGGGAAGTTGAGTCCACGTTATGTTGGACCGTATCAGATTGTAAAGAGGATTGGGATAATTGCTTATGAGTTAGAGTAGCCTTTCGAGTTAGATGGAGTCCATCCGGTATTCCATGTGCCATGATGAAGAAATGCTTGGGAGATCCCGCCTTAGTGATCTATGTTGATAACACTGGAGTGAAAGATAACCTATCTTATGAAGAGATTCCAGTTCAAATCCTTGATCGTCCGATTCGTAAGTTGAGAAACAAAGAGATAGCTTCAGTCAAGGTCCTGTGGTGAAATAAATTATTTGAGGAAGCCACATAGGAACATGAGGAAGAGATGAAGGCCAAATATCTGCACCTATTCGTCCCAGATGATGAGAGTGATGAAGGTAAAATACTTACCCTTCACTAAATTGATTGATCTATTCTTGATGGGTTTTGCTTTTCTTGAGTCTGAGTAATGTTGATTGAGGTCGAGAAAGAATCGAGAGTTTGATTGATTGAGTTGAATGTTGAAATGACTTTTGAGTCTATTTGTGTCTTAATATCTACCTTTACTCATCATTTGAGGACGGATGATCCCAATGGGGAGATGATGTAACACTCGGTAAAATTAGCAAAATGCCCCTAGAGGGAGGGTATGCGCATAAAGCATCTTCTAATGCTAATATGGCAAATTTGAGGCTGCATATGTTATAAGCACAAAATATTAAGTGGGAAAATGGTCTCGGTCGATTTTTACAGTGACTCGATCAAAAGATAATTTTTTGATCCGAAGCACAAAATAGTGTTAGTTTGCAACAGGGGCGCGTCGTACCTTTATCACTGACCTGCACTTATATTTTTCTGAAACTTTTCGACGGGATTAAGAAAACTCGTTCAGAAGCTTTTTCTAAATATACAATGTGCGCGACCAGTCTGCGTCATGGACCGGGTATTTTCTGAGTTGAAAATTTCTAATTATTGCAAGGGCCATTTTGGTCAGTTCTCCACCCCCAAACTCTATACATGAACTAATAAGGTTGTTTTGACATAAAAAGGATATAAAACCCTCATTCTAAGTCCTATTCCATAATAAAACAAGGCTAGGGCTTGAGTAAAGAGGAGAAGAGCTTGAGTTGAGAGATTTGAGAAGAAATCCTTGACGTGATTGATTGATGGCTTCATCCAAGGTATTTAAGGCTAAATTAAAAGCATGGGATCATTCTCTCATGTTCCCCATAGATGGTCATAGATGAGTTGATGATTTGGAGAGTCCACATACATGAATCCTTGATGGGTTTTCTTGAAAATTGATTCAAATTCACATGTTTTCTATGTTGATAATCATCATAAATTTATTTTCTTGAATTAAATATTTTTCATAAGAATTTGCATAACCCTACATGACTAATTTGAAAAGCATGCGTAATGAACATAAGAATTGAGTCTAGAGCCTTGAGTTGAGATTGTTGATTGTGATGAAAGAATGATGATGAGTGGATAGAATTTGATTGTCCTATGAGTCTCTACAAATAAACTCTATCGATGTGTCTATTCGATTATTTCCTAATGATTGTTCTAAATCTTGAGTCTTCGATGGAGACTGATTGATGAAAGGGCTAAAGTCCCTATGAGATATTGATTTATGAGAGGGCTAAAGTCCCTATGAGATGTTGATTGATGAGAGGGCTAAAAACCCCTATGAGACGTTGATTGATGATAGGGCCAATGTTCCTATGAGTTGATTGGTTTGATTGGATTGATGGTTTTATGAGCATTGAGTCATGGGAGAAGTATCGAGCACCGAAAGAGTGAGAGTTAGTCCGACTTGAACTCATCAAACTATGTCGCCAAATGTAGGTGAGGCTTAGAACCATCACATATCTTGTGGTTCCCTCTTGATTAGAAGTCCCTTAAATAATAGTAGCCTTATTGACGACTGACTCCATATTGGGTGAGCTGATATAGTTTCAATTTGTTCCCTACCTAAAAATTTTGAAACGGCTGTGGCAATATTTCACTGGCTCATAAGTAATTGTTGTTGGATAAAAGAAACTCCCATAAACTTCCTACCTTGAGTACTCTAAGTCGAGATGAGACGAGAAGAGGTGAGCTCCTTTGAGATGAGTTTGGTTTGATTGATGAGGTTTAATGGTGGATGGGTCACTTTTCTACTCTTTATTCTTGCATATATAGACATTTGACGGTTTGGTGTTATTTGATGAATATTTTGAGTTGATGTTGTTTCCATATTATTCTACCTGTTTCTGCTTCATGCAACTATTTTACATACCAGTACATTCCAAGTACTGATGTCCCTTTTGGACTGCATCGTTTTATGATACAAAGGAAGGTACTAGAGATCGTCAATAGGCACTCCGTTGAAGATCGAGATTCACAGCTCATTTGTTAGCCTCCCTATTCCAGAGCTCATCGTCAACAAGCGCTCTGTTGACACTATTATTATGTCATCTTGCTTTAAAGTTAGATTGGACTATTTCTTTTATTTTGACTTGGGTAGCCATGGGTCTGTCATTGGCACCACATGATTAGTGATAGAGGCTTCATAGATGATGGTTGAATGTCTATGTTTGAGAATGTGAGCTAGTTTATTTCTACTAGCCTTTATTATTATGTATATCCTTTTGAGACATTAGATGAGATGTGCCCATTTATTTATTCCTTTTTCCGCTGTTCAGTAGAGTTATTTGATTGAACGAATATGATGAGGCTAAATGGTTCTCTTGAGGACTAGCAATAGTCTCTAGGCACCGGGCACACCAAGGGTACCCTCCGGTGGCGTGTCATTATCGGTTAGAGAAACTCTCAAATAGGCCTTGATAGTACTCTGAGTAGACTGGACTAGATAGTAAATGAGTGGTCATTGTCTAAACTCATTCTTACTTTAGAATCTTGACATAATGATTGAGTTTCCTACTTCTTGAGTTGAGCTATTTGAGTTGATGTTTTTCTTCCTTTACATATTTGATTCTACCATTTTACAAACTCATACATTTCACATACTGATCTCCATTTGGGCCTGCATCTTTTCATGATGCATAGACAAGTACTATTCCTCAATAGGTGCCCCGTTAAAGACCTATTGCTTTAAGTCGATTGGTAAGCCCTCCTCTACTTTTGGAGGACATCAAGTTTCTATTCTGGCTTTAAGTCAAATTTATTTTATCATATTTAGAGGTAGAAATGCGTATGTCATTAGCACCAGTTAGTGAGATGTTTTAGAGGCTTCATAGACTAGACTGTTGAGTTATGACTGGATAATGTCTTTTATTAGTTTTTTTTCTCATTGATTTTACTTAGTTGATGGATAGATTGTTTGACCTTAGGCTTTTATGTATCATTTGTCATTTATTTCTTTAAGTATTCTTAATCATTGATTTTTCCTTTATTAGAATGTGATTGAATGAATGTGATGAGGTTGAGTAGTTCACTTGTGGCAAGCAATAGCCTCTGAGTGCCGGCCACACAAAGGGTACCTTTCCTGGGGTGTGCAAACTTGGTATTGGAGCATAGAGTTCAAGTGTCCTATGGAGTCTATAAAGTCGTGTCTAGTAAAGTCTTGTTTATGGGTGTGTTGTGCACTATACTTTATAAGCAGGAGGATATAGTACATTTGGAATTGTTACTTTCTTATATTATGAGTTCGTGCGGTAAAGTTTAACTATATTAAAGTATCTATCTAATTGTAAGGACTCGGACTTCATATGGCCTTAATGTTACTTGGAATTTGGTTTTGAAAAGTTTTTGACCAAGGTGACGCCTTACGTCCACGTCCACGGGCCATGTGCCTCACCATGGGTCGTGTGGAGGGGCCTCAAAGTGGCCCTTGGCATTGTGTATAGAGTATTGGCATTAATGTGGAGTTTAAGACCAAGGCACATACCACATGAACCCCACATAGTCTGTGTAAGGCTTCACTGGCCGTGTGGTGGACCGTGTGGAAGGCATTGGCCTTGAAAATACATATTTTGGCTGAGGCTTCTCACAAATAAATCTCTCACGGACCATTTACTGCTTCATGGAACATGAAGCCCTCTGTATGGGCATTGGTATGAAAATTTTCTATGTATGGGATTACTGGCTCTGAACATTGTCATTGGAGAATTTTCCAAGTGAAGTATCACAGAAGGCCACATGGTCCTGTGACCTCTCACGGACCGTGAAGTACTCTGTATGGGTGTTGGCGTGAAATTTTTCTAAGTATAGAACCTTCAAACTCAAGCTAAATTCACTTCCAAGCCCTCAATCCAAGCTTTTTATGTGGTTTAGGGTCATCATGGGTCTTCTTCATCAAGCCAAGTTCAAAGGAATTCCATTGGCTAAGCTTTTCACAAGATCCGATAGAAGGTTCAAATTTAAATGGTAATATCTCTTATCATAAAAAGAATTGGGTGGCCTACGGCCTGCCAAATTTAAGCTCTTTGAATTAGCTTTCAAACATATCTCATTTCACCGGATTCCGAGTTCGGATCAACAAGTTGTGCCTATTTTCATAAAGTCCATCTACGTAGTGTTCTCTCTATTTTTGCTAAGTGAGGCTTCACAGAAGGGCTCACGGTCGATGTGTCCTTGTATGGACCATGAGACCTTCTCACGGGACCCCTGGTAACAATTCTTATTCCATTTCATTAATGGTCATTTTTGTAATTATGGCTACTTCTAAGGGACTTTTATGACTTCTTATGCTACCCTAAGACATTCAAATGACCTATACTCTTCCTCCCTCATTCAAATTCATTCGCACACTTAGAATTATATTCAAACTCTCTCTCAATAACTCCCCTAAAGTGAACCTTGGAGGATTGTCTTGAAGACTAAGGAAAGGCTCTCTTCTTCATCATATTTCTTCCTATTTCTTCTTGGTTAGCCAAGGTATGTGAGATTGATTCTTGGTCGCTTTCATCCAAGAAGGCCCAAAACCTTTTTCACTTGATTTAATAGAGATGCACGATATGCTTTATTATTAATTTTAAATTGATTTAAGCCTTTAAATGTTGAATTGCATGATTATTATGAAGATTTGAATGTTCATTGTCCCTTTAAAACTTGATTTAAGCATGGGTAATCTATATTGTGATTTAAATGTGGATTTTACTTATGGGTTTATTTGAATTTCATATTGTAATGTTGATTTAAGATTGAATCTATATTGCTCATGCCATTCTCACATCATTCATGACATATGCATTCATGAGCATTAGTTTTTGATGAAATTTATCAGTGGGTTAAGCTCACATGTGGTTTTTATAAAAATGAATCGGTGAGTTTAACTCACATATGTTTATGAAAATGATTTCAGTGAGTTAAGCTCATATATATAGACATGACAAGAATGTGATCACATAAATGCCTGTTGGCTCTTTGAGCATACTAGGTGCTTGCACCGTATTGTTAAGTAAATGAGTTATTCATATGCATGAAAAGTATGGATTGAATTATGATTTGACTTTTTTGCCCAAAGTATGAATGATTATGAAAAATGTCCGATTTTTAAGCCTAAGCGTGCATTGAAATTATTTGAGAAGAAGCATGCCTTTTTTGAAAGCATGTATATGTATAATATTCTTGTGGGATGACGACTTAGCATCGAATAGATTTGGGGCATCAGGGTTATTCCCAAAGGGTCCTCTCCCTTCCCTTGGACTATATGTCAATAGAGGTATATGGTAGCCATACTAAAATGACTAGGTCATAAGGTATGGTTACACATTGATATGATATGATTGATATGTTATTGAAATCCTTCTGAAATGATCGGGTCATAAGGAAGGTGGTCATCACATTGAAATGATCGGATCGTAAGGTGTGGTGTAGATTACCTTTGACAAGTAATCTTCTCTCACCCGATAGGAGGTCTAGATCGAGAGAATTCGTGTAATAGCTCTGATGTCACCCAAGTTACACCTTCTTTTTTAGGGTAAAGCAATCTTTGTCAATAAAATAGAACCTAAGCAAGGTTAGGGTCGAACCCAAGAGAATACGTAGACTCAAGAGAATACAATGACTGCAATTTTGAGTAGTTAACCGACTTACTTCCCCAAAGGCGGGGGGAGGGGGAGGGGGGGTAGGTTGCAATAATAAATGTAGAAATAAAACTAACACACACAATAATGAAATCAATATGGAGAGAAATTAGGGTATTATAGTCTCCATGTTTTCCTAACTTAGTATCATCGGATAATCTAATTCTCTTCTAGTGTGTAGCATACCGGACGGTAAGTTAAGTTCACCAAGCCCTTTGGTCAAAGGTGAGAGGCGAATTTCACCATGTGACATGGCCTATCTCCATGGTGTGCATTACTAACCCTTACCTATTAATCCCAGTAGAACCTTCTCTTGACACAATTTGGTTAATTAGATGAGAACAAATCAATTGTATCCTGCTAATTCATCTTTTTTTCTATTCATTACTACCTTGGTCCAGTCTATAACACTAGACTGGTTTTATTGTTAGCCACCACTAAAATACATGTAGAATGAAGAGAGTTAGTTAAAATACATGTATGACACTTTTCAAGAATTATGAATTATCTGATTTTACCTTGTTAGTTCTTCATGGTTCCCACAACCCTAGTTGTGGATTTAGCTACTCATACATTGTGTAGATGCAAGACTTACAAATTGGAACAACATAATAGAGCACATACATAGTTAAATTAAGAACAAGAAAATCCAACTTCAAAGAGAATCACAAGATTAAAGATGAAATCAAAGTACAAGTGTTCTCAATACTCTCTACTGTAATCTCACTACTTTCTCTCTAATTATTTAGTTTTTTATGTACTATGTGAAAACTTTTGAAAAATAACCTAAAAGACCTATTTATAATATTTAAAATACATGTCCTAAACAAAATAGGATAGCTATGTCGGCACGCCTTATGAACTGATTTACGGGGCCGTATTGTATTCCACGGCCCGTAATCGGGGTCTCGTACAAAGTTGCTGTATGACAAACCCGTTGTACGACCCGTAAAGTGGTTTACGACCTGCAGGGAATTTTGTCTGATGAATCTTCAAAAAATCCCAATCTCTGATCCTCAGGGTACGAACCATGTTCTACAACTCATAAATTATTTCACAACTCGTCTGCATGTTCGTAGAACAAACTTCAGAAAATCAACTCTTCAATGGAATTGTCCACGAAATCACTCTATGAGCGTAGAATGGTTTATGGCCCGTAAAGGGTCTCGTGCTGTATTAGAATCAACAACTTCTATATTTCTTCCCAAAATCAAGGCCAACCCTGGAGTCCTGCAAATATAACACAAAAAACATAAAACCAACTAACATCGCATTGAGAACACACGAAATTCTCAGTTTAAACATTAAAAGCATTGTATTTTGACAACACATCATCGCATGAGTTTGTGATATTAGTTATGGTCCCATCCCCACTACATATATAAGCATTATGGCATTTCATGCATCATGGATTTCATGGCATATCGTATATTACTTTTCTAGGTGTACATCTCTTTCTATATTATGTGCCTTTATCATCTAACATTAAATGCGGGTTTGATAAGTCATATGCATTGCATGCTCACATACTTTGTACATTCAAATATACTAACACATACTTTTTCCTACATGACCTAAACATGTGGGAACCAAAGACCACCTTCGTCCACGGTTTGACGCCTAAATCAAATTTGAGACATTTGTTGGGATAAGTCCTATCTTTCTAGGAAAAGCCACCATTCATCTACCTATGTTTCTTCCGTTTATGTTATTTACT
The DNA here is from genome assembly GCA_029948455.1 of Solanum rostratum. Lineage (NCBI taxonomy): Eukaryota > Viridiplantae > Streptophyta > Magnoliopsida > Solanales > Solanaceae > Solanum > Solanum rostratum. The sequence goes on from CM057048.1 coordinate 56,024,270, forward strand.
TTTAGAGTGAGCCCGGGACATATCTTGACCCCCGTCCTATCTTATGACTAGAGGCATTGTTGAATATCTTGTAGACTATTGTACACATATATGTTATGTGTCGTATTAAGAGGTTATGCTTATGGTTACTTATTTGATATCGCTATTATGGATTTTTTATGAGTGTTATGATACAGATTTATGTTTTAATGTGAAAGATCCTAAGTCTCGCATTTCCCTCATAGAGTGAGTCATACTTACCCGCCCTTTAGTCTTTATATTCTACGTGTTATGTGAATCTACGCTAATCCTTATCTCTATGACATCCTATAGAGTATGTCCTACTTTCCCATCCCTTAGAACTATGTGTTTACTATCTTTAATACGCTTCCAAACTGATGATGTGTGAATAGATACTGTGAGGCTAGTTTGGAGACTCTCGGGTTCCTATAAGCCATGTCACTCCTAGATCCTAAGTCTAGGTCTTGAAAATAATTCGTGCATTACGCGCTTTCCAATCATGACTCCTAAGTGTAGAGCTACCCAAAGAGATGCTTCAGCTTGCAACATTGAGAATCCCCCACCAAAGGTGCCTCCTCAGATTGAGACGAGGGTCCTAGGTCAACGTGCTAGAGTTGTTGGGGCTCTCCAGGCATCTACCACTTTGCCTACTCTTAGTACTGAGGCAGCTTTTAGAGGAGCTATCACTATGCTCACCCAACTAGTAGCCGCCAAGAGTGGGAATCAGAGTTCACATGCTCCAAGCTCTAGCTCCGAAGATCGAACTGTTGTGACGAGAATTAGAGATTTGTAAGGATGAACCCCACAGTCTTCACGGGGTCTATGCTTTAGGAAGACCCCTAGAATTTCATTGATGAGATGTGAAAGGTGTTGAAAGCTATGCATGTGGCGGAGATTGAGGGAGTTGAACTTGCTTTCTATCAACTCATGGATGTGGCAAATGTTTGGGACAATCAATGGGAAGAGAGCCGAGGTGAGGATGCTGAGCCTTCCATTTAGGCTGACTTTGAGAGTGCCTTTATTGATCACTTCTTTTCGAGAGAGATAAGGGAAACGAAGGTTGAGGAGTTTGTTAATTTGAAGTAAGAGGGGATAATTGTCAAGAATATAGTCTTAAGTTCATACAACTATCCAGGGATGCTCAAGAGACGGTCCGTAACACGAAATCTAGAATGAGAAAGTTTATATCCGGCATGGGCAAGTATATGTAAAAAAGGTGCAAAAGAGACATTGTTGATTTTGAACATGGACATTGCTAGGCTTATAGTCTATGTGCAACAACTTGAGAAGGATAAGAAGAGAGATAGGGAGGAGCACTTGAGCAAGAAGGCTAAGTCAACAGGGCATGAGCCTAACCAACATAAGCAAGGTAAGGAGGACAGGTCCTACTTTCAGAAGAGTTCTTCAAATTATGCACTATCCTCAGCAAATGCACTAGCACCATGTAATAGGTATGATCAGAAGTCTCAAGCCTATCAGAATTCTAGAGCTCAGGGTTCTCAATCCCAAGCTAGTATGACTCAAGGTTCGATGGAAAAATCACTATGTGTCATGTGTGGAAAACTCTACATAAGTGAGTGTTGTGAGGGCACCAATGCTTGCTATAGGTGCGGATAGACCAGTCACTTCCTGAATGAGTGCCCAATGAGGAGACAAGGCAATAAAGGTAATAAATAACTAATATGGGCGAGGGTGAAAACTGTCTGTATACGGTGGGAAATCATGAGGATCAGGAAGTTGCACTAGACGTTGTCATGAGTATTCTTTGAGTCTTTTCCTATGATCTCTATACCTTGCTTGACCCAGTTGCCTCTTTATTGTGTGTAACTCTATATTTGGTTAGTATGTTTGAGATCATTCCTGAATGTCTTCTTGAGCCTTTTAGTGTTTCTACTACTGTTGGTGAGTCCATCTAGCTAAAAGGTATATAGAAATTGCACGATGTCTATCTATCATAGAGATACTTTCGTAGACTTAGTTGAGTTAGAGATGATTGACTTTGATGTGATTCGTGGCATAGACTAGCTTCATGCATGGTATGCCTCTGTCAATTGTAGAGCCCAAATGGTGTAATTCCAATTTTAGAATAAGCCTGTTATATAGTGGAAGGATAGTTCTGTAGTGCCCAAGGGTAAGTATATTTCCTACCTTAGGGTAAGAAAATTAATTTCCAAAGGATGTATCTATCACCTCATGTGAGTGAAGGTTGATGATGTAGAGTCCATACCTTTTGGGTTAGTCCCAATTGTTAATGAGTTCCCTGATGTCTTCCGTGATGATTTGTCTAGAGTCCCTCTTGATAGGGAGATCAACTTTGGGATTGATGTTCTCCCTGATACCTAGCCTATTTCTATTGTGCCATATAGAATAGCTCCCACCGAGTTGAAAGAATTGAAAGAGTAGTTGAAGGGTGTATTATATAGAGGATTTATTAGGTCTAATGTCTCTCTGTGGGGCACTTTTGTCCTATTTGTTCGAAAGAAAGATGGTTCTCTCAGAATGTGTATAGATTATTGCCAGTTGAATATCGTGACCATTAAAAAAATATCCCCTTTTGAAGATCGGTGACTTTTTTGACCAACTTTAGGGTGCCACTGTTTTCTCCTAAATAGACCTCAAATCGAGCTTTTACCAGTTTAAAGTTAGAGAATGTGACATCCTGACTATGATCTTTTGAACCTGATATGACCATTTTGAGTTTCTGGTAATGTCCTTTAGATTGACCAATGGCCCTATCACTTTCATGGACTTGATGAACATAGTATTTAGACAGTACCTTGATATGTTTGTGATTGTGTTTATCAATGATATTTTGGTGTATATAGAGTAGAGGAAGAGCATGTCGATCACCTCTGAATTGTTCTTCAGACCCTCAAGGATAAGGAGTTGTATGCCGAATTTTCAAAATGTGAGTTTTGACTTAAATTAGTGTCATTCTTGGGCTATATTGTCTTGGGTAATGGTATTCGAGTGGATATGCAGAGGATTGAGGTAGTTCAGAACTGGCCTAGACCCATCTCTCTAACTGACATAAGAAGCTTTTTGGGTTTGGCTGGCTATTACCATACCTTTGTGAAGGGGTTCTCTTCTACAAAATAACTATTGACTAAGTTGACTAAAAAGAAAGCAAAGATTTAGTGGTCCGACGAGTGTTAGAAGAGTTTTCAAAAGTTGAAAACCAAATTAACGACTACACCTGTGTTGACTCTACCTGAGGGGACTGATGATTTTGTGATCTATTGTGATACCTCTAGAGTTGGATTGGGATGTGTTTTGATGCCTTAAGGTAAGGTCATAGCCTATGCTTCTAGACAACTTAAGAACCATGAGAGGAATTATCCAACTCATGATCTAGAATTAGTTGTGGTGGTGTTTTCACTCAAGATTTGGTGCCCTACTTATATGGAGTACATGTTGATGTATTCATAGACTGTAAGAGCCTGTAATATGTATTCACCAAGAAAGAGCTAAACTTGAGGTAGAGGATATGACTTGAGCTGCTTATTGACTACGAAATGTACATCCTCTACCATCTAGGTAAAGCTAATGTGGTTGTTGATGCTCTTAGTAGGTAGTCTATGGGAAGCACTCTTCATGTGGAAGAAGAGAAGAAAGAGTTAGCGAAAGAGATGCACAGACTAGAGCGATTGGAACTTCAACTAGATGAATCCGGTGAAAGAGGAATACTTCTGCATAACGGGTCTACATCATCTCTTATGGTAGAGGTAAAGGAGAAGCAAGACCAAGATCCTATCTTACTCCAATTGAAAGAAGATGTACATAAGCAGAAAGTGATGGCATTCATCAAAGGGGGAGATGGGGTATTGAGATACCAAAGTAGATTGTATGTTTCAGATGTTGACGGTATTCGAGAAAGGATCATGTCAAAAGCCCATGATTCTAGATATTCTATCCATCCAGGGTCTACCAAAATGTAATGCTACTTGAGAGAGGTTTATTGGTGAGTGGGATGAAAAGAGACACTGCAGACTTTGTTTCCAAGTGCCCAAATACTAAACAAGTGAAAGTTGAGCAACAAAGGCCATGTGGAGTAGCCTAGAATTTTGAAATTACAGAATGGAAATGGGAGGTAATCAATATGGATTTCATCATTAGATTATCAAGGTCTCACAGACAACATGATTTGATTTGGATGATTGTTGATAGGATGACTAAATCAGCCCACTTCTTTGTGGTAAAGACTACTAACACGACAGAGGACTATGTCCAATTGTATATCCAAGAGATTTTCCTATTGCATGGACATTCTTTGTCTATCATATCAGATAGAGGAGCTCAATTCACTGCCTAATTCTGGAAGTCCTTTCAGAAAGGCCTAAGTTCAAAGGTGAACCTTAGTACTACTTTCCACCCTCAGACTGATGGTTAGACTGAATAGACAATATAGACTTTGGAGGATATGTTGAGAGCTTGCATCATTGACTTCAAAGATAATTAGGAAGACTACATTCCTCTAATTAAGTTTCCCTACAACAACAACTTTCATTCGAGAATCCAAATGGCTCTGTATGAGGCTCTCTATGGTAGAAGATGTAGATCACCAGTTGGATAGTTCGAGGTAGGTGAAGCAGGGTTAATTGGGCCAGACTTGGTACACCAGGCTATAGAGAAGGTAAAGATTATTCAAGAGAGATTAAGAACCACATAGAGTCTCTAGAAGTCCCACACTGATGTTAGGAGAAGGGACTTAGAGTTTGAAGTGAACGATTGGGTATAATTGAATGTGTCACCCGTGATGGGTGTAATGAGATTCAAGAAGACGGGAAAGTTGAAACCTACAAACATTTTTCCCTACAAAATTGTGAACAGAGTGGGAAATGTAGCTTATGAATTAAAGCTACCACAAGAGTTGGCCGCCATCTATATGGTCTTTCACATTTCTATGCTTAAGAATTGTTTAGGAGATCCATCCTTGGTTGTGCCTGTTGAAAGCATTAGAGTGAAGGATATTTTGAGTTATGAAAAGATCACAATCCAAATCCTTGATCATCAAGCTTGCGAGTTGAGAATTAAAGAGGTTACATCTATAAAAGTGTTATTGGGAACTCAATCCGTTGAAGAGGCCACATGTTATGCTGAAGAGGGTATGAAAACTAGATACCCATACATATTTATGCCTTCTAATGATGAAATTGATGGTAATGATTCCTTTTATTTCTCTTAGTTACTTTCCCATTGTTGAGTTGAGTTCTTATCTCTGAGTTGATGCTTTTCTTGAGTCTATGAGTATTTGATTATGCATGTCTTTAATTGTATTTTTGCCTAATGATGATGTTATAAGGAGTCTTTCAATTCGGAATCCTGAGTTAAAGTTGATTTCTGGAGTATGAGTACTCGAGTTTTTGAGTTCCTGCTTGATAGGTCTCCTAGTTACTCATCATTCGAGGACGAATGATACCAAGGGGGAAATATTGTGACACCCCACAACTCCATTCTTGCATGTAACTATGTTTCAAGAGTCATTCTTATATGTGGAAAGCGGATTAGGGTCATACGAGACTTCTAGTACTTAGTCGAGTTCAAGGCGTTCCTATAAATTGAATTTCTTATGATAGATTAAACCATAGTCAATTTGAAATGATCATAACTCTTAGCACATAAAGAATTTGGTGGGCCATGAACTACCAAATGAAAGATCTTTGAATTATCTTTCCAAGGCAACTGATTCCACCTCATTTGGAGTTTGAAGTCATAATGTATAGTCATTTTACTGAATACTACAAAAACACAGATGGAATATGAAACCACATACGAGCCGTGGTTTAATTACGACCCATATGCTAACTCTAGTAAAACTTCCTAAAAATCCTTTTTTGGTCACAGATTTGACGAACCCATCTACTGGCCGTAGAAACTTCTAATTTATATATTGGGCTCACGGAATAGAACCAGAGACCCAAAATTTGCTCAAACGTTTACGGATGGGTTCCTATGAGCCGTAGAAGTTGACGGTCCGTAGAAGTCTTTGACAGCTTTTTAAGAAAGTTTATTTTGGTGTTTTTCCACCCTTTCAAAGCCTAAACATGACATTTTTACACCTAAAAACCTTTTTACACTAAAAACACCCTCTCCAACCTAGAGCAAGATTTCAAGGGAGAAAAAGGATAGGGTTTGAAGATAATCTTGTTAGTTTTTCTAGGTTGTTCGAAGACTCAAAACTTCTAGGTATGTAAGGCTAACCAAAATATGGATTATATTCTTCTCATGTGACCCATAACCCAAATTGATGGAGTTGTGACTTACTTGAGTTTCCCATAAATATTTCTTGAAGGTTTCTCTAAAATCTTAATGTAATTCTATATAATTCATCATGATTTTCTATTTTTATGAATTACATACTTGAAATAGGTGATTTTGCTTTTCTACATAAACCCTAGAATGAATTCTTGTTATTTTTGCATATTTTATTTACATGAGCATGCATGAGTATAATTTCAGCCTAAAGCGTCTATGGAGTCCCTTAATGCTTGAACTCTACTATCCTTTTCCTGAATACTATGAGTTAGAATGATGCATGATAGAGTCTTTATGAGTCAAGAGATGAACCTTAAAAGAATGTAACCAAAGAGTTGATAGTTGATGTGATGAATTGAGTTGACAAATGTCAAAGATAGATGAATAAGTCACCCACAAGATTGTTGTCTTATGAGCAGTTTGAGTCTTGCGATGGGTATTAAACATCAAATTGAGTAAAATTAAGTCCATCTCAAACTCCAATAACTATGTAGCCGGCATATGAGCGAATTGGACCGTAAAATCAGGTGTGGATCCACTGATGAGATGTTCCTCACCCTGGCAAGGTATGGGATGGATGTGGAAACGATATAACTTTCTTGTATTATCAGCGGCTCATAGGTGATGATTATAGCTTTGAGAAACTAATTGGCCACGATAGTAGATGAGTAGTCATTGTTTAAACTGCATTCTTACTTTAGAATCTTGACATGATGATTGAGTTTCCTATTTCTTGAGTTCAGCTATTTGATTTGATGTTATTCAACCTTTGCATATTTCATTCTGCCATTTTACATTCTCGTACATTCCATGTACTAACTTCTATTTGGGCCTGCATATTTTCATGATATAGAGACAAGCCCTTCTCTACTTTTGGAGGATATCATGTTTCTATTGTAGCTTTGAGTTAGATTTATTTTATTCTATCTAGAGGTAGCCATGGGTCTATCATTAGCACCAACTAGTCAGATGTTTAAGAGGGTTCATAGACTAGACTATTGAGTTATGACTAGATTATATCTTTGAGTAGTTTCTTTCTTACTAGTTTTACTCAGTTGATAGATAGATTGTTTGGCCATTGGCCTTTATTTTGTCATTTGTCAATTCTTTCTTTAAGTATTTTTATTTGTTGATATTTTCCACTTTTAGAATAAGATTGAACGAATGTGATGAGGCCAAGTGGTTTGCTTTGGGGCTAGCAAAAATTCTCTAAGTGCCGACTATGAGGTCTTATACCGCCCTGAGAAAAGCTGTCATTCCATAGCTATAATGATGACGATAGAAAGAAAAGGATGAGATAGTGAGAGTGATAATTAATTGAGGCTTGTAGTTAGAGTTATATACCCATTAGGTAAGTAATGAGATGACGAGTCAATTTCCATAAGTTTAAAGAAAGAGTGGTGAGAACCCTATGATTGTCATGATGAGGTATAGAGAGTGAGTTAGTGTTAGAATGTGTTAGAGCATGCTCAAAACTAGAAGGAGTCCTATGTTGACGTATCCCGATATTTTTATTGTGAGGGTAAGATATGGATGTTGAATAGAGGGACAAAGTGCTTTCAATGTGATAGCTCTACACTAGGCTTATAAATCTGAAGAAAGAGCCCCACAAGATTTATATAGTTATGAGCTTAGCCAGGTAAGGGGGTATAGTGAGTGAAGGAATGGTACCCGAGTTGTGAAGAGGGGATGTCGTGAGTGAATGGCTGCTATGAGATTTTAGTGGGCTTATGCTCCAAACTTTACCTTGTAATTGTTAGATTGGTATGATATTAGAGAGGTATGTGATAGATACACGTGGTAGAATAAGACTCTATGAATTTGGAGGAGTAGTTGTAAAGAGGAGAAAATATTTTATGAGTGATAGTCTTAGTTGGAGATTCTCTCTAAGAGGTTCACCATAGTGTGTGTTTGAGATTAAGGTGTTAACATGCAATGTGTGTGATGTTATGAGTATGGTATAGGTTCCTTTAGATGGAAAGAGAGAATTGAGGATGAAACATTTGATAGGAGAGGTTAGATTGTAAGAGTTGGGGGAAGTGGTTAAGTACGCCATTAGAGAAGCAAGTACAGAGAGATTTCCCTAGCGACAGAAGGAAGCTAAGAGTGGTATCTTTGAAGAGAGTCTTAGTGGCTATTTTATATATGCCACTATAGCATGATAGAAGAAGTTTGAGACACCTATTTTCATGGATAGTGATTACTCGATCGTGTGGAGGCATATATTTATAGCCTAGTAGAGGAGATTGATTCACAAAACTTGAGAGATGACCCTTAAGGTAAGGGGGAGATGATGAGATGATAGCCCTAAGTAAATCATGAGAAAACGATAGGTATGGGTTGATCGAGATGAGACATCAGCTCCTTGTCATATAGTACTTGCCTTATTCTTCCGTTGAGGTGATGCTCTATTCCCGTCTGGTATACGACTGCCATGCATATGGTCTAGTCCTATGTACCACCAGTTGAGAGCCCTTCATGTTAAGCTGTAAGGGTGAAACACGATGAATCCATTCATTAATTTTGATCTTACCTTATGGATCTCAGAGTTCCCAATCATATGCGAGCGAGATGTAACTGGTGTTTTACACTATGTATAATTCTGTGAACCTAGAATAAGCCTCGAAAAACGAGGGAGATTATACTCCATTACAAACATTCTTAAGTAAGATGTCTCGATTGAGTCGTGCTAATAATCTTCGTTCCAAGTTCATTGAGTGATCTTTCCTTCCCAGTCTTAATGAAAATGCTGATGAGAATAGAAGAGTGAGCATTGAGGAGAGAGAGTAAGGGTTCTTTATTCTGATATTGTCTTACGCATGCCCGACCTTCGGTAGGTTATGTCATAGTTGATGGTAGGATGTAGAGTATCAAGTTTTAGATGTAGAATCATGCTTATTTGGCATAAAAAGGTAGTAGTTGGGGTTTCGCTAAAGGGGGAGATGATGAGTCTCTATAGTCCCAAGTAGTGAAGCTGATAGTAGTAGACAAAGAATAAGGGTAGATGAGGAGGAGAGAATGTATCCTTATTATGACATTGGTATAGTACTTGTGTCATGTAGGGAAAGATATAGGGAGGAGGGGAGAGATGATACATTATGATATACAACAAATATGTAAGAGTACATTGGAGTATTTTTGAGTGGGAGTTCATAGAATGGTGAAGGTAGAAGTGCTTAGTAGGCTTGAATTTTCATAGATACAATTGAAGTGGTTAGATTGATAGGCTTAAATGTGTGGTTGTTATTATACTAGTATTGATGATAGACTATTGAAGACTTCGTGACGAGGATTTTAAGTAAGGATAGTGGGGTAGTGAAGAGGACTAGTGATCTTTTAGGGAAAGTCCCTGAGATAGTATAGGGCTTGAGTATTGAGGGTTAGCCTTGTATGGATATGATCATCTTAGCAATAGCACCTTGAAGATCAAAAGTAGGCTTGAATGAAATAAGAGGATGTGGATAGGTAGGTAGTTGAATAGGATCTATAAGTTTAAGTTTGATGGGGTAGAGCGCCATGAAAGGGAGCACAATTGTGGTGGAGAGTGGAGCTTGAGAATGTCCATAAAGTAGCATATATTATGATAGTCCCCTTTCTCGATTAGAGTTGATGACTTCCTTCTTGAGTTCAAACAACTGATTGACGGAGTGTTTAAATTATTCGAATTGATTAAGTTTCAATGTCTATTCGTGCCTGATGATGAGAATGATGAATGTAATGTTCTTACCTTTGATTAAATTGATGTTTCTATCCTTGAGTTGATATGTGCATTCTTGGATGCGAGTAGAGTTGATAGATATTGATGAGGAGTCGAGAGTTTGATTGATGAACATGAGTATTGAGTTGAGTCTTTAGTCTATTCGTGCCTTGATATCCACCTTTACTCATCATTCGAGGACGAATAATCTCAAAGGGGGAGATAATGTAACACCCAGCAAAATTATCAAAATACCCCTAGGAGAGAAGTATACATACCGAATCTTACAATACTCGTATGAAAATACAAGGCTGGATTTGCGATCAGCATGAAAATTTGAGTGGGAAAATGGTCTCGTTTGATTTTTTGAGCAACCAAATCGAAAAATAATTTTTCGATGCGGAAATGCGAACCAGAAAGGGTGCGCGATAGGTGTGCGACGCGCACCTGCCGTGGACGAAAACTTGGTTTGATCCTAAAAATTTTTTACGAGATTAGAAACTTCCTTCGGAGAATTTTCATGAAAAGTACCGAAAATAAACCAGTCCGCGTCATGGACCCCACATCCCAAAACATACCTTTTTTTTGAATTTTGTGAGGGGCATTTTAGACCTTTCCAAATGCCTCATAGACTTAATATATGGTCAAATTGGTCGTTTAAAGCATAAAAAGGGTCTAAAACACCATTCTAACTCATTCTAAGTCCTTGCAAAAAGCCCTAGGGCTTGAGGAGAGAGAGGAAAAGAGCTTGAGATTGAGGAATTCAAGAGGAAATCCTTGAGAGATTATTGAGAGCTTCATCCCAGGTTTTTAAGGCTAAACTAAACACATGAGTTTGTTCTCTCATGTGCCCCAAAAATAGTCATAGAAGAGTTGAAGGTCTATTGAGTTTATATACATGATTCTTGATATTTATTCTTTAAAATAATATTAATTATATGTATTTTCCTATGTTGATGATCATTATAAACATATTTACTTGAATTGAATATTTTCACGAGATATTATATTACCCTACAAGATTATTTTTAAAAGCATGCATGATTGAACCTAAGTATTGAGTCTAGAGCCTTGATGTGAGAATGTCGATTGTGATTGTGATTGTAATTGTGATGTGAGAATGATGATGAGTTGATTGAACTTGATAATCCTATGAGTCTCCATAAATGACCTCCATTGATTTGTCTATTCGATTGTTCCTTACGATTGCTCTATATCTTGACTCAATGATTAAAATATTCCTTGATGGGAGGGTTAAAGCCCGTATGAGATCAATTGATGATAGGATTAAGAGTCCCAATGATTTGATTGGTTTTATTAGATTTATTGTCTTATGAGCATTGAGTCATGGGAGGAGTATCGAGCAGTGAAAGGGTAAGAGTCAATCTGACATGCACTCGTCAAACTACGTCACCAAACATAGGTGAGGCATGGAACAATCACATTATATTGTGGTTCCCTCTTAAGAAGTCGCTGAAAGTAATAGAGGACTTGTTGATTTTTCTGTCTCCAATTTGGATTTATCCATTATAGTTTTGATTCGTTCCTTACCTGGCAAGTATGAAACGGCTGTGGAAACATCAGCTTGACTGTTGTACATTCACTGGCTCATAAGTGAGTGATGTTGGATAAGAGAAACTCCTAAAAGGTTCCTAACTTGAGTACTCTGAGTCGAATTGAGTTGAGTTCCATCGAGTAAAGTTGAATTGAGTTGATTGATGAGGTTGATTTGTTGGTGGGTCACTTGTCTAATCTTCACTCATTCTTTAGATAGACATGTGACATTTTGATTTGGTTATTATTTCTGAGTTGATGTTATTTGCATATTATTCTACCTATTTCTATTTTATTCAGCTATTTTACATAACGTACATTCTATGTACTGATGCCACTCGGTGTTGTATCATTTCATGATGTAGATATAGGACTTAGAGATCATCAACAGAAGTATCGTTAAGGATCCGAGACGTTCAGCTGATTGGTTAGCCTCCCCTACTCCAAAGGATTCACTACCTTTATTTCATCTTGCCTTAGAGTTAGACTTGATTCATCTTTATTTTTATTGAGGTATCCATGGGTCTATCATTGGCACCACTTGATGGTGATAGAGGCTTCATAGAAGATATTCGAATGTTGATGTTGAGATTGTGAGTTGGTTCTTTCTACAAGCCTTTATTATAAATCTATTATTATTTGAGACATTAGATGATATGAGCTCATTTACTTTCTTTTACTTCCGTTGATTAGTAGAATTTATTTGATTGAACGTATGTGATGAGGCCAAGTGGTTCGCTTGGGGACTAGAAATAGTCTCTAGGTGTTGGCCACGTCTAGGTTATCCTCCCGGGGAGTGACAATTAACTAACCTTTACCTATTGTTCCAATATAGTCTTCCATTAGCCCATTGTGGTCTATTAGAGGAGAAACATCAATCAAATCCTGTTATTAATCTCTTTTCCTATTCATTACTACCTTTATCCAGTCAGTACCACTAGGCGAGTTCAAATGTTGGCCACCATTAAAAAGCATTCAACACGAAGAGAAATAATTAATACATGTATGCACACTTTTGAAGAATTATGATTTATCCGATTTTACCTTGTTAGTTCTTCATGGTTTACACAACCTTATTTTTGGATTTACCTACTCATGAACAGTGTAGATGCAAAATTTATGGATTTGAATAACATTATTGAGCACTTACACAAGAGAATTAAGCACAAGAAATCTAAACACTTCATGAAGAATCACAAGATTGAAATTAAAGACAATAGAGGTTTTCAAGTGTCTTTACTACTCTCTCATGTTCTTTTACTATTACCACGCTCTCCTCAATGAAAAATAACCTAAAAACCCAATTTATAGTGTTTAAAATACAAAACCAAAATAGAATAGAACAATTGGGTCGGCAGACTCTACTGGAGCTTTTACATGCCATATATTATTTTACGGCGTAGCCGCGCATTCGTGGATTGCTTCCTCAAATCCATAGCTTACTTCTATGACATCCTTCTATGGTTCGTAGGAGGGATTTTCTAATGACTTTTTAGCAACTCCACACTTTCTGGTCGTCAGGGCATGACACCAAGTCTACGGCTCGTAAAATCTTCTACAGCTCATCTACATGTTCGTAGACTTAACTTTAGAAAATCACCCTCCACTGGAACTGTGCGCGAAACCGAATCTATGGCCCATAAGAGGTCTTGTGAAACCTCTGCTTCAGTAAATTATGCATACTTAGGACTCAGTGTGGGCAAGTCGCTGTGACCTGGCCTGAATGAACCTCGCTGATACAGAGACTATGCTAGTGGGTGCTGCCTATGTAGGAATGGCCTGTTGGGAAGGAATAGTAGTGGACCCCATCTCCACATTAGCATCAGTCTTTGGGGGCCTCTTCTTAGTAGTAACAACAACAGTGGTGGTGGGTGGAGTCTTAGAAAGTGGCGCAGTCGCGAACATCTCAGGCTTTTGAGCTTGCTGGTGTGGTGCTCGCTGAAGTGCCAGCAAATTATCCTCAGCCTTAATCATGCTGGAATCCAAAGTGAGCTGGACCTCAATCAGTGCATCCAGGTAATGTAGACTCTCCACCACCGACTCTAAATAAAGTATGTAGATCAAGCAAGGAAAAAGGATGGAGGTAGATCTCTCCAAGGTGGCCTCATGAATCTGCTTTGTGATGAGGCTAGCCCAATCGATCTCATAGCCAGCCAAGATGCTAGCAACAAGATTAGCACGGTTTGACATCAAGGTGTTATATGCAAGCGTTCATCGGATTCGTGATCTCAAAATGGTGCACCAGAATTTTGCGAGGAAACTAAGGGGGGCCTTTAAAATGCCCTTAGAAGAAGTGGCTAACCATGCAAGGTCTGAGCCCTACTTAGTAATCCATGTTGCCACCCATCTCATCAATTCGACTCTGCGGCTCTAGTCTCTCATCAGGGCCTTGTCCATGGTCTGCCCCAACCTATGGCCATACCCTATTATAGATCTTGGGGCTAGGAACTCAGCACCGAACAACATACGATGGATGGTAATCTATAGAATATCCACTTGCCAGCCCTTCACTCTAGTACATGTCATGCTGGGTTATGCAAGGGGCGTCTTCCCCCTGGGAAGAGTGCTGAGTAATATGGTAGCATTGGATGAGCAGAAATCTTGAACTATGGTCAGGAGTACTTCCCCGCTGCTTTGGCCAACCACTGGAGTCCGTATCTGCTGATAGTGTCCTAGAGACCGGGAACACTTTCTAGTCTGGAGGTGATGATCCAAAGGTACTCAAAAATAGAACGAGCTACCCGATTATTCCTCTGTATGACCTCCTTATAGATGTCTCACATACCATCAACGCACCACAAGTTGGATAGAACATCTTTTAGTGATGGTAATGCCTGAGCTGGTGCGGTAGAGGACTTTGTCTTCGACCCATTACTGGATCCTGACACTGACTTTGACTCCTCTCCTAATGGAGTCATCTGAATGGAGATGCTTTTGTTGTTGCCTCCGTCTTAAGACTATGGAGTGAGAACAACAAGGGCCTAGGTGTGGGCCTACCAAGGTTTGTTGGCAGCCCGTGTTCATGGTCTACTAGCATCTGGGTCAGGTGAGATGCTAATAAGCTCCTCAAGTGATCTACTAGCCTCAGTGGAATCCTGCTACCACGAGGTCTCATCCCTGATCCTCCTCTACATGGCGCAGATCTCATTTCGTCTTGGCTTAGGGGCCATAGTACATGAAACATAGACATTTGACAAACATGATTTTCCCCACAAGTTGAGAAATGAAAAGCAGAATCACATTAGACTTAGTCATAAAAGGGACTATGAAGGCACTTCTACGAGCCGCACAAAGCCCTCGTAAAAATAGCATTTACAAATTTTGCTCACTAGAATTGCCTCTACAAGTCATACCCTACGAGTTGTAGACTGAGTCGTAGATGTGTTCTAACTCTTACAAGTGAGGATCTACGAGACCTATCTACGAGTAGTAGAATATTCTACGACTAGTAGAAGGTCTTGTCTGATAGGTTCTTAGAAACATCAAGTTTATGGATTGTCATATGAGGGGTAATTACGGCTCGTAAAAGTTTCCGCAAGCTTTAAAAGACCCTTGTAGATTGAAAAACCCAGTAACCTAAATTTCTATCCTATCAACACATACCCCATATGACATTTTTAACAAAAGTTTTAGCATCGAAGAAACACACACACACCCACATGGCTTTAATCAAACATCCAATACTCGACATGCAAATATTTTGATAAACCCCTTCAAGTATCATTTTACATGTTTTCCCAAGACAACCGACCCTGTTTGAATGTTTTAACACCAAATTACACTCACATGCCATCGCACAACGAATTTTCATGCACATAGTCAATTCAATTCAAATGATGTGTGACCACATGACTTTTAAACATATCATTCAAACTCAAACACAAGGTCGTACACACAATTTCCTGACCTTTAACACTTAATCAAACATTGACACATATTCTTCATGATTTAATTTTAAAGACAAACAATGGCACACACAGGTTTATATTTATATTCATCGGGTTAAATCCTAAACTAAGATAATTGTTAAATCAGTACGAAGAGTAACTAGGTTATGGTGTTCCCTATGATTCCCTAACTTTGTATTACTAGATAATCAAATATTTTTTCTAGTGTGTAGTATGCAAAACGGTAAGTTAAGTTCGCCAAACCATTTGATCCAGGCGAAAGGTGAATGTCACTACGTGATTCGATCAATCCTCGCAGTGTGACATGACTAACCCTTACCTATGGTTCTAGTACAACCTCCCCTTGGCCCAGTTTTGTTGATAAGACAAGAACATCAAATCAAATCCTGTTAATTAATCTTTTTTCCTAATCATTACTACTTTGATCAAGTGAGTAACACTAGGCGAGTTCTATCGTTGGCCACCATATAAAAACATTCAATACGAAGAGAATTAATTAATATGTGCATGCACACTTTTCAAGAATTTTGAATTATTCAATTTTACGTAATTAGTTCTTCATGGTTCCCACAACCCTAGTTGTGGATTTAGCTACTCATGATCACTATAGATGTAAGATTTATGAATCCTAATAACATAATTGAGCACTTACACAAGAGAATTAAGCTCTAGAAATCCAAACTCTTCACCCAAAATCACATGATCGAAATTAACGACAAAATAAAGTTTTTCAAGTGTTTTTACTACTCTCTCAAGTTCTGCAACTGTTACCACGCTCTCCTATGTCACGCCTAGAGCCTACACCTTCAGCGTGTCCGAAACTCGATAACCATTTCATTTGGCTAACTTACTCAACAGAAAACATTAACATCATAATGAATTAGAATGGGCTCAAAATTCATGAACATAAACTTACAATAGGAAAATATGCAACTTAACTCAAAATCTTTCAAACAACATCAAGGAAATAACTTGAACAATATCTTTTTAGTCTATGAAGCCTCTAAAGTAATATCTTTAAACTACACATCGGAGCAAGATCACAGCTACCTCAACTAAAATAAATTCTAGGAAATAAAGACTCTCGAGTTCCTCTCGATACAAAGAGGTCTCACCGACTGCTGATGGGGACTGTCCTACTAAACGTTTCCTAACATGGGTACATGAATCTGCATCATAAACGAATGCAGCGCTAAAGGCATAAGTACGTGGAATGCACGGTATGCAAGATAGCCAAAAAGTGCTAGAGCAAGATACTTAACTTTACATTTAGATGGTCAATTGATAAAAATATGTCATGCAAGTAAAACATATATTTGGAACGCATTTAAGAGTGCAACTCAATAGAAAAGAAATACTTACTTTAATGCATTAATGAGCATAACTAAAATATATAAAAATAGAGTACTCAAATGCTTACATGTGCAATTAGCTCAACTCAATTAAATATGCAACATAATAAAAGGAAGTACTTTAATAAAGAAATGATAAATCTCAATGTATAAGATAATAAGCTTTAGTGCTGGGGATTTTCTATAACCGAAAACCATCACTATGAGCTTCATGATGATACAACGTCTTGCCCACACTGCCAAAGTTTTCCAATACTTTTCCAGGGTAAGGGACAAAAACTAGGGGAGTGGATCCATCCAAAAACTAGGCCATCTTAGTGACAAGTGAGGATTTGTCTTCTACTACAATCCTATCCTACGTGGGCTACGTAGTTTATGAGTTCAAGTTATTATTACTCTCACTCATATTAGTGCTCAATACTACTCCTGATATAACTTTTGTTATACTCATAAGTTTAAGAGTAAGAACTTTCAAAATGCCTCTTTAGTCTTTTAGGACTTAGCCCAACTTTAGCTTTTTTCAACTTCTCTCAACTGGTCTCATTTCTTTGGCTGAATGATGAAATAATACAAAGTGTCTCTAAAACATAATTTTCTTACTCAGAATCTTGTTAATATAGAAGCTTTAAGTACTTCTTAAACTCATCTAAAAACTGTGGACATAATAGTTTTCATGAAATATCCATGGTTCTTACTATTGCAACCTTAACCATGAAACCTTGACTTAATAACTTAACTTAGCAGTGAAATCAATAAAGACCATTATTCTTATCAAGAAAATTATATGAAAAAATATTTATATGAAATTAACAAATAATGGAGAAAACTTGAACTCAAATCATGAACATGATCTTGGGCAAAGACTTGTTGTTAAAGATACTAAAACAGTAGTAGAATAGCTTTTGGAAGGCCTTACATACCTGGGAAAACTAGATTTCTTCAAGAACATTTGAAGATTCACCAGCTTCTCTTGAAACCCTAGCTTTTATTCTCTTGAAAACTATGTTCTAGGTTTGGAGAGTGTTTTGAGCATAAAGATATTAAGGAATCATATTTAGGGAGTTATTTAGGTTAAAAACTAATAAGGTTAGGCTTAAAACGTCAGAAAGGATGAAAACACCCCACTTTAAAATCAATGATCGGGTCATTTACGAGCCCTCTACGGCTCGGAGAAGTTTCTATGGCCCATAGTAACTCTTCAGTAAACCTTTGGGTAATTTTTGGGGTCTCTAAATAACTTTCTCGAGCCCGTTTTGCAACCCATAGAAGGTTCTACGACCCGTAGATTGGTCCGTAAATTCTGGGGCCAAAAATTGATGTTTCAGGTGTCTTTCTCATGATTTAGCAGATGGGTTGTACTTTGTTATATGGCCCGTAAAGGAGTTTCCTATTGCACCTATGCTCTGGCAGTCTTTAATAAACTGGCCATAACTTTTGACTCCGAACTCCAAATGAAGTGAAATCTGTTTTTTGGAAAGCTAATTCGAAGGGATTTCATTTGGTAGGTCATAGGACATCTAATTCTTTGTGTTTTAAGAGTTATGGCTTCTTAAAATTGACCCTTGCATAATCTAAAGTGAAAAACTTAACCGGTAGGGAGGTTTTGAACTTGACGAAGTATTAGAGGTCTCCTATGAACCTAATCCACCTCGAATACTCATAACATATATAAGAATTAGCCTTAAAATATAGAGACAAGTAAGGCATCATTAGGTTCACGCTTATATACTTATGACAAAAACTTTTGGATCCTATGAATAAAGTTGTGGGGTGTTACAATATCTCCCCCCTTGGGACCGTTCTTCCTCGAATGAAGGTGAGAATAAGCTGGAAGAGAATGGATATATCCTTATTATTATCTCTCTTGTGAACTGGTCTACCGACACAAATAGGACTGATTCATACTAAGAGTTTGAAAACTGTCCATGGTACATAAGATAGAATGACACGAGGTTAAACATAAGTCACAATCTATCCAATGATGTTTAACATAGAACATGGGTGCCTTGGGGATGAAATAATGTTAGGAGTATGGTACTTTGAATGATATGATTGATAGCTTTTAATTCTAGCAACACTTTTTGACTACAGTCTTCTTCATACATATAACACTTCATTAGTTGTGACTCATATAGAGCTCCCATAAGGATATATATGGCAACTCTATAAAGGTCTAAGTCTAACTGCATACTTTTACTTTCTTCAAGCCTAAGTTTCAAGGTATTACAAATAAGATGGTAATGCAAATCTTAACAACAAGGTTTATTCTCTATACTTTTAGAAGAAATTTTATCCTAAGAGTACTACTCCCTTCTTAAATATTCTACAAGCCATGATTCCTACTCAATATGCATCTAATGCATCCTACATTAATTCACGTCCCATAAACACCACATTCAATTCTAGTGCTAGAATTACTCCATGGGCTCTAAGTAACCACCCTTCTTAGAATATCCTTCCTTCTTATGTTTTTAGCTGCCAATGCATCAAGCCTTAATACAAGGTCACAGTATAAATGCTCCCATATACTTCTAAGTAACAACATCTCATCTTGCTCTTTCTTCCCACTCACAACTAACCTTAGATAGAACATTAGGTCACTAAGATCACAACAAAAAACATCAACCTTCTCCTAGCAATCGTTACTCGACTACTACTACTAGTATCACCATCAAAACTAAAAAAATCACCAGAAGGATTAGAACAAGAAATCTAGAGCATGATTCTTTGAGAAACCTTTTTGCTATAGGAATGCACATGGAATATTATTACTTTGTGAGCCGCTGCGGGAGAGTCACATGTTTATGAGACTGAACATGCTATAGATCCTGAGAGCATAAGTGAATAGATCTATATCATGAAGCTAATATTTGAGGCTTGATAGAGTCAGATTGAGATCAATGGATTAGAATCTTCATCTCGTACTCTTGGATTGAAAATAGCTGAGAACCTGTCTAAAATATATGAGCATAGATCATTGACATAATGCTGATATGCAATATATCAGTAGAGTATTATAACGATTGAGTTTTGAGAAGATGCTAAAATAGGAGTGGCTTGATCTACCACTAAAACTTCTTATGAACACATCATTATCGAGCTCCCATTGACTAACTTGAACTCTTACCTTATCATCTCCCTCTTAGGTCTGAGGCTAGCACTCTAAGACAATAAACTTATTCCATGTTCCTCAAATTAATCCATATTTATCTCTCTAATACCTAGCGAATTGCTAGTATCATGTCTATCGAACTCTCCGACTTCATGTACTAGGACTGCTTGTAGGACTTCTTTCTAAGGTGCTTCTCTTAACCTCATCCTTATTCTATAAAATACTTTCTATAGTCGCTACTTGCATTACCTTTTAAGGTCACTCAATTTAACTCTTAGTAGTCTGGCTCCTCCTTTTTAGTTTACTAACATCGCTTCATTATGTTTTCCTATGTACCTAATTGGAAGGTACTTGACCTATATGTAGGATATTCATCATTATCTATACATGATACCTTTTATTCAAACTCATACAGACAAAAAAGAATTCTTACATTCGCTTACCCCACATTGGCAACTCAATATCAAATAGCAAATCATAAGCTTAATTAAGACCTCATACTAACTATATATTCGCTTTGATGCCCCTCTTAAACCTCCTATTACCTAATGACTTAGTCATAATTCATTTTCTCATTGAAGGACACAATACCCCATTGGTACAACCTCATTTATTGCAAGGTAACTTCTAAATCCCTCACTAACTCTATGTCATATCTATTAGATCAAATATCAACCTATCATCACCACCTTCATGCTTCCATCACCCTTATCATGACACTTAATTCAAGTTAGAGTCTTGTACTAAACACGTATTGGAAATATGATTTCCTGAATAGTATACTAACTTATAACTACTAAATGAAACTATGAAATATCCCCCCACTAAGACCTTATGACAAGTAGTCAATCTGTAACTATTGGCCTACCTAATTATAATTACTCGTCGTATCCTCTTTCAAAACCTGGCTGCTACCTACCCATTTACTATACGTTATTCCCAGTTAAGCCCATAACTCTATAAATATCATAGGGCATTACCTTAAAAATCATAAGCCTAGTTTAGACATATCGACTCATGTTTACTATATCCTTCTATTTAACACTTATACTTGGTCTTTACTAAATAATGACAAATCCACAAAGCTCTTTTCTAATTCGTGTGTGCTCTGCCTCATACGAACTAACTATTCTTCCTCTACCTCCTAACATGAAAGATAAATGATACTTACTACTCTTAGATCAAAACTAAACAAAATTGACTTATTACCTCTTTACTTATCTTATAACTACATAATTCTAAGCCACATGCCTTATTCTACCATGATTGATTTTGAATATCTACATCTTTCTAGCTCTGGGATCATTCTGCAACTTATGATTTAGAGAAAAGAGTCTAAGAGTACGTCATACTTTAACTCGAACGCATGAATCGTATGGTGAAGGATGGATTCTTTCAAATCAATAGATTTAGGCACACTAGTCAACTTCTCTCAAGCCTGGTGTAGTATCCTTATTTTCTTAACGCTTTTTCTAAAAGTAACTCACCAATAAGAATCTGAACTTTACTGTTTCAACCACCTAGCTTATGAGGGATAGTCGAATGGATCTGAGAAGCACATAAATCTAACTAAGTATTTTATGGCATAGCTCTATTGCAAGATCAAGAGTATGAAAGAATCAGAGACATCTCCTCAGTACCCTATAGCCTTCGGATTATAAGTGTCATGCACAACATGCCCATAAGCAAACATCTACTTGACACGACTTTATAGACACCCTAGGACACTTGAATTATGTGCTTTGATGCAAAATTTGTGATGCCTTGAGCCTACACCCATGGCGTGGTCGACACTCGTAAACCATTTCTAGCCCCAAGAGAACTGTATGGCTTGGCTAACTTACTCAGCGGAAGACATTAACATCATAATGAATTAGAATGGACTCAAAATTCATGAACTCAAACTTACAATAGTAAAATATACAACTTGACTCAAAATCATTCAAACAACTTTAAGGAAATAACGTGTATAATATCTTTCTAGTCGATGTAGCCTCTAAAGTATTGACTCTGAACTAAGCACCGGAGTAGGCTCACGGCTACCTCAACTAAAATAAATACAAGGAAATTTAGACTCTCGAGCTCCTTGGGAGGTAAAGAAGCCTCACCAACTGCTGATGATGACTATCTTACTGAATATTTTCTAAGATGGGTACTTTAATCTGCATCATAAACTAATGCAATGCCAACGGAGTTAGTACGTGGAATGTACGGTATGTAAAATGGCCAAAATGTTCTACAACATGTTACTTAACTATACTTTAAGATGGTCAATTAATAAAAATATGTCATGCAAGTAAAACATATGTTGAAAATACATTTAAAAGTGAAACTCAATATAAAAGAAATACTTGGCACAACTAAAATATATAAAAATAGAATACTCAAATTTGTAGCTCTACAACTATCTCAACTCAATTAAATATGCAACATAATAAAAGGAAGTACTTTAATAAAGAAATAATAAATCTCAGTGTATAAGATAATAAACTTTTGTTCTTTGGGAGTTTCCCTAACCTACGACAACCACTATGAGCATCGTGAAGATACAACATAGACCCTATGTTGCCGGAGCCATCTAATACTTTGAAAGGGTAAGGATCAAAAACTAAGGGAGTTGATCCATCCCAAAACTGGGCTATCTTAGTGGCAAGTGAGGAATTATCTCATGGTACAATCCTATCCTACGCCGGTTACGTAGTTTATGAGTTCAAGTTATTATTACTCTCACTCATATCGATGCTCAATACTACTCCCAAAATAACATTTATTATGCTCATAACTTTAAGAGTAAGAGCTCTCAAAATGCCTCTTTGGTCTTTTGGGACTTAGCCCAACTTTAGCTTTTCATACCTTTACTCAACTACTCACTTTTGTCTGGTTGAAAGTTGCATTAATTCAAAGTGTCTCTAAAACATAATTTTCATACTCAGATACTTGTAAATATGGATGCTTTAAGTACTTCTTAAACTCATCTAAAAAATGTGGACATAATAGTTCTCATGAAACATCTAGGGTTCTTACAGTTGCAACCTTAACTATGAAACCTTGTCTTAATAACCTAATTTAGTAGTAAAATTCAGTAAAGACCATGATTTTTGTCAAGAAAATTACATGAACAAGTATTTCAATAAAATTAACTAATAATGGAGAAAACTTGATTTCAACTCATAAACATGATCTTGGGTAAAGACTCATAGTTAAAGATACTAAAATAATAGTAGAATAGCTTTTCGAAGGCCTTACATCCCTAGGAAAACTAGATTCCTAGAAGAACTTTGAAAAATTCACTAGCTTCTCTTGAAACCCTAGCTTTTATCCTCTTGAAAACTACGTCCTAGGTTTGAAGAGTGTTTTGAGCATAAAGAAATTAAGGAATCACATTTCGGGATTTGTTTAGGTTAAAAACTGGCAAGTTTAGGTTTAAAAGTTGAGAAAGGATGAAAATACCCCTCTTTAAAATCGTTGATTGGGCTGTCTACGAGACCTTCTATGGCCTGTAGGGACTCTTCCATAAAATTTTGGACAATTTTAGTGGTCTCTAGATCACTTTGAGGAGCACATTCTACGACCCATAGATCAGTCCGTAAGGTTTGGGACCAAAAATTGAAGTTTCAGAACTTTTTCTCACGATTTAGCAGATCGGTCGTACTTTGTTCGATGGCCCATAATGGGGTTTCGTATTGCACCAATGCTCTGGTAGTCTTCAATAAAATGACAATAAATTTTAACTCCGAACTCCAAATGCTCTGGTAGTCTTCGTTAGAAAGCTAACTCAAAGGGCTTTCATTTGGTAGGTCATAGGATATCTAATTCTTTGTGTGCTAAGAATTATGGTAGGTATGTTTTGGACTTGACTAAGTATTAGAGGTCTCCTATGAGCCTAATCCACTTCTAATACTCATCACACATATAGGAATGAGCTTTAAAATATAGAGACAAGTAAGTCATCTTTAGGTTCAAGCTTATATACCTGCGACGAAAATTTTGGATCCTATGAATAAAGTTGTGGGGTGTTACATCCTCACTGAAAAATAACCGAAAAAAACTACTTATAGTGTTTAAAATACAAAAGCAAAATAGAATAGGATAATTGGGCTGACAAAATTTACGGGAGCTTTTAAGGGCCATATGATGTTTTACGACCCTTAGTCGGGCTTTCGTTGTTTGCTTCTTCAAATCTGGGTTGACTTCTATTGGACCCTTTTACGACCGTATAAAGTTCTACGACCAATAGGGGGTTTCGTCCGATGACTTTTCAACAACTCCCCACTTTTTGATCCTTAGGGAACAACACCAAGTCTATGACTCATAAAATTTTTAATGGCTCATCTACATATTCATAGACTTAACTTTAGAAATTCACCCTTCACTTGAATTCTGCACGAAACCATATTTATGGCCCACAAAAAGTCTCGTGAAACCTCTACTTCAGAAAATTCTGCACACTTAACTGAAAAATTGTGCCAATCATTTATTCCTGGAAAACAAACATAAAGACACATCAAAAATACTAATATCGCTTTGAGAGCACACAAAATTTCAAGTTTTATTCATCAAAAGGGATGTATTTTGACAGCACATCATTGACTTAGCATCGGATGAGATTGGAGATGAGGCTCGACCTAAGGGGTCCTTTAGTAAAGTCTTCATTCTCATAACTATGTGGCAAACATAGGCTTATGTTTATTCCCCTTTTTAGGGATGGTATTCCCCTTTTTGGGATGGTATTCTCCTTTTATTAGGGATAGGGGATACCTTATGCAAGTAAACTACTCTTTCTCTGGTATAGAGGCAATATCATTATTCCAAGTAATAGCTTGCTTGGTCTTATATGTCGGTTATGGTCACAACTTCGTATGTTTAAGTATTATAGCATTCATGCATCATGAATTCATGTCATATTGATATATTATTCTTTCTTATATACCTCCTTCTATATATCTGCGAACTTGTCATCTAACATTGAATTGCAAGGTAATATGTTCATAAGCATTGCATGCATGCAAACATAATACATTCAAATGTACTAACATATGCCTTTGCCTACATGATCTAACCATGTACGGATCAGAGACTATCTTCATCTACCTTTTGACAATTATATTGGATTATGAGCATACTAGTGGTGATTCCTTTACACAAGGACAAGATCCACCTTTTATCTACCTATTATGTTATATTTATTTTTGTCTTTAAATTGAGGGTGAGCCCAGGACATGTCTTGGCCCCCGTCCTATTCTATGAACTAGAGGCATTGTTGGACATCATGTAAATTCTATGTACGGGCTTGTTATATGTTATGATTATTGCTTATGGAGACTATGTTCATATCTATCTCATGATGTTGATGCTATGATAATATGATTATGATGAGATATGGAAATATGGAAAGTCCTAAGATCCTTCTATCCCCACAAAAAGAGTCATACTTACCCTCCCATTAGAACATAATTGCTATTTGCTACGTGAATGCACGCAACTCCCTTTCCTAATGACATCCACATAGTGTGGGTCCAAAGCCTCATTTCCCTTAGAGTTATGTGTTTATTATTTAATTATGTGCTTCCGAACCGATGATGTGCACATGGATGCTATGAGACTTGTTTTGGGATTCTCGGGCTCCTATTCACCATGGCACTCCTAGGACCTAGGCCCAGGTTGTGATACCTACTATCTTATTAAGACTAACAGGGCAAGTTCTGAATTGAAAGACAATAAATGAATCATGAAGTAAAGATCACACACACTTGGCACTGATTACCCTGTCAACCTGTACTCTCAAATTATGCTTTCTATCACAATTAATCCTAACTAGTCAGAAGAAATATTGTCGGTCACTGGCTTCACATGGTTGTTATCAAAACTTACTTAACTATACATCATTAATCATAAAAAAATGGTTGGCATCATTTTTTTAGCAAAACTAACATATGTCACAAATTATAGTACAATATGCTACTAATTGTACTTACACATCCTAAACATATCAGTTCAATAGAAAATAAATGTCTTTAGGGAAAGTACACAAGTAAGAAAACCCTGTGGACTCAAAAATTGGGATAGCTATAGGCCATGGTTACTGAGACTTCACTGATATTATAACTTCTCACACCCCATCGAAAATCAACGAAATAAATCAAATTAGAATATTGGGACAAAAAAGATCATGCCTAGGTGCCTAAGCGCCTGTCACTATCTACGTACAAAGAGTAAAACTAACAAGGATACATAAGAATTACAACTAATATCTTGGGTTGCCACCCAAGTAGTGCCCGATTTAGTGTCACAACATAACTTAGACAACTTGGTTACTCAGACTTCGCCAAGTCTTCATGCCTCTAATGTCAATATCTACTAGATATTGTTAAAGTATGGATTGATCCTTTGGCCATTTAGTTTGAACTTCGTGCCATTCTTCTTCTCTAACTCCATCCCCATGGTGGAAGACACGAGTAACTTTAAAGGGTCCTGCCCATTTGGACTTGAGCTTTCCAGTAAACAACTTAAACCTTGAGTTATAAAGCAAGACCAAGTCTTCTTGTGCAAACTGGCAATGTTCAATATACCGATAATGCTGCAGTTTCATCCGTTGATTATACAAGGATGAGCTCTCATATGACCTCAAACAAAAGTCATTGAGTTGGTTCAACCTTGAGTTTGCAGCACCACTCCAATCCAGATTTAGTTTCTTGAGTGCCCATATAGCCTTATGCTCAAGATCTATAGGTAAGTAACATGATTTACAAAAGAAACGGTAGTAAGCCGACATACCTATTGGTGTTTTAAATGCTTTTTGGTATGCCCATAATGAATCTTCAAGCTCTCGCGGCCAATCTATCCAGTTCGCATTCACTGTTTTGGATAGGACCTATTAGATCTCCCTATTAGACATCTCGACCTTCCTACTCGTTTGTGTATGGTATGATGTTTTCACTCAATTATTTACCCTATATTTTTCCAAAAGAGCTCCGAATAACCTATTGCAGATGTGAGAACCTCCATCGCTGATGATTTCTCAAGGAGTGCCAAACCTAGAGAAAATGTTTATTATTAGGAATGTTGTGACACTTTTACCTTCATTATTGGGAAGCACAACTACCTCCATCCATTTCATGACATGGTCCATAGAAACCAGAATGTACTTTTTCCCATGAGAACTGACGAAGACCCCATAAAGCCTATCCCCTAAGCATCAAATAACATGATCACCATAATAGGGTTTACATGGAGCTCATGCTTGCGGGGAATACCATCTTCTCTCTAGCACTTGTCACAAGCCATATCATAGTCATTGGTATCTTTGTGGATGGTTGGCCAATAGTAGCCATACTGCAAGATTCTGTGTGCTGTCTGAATTCCACTATGATGTCCAACAACCAAAGATGAGTGACCATCCTCCAAAATGATCATTATATCTACATTAGGAATAAAACGATGAATAATACCATATGCATACACATGAAACAAATATGGATCATCCCAGAAAAACATTCTCATATAAGAAATAAACTTATGACAATGGTGGCAAGTCATGTCAAGCGTCACAACATCACTAACTAAATAATTCGCATAATCTGCAAACCATGGTATCAAGTCGTGAGATGTTTCCATATCTCTCTCATATGGGAAAATTATCCATTTCCATCCCATCTTCAAACTATGCCATGGCCTCGTCCTAAAGTCCGGATAGGTAATCTACAACCTGATTTCTTGTCCCATTTTTGTCTATCACCTCAAGGTCAAACTCTTGAAGAAGAAGTACCCATAAAATCAATCTTTGTTTTGTATCTTTCTTCGCTATCAAATAACTCAATGTTGAGTGGTCAATATATATAATGACTTTTGTCGCTAAAAGATATGATATGCACCTATCGAATGCAAGACCTCTGCTAGTAACTCTTGCTCGGTGACCATGTAGTATTGTTGTGTTGCATTTAGGGCTTTATTGACATAGTAAATGAGATGTAGAATCTTATCTTTATATGCTATCCCAACTCTATACGAAATGCGATCCCACTTACATCACAGATAATTACGAAGGCCTAGGTCCAATCTAGAGCAACTATGATAGGCGTTGATATCAACTTTCGCTTCAACCCCTCAAATGCTTTTAGACATGCCTCATCAAACACGAACTTAGCATCCTTCTCAAGTAACTTGCACAAAGGGGGTGCAATCTTCGAGAAGTCCTTTATGATGTGCCCTACATGTCCTAAGAAACTACTCATACCTCTAACGAGGATAGGTGGATCTCTATCACCTCAACTTTTGCTTTATCAACCTCAATACCTTTAATGGACATTCAGTGTCCTAACACAATACCTTCTTTGGCCATTAAGTGACATTTTTTCCAATTTAGCACAAGATGGCATTCTTCACATCTCCGAAGCACATCATGCAAACATACCTAGAAATCTTCGAATGAATCTCTAAGAAGATAGAAGTCATCTATGATACCTTAATAGTGTCTTCCTCCATGTCTAAAAAATGGGCATCATGAATCTTTGGAATGTCATTGGTGCATTACACAATCCGAATGACATCCTTTTGAATGCAAAGGTTCCATAAGGACATGTAAAGGTTGTTTTTTCTTGGTCCATTGGAACAATTGATATACGGTTGTAGCTCATATAAACCTCAAGAAAAAATACCACCTTTACCTGCCAAGCAATCTAGCATCTGGTCCATGAATGGCATGGGGAAGTGATCTTTCTCAGTTGATTCATTAAGCTTGTGATAGTCTATACAAACCCTCCAACCTGTGAGTGGCCTCATGGGAATTAACTCATTACTAGCATTCGTGACGACAGTGATACCTCATTTCTCTGAACACACTGAACCGGGCTCGCCCATTCACTGTCAACAATAGGATATATTACACCTACATCTAACTACTTAATAATTTCTTTGCACACGGCCTCTTGCATTGGAGGGTTGACACATCTTTGGCATTCAATACTTGGTTTGTATTACTTGACCTGTTGAATCTTTTGAGGGCATATGCCAAGTAGGATTCCAATGATGTCTGCAATAGTCTATCCAATAGCGTTTTTCAATCGCTTGATGACCGAGACCAATGCTTCCACCTGTTCATCATTGTAGCCACAATAACATGACAAGTATTGTTAGTACCCAAAAACATATACCTCAGATGTGCTGGAAAAGCATTTAACTCCAACACTTGTGGCTCCTCGATGGATGGTCTAGTCGGTGGTGAGTCTTATTATTTGAAGTCCAACTCAAGCTTAACTTGATGCCTAGAGAAACCAAGTACTTCTAGAGCCTTTACTATCTCATCATAGTTTAGGATGCCATCACCCTCAAAGTTCATCAACATGGCCTCAAGAGTTTTGAAACCCAACCTTTACTCGATTGTATCCTCAGTTACACCTTATCAATACTTTCAATCATGGAGACAATATTTAGATCCTAAGTTATATTCATGTACTGCCAGACATTGAACACAACCTCTTCATCACTCAATCAAAACTTATGTTGACCCATCTCCATGTCCATCAGTTCTCGTTCTTTATCTAGGAAAGGCCTACCCAAGATGATTGAGACTTCAATGTCGACTTCATAATCAAGAATCATAATGTCCAGGAAATATGAACTTTTCCACTTTGACTAGAACGTTGCATAATATCTTGACGTGCTTCTTCACTGTCTTGTCAGCCATCAATAATAGCATGTTTGTTGGTGTAGGGGCTCCTAAGCCTTATTTCTTGAACATTGCAAGAGGCATTAAGTTGATGTTGGATCCTATGTCATATAATGCCTTTGTAAAGTTCATATCCAATGGTGCAAAGAATGGTGAATGCTCGGGGGTCCTCTTTCTTCTGTAACAAGGAAGTTGTGGCAATAGAACCATAATTGATGAAGCTCTTGAGAGAGCACTTGCCTCACCCATCCTCTTCTTTATCACTAGGTCTTTCTTGAACTTGGCATACCTAGGTAGTTTCTCCATTGCCTCAATGAGGGGAATGTTGATAGTTAGTTGCTTCAATATGGAGATGAAATACTGAAACTTACCTTCCTCTTCCTTCCTCTTGAGACTCTGAGGGAAAAAAGGTGGAGGCCTAGGATTAGGTTTCAATTTTCTCAATGTCACCACTTTGTCGCTCACCCCATCCTTGGACGTTTTGTCCTTAATCTTTTCTTTTTCACTCTCCATAATCTCCTCGTGAACTTTATCATCATCTATCGACATCAGTTGATAGATAGTCTGCTTACCACCACATGTTGTCACTGCTATACACTGCCCATTATTCTTAGAATTCTGCACTGTGTTACTTGCCAATTTATCCTTCTGATGCCGGTTCAATTGTGTAGACATCAGAAAAAAATTATTCCTCCAACTGCTAAATGGCCACAGAATGAGACTCAATCTTTTGATTAATGTAAGAAATATCTGCTTTCATTCCCTTTAAGGTCTGATCCTGTGCATTAGTCTTCTTCAACAATTTGTCAAACATCTCCTCAATCATTGAACTATTAGCCCTAAAATTATGATTACGCATCACACATGCGAACCATTTCTTTTCCCATCTCTGCGACCCAAAGCACTATCTATGTTTCGTTCCCCATTTATTTCATAGTATCTACTTAATTATTTATGTAAGCATTATCTCTGTTAGTGTTTCAACTTTGATTTCCCTAACCTTGGTGCTACTAGTACAGATCGGACCCTTAGGCGTTGGTCCAAAAATCCCCCGCCTGATTAGTAACAAAGCACAACTCCTTCTTATGATAGGGCTCCTCATACATGGGTGCTCATAGTTGCTGATGATGTACTACATTCACTCACTGCTGACTCTGTTTAATCAGTAACCACACATTAGTACTAATCTGTGCTAGCTCTTGCGTCATGTCTTCATTAATCTTAGACTCCTTTGAATTTGTACTAACTGAAAAGATAGTCTTTTTCATCAATTTGTCCCTTGTGCCCCTTGAATGGTTCATTTTTTTCACCTACTTAGATCATTTGGTTACAATAGAAAATGGGAAATCTAAGAATAAGCCTTAGGTAATGATGTCGGCCACAACCTTGCAATCATCTTCTAAGGCCCGATAGAAGATCTCCACCAAGGAATCATCAAGAATATTATAATCAAGAAAACTTCAAGCACTTTGTAAAATGCTCTGATGTGGTACTTACGGAATCACCGGGAAATCTCACGAAGTTATGGATCTAATCTT
Source organism: Solanum rostratum (assembly GCA_029948455.1). Taxonomy (NCBI): domain Eukaryota; kingdom Viridiplantae; phylum Streptophyta; class Magnoliopsida; order Solanales; family Solanaceae; genus Solanum; species Solanum rostratum. The sequence goes on from CM057048.1 coordinate 56,055,350, forward strand.
TCAACTTCAGCTTATTTAACCTCAGAAAGTAAGTGTCCAAAAAACTTTTTGCATTTCAATCCACGTGGTGATAGAACTCTGTGGAAGCTAAGCTAACCATACTTTCACTCTCCTGTGAGAGATAATGGGAAGATATGAGGCCCAACAACATCTATGTATAGATTTTGTGTGAGACCCCGTGTCTCTCGTCTTTCATTATATAAATAGTGTGGCGTTATATAAGACATATGTGATTTTTTCTTGCACCTATGGATAATAAGGCTGCCAATAGGTGATAATATCAAGGACCTAAAGTTTTAAGCCAAAGGAACATCGAAAATACACATGTGGGATTAAAGAAATGACCCTAGTGGCACCTCGCCCTTTTCAGAAGGTTTAAATTAGGTTTCACTTTTCAGATGGAACTAAAAGTTTATAATTTGCTAATAATAGTTTTTTAAAGGTCGTTCTATTAGTACAAAGGTCATATATAAAGTTTTGTAATCAATAAAGTTGCAAGATAAAGGTTGGCCAAGTTTAGCGTAAGTTTCTTTAAGAAATCCTTCTTAAATTTTGGTAACATGTAACAGGCCATATCTTGAAAAATATAAGGATTTAGAAAGTCCATGACATATCGAATTGACGATCTATAAGTCTAGTTTGCAATGCATAAAACCACACATCCAACCAACCTTAGAATAATAGTTTTACCAAGACTCCCCGAGCAGGAAATCAGGTCATGGGTCGGGTCGGGTCGACCCACCTTAATGTCGGCCAATTTGAGCTTTCTAAAGCTCAAATCAGTATCATTTCGTCCCTAAACAATGTATAAACTGAAGGAAAAGTTTTCTCAACGTACCAAAGGAATTTGAATAAGCCTTTTCGATTTTTACCATTAATATTTATCTGTGCCTAGATATCTGTGTCTTACGCTTTGCAATTATTTTCCCCTCCTATTAGTTGTATTTGGAGCTGGTTTTGGGCTATAAAAAAGTGGTGCTCTTGGTAGTATTGTTGGTTTGCAGCTGGTGCATTCTGGTAATAATTTTGGAGCTTTTTCATGGTCATTTTTACAAAGTTTTACGGACATTTGCTCACGTAAATGCTCTTTGCCAAATCAAGTCATTAATGCTAAATTTTGGACTGTTTATAAGTGTCTTTAAGTTACATATATATATTTGTTGCAAAACTTAGGACGTAAAGGATAACTCTCGTGAAGAAACTTTGGGAAATAGGACGTCCGTTGACAAGGTATGTTAAGGCTAAGCTCTGTTCCTCCTTTTAGCATGAAATCCGGGAAGTTTCCCAAAACGTCAAATACAATATCTTACTATTGTGTTTCTAGAAAGATCGTCTTAGAAAGGCACTGAGATTACAACTGAGTTATTTTCATGAGGGTATTACATTGAAATTTCATTCTTTTGCTTAAACTGGACATTCAATATCTATATATCATTTTGTCGATTTTCCTGGCTACCTATCCATATGTTTGCGGTGCTTCTCTTTTTAGTTTAGTTCCATAAAAATAAATATATACTACGAAGGGAATGTAATATTCATAATCAGTCCTTCTTCCATACAAAAAATATAATTAAAGCACTTAACAAGTAACGCGTTGATTTACAATGATCTCTAGCGTAATACTAAGGCATTTAATTCTATTTAAATACTTTACTTTACTAATTGACACGGGACCAAGTATAAACATTATGTAAAGCACCTTTATGAACATTTTCAAAGTTAAAGCTTCACTCTTAATGTAGAGTTAAGTTCCCAAACTAGTTAAAAAGACATATAAGATCCCACAAGTCATGTATATATGCTATGACAACGATTATGAAGTTACGAGTATAAGTATACCAATGAGCCAAGATTGGCTAAATGATAATGATTATGATTCTATGAGAATAAGTGTATCAATGACCCAAGATTGGCTAAGTACTTGCTGTGGCCTACTATGTGCATTTAATATTCACATCATAGATTACACGTTATGCATGGACTTCGAGCTAGAATCAGAGGTATGGGGCCTATTTGCCCAAATGATTATATATATATAGGTATATGATACAGATGGCCACAAGTTGGCAGATATGATGCAAGTTAGCTATTGGAAAGGACCACTAGTGCTAGCATTTTGTTGGGTATGTCATGTATTTGCATATATATATATATGTATTCACTACATGCGATTCTCCAGCATACCATGCATATTTGTTCACTAGGAGGTTGCTTATTGGCCATTAAGGCTACTTGAGTTTTGTGACAGGTTGTATTTCCGTTAACCCTTTTACTATGGTTATCTATGATTTTACTTCCTTCCTTACATACCAGTACATTTATATTCGTACTGACATCACTTTGCTTGGGGACGCTGCATTTTTTTTTGTGCATGCAGGTTCAGGTAAGGGTTCTTATTAACCTTTCAATTTGGATCCCCGTTCAGCTTTGAGTTGGTAAGCTCCACCTCTTCCTGAAGCTTTCACAGGATGCTTACTTTTTGTTGTACAGTTGGGTATAGTCGGGGCCCTCTCCCGACTGTGTTAGTGATTCTCTTAGAGGCTATTGTGGACATGTTATTGTGGGTTGGTTCTATTTTTGCATTTCCGTCTCCAGTCATAGAATTGGTTGTATAAATATAGTGTGTGCCTATACCTCTATTGTTGTAGCCTTGTCGGCTAACTAGTACTTTATCATTTTGATTTACTTAACTTGACGTCCATGATTTACTGTTGACCAGATCACGACCTAAAAGTTTTAGGCTTAGTCTTTCAGACGTTATGCTACCCGATTTTCTTCTTCTCCTTAGCTTAGATAACTAGCTTGTTTAGTGGCTTACCGGGCCAATAACTATATTGAGTGCCAGTCACGCCTCCGCTCTTTTTGGGGCGTAACAAACATTGTATCAGAGCAGGTCGTGTCCCAGGGCGTCCACAATGTCGTGTCTAGTAGATTCTTGCTTATGGGTGTGTTGTGCACCACACTTATAATCAGGAGGCTACGAGGCATTTTGGGATGGTACATTTCATTCACTTAATAGATGGTGCTAAAGAGCAAAGCTATAGGAACATATGAAATATATATCCTATTATCTTTTTTCTTATTTAATGGGCTGCCTACGCTCCAGAGATGGCACGACATGAGATACGTATGGATTCAAGGGAAGGTACCAATCGTGTCTTGCTTGGTGAGGTGGATATATTCCCCATTAAGGCATATAGGGAGTCTCAAATGCCCACAGTACCAGATTCACCAGTAGCCGTTGGGGCCCAAGGAGATCTAGTACCCCAAGCCCCATTAGAGGCTAGGGAGCAGAAGATGAACAGGGTTATTCAGCTACTAACTAAGATGGTTTCTATTCATCAAAGACAACTAGAGGCGAGAGCAGAGACCAAAAGGGATCATATAGAAAGATCAAAGGTACGAGAGTTTCTTTACTTGGCCCCTCCAATATTTACAGAGTCCAATCCCACTAAGGATCCACAGGACTTTTTAGACCATATGTATAGAGTAGTGATGGTGATGTATGCCTCTGTCATCGAGGCAATGGAGTTGGCTTCTTTTTTACTACGTGATGTTGCCATCTTGTGGTATGAGGTGTGGGAGAGGTCTAGAGGGCCTGATGCTCAACCAGAAGAGTGGGAGAACCTCTCTAAGGCATGTTTTTTAGCCCGTTACTTACCATGAGAGGTGCAGGAGGCCCGTCTTGACTAGTTTATTAGTTTGAGGCAGGGTGTATGAGGGTAAGGGAGTATAGCCTTAGGTTTAATTCTTTAGCTAGGTATGCACCAGATATTATATGTACCATGAGTGCTAGAGTTCATCGTTTTGTGGATGGTTTGGGGAATCATTTGATTAGAGACTGCAAGATAGCCTCTTTAAAAGATCGTGCACATATTTTTTGTATTAAGGATTTTGCTCAAACTACGGTGGACCTTTCTTATAGGATTCAGGATACTTGTAGAGATAAGGAAAAAATTAAGAGGAATCGTAATCTGAGGACTTATAGGGAGCAACAGGGTGATTTTAGGCCCCCATTTCACTGATATCCTGTGACACCCCACATCTTACATGTACTAGTCCTATGCATATGAAACATGATATGGCGGGAAAAAATCGGCACACATTTTAAAAATTCTTGAATTTCAGATTAGAGGGCTATATGTACGTCTAACGCTCAAAAGGACCGAGTGTACATAAGTTTAAAGTCAAATTAAGGAGGTCGTGGCCATAAATGAAGCGAAAGAAGTGAGGTTCTTGTGGGACTTAGGAAGCTAGCCGGTGAATCACCTATATGCTTAGCTTAAATAGGCTAGGTAGATGGAGACAAGGCCCAATATTGAATTTGTTCAAGTCTAATAAAGAATAAACCCCGAGTTAAGGGAGTAATTTTGGCTCATGGTTTTGCATCATAAAGGGACAATACAGGCAGCCCAAGATGAATAGGAAAAGGGCCAAATTACATTCACAACCCAAGTCACAAATAGGGCCCAAACAAAGTGGATGTATAAGAGAAATATTTGCAGCAAAGCACATCCCATTGAAGCCCAATAAGGTCCACGTGAAAGGGACAAGTTGTTGCATCACTACCTTAATAAAATAATGCTTCAAATGCAAAAGAAAGTCGGCCAAAAGTTTCCCTTTAAAAGGGATTAAAAAACCAGCGATTTTAACTCATTCATAGATAGCCGAAAATCAGATTTCTTTTAAAGTTTCTCCTTGCGCTCTCTTCACTTTGTAAAGCAGCCAAGGCACACCTTTAGGGTTCTTGAACAGCATTTGATCCTTGAGGGATAAGGTAAGTAAAAATACCTATGGTTTAGTATAATTGTTCCATGAAAAGCATGAAGAGTATGTTGTTGCACTTGTGCAGGAATTTTAGACAGCATGTGTTCCAAAGATTGTTGTACACTTTTCTTATTTATTAAGAGGATTTTCTCTTGTTGGTTAGCTGAATTATAAAGTAAGGTTTATGTTTTTAACAAGGATTTATTTTCAAGTGATGAGAGAAGGTTGCTGCACCGTTTTTATCTTCCGTAAAAATGAGTTTTTGTATGCTATCTTAATGGTTCTCTTAGTAGGAACTTGTGGGCGGATAATTGGTTATTGTTGTCTCACATTTTCCATCTACTTTGGGACTGGTTTTGGAATGTTTTAAGACTGTCTTTGTATGTTAATAAGTTGAGAACAGTTAAGTTGAGGTTGAAACAAATTTGGGATGGTTGACGCCGAAATGTAGCGAAAGGACGTAATGTTACGTTGCCTACTTGCGTGTTGTGTAGAGTTGATGTATGTTGTAATTGATGAGCTGTTGTAGGCCTTTTATGTGAGTAAAACAGGCTGGATGTAACATGTATATGATAATGTGTGCTAAAGAAAAATATGATCATAGGTGGAAAGGTTGAAAGAATACTCGTGGATTGATAGTTAAAAGCTTATTGCCCAAGTGTTTGTTTTTATGAGATTGGATTGCCAAAATGTGTTCATTAGCTGCTAATAGTAGTTTTATCACCTACTACACTGTAGATAAGTATTTGGAGGAAACGGATACTACTCCGAGGTAATAATTACATAGTACAATGAGGTATGTAAGGCTACTTGATTTCCTATTACTAGGCATGAAATCTAGGTTCTTCCTTGGTACATAAAGGCACTTACAAACTACGACATAACTAATAACTGTGTCTGTACTCTTTACCATGTTCATATCTTCCCATACATAGCCATTGTCAAATCTGCATACATACTTGGATACCAAAGATATATGAGTTCCTTTTTACCAAATAAAGTCCATGTGTTGTTTAATCTCCTACACGTTTCATTAGTTGTGTAACTCTCTTCCCATTGTGGTATTACCTTGTATGGTTGTTTATATGTCACATGTCATGTCTCTATTCCCACAGCTCTAAATGTTACGACCACAAAAAGAATCATCTCAAAAGTAATTAGAAGATAACTCAGAGTTGCTTATTAATGGGTGATATCCTAGGGGTGGAAGAATCACCTAGCATGGGTTGATCCCATATTACGGGGAGTATCCCAAGGGGAAAGGAAAGTCTAGCAGGGGTCGATCCCTATATTGATTTAATACTAATCAGCTGGTCATTTATATGATATATTGTGCACAGATTATATAGTAAAGAAAGGTAAAGTAATAAAAAGGACATAAAGTACTTGATTCCACAATATGACTAAAGGTGGTCTATTATCCTTACACCAGTGTGTGATTTTATTTGAGTTTTTATTTCATATATAGTACTTTCTGCCCCACATATTCAGTACAATATCTCGTACTGACGTCCCTTACGGGGGACCTGCATTTCATGCTACAGGTACAAGAGCTAGTCGATCTCCCTAGTAGAAGTACAGGATATCCAGCTGTTGTTACTGAGCTCTAGGTTGCTTCGGCGCTCTGTGAGTCTAGAGCTTATATTTTTGTATTGTATAGTAGGTGATGAGGCGGGTCCTGTCCCGATCCAATTAGATATTGTTCCTCATCTAGAGGCTTTGTAGACTATGTAAAGTAAAATGTGGTGAAGTATCGTACTTTAGACATCGTGGCTCCAACGGCCTAGTCATATGCATTTCCTTTTGGCTTGTTAATATTGTCTACTTTTATTTGAAAGCATGTTGAATATGGAAACCTCTTATAGTGTTCATAGCAAGTGCATAGTTATATGTTGGTTCTCCCGGACCTTGTCGACAACTGTTGCCAGTCCACCTTAATGGGACTTTGGGCGTGACAAAAGTAGTATCAGAGCGGGTCGTCCTAGGGAGTCTACAAAGTCGTGTCTATGTAGAGTGGTATCAAAGTGGTATCAGAGCATGTGGTGCACCACATTTATAAACATGAGGTTACAGGACGTTTAGGAGTTGTCACTTTCTTTTCATTCTCCAAATGGTTCCATAAAGCCAAGTTGTAGGTTGATTGTTTCTAACCTCTTAATCATTTTGTACAGCAAGTATACCTGAAACAAGGAAAAGTAAAGGCAAAGGGAAGGAAGTAGAAGTGGTAGTTAGTGTACCCAGTCGGGTGAGACAACGAAATGAGACCCAAGATGAGTCTCTGTCACAAACATCTCCAACTTCTCCAGCTCCTGATGAACCAGGATGTAGTGAAACTCTCCTAGAACCACCTACCGATGCTATCGTGTTGGATCTGAGAAATGCGGTCCAATTATTGAATCGAATAGTTTCTGGCCAAAGTTAAAGACAAGAAGGTCCAGTTATAGGTGTAGGTGGTGCAAATAGGGCATCTAGCACGAGGATACGTGACTTCCTTAATTTGGACCCTCCATCTTTTACCGGGTCAGATCCTAATGAAGATCCACAAGACTTCATCGATCAGACCCAAGCCCTTTGGATGTTATGCATGTAAGCGGTACAGAAGCTGTGGAGCTGGCAACATATAGATTGAAGGGTGTGGCTATATTGTGGTATGAAGTTTTGAAGCAATCTAAGGGTATAGATGCGCCTCCAACTAGCTAGAAGTAGTTCAAAGAGGCATTTCTTGACCATTACTTGCCATTAGAGATTCGAGAGGCCCGTGCAGATCGGTTTTTGAATCTCCACCAAGGGAATATGAGCGTGAGGGAGTATAGCCTTCAATTTAATTCCCTCTCCAGGTATGCTCCTAATGTTGTTGCTACTATGGAAGATAGAGTTCATCGACATGTGGATAGGTTATATTCGTATCTGGTCAGAGGCTGTACCATTGCTTCATTAAATAACGACATGGATATAGTGAGAATGCAAGCATTTGCTCAAAAACTAGAGGATCAGAGTCAAAGAAGAAGGACACAAGAGTTAGAAAGGGGGCAGTCCAACAGGGCCAAATCTACAGGGCAGTTTGTACCATTTCAAGGTAAGTTTTGGCCTGGGTATTCTAATAAGCCGCCTCGACCATCATCCTCTACTCTGCAGTTAGTGCTCCACAACAACATCAAGGTTCTAAAGGTAATATGTTTAGTCAAAGAAGTGAGGGCCAAGGTGCATGAACAACAGGATATTCGGCAAACCAGCAAATTCCTCCTAGGAAGCCTTACAAACAATGTGGGAGAGGTCATTTAGGTACATGTTGTGTTAGGACAGATGCTTGTCATTCGTGTGGTGTACCAGGGCATATGATGAGAGATTACCCGAGAAAACGTATGGGTGATATAACACAACCTACTAGGAAAGTTGTTGCATCATCATCATCAGTTCCTCCACTAGGTAGGGGTTAGCAAGATCCTACGGGTCGTGGTAGAGGTGGTAGAGGGGCAGCTAGCTCTAGTGGAGCCCAGAATCGCACTTATGATTTAGGGAGTCGGCAAAATTTGGAAGCTTCACCCGATGTAGTCACATGGACATTGTCCATCTTTTCACATAATGTGTATGGATAAATTGACCCTAGTTCTACATTATCATATATCACTCCACTAGTTGCTGGGAAGCTTAAGAGAACACCTAAATTATTGAACAATCCATTTGAAGTGTCTACAACAACCGGTGAATCTATTATAGCTAGAAGGGTCTATTATAACTGTGTAGTAACTATTTGTGACCGTGACACGTTGGCAGACCTTGTTGAGTTAGAAATGGTGGAATTTGATGTTATAATGGGTATGGATTAGTTAGCTTCTTGCTATGCCACTCTGGATTGCCGAACTAAGAGAGTGTATTTCCACTTTCCAAATGAGGCGGTCCTTGAATGGGAAGGCAATGTTGGGGCACCAAAGGGTAAATTTGTTTCTTATTTTAAGGCAAGGAAGATGATGTCGAAGGGATATATATGTCATCTAGTTAGAGTGAGGGATATGGAGGTAGAATCACCAACTCTTCAATCAGTTTCAATAGTGAACTAATTTGTTAATGTATTTTCTAAAGAGCTTCTAGGTTTACCTCTAGAACGAGAAGTAGATTTTCGTATTGACTTACTTCCAGGCACTCAACCCATTTCTATCCCTCCATATAGAATGGCCCCGTGCAGAATTATGTGAATTAAAGGAGCAATTAAAAGACTTGTTAGAGAAGGGTTTTATAAGACCTAGTGTATCCCCTTGGGGTGTGCCGGTATTATTTGTACATAAAAAGGATGACACCTTGAGAATGTGTATTGACTACCGGCAATTGAATAGCGTGACAATTAAGAATAAATACCCCCTCCCCATTATTGATGATTTATTTGATCAGTTATAGGGTGCCAAATATTTTCGAAAATTTATTTGAGATCAGGGTATCACCAAGTGAGGGTGACGGAGAAAGGTATACACAAGACAGCCTTCAGGACACACTATGGTCACTCTGAATTTCTTGTTATGTCATTTAGGCGGACAAATGCACCAACAATTTTTATAGATTTAATTAACAGGGTATTCAAACCATTCTTGGATGTATTTGTGATAGTATTTATAGATGATATTATGATATATTCAAGATTAAAGAAGACCATGCAAATCAATTACGACAAGTATTACAAGTTCTTCGTGATCGATAATTTTACGCCAAGTTTTCCAAATGTGAATTTTGGTTAAAATCAGTGGTGTTCTTTGTTCATATTATATCCGATGAAGGAATAAGGGTTGATTCACAAAAGATAAAGGCAGTGAAAGATTGTCCAGGTCTGACAACAACCACAAAAGTTCAAAGCTTCCTAGGGTTGGCAAGTTATTACGGATGGTTTGTTGAGGGTTTTTCTTCTATTTCTGCATCTTTATCAAAGTTGACACATAAAGCGACCAAGTTTTAATGGAATGATGCATGTGAAAGTAGCTTCCCGGAGTTGAAAAGAAGGTTAAATCTGCACAGGTGCTAGTGGTTCCAGAAGGCACAAAGGGGTATGCATTGTATTGTGATGCTTCAGGAGTTGGGTTTGGATGTGTACTGACACAACATAGTAGGGTAATTGCTTATGTCCTGAGACAACTGCAATTGTATTAGAAAAGCTACCCAACACATGACCTTGAACTTGCAGTTGTTGTATTTGCCTTACAAATATGGTGCCACTATTTGTATGGAGTTCATGCTGACATATATACTGATCATAAGAGCCTATAGTACAACTTTAAACAGAAAGACCTAAATTTAAGACAACGGAGATGGCTGGAGCTAATAAAGGATTACGAATTTGATATACTATACTATCCAAGGAAAGAAAATGTGGTAGTTGATGCTCTGAGTCATAAGGCCATTGCGAATATTGGTGATCAGACCGTGGTAAGTCAAGGAGTAGTTAAGGATCCACGTCAACTAGCCAATTTGGGAGTTCGCCTCATTGAAAGTCCAAAGGAAGGGGTTGTTGTGCATAATGCTGCAGTGTTTTCATTTGTAATGGAGGTAAGAGAAAAGCAGTTCAAGGATCCTGTTCTACCATGACCTAAGGAGAAGGTGAGTCAAGGTAAGATGAAGGGCTTTGAACTTACAAAAAATGGAGTACTTTATTGCCAAAATAGATTATGTGTTCCTAATATTAATGGACTAAGAAGGAGGATAAGGAAAAAGACCATCATTCTAGATACTCCATCCATCCAGGATCAACTAAGATGCATCATGACCTAAAGGGAATGTTTTGGTGGGGAGGCATGAAAAAGGACCTTGCAGAATTTGTAGCTCAATGTCCGAATTGCCAACAAGTTAAGGTAGAGCACCAAAAGTCGAGAGGTTATATTAAATGTATAGATCTTCCAACGTGGAAGTGGGATATGATTAATATGTATTCTTTTACTAGGTTGCCTCGCTCATTTCAGAAGTTTGACTCCATATAGGTGATAGTTTATAGGCTCACAAAGTCAGCACACTTCTTATCAGTTAAGAGTCATTATACAGCTGAAGATTATGCAAAGTTAATCCTCAAAGAGATATTTAGGCTACATGGGGTCCCAATCTGCATTATATGTAATCGAGGAGCTCAATTCACTGCAAATTTTTGGAAGTCCTTCCAAAGGAGCTTAGGACACAAGTGAATTTAAGTACAACATTCCACCCTTAAACAGATGGTCAAGCAGAATGCACCATTCAAACACTTGAAGATATGTTACGGGCTTGTGTATTGGACTTCAAGGGTAGTTGGGTGGACCATTTGCCACTTATTGAATTTTCCTATAATAATAGCTACCATTCAAGCATCAAATGGCACCTTATGAAGTTTTATATGGAAGGAAATGTAGATCAGCAATAGGATGGTTTGAAGTGGGTGAAACCACCTTGCTTGGTCCAGATCTAGTCCAACAAGCCATGGAAAAAAGTCAAGGTAATACGACTGTCACGCCCTAAGCCCCATTAGGGCGGACTGGCACCCGTTGCCGACAAGGCTTAGGAGAACCAACATATAACTATACAACTGCTATGAACATTTAAGAGATTCCCACACTCAATAGGCTGTCAAATGAAAGTAAACTATACTAACCAACCAAAAGTAAATGCATACGACTAGGCCGTTGGAGCCACGATGTCTATAATACGCTATTTGACCACACTTTAATTTACATAGTCTACAAAGCCTCTAAATAAGGAACAATAACCAAATGGGTCGGGACAGGCCCCGCCTCAAGACCAACTATACAATACAAAATATAAGTCCTAAACACATAAGCCCCGAAGCAACCTGGAGCTTAGTAATAGCAGCTGGAAGTCCTGTACTCTTACTGGGGAGATCTAGTAGCTCCTGTACCTGCAACATGAAATGCAGGTCCCCCGTAAGGGACGTTAGTACGAGATAATGTACTAAATATGTAAGGCAGGAAATACTGTATATGCAATATGAACTCAAATGAAATCACATGCTGGTGTATAAGTATGATAAGACCACCTTTAGTCATACTGTGGAATCATATACTTTATGTATTTTTTTTAATTACTGTATCTTTACTGTATAATCTGTGCACAATATCATGTAAATGACCAGCTGATCAGTGGTAAATCTGTAATGGGATCGACCCTGGCTAGGTGATTCCTTCACCCCTCGGGCTACCACCCAAATGAGATCGACCCTGGCTAGGTGATTCTTCCACCCCTTGGGCTACCACTTATTTATAAGCAACTGTAAGTTATCTTTTATTTACTTTGAGATGGTTCTTTTGGTGGTCATAACCTTTAGAACTGTAGGAATATGAACATGTGACATATGGACAACCATAAAAGGTAATACCACAATGAAAAGAGAGATACACAACTAATGAATCGTATCAAAGATTGAACAACACATAGACTTTGTTTGGTAAAAAGGAATTCATGCATATTCGGTATTCAAGTACATATGCAGGTTGACAATGACTATGTATGGAGACATATGGACATGTTAAAGAGTGGGAACACGGTTAGCAGCCATGTCGGAGTTTATACGTGCCTTTATGGGCTAAGGAAAACTATAGATTTCATGCCAAGTAATAGGAAATCAAGTTGCCTTACATACCTCGCTGTACTATGTCGTTATTACCTCGGGGTAGTATCCTTTTCCTCCAAACACTTATCTACAACATATTAGGTGATAAAACTAGTGTTAGTAGCTAATAAACACGTCTTAGTAATCCAATTTCACCCAAAAACAACATCCGGGCAGCAAGCTCGGAATTAGCAACCAAGGAGTATTCTTTCAACATTTCCACTCCTAATCGTATTTTCTAACATACATTCCCATATACATGTCATATCCAGCTATGTTTAGTCCCATAACAACATTATAACAACTCATACAATACAGCATACAACAACTTTACACAACACGTAAGTAGACAACGCAATATTGCGTCCTTCCGCTACATTTCGACGTTAACCATTCCAAATGCGTTCCAACCTTAACCGAACTGCCCTCAACATTTTTACACATAATTACAGTCCTAAACCAGTCCAAAAACAGTCCCTAAGTATATGAAAAACGTGGGACAACAATTCCCAAAAACAGTCCACAAATTCTTACAAATGACCGGAATTAAGAGATCATTTAAGAACTTGTTTTTGCGGAAGGTACAAGTGGTCCAGCAGCCTTCTTACATCATTATGGACCCAAGACTTCTCAAAAACATACATATTACTTCATAAATCAGCCAACCAACAAGATAAAAGTCTCATATTTAACAAGAAAAGTGAACCACAAAATTGGAACACATGCTGTCCCAAAATTCCTGCACAATACAACCAACATACTCTTCATGTTTTTCATGGAAAAATTACACCAAACCATGGGTATTTTTACTTACCTTAACTCTCAAGTATTAGGTCCTCCTCAAGAACCCTAGAAGTAAGTCTTGGCTGCTTTAGAAAATGGAGAGAGAGCAAAAAGGAAACTTAAGAGAAATCTGAAAATTAGGCTTAAGAAAATGGCTGAAAGTTGCTGCTGGTTGCTCCCTTTTATAGGCCTCTTTTGGCCGACTTTCTTTTGGGCTTTTAGCCTTATTTTAATAAGGTTATGGGGCAGCAGCTTGGCCCTTTCATTTGGGCCTTATTGGGCTTCAAATGGGATGGGCTTTGTTGCAAACATTTACTCCCCAAGCCCACTTAGTTTGGGCTTAAATTTTGAATTGGATTGTAATTGTAATTTGGCCCTTTTTCTTATCCATATTAGGCTGCAAATGTTGTCCTTTAATGATGCTAAACCATAGGTCCAAATGGCACCTTTAACTCGGGGTTTATTCTTTATCGGACTTGAACAAATTTGGCGTTGGGCCTTGTCTCCGTTTACCGAGCTTGTTAAGCACGTAGGTGACTCACCTACTGGCTTGCTAAGTCTCTCAAGCACCTCAATTATTTTACTTCATTTAAGGTCACACTCTCCTTAACTCGACTTAAAAATTATATACGCTCGGTCATCTTAAGTATTAGACGTACATATAGCCCTTTAATCTAAAAGTCACGCACTTTTAAAAAATATGTGCGGATTTGACCTTGCCATATCATGTTTCATTTGTGTTGGACTAGTACATGTATGATGTGGGGTGTTACATCCTCCCCCCCTTAGGAACATTCGTCCCCAAATGTAAGCATAATTGAATAGGTTAAACAAGTTTAAACTTCCGTGTAAACAGACTTTTGAAAATATAATAAGAATTTATATTCACGTACCTACTACTCCTTCAACTCTGTATCTTGGACATCCTCTTTAGCATCAAATAAATAAGGGTATTTAGACCTCATTGCTTCCTCAGCCTCCCATGTTATCTCTTCTACTTGTTGGTTCCTCCAAAGCACTTTTACTGAAGGTATTTCTTTATTCCTTAGCTTTCTAACTTGTCGGTCTAGGATAGCAATAGGTAGCTCTTCATAGGTGAGATCTTCTGTAACCTGCATATCTTCAATAGGAGTAATACGAGATGGGTCACCTATACATTTTCGTAGCATTGAGACATGAAAAACTGGATGAACCATTGAAAGTTCCTGGGGTAACTCTAATTCATATGCAACCTGTCCAAACCTTTTGATAATCTTATATGGCCCTATGTAACGTGGGCTTAGTTTCCCTTTCTTACCAAATCTCATAACACCTTTCATTGGAGACACCTTTAAGAATACCCAATCTCCTACTGAGAACTCCAGTCCTCTTCTTCTAGCATCTGCATATGATTTGTGACGGCTTTGGGCTGTTTCTAGCCGTTGTCGTATTACCTTGACTTTTTCCATGGCTTGTTGGACTAGATCTGGACCAAGCAAGGTGGTTTCACCCACTTCAAACCATCCTATGGGTGATCTACATTTCCTTCCATACAAAGCTTCATATGGTGCCATCTTGATGCTTGAATGGTAGCTATTATTATAGGCAAATTCAATAAGTGGCAAATGGTCCACCCAACTACCTTTGAAGTCTAATGCACAAGCCCGCAACATATCTTCAAGTGTTTGAATGGTGCGTTCTGCTTGACCATCTGTCTGCGGGTGGAAAGCTGTACTTAAATTCACTTGTGTCCCTAAGCTCCTCTGGAAGGATTTCCAAAACTTTGCGGTGAACTGAGCTCCCCGATCAGATATAGTGGATATTGGAACCCCATGTAGCCTAACTATTTCTTTGAGATATAGCTTTGCGTACTCTTCAGCCGTATAATCACTTCTAACTGGCAAGAAGTGTGCTGACTTTGTAAGTCTATCAACTATTACCCATATGGAGTCAAACTTCTGAAATGAGCGAGGCAACCCAGTAACAAAATCCATATTAATCATATCCCACTTCCATGTTGGAAGTTCTATACATTGCATATAACCTCCCGGCTTTTGGTGCTCTACCTTAACTTGTTGGCAATTCGGACATTGAGCTACAAATTCTGCAAGGTCCTTTTTCATTCCTTCCCACCAAAACATCTCCTTCAGGTCATGATACATCTTAGTTGATCATGGATGAATAGTATATCTTGAATGATGGGCTTCTTCCATTATTCTCCTTCTTAGTCCATTTATATTAGGAACACACAATCTGTTTTGACAGTAAAGTACTCCATTTTGGGTAAGTTCAAAGCCCTTCATTATGCCTTGACTCACCTTCTCCTTAAGTCGCCGTAGAATAGGATCTTTGAACTGTTTTTCCCTTACCTCTGTTATCAATGAAGACTCTGTAGCATTATGCACAACAACCCCTTCCTTTGGAGTTTCAATGAGGCGCACTCCCAAATTGGCTAGTTGACGTAGATCCTTAGCGACTCCTTGCCTTACCACGGTCTGATCATCAATATTCACAATTGCCTTGCGGCTCAAAGCATCGGCTACCACATTTGCTTTCCCTGGATGGTATAGTATATCAACATCATAATCCTTTATTAGCTCCAGCCACCTCCGCTGCCTTAAATTTAGGTCTTTCTGTTTAAATATGTACTGTAAGCTCTTATAATCAGTATATATGTCAACATGAACCCCATACAAATAATGGCGCCATATTTTCAAGGCAAACACAACAGCTGCTAGTTCAAGGTCATGTGTCGGGTAGTTTTTCTCATGTGGCCGCAGTTGTCTCGAGGCATAAGCAATTACCCTACCATGTTGTGTCAGTACACACCCTAAGCCAACCCCCGAAGCATCACAATATACCGCATACCCCTCTGAGCCTTCTGGAAGCACTAATACAGGTGCAGAAGTTAGCCTGCTTTTCAACTCTTGAAAGCTCCTTTCACATGCATCATTCCATTGAAATTTGATCGCCTTATGTGTCAACTTTGTTAGAGGTGCAGAAATAGAAGAAAAACCTTCGAAAAATCTTCTATAATAACCTGCCAACCCTAAGAAGCTTCGAACTTCGGTGGGCGTTGTTGGCCTTGGCCAATCTTTCACGGCCTCGATCTTTTGTGAATCAACCATTATTCCTTCATCAGATACAATATGACGCAAGAATGCTACTGATTTCAACCAAAATTCACATTTGGAAAACTTGGCATACAATTGCCGATCACGAAGAACTTGTAATACCTGCCGTAAGTGATTTGCATGGTCCTCTTTTGATCTTGAATACACCAAAATGTCATCTATAAATACTATCACAAAGACATCCAAGAACGGCTTGAATACCCTGTTCATTAAGTCCATGAAAACTGCTGGTGCATTTGTCAGCCCAAATGACATAACAAGAAATTCAAAGTGGCCATAGCGTGTCCTAAAGGCTGTCTTGGGTATATCTTTTTCCCTCACTCTCACTTGGTGATAACCTGACCTCAAATCAATTTTTGAAAAACATTTGGCACCCTGTAATTGATCAAATAAATCATCAATCCTGGGGAGGGGGTATTTGTTTTTAATTGTCACCCTATTCAGTTGCCGGTAATCAATGCACATTCTCAAGGTGCCATCCTTTTTACGTACAAATAACACTGGTGCACCCCAAGGGGACACACTAGGTCTTATAAAGCCCTTTTCTAACAAATCTTTTAATTGCTCCTTTAACTCACGTAACTCTGCCGGGGCCATTCTATATGGAGGGATAGAAATAGGTTGAGTGTCTGGGAGTAAATCAATGCCAAAATCTATCTCTCGTTCTGGAGGCAAACCTGGATGCTCTTCGGGAAACACATCAGCAAATTCATTCACTACCGGAACCGATTGAAGAGTTGGTGATTCAGCCTCCATATCCCTTACTCTAACTAGATGACAAATATACCCCTTTGACATCATCTTCCTTGCCTTAAAATAGGAAATAAACTTCCCTTTTGGTGCCCCAACATTACCTTCCCATTCAAGGACTGCCTCATTTGGAAAGTGGAAATACACTCTCTTAGATCGACAATCCACAGTAGCATAGCAAGAAGCTAACCAATCCATGCCCATTATAACATCGAATTCCACCATATCTAACTCAACAAGGTCCGCCCACGTATCACGGTCGCAAACAGTTACGACACAATCATAATAGACCCTTCTAGCTATAATAAATTCACCGGTTGGCGTAGATACTTCAAATGGCTCATTCAATAATTTAGGTGTTCTTTTTAGCTTCCCAGCCACTAGTGGTGTAATATATGATAATGTAGAACCAGGGTCAATTAATGCATACACATTATGTGAAAAGATGGACAATGTACCTGTGACCACATCGGGTGAAGCTTCTAAATTTTGCCGACTTCCCAGAGCATAAGTGCGATTCTGGGCTCCGCTGGAGCTAGCTGCTCCTCTACCACCTCTACCACGGCCTGTAGGCATTTGCTGACCCCTACTAACGGGAGGAACTGATGATGATGATGCAACAGCTGACCCAGCAGGTTGTGTCATATCACCCACACGCCTTCTTGGGCAATCTCTTATCATATGCCCTGGTACACCACACCAATAACAGACATCTGTCCCAACACGGCATATACCTGAATGACCTCTCCCACATTGTTTACAAAGCTGCCTAGGAGGAATCTGCTGGCTGGCGGAATATCCTGTAGTCCGTGCACCTTGTCCTTCACTTCTTTGATTAGACTGGCTACCTCTAGGCCCTTGAAGTTGCGGTGGGGCACTGACTGCAGAATAGGAGGATGATGGTCTAGGTGGTTTACTAGGAAATCGGGGCCTAACATCACCTTGGGACGGTACAAACTGCCCTGTAGATCTGGCCCTCTTGGACTGGCCCCTTTCTATGTCTTGTGTCCTTCTCCTTTGCCTCTGGTCCTCTAGTTTCTGCGCAAATGCTTGCATCCTTGCTATATCCATGTCTTTATTCAGTGAAGCAATAGTACAGTCTCTTACCAGATATGTATCCAACCTGTCCACATACCGATGAACTCTATCTGCCATAGTAGCAACCACATTAGGAGCATACCTGGCCAAGGAGTTAAACTGGAGGCTATATTCCCTCACGCTCATACCCCTTTGGTGGAGATTCAGAAATTGATCTGCACGGGCCTCTCGGATCTCATATGGCAAGTAGTGGTCAAGAAAGGCCTCTTTGAACTCCTTCCAAGTAATTGGAGGTGCATCTGTACCCTTGGATTGCTTCCAAGCTTCATACAACAATATAGCCACACCTTTCAATCTATATGCTGCCAGTTCTACAGCTTCTATACCACTCACATGCATAACATCTAAAGTGCGCTGGATCTGGTCGATGAAGTCTTGCGGATCTTCATTAGGGTCTGATCCGGTAAAAGTTGGAGGGTCCAAATTAAGGAAGTCACGTATCCTCGTGCTAGCTGCCCTATTCGCACCATCTGCACCCACAACTTGGCCTTCTTGTCTTTGGCTTTGGCTAGCAACTATGCGTGTCAATAATTGGACCGCATTTCTCAAATCCTGCACACCAGCATCGGCAGGTGGTTCTGAGGGAGTTTCACTACGACCTGGTTCATCAGGAGCTGGAAGAGTTGGAGATGTTTGGGACAGAGACTCATCTTGGGGCTCATCTCGTCGTCTCACCCGACTGGGCATACCAATTACCACTTCCACCTCCTTCCCCTTGCCTTTGCTTTTCCTTGTTTCAGGCATGCTTACTGTACAAAATAATTTAGAGGTCAGAAAATAATCAACCTACATCACTTGGCTCTATGGCACGATCTAAAGAATGAAAAGAAAGTGAACACTCCTAAATGCCACGTAGCCTCCTGCTTATAAATATGGTGCACAACATATCCATAAACAAGACTCTACATAGACACGGCTTTGTAGACTCCCTAGGACGACCCGCTCTGATACCACTTCTGTCACGCCCTAAGCCCCATTAGGGCGGACTGGCACCCGTTGCCGACAAGGCTCGGGAGAACCAACATATAACTATACACCTGCTATGAACATTTAAGAGATTCCCACACTCAATAGGCTGTCAAATGGAAGTAAACTATACTAACCAACCAAAAGTAAATGCATACGACTAGGCCGTTGGAGCCACGATGTCTATAATACGCTATTTGACCACACTTTAATTTACATAGTCTACAAAGCCTCTAAATAAGGAACAATAACCAAATGGGTCGGGACAGGCCCCGCCTCAAGACCAACTATGCAATACAAAATATAAGTCCTAAACACATAAGCCCCGAAGCAACCTGGAGCTTAGTAATAGCAGCTGGAAGTCCTGTACTCTTACTGGGGAGATCTAGTAGCTCTTGTACCTGCAGCATGAAATGCAGGTCCCCCGTAAGGGACGTTAGTACGAGATAATGTACTGAATATGTAAGGCAGGAAATACTGTATATGCAATATGAACTCAAATGAAATCACATGCTGGTGTATAAGTATGATAAGACCACCTTTAGTCATACTGTGGAATCATGTACTTTATGTATTTTTTTTAATTACTGTATCTTTACTGTATAATCTGTGCACAATATCATGTAAATGACCAGCTGATCAGTGGTAAATCTGTAATGGGATCGACCCTGGCTAGGTGATTCCTTCACCCCTCGGGCTACCACCCAAATGAGATCGACCCTGGCTAGGTGATTCTTCCACCCCTTGGGCTACCACTCATTTATAAGCAACTGTAAGTTATCTTTTATTTACTTTGAGATGGTTCTTTTGGTGGTCATAACCTTTAGAACTGTAGGAATATGAACATGTGACATATGGACAACCATACAAGGTAATACCACAATGAAAAGAGAGATACACAACTAATGAATCGTATCAAAGATTGAACAACACATAGACTTTGTTTGGTAAAAAGGAATTCATGCATATTCGGTATTCAAGTACATATGCAGGTTGACAATGACTATGTATGGAGACATATGGACATGTTAAAGAGTGGGAACACGGTTAGCAGCCATGTCGGAGTTTGTACGTGCCTTTATGGGCTAAGGAAAACTATAGATTTCATGCCAAGTAATAGGAAATCAAGTTGCCTTACATACCTCGCTGTACTATGTCGTTATTACCTCGAGGTAGTATCCTTTTCCTCCAAACACTTATCTACAACATATTAGGTGATAAAACTAGTGTTAGTAGCTAATAAACACGTCTTAGTAATCCAATTTCACCCAAAAACAACATCCGGGCAGCAAGCTCGGAATTAGCAACCAAGGAGTATTCTTTCAACATTTCCACTCCTAATCGTATTTTCTAACATACATTCCCATATACATGTCATATCCAGCTATGTTTAGTCCCATAACAGCATTATAACAACTCATACAATACAGCATACAACAACTTTACACAACACGTAAGTAGACAATGCAATATTGCGTCCTTCCGCTACATTTCGACGTTAACCATTCCAAATGCGTTCCAACCTTAACCGAACTGCCCTCAACATTTTTACACATAATTACAGTCCTAAACCAGTCCAAAAACAGTCCCTAAGTATATGAAAAACGTGGGACAACAATTCCCAAAAACAGTCCACAAATTCTTACAAATGACCGGAATTAAGACATCATTTAAGAACTTGTTTTTGCGGAAGGTACAAGTGGTCCAGCAGCCTTCTTACATCATTATGGACCCAAGACTTCTCAAAAACATACATATTAATTCATAAATCAGCCAACCAACAAGATAAAAGTCTCATATTTAACAAGAAAAGTGAACCACAAAATTGGAACACATGTTGTCCAAAAATTCCTGCACAATACAACCAACATACTCTTCATGTTTTTCATGGAAAAATTACACCAAACCATGGGTATTTTTACTTACCTTAACTCTCAAGTATTAGGTCCTCCTCAAGAACCCTAGAAGTAAGTCTTGGCTGCTTTAGAAAATGGAGAGAGAGCAAAAAGGAAACTTAAGAGAAATCTGAAAATTAGGCTTAAGAAAATGGCTGAAAGTTGCTTCTGGTTGCTCCCTTTTATAGGCCTCTTTTGGCCGACTTTCTTTTGGGCTTTTAGCCTTATTTTAATAAGGTTATGGGGCAGCAGCTTGGCCCTTTCATTTGGGCCTTATTGGGCTTCAAATGGGATGGGCTTTGTTGCAAACATTTACTCCCCAAGCCCACTTAGTTTGGGCTTAAATTTTGAATTGGATTGTAATTGTAATTTGGCCCTTTTTCTTATCCATATTAGGCTGCAAATGTTGTCCTTTAATGATGCTAAACCATAGGTCCAAATGGCACCTTTAACTCGGGGTTTATTCTTTATCGGACTTGAACAAATTCGGCGTTGGGCCTTGTCTCCGTTTACCGAGCTTGTTAAGCACGTAGGTGACTCACCTACTAGCTTGCTAAGTCTCTCAAGCACCTCAATTATTTTACTTCATTTAAGGTCACACTCTCCTTAACTCGACTTAAAAATTATATACGCTCGGTCATCTTAAGTATTAGACGTACATATAGCCCTTTAATCTAAAAGACACGCACTTTTAAAAAATATGTGCGGATTTGACCTTGCCATATCATGTTTCATTTGTGTTGGACTAGTACATGTATGATGTGGGGTGTTACAACGACAGCGGCTAGAAACAGCCCAAAGTCATCGAAATTCATATGCGGATGCAAGGAGAAGAGGACTGGAATTCTTAGTCGGAGATTGGGTATTCTTAAAGCCCCAATTAAAGGAGTTATGAGGTTCGGTAAGAAAGGAAAACTAAGCCCACATTACATTGGGCCATATAAGATTATCAAAAGGTTTGGAAAGGTTGCGTATGAATTAGAGCTACCCCAGGAGCTTTCAATGGTTCATCCAGTCTTTCACGTCTCAATGCTTCGAAAAAGTGTATGTGATTCATCTCGTATCACTCCTATTGAAGATGTGCAGGTTACGGAAGATCTCACCTATGAAGAGGTACCGATTGCTATCCTAGATCATCAAGTTAGAAAGTTAAGGAATAAGGAAATACCTTCAGTAAAGGTACTTTGGAGGAAACAGCAAGTAGAAGAAATAACGTGGGAGGCTGAGGAAGCAATGAGATCTAAATACCCTTATTTATTTGATGCTATAGAGGAAGTCCAAGATGCAGAGTTGGGGGATTTGTAGGTACGTGAATTTGAATTCTTATTATGTTGTCAAAAGTTTGTTTACATGAAAGTTTAAACTTGTATAACCTATCACATATATGCTAACATTCGGGGATGAATGTTCCTAAGGGGGGAAGGATGTGACAACCCACATCTTACATGTACTAGTCCTATGCATCTGAAATATGATATGGCGGGGCCAAATCAGCACACATTTTTAAAAGTTCTTGAATTTCATATTAGAGGGCTATATTTACGTCTAACGCTCAAGAGGACTGAGTGTATATAAGTTTTACGTCAAATTGAGGAGGTCGTGGCCATAAATGAAGTGAAAGAAGTAAGGTTTTTATGGGACATAGAAAACTAGCAGGTGAGTCACCTATGTGCTTAGCTTAAATAGGCTAGGTAGATGGAGACAAGGCCCAACACTGAATTTGTTCAAGTTCGATAAAAAATAAAACCCGAGTTAAGGGAGTAATTTGGGCCCATAGTTTAGCATTATAAAGGGATAATATAGGCAGCCCAAGATGAATAGGAAAAGGGTCAAATTACATTCACATCCCAAGTCACAAATAGTGCCCAAACTAAGTGGATGTATAAGAGAAATATTTGCAGCAAAGCCCATCATATTGAAGCCCAAGAAGGCCCAAGTGAAATGGACAAGTTGCTGCATCACCACCTTAATAAAATAAGACTTCAAATGCAAAAGCATTTCGGCCAAAAAAGTGGCCCTTTAAAAGGGATTAAAAACCAGCAATTTTAAGTCATTCATACATAGCCAAAAATCTGATTTCTTTTAAAGTTTCTCCTTGCTCTCTCTTCACTTTGTAAAGTAGCCAAGGCATACCTTTAGGGTTTTTGAAGAGCACCTGATCCTTGAGGGCTAAGGTAAGTAGAAATACCTATGGCTTAGTATAAGTTTTCCATGAAAAGCCTAAATAGTATGGTGGTTGTACTTGTGCAGGAATTTTGGACAGTATGTATTCCAAAGATTATTGCATACTTTTCTTGTGTATTAAGAGGCTTTTCTCTTGTTCGTTAGCTGAATTATAAAGTAAGGTTTATGTTTTTAACAAGGATTCATTTTGTAGTTATGAGAGAAGGCTGCTGCACCATTTTTATCTTCTGCACAAATGAGTTCTTGTTTGCTATATTTATGGTTCACTTAGTATGAACTTATGGGCGGATAATTGGTGATTGTTGTCTCACATTTTACATCTACTTTGGGACTGGTTTTGGAAGGATTTAGGACTTTCTTTATATGTAATTAAGTTGAGAACAGTTTGGTTGAGGCTGAAACAAATTTATGATGGTTGACGTTGAAATGTAGCGAAAGGACATAATGTTACATTGCCTACTTGCGTGTTGTGTAGAGTTGTTGTATGTGGAACTTGATGAGCTATTGTAGGGTTGTTATGTGACTAAAACAGGCTGGATGTAACATGTATATGACAATGTGTGCTAAACAAATATATGATTAGAGGTGGAAAGGTTGAAAGAATACTTGTGGATTGATAGTTAAAAGCTTATTGCCCAAGTGTTTGCTTTTATGAGATTGAACGGCTAAAATGTGTTTATTAGTTGCTAATACTAGTTTTATCACCTACTATATTGTAGATAAGTATTTGGAGGAAAAGGATACTACTCCGAGGTAATAACGACATAGTACAACGAGGTTTGTAAGGCTACTTGATTTCCTATTATTTAGCATGAAATCTAGGTTCTTCCTATGTACATAAAGGCACTTACAAACTCCGACATAACTAATAATTGTGTCTGCACACTTTTCCATGTTCATATGTTCCCATACATATCCATTGTCAAATCTGCATACATACTCGGATACCAAAGATATATGAGTTCCTCTTTGCCAAATAAAGTCCATGTATTGTTTAATCTCCGACACATTTCATTAGTTGTGTAACTCTCTTCCATTGTGATATTACCTTGTATGGTTGTTTATATGTTACATGTCATCTCTACATTCCTACAGCTCTAAATGTTCGACCACCAAAAGAATCATCTCAAAAGTAAATAAAAGATAACTCAGAGTTGCTTATTAATGGGTGGTATCCCAGGGGTGGAAGAATCACCTAGAATGGGTCGATCTCATATTACAGGGGATATCCCAGGGGTGAAAGAAAAGCCTAGCATAGGGTCGATCCCGATATTGATTTACAACTGATCAGCTGGTCATTTACATGATATGTTGTGTACAGATTATACACTAAAGAAGGGTAAAGTAATAAAAAGGACATAAAGTACATGATTCCACAATATGACTAAAGGTGGTCTTTTATCCTTACACAACAATGTGTGATTTCATTTGAGTTCTTATTTCATATATAGTACTTCCTGCCTTACATATTCAGTACATTATCTTCTACTGACGTCCCTTATGGGGGACCTGCATTTCATGCTGCAAGTACAGGAGCTAGTAGATCTCCCCACTAGAAGTACAAGATATCCAACTGATGTTACTGAGCTCCAGGTTGCTTCGGGGCTCTGTGTGTCTAGAGCTTATATTTTTGTATTGTATAGTTTGTTTTGAGGCGAGGCCTGTCTCGATCTATTTAGATATTATTTCTTATGTAGAGTCTTTGTAGACTATGTAAAGTAAAGTGTGGTCAAGTATCATACTTTAGACATCGTGGCTCCAATGGCCTAGTCATACGCATTTTCTTTTGGCTTGTTAATATTATCTACTTTTTTTTGAAAGCATGTTGAATATGGAAACCTCTTATAGTGTTCATAGAAAGTGCATAGTCATATATTGATTCTCCCGAGTCTTGTCGGCAACGGGTGCCAGTCCGCCTTAATGGGACTTTGGGCGTGACATATCCACCTACACCAGTAGGTAGTTTCCCACCATAGATACAAGGCCCATGATTTGATCGTTATATTCAGTCAGGGCCGGGCAGAGTTTAGGCTAGCTTGATAGCCATCAACATAAGCATTCTGCACAAATGAGACAACTTACTCCCCCATGTACACAATGCGGTAAGATTCATACTAGGCTGTGTAGAAAGGGATAAAATGCATGTTACCATTATGGAAAGACAAGATATTTTATTAGCAATTGGCTCTTTAGTCCTTCCGTACTATGAATGAATTCCCGATAATTTTCCTTGAAAAGCTTCCAGGGATCCCCAAAAAGGGATCTCAATTTTGTTATAGATGTTCTTCGTTATGTGCAGCCTATATTCGTTCCTCCCTAAGGAATGGCTCCTGTAGAGCTAAGAAACATCAAGGAACAGATGAAGGTCTTCCTTGGTAAAGGCTTCATTAGGCCAAGCACATCTCCATGGGGTGCTCTAGTGCTCTTTATTCGAAAGAAAAATGGCTCCTTATGAATGTGTATTGATTACTGACAGCTAAATAAAGTCACCATCAAGAATAAGTATCCTCTTCCACGGATTGATGACTTATTCGACCAGTTGTAGGGTGCCAAACGATTTTCAAAGATTGACTTGAGATCTGGGTACCACCAATTGTGAGTCAGGGAAGTTGATATTCCAAAGACAACATTTAGGATGAGGTATGGAACTTTTGAGTTCCTTGTCATGTCTTTTGGGCTTACAAATGTCGCAGCATCTTTTATGGACCTGATGAATTGAGTCTTTTAACCATTCTTGGATGAATTTGTGATCGTGTTTATTGATGAAATCTTGATATATTCACAGTCAGAAGCTGAGCATGCAGATCACTTGCGAACTATATTAAAGGCTCTCTAGGACAATAGGGCATATTCTAAATTCTCTAAATATGAGTTTTGGTTAACTTCTGTAGCTTTTCTTGGCATGTTATTACAAACGATGGTATCAAGGTCGATGGCTAGAAGATTGAAGAAGTAATGGTCTGGCCGTGACTATTGAACTTGACCGAGGTCCATAGTATTTTAGGCTTGGCAGGATATTATAGGAGGTTTGTTAAGGGATTCTTCTCTATCTCTATACCACTAACGAGATTGACACATAAAGAAGCTACGTTTCAATGTACTGAAGCATATGAGCAGAGTTTGCAAGAGTTAAAGAAAAGGCTTACCACCGCACCTATCTTGGCTGTTCCGGGTGGAACCGAAGGCTACGTTGTATATTGTGATGCTTCAAGAATTTGCCTAGCTTGTGTTCTTATGCAGCATGATAGAGTTATTGCATATGCTTCCCGACTGTTACGAAAGCATGAACAAAATTATCCTATCCATGATCTTGAGCTCGCTGCGAATGTATTTGCCCTAAAGATTTGGCGACATTATGTATACGGAGTTCATGTTGATATTTTTACCGACCAGTAGAGCCTTTAATATATATTTAAGCACAACAGAAGTGGCTAGAGTTATTAAAAGACTATGATGTTGACATTTTATACCATCCAGGTAAAGCTAATGTTCTTGTTGATGAACTTAGCCGAAAGTCCATGGGTAGTCTAAGTCATATTGAAGCCGATATGATTGAAATGACAAAAGATTTATGTTAGCTAACTAGTTTGCAGGTACGACTAGTAGAAGCGAAAGGTGGAGGTGTGATTGCTCAAAATACAGTAGAATATTCCATTTTTACTGAAGTAAAAGAGAAACTACGTGAGGATCCTGAGCTTATGATATCTAGGAAAAGTGCTCCACAACAGCAACACCCTCTGTTTGAGCTAATTTAATATGGAGTCCTTGGGTACCGGGGCCTCTTATGTATGGCAAACATCGGAGGGCTCTGTGTCAAGATTCAATTGAGGCTCATTATCCTAGATATTTGACTCAACCTGGGGCAAAAAAAAAAAGGGTTATTGAGACCTACGACAGATCTATTAGTGGAATGGCATCAAAAAGATATTGCAAAGATGGTGGCTAATACCCAACTACCAGCATGTTATAACAGAACATCAAAGCCTTGGAGGCCTAGCCAAGTATACTGATCTTCTGTTATGAAAATGGGTACATGATAAATATGGACTTCATCACTAGGTTGTCTCATACTCCATATAGGTATGATTCTATTTGGGTAATCATTGATAGGCTGACAAAATCTGCTCATTTTTGCCAGTAAGAACGTCAGCAGAGGATTATGCTAAGCTTTAAATTTAGGATATTGTTTTCCTTCATAGAGCTCCATCATATATTATTTCAGAATGAAGTGCTTAGTATCCAACACATTTTAGGAAGTCTTTATACAAGTATCCGGGCACTCGAGTAAATCTTAGTACCAATTTTCATCCACAAACTAATAGAAAGGTATAGCGTCCCCTTAAAACTATCGAGGATATGTTTACGTGCCTGCATGTTGGATGTTAAAGGAAGCTGAGATGTTCATCTACCTTTTATCGAGTTCTCTTATAATAACAGATTCCAAGCTAGTATTCAAATGGCTCTTTAGGGAGCACTAGACGGGAGAAGATGTAGGTCGCTGATTGATAAGTTTGCATTTGGGGAATAAAAGTTGCTAGACCCTAATTTAGTTCAACAAGCAATAGAAAAAGTGAAATTTATTATAGACTTACTACAAATGGCCAAGAATAGGCAGAAGTCTTATACATATGTTTGACGAGGAGACTTAGAGTTTGATGCAGAAGATTGAGTTTTCTTGAAAGTATCACCAATGAAAGATATCACGTGATTTGGAAAGAGAGGAAAACTCAGTCCTAGATATGTTGGGTTGTATAGGATTATTCAAATAAATTAGCGAGGTAACATACGAGCTTAATTTCCTTCAGAATTGGGAGCAGTCCATTTAGTGTCTCATGTATCTATGTTGCAGAAGTACATCAGAGATCCTTCGTGTATTACTCATGTTAAGAATACTTCCATTGTTGAAGACATAACTTATGATAAGTTACCAGTGGTTGTTTTAGATCGACAAATAAGAAAGCTTCGAAATGAAAAGTGGCCTTCGTGAAAGTGTTGTGGTGGAACAAAAATATTGAGGAAATAACTTCGGAATCCAAAGAAGAAATGATGAGGAACCACCCCCAGCTATTTATAACTTATGGTGGGTCGCGTTCCAAAACTGGAAGTTATCATTGTTTAAGTAACTTAAGTTTTAAAGGTTTTGGAAGTGTAACTTGTATGTTTTGTCGCGGGATAGCTATACAAAGCTTAGTAATTAAAGTTTTTGGAAGTTGATTTATGGTTTGAAAATGTAATAGACGTATCCAAAAAAATAACATTTTAGTAGATGGTAATGCAACCAGGGGGCTTTCTTGACACATTCGCGAACAAATGTTCTTAACAGGGGGAGACTATGAGACCCCGCGTCTCTCGTCTTCCATTATATAAATAGTGTAGCGTTATGTAAGGAATATGTGATTTTGTCTATTACCTAAGGATAATAAGGCTGCCAATAAGTGGTAATGTCAAGGACCTAATGTTTTAAGCCAAAGGAATACCCAAAATATATATTCGGGATTAAAGAAATGACCCGAGTGGCACCTCGCCCTTTTTGGAAGGTTTAAATTAGGTTTCACTTTTCGAATAGGACTAAAAGTTTATAATTTGCTAATAATAGATTGTAATAACGGCACAAAGGTCATACATTAAGTTTTGAAATCAATAAAGTTGCAAGATAAAGGTTGGCCAAGGTTAGCGTAAGTTTCTTTAATAACTCCTTCTTAACTTTGGGTGAAATGTAACAGGCCAAATCTCCCAAAATATAAGGACTTAGAACGTTCATGACCTATCAAATGGAAGATCTATGAGTCTAGTTTGCAACGTATAAAATCGTGCATCAAACCGACCTCAGAATAACAAGTTATGACAGTTTTACCAAGACTGTCCTAGCAGGAAATCGGGTCATGCGTCGGGTCAAGTCGGGTCGACCCACCTTAATGTCGGACAATTTGAGCTTTTTAAAGCTCAAATCAGTGTCATTTCATCCCCAAATAGTGTATAAACTAAAGGAAAAGTTCCCTCAAGGCACCAAAGGAATTTGACTGAGTTTTTTGCATTTTTACCATTAAAATTTTTTCATGTGCCTAGAAATGTGTTCCTTACGCTTTACAATTGTTTTCCCCTTCTATTAGATGTGTTTGGAGTTGTTTTTGCAAAGTAAAAAATTGGTGTTCTTGCTGGTGTTGTATGTTTCAGCTGGTGCATTCAGGTAATAATTTTTGGGCCCTTTTACGGTCATTTTTACGAAGTTTTATGGACATTTCCTCGCGTTAATACACTTTCCTAAATCTGGTCATCAATGCTAACTTTTGTACTGTTTATAGGTGTCTTTAAGTTGCGTATATAAAGTTGTTACGAAGCTTAGCACAAAAGAGACAACTCTCGTGAAGAATCTTTGGGCAATAGGACGTCCTTTGGCAAGGTATGCTAAGGCTAAGCTCCGTCCCTCTTTTTAGCACAAAATCTGGGAAGTTTCCCAAAATGTCAAATGCAATATCTTACTATTCTGTTGCTAGAAAGAACTTCCTTGAAAGGCACTGGGATTACAGCTGAGTTATTTTCATAATGGTATTAGGTTGAAATTCCATTTGTTCGCTTAAACTAGACATTCAATATCTATATATCATTTTGTTGGTTTTCCTGGCTACCTATCCATATGTTTACGGTGCTTCTCTTTTTAGTTTAGTGCCATCAAAATAAATGAAGACTACGAAGGGAATGTAGTATTCATAATCAGTCCTTCTTCTATACGAAAAATATAATTAAAGCACTTAACAAGTAACATGTTGATTTCCAATGATCTCTAGCTTAATGCTCCTAATTAAACTACTAAGGCACTTAATTCTATCTAAATACTTTCCTTTACTAATTGACATGGGACCAAGTATACGCATTATATAAAGCACCTTTATGAATATTTTCAAAGTTGAAGCTTCACTTTAAATATAGGGTTAAGTTCTCACACTTGTTAAAAAGACATATAAGATCCCACGAGTCATGTGTATATGTTGTGACAACGATTATGATGTTATGAGTATAAGTATACCAATGAGCCAAGATCGGCTAAATGACAATGATTATGATGCTACGAGAATAAGTGTACCAATGACCTAAGATTGGCTAAGTTCTTGCTATGGCCTACTATGTGCATTCAACATTCATATAATGTATTGCACGTTATGCATGGAATTCAAGCTATAATCGGAGGTATGGGGCCTATTTTCCCAAATGATTATATATATATATATATATATATGGTACAGATGGCCACAGGTTAGCAGATAATATGTCGGTTAGCTACCAGAAAGGACCACCAGTTCTAGCATTTGGTTGGGTATGTCATGCATTTGCATCTATATATTTCTATTCACGACATGCGATACTCGAGCATACAATGCGTATTTAATCACTGGGAGGTTGCTTATTAGACATTAAGGCTACTTAAGTTCGGTAATGTCTACTTAAGTTCGGTTACAGGTGATATCTCTATTAACCTTTTTACTACAGTTATCTATGATTTTACTTCCTACCTTACATACCAGTACACGTTTATTCGTTCTAATGTCCCTTTGCTTGGGGATGCTGCATTTTATTTTGTGCGTGCAGGTTCAGCTAGGGGTTCTGATTTACCCTTCCACTAGGAGCCCCGTTCAGTGGTGAGTTAGTAAGCATCACCTCTTCCTGGAGCTTTCACAGGATACTTACTTTTTGTTGTATAGTTGGGTATAGTCGGGGCCCTATCCCGGCTGTGTTAGTGATTCTCTTAGAGGATATTGTGGACATGTTATTGTGGGGTTGGTTCTCTTTTTGCCTTTCAGTCTCCATTCATAGGATTAGCCTGTACATATATGTTGTGTGTGCCTATACCTCTATTGTTGTAGCCTTGTCGGCTAACTAGTACTCTATCGTTTTAGTTTACCTATCTTGATGTACATTATTTATTGTTGACCAGGTCACGACCTAAAATGTCCAGGCTTAGTCATTCAGACGTTATGTTTCTTGATTTTCTTATGGTCCCTAGTTTAGCTTACTAGTACGTTTAGTGGCTTACCTGACCAATAACGGTGTCGGGTGTTAGTCGCACCTCCCCTCGTTTTGGGGCGTGACATTTTGGTTCCCCATCATGCTCTTTTAGAGGAAAGAAACATTGCGTAGATGGTTATATGGATCCTCTGATGGTAAGCCATCAAAGAATTCTCTCTTTCGCAATATCTATAAAACTCACTTGACACCACAAACTCAGCATCCTTCAGTAAAGGAGTCAACATAATAGCTCTGGTGACATTAACTACCATAGGGTCAATTATATATGGATTTCATGCATTAGTAGCTTCTTGTTGACAATGTGGTGGTGAATTCACGTACTCAAGTGGTGGTGGGCCGCCATTGTTCAGCTTTCGTGCAAGATTTACAGGATTATAAGGGTTGTCCTGGGCCATTCTTTATAGTGTTTTCCAGATCTCTTGATCGAATGGAGTTAAAGGTATTGCCTCGACTATGAGTGTTTTGCATAACACTACACTTGTATGCTGAAACAAAACAAAAACAACAAAAAAAGAGTAAAATAAGGATTAACTCACAAATTGCTCCAATTACACCAATCTAAAAGCCGTATTCCCCGAAAACAGCGCCAAAATCTTGGTCACACCCAGAATACACCTCCAATTATAGTATAAGTTGTCCTTGTCAAAATACAAAATGTAGTAATGGTTAGGATCTATCCCATAGAGAATAAGGTCTAGACTTTTAATAATCATGAGCAATTAGATTTAATTAACATACTTCTCGAAGGGGCGGGGGTTTATAAAATACAAGAAACAAACATAAACTAGAGTCAAATCAACAAGTGCAAGTGTTGTGAAATCAGTGAGAAAAGTAACTAGAGTATTGTGTTTCCCATGAACTCCTAACACAATATAGACAGATAATCATAACATTTTCGAGTGTATAGGATGTAGAACTGGTAAGTTATATTTACCTAACCCTTTGATCCAGGCGTTAACCAAATTTAAGTATGTCATTCTATCCATCCCTGCAGTGTAGCTTTACTAATGCTAACCTTTGTCCCAGTACAACCATACATTGATTCGTTCAAGTTGATAAGATGAGAGTAATTACACTGAATCCTATTAATTATCCCTTATCCCATTCATTACTCCGTTGATCCAGTAAGTAAGAATCAGGCGAGTTCTAACATTGGCCACCGTTAAAAACCATTCTAATCGATGAGATAATTAATACATACATGCAAACTTTCCAGGGATTAAAGATTATCCAATTTTTACTTTGTTAGTTCTTCATAGTTCACACAACCCTAGTTGATGATTTAGATACTTACGATCATTGTAGATGAAGAATCATGTTATAGAGTAGCATAGTTAAACACTTACAACAATAAATAGAAGAACACAAAAATCTGAAATCTTCACAAGAAATCATGATGTTATAATTCCAATGTAAAATCAGAAGAAATCTCCAAGAACACAATAATAATCACAACTAATGGAGTATCAACGTTCTGACCACTCTCCCTTAAAAAACCTAAGAGACCTATTTAAAATAAATGGAAACCAAATCCTAAACAAAATAAAAAATTGGAATCAAGAAATCCGATAATCAAGGTTACGGGTCATAAATAGATCATGGCCTGTAACTGGCTTTAGTAGACTGCACTGAACAAAAAATGTCTTCCATATATCAACTCCTCCCATCGGTCGTCTTCTGACTTACGGCCCATAAGGGGTCTCATTTGATAACTCTTTTAGAAATTCTTCAAAACTCTTATCCTCCAGGCATGATCTTCTCTGTGACCCGTTACCTGACTTACAACTCATAGGAGCCCTTGTCTGTAATAGTTCAACACCTAGCATATTTTCTGATCTTTAGTATACGAACAAACATACGAGACATTAAATAATCTATAGCTCGTTTGACAACTCTTAATATTAACATACAAAAAATTGACCCTTCACTATATCTGATCAATGAAACCAACCTATGGCTCGTGGAATAAATCAATGCTAGTAGAGGGACTTGTAAATCCTCAAAAACCTTCAATCTGTGCATCTTGGCCCAAAATTCTTCTTAAACACATCATTCCTACTAACATCTCTTAGAGAACACACAAAATCTAAGTTCTACGCATCAAAAATGTCATATTTTTGCGACACATCAACCCCCAACTTAGGCTTTTGGCCTGAAGTTGGATTATTCTACCAAGTCAAACACCAAGAAGAAGATGGTAGGTAAATGAAACCACGGATTCATTTTGGTTCAAGTTTCTCAAAAAGGAAAGGTAAGGCTCTAATGGTACCAAGCAAAGCTCACACTCACAGGGGTAATCAAACGAAGGTAGTCACGGTGTCTGAGATATTAATGGTAGATAGTCAAGAAAATGCCTAATATCCTCTCATTCAAGTGCCTATATCAATAAATTAGACCAACCAGGCAACTTTTATGTAATATGAAATAACCTTCTAAACAAAAGACCTCATAAAACATGGCTTTCCGAAATGACTATCCAATATTACTTTAACCAAATAAGTTTGTTCAGGTGCAATGATCATTCCAAAACTCCAAGTTGGTTTCAATCTATTCATGGTAAGATGCTACAAGTCCACACATGAATTAAGCAACTCTTCATATCTCGTCAAATCAGCCCAGGCAAATACGTGTCAAAAGTACAATTTGAGACATCGATATCGATGAAAATCAATACTCAAAAGGTACTCAAAGACATTAATCTATTCCAACCATATCAACAATACCAACAAGTTGACAATATAGAACAAAATAAAAGTATATCTAAGCAAAAAACAAAGTGTAATATACATAATCCAGGAGAAATAATAAAAATAATCTATATAAAAAACGGTCAATATTTACAACCCAAATAAAATGGTTCAGATGTTAACCACCACCTCCAAACAAATAAAGAACAGTTTCCTTAATGCATCTTGTCAAAAACAAAAAAAGAGTGATAGAAAAAGATAACATCAAGACAAAGACTCCTCAAGTAGACGAGGATAGGGGAGAACCCGCAGCTGGGGCATCAGTGCCTTGGGAAGCAATAGAAGCAACCTCCTCTGTAGTGGTGGAAGGTAGTGTTCTCTTGGAAAATTCCTTGTAGATGTACTAAAAATATCACTCAAAAGATGTCTATAATTGTGGATCCTTCGTACTAGAAAGAACCTTAGTAATGGCAACCCTATGTAGCTCTAAATTCTCTTTATCCATCTCAGATCTCAGGTAATCTTCATCCTCCTCCTCAACTCTAACATCTCTTGTATAAGTAGTAGTAGGAGAGGCTTTCAAAGTCGACAGTTGGCTACTCGTCGATGGTAAAACATGCACTGAGCTAGTGGTTGTCTTAGGTCCCTAATACAGTGGTATATCTAAAGATCGAAACTCGTCCATCTCAACTTCGAGCTTTGCTATATAAGCTCAGATACTAGTGATATCCTAAAAATACATAGGAGCCAATCTCTTCTCTATATCACCGTACAAGTAAGACAATCAAGCCTATGATCATACCCATCTAATATCACCCGGTGAGATGTCAATAGAAGATGAATAAAAGCTAAGGTCGATGAATAAAAGCTAAGCCTGTGATCATACCCATCTAATATGCTATGGCCTCTGGCATTTGTGTATAGAATGTAGACTCAATTTTGGAGGCCCTAATATCAACAAATCAGGCTAAATGACCTACTTAATAGATCATAGCCTGCATAGGTGGTGGCCTAGTAGTAGAAGTTGGTGTGGAAAAGGGAGAGGTAAAAATAGATGATGTGGTAAAGGAATTGGGAGAAGTCATGTTTGGAGGTGTGGTGGATAGAGTCTCTAGATCGAGTGTGGTCTCCTTATCCAAGGTAGTCAGATGGACTACTGGAGTGGTGTCGATTGGTGGTGTCCTTCGTCGGGCCTGTACGTCCCTCAAATATTTTGCCTCTATCTGAAGGATATCATTGGCTGCCTTGAGGATCACTTGGTCATCCCTCATCTCATGAAAGGGAACTCTCTCTCTGACATAGCTGCGTGATAAGGATCGGGAATGGTAGTGAAGTATGTTGATGTCTAGTCCTCATAAAAATCTCTACAACTATGATCTTGCCCAAATCCACTAGGCTCGATCAATAATGCAACCAAGAAGTGTAGCCTCTAGAATACTTACGATGGTATTATTCATCTAAGGCATAAGAGTTTTGCAGATTAACCCAACCCAGTAGCGGGCTTGAATGTGGTTGTACTTATTCTCAATGGTCAGCCCTTCTGAAATCCAGATAGGTGTGACATATGAAAGAAATGCGGCTAACCAACCTCTCAAGTTGTCCAAATGGCTAATTTGTCTCTCATGTAGTACCAGATGATCCTCGGTAGGGCATCTAAGTTCCTCATTAATATCTGTGCGCTGACCCTTCACATTGATCCCATGAAGCTTTACCTCAACTAGAGGTTTAGGTTTCATCCCCTTTCCAACTTTGGAGAGCTTCTCTGCATAGGCCTTATAGAACTCTCGTACCCAGGTGGGGTATGTATGGTGGCCGTGATAAGTGAAAATCTTGAAGTTGATGAATTTGATCATGTCCTAAACTTTAGGATACTAATCAATCACGCCATTATCGAAGAGCCGTTTTTTCTAAAAAGTAGTATGCCAGCTAGGTTTCTATAATTTGTTCAAGGTGTGAAGAGAAACAATGTGTACGACCTTGGAATCACTATCACAAGAGGACCATTCAAACGTTTGGACTTAACCTTAGATTGGGTCTATCTGGTGGACTGTGTAGGAGTTGGAATTGTGGAAGGTTATGGCCGGGTAGATGATCCTTAGCCCAGGTGAGACTACTTGATTGTATAGATGAAAGGGGCATTATCAGAATCAGAGTCTGACTCATATATGGAAGGTCATTTGGAAACTTTCTTGTCTCTATCTGTAGCCGCTATCTAGGGATGTTTGGGTGGATGGGATTGCCTCTTACTATGTTCCTGGGTAGACATCGGGATACTGAACCTCTTGGTGGCTTATCTCATCCACCAATCTACTTCTTTAAAGCAGTTATTTAGGTTATTCCATGCCTGCATTAAGCATTGAAAACCATATTACGCATAAGAGAATCAAAATTGAAATCAAAATCAAAGACTAAAATCACATATTGAAATTGTAGGGCTTTGGTGCTCACAAATGTTTAGCGAGTCACGAAATGGTTCTGGAGAAACAGGGGATCAACTATACTAGGAGGAGTCAGGTTTGGTGAGTCGCCAAACAAACTTAGCGAGACCTTAGTCACTCACAAAAAGGCCCCCTGCATATCCATTTGGGGTCTGTAAAAAAAGCAAGCTCATCGCAAACTTGGTTGGCGAACTTTGAGGAGTGCGCCCGATAGATCTTTGACGGCCAAAGTGCACCAACATTTTTAAACCTAATTTTTGCACTACGAGCATCCAAACACAGTTCAAAACACTACTATGAACATGTATGTACCACACCCACTATCCCATACTTTCTAACTATTAAAATTTTCTTGAAAAACAAGGTGTGAGTGTTTGATCGACAGTAAAACCCTTAAGAGAATTGTCACTAATCCATCATCTGGCAAACATATGAATCACGTCTATGGGGTTTCTTAGACTTTACCCACATAATCTTGATGCTCAATCAAAACATCATATCGAAACCATTTCAATCATTTCATATCAGGTCAAAACCAGAACTAGGTATAGAGCCTCCTAACACAATCCAAACACATCAAAGCATGATTTGAACAAATTTTCAACAAATTACGCATTCATGAACAAAACCCATCGCATCAATTTTTATAACCCCTCCCCCCAATTCATTACACCTAGCCTAGGATCTTATAGTTTCCCATCTGACCTAGAAATGTTTTCTAAGTCTAAGGCCCTTGTTCGAATCCTTCTATGGATCGTATACCCTTCCATATGTCATGGAATGGGTTTCATGTTTTGAAGATCTAAATATCATATTTATCGATCTTGAACCACGATTAGCAAACCCATTTCATGACCCATAGAAAGGGATTCGTAGAAGCGAAGTCCAACTTCTTGTAACCCAAATTTTAGGCACCCTAAATCCATGAAGGGTCATTTTACGACCCGTGTACTGAACCACGATTGTAAAAGGGATTTTGTGGTTCTATTCGACGTTTTAAGGAAGGTTATTTTGTCTTTTTCTACCCTTTTGATGGTTTGGGGCTACTTTGGATACCTTATCAGTACCCTAAGAGTATTATTCTTCATTCTACACTTAGAATTCTTGAGAGCACCAAGGAAGGAAGTAAAGCTAGGATTCTGAGCTTGTGATGAAGATAGTCAAAATGTCAACCATCGTTTGTAATTTCAAATATATAACACTACCTAAAGCATTGTATTAGGTTCCTCCACGTGTCGTTTTCTTTTACATGAGCCAAATTGAAGTATAGGAATTGATTAGTAAAGTTCAATAATCCTAATCGTCGCATTTTGCTTAAATTTATATTGAGTCTTCATGTGTATTTATTAATGAATTTATAAGTTGCATGCTGGATTCGAGAAATTGGAATATCAATTTATGTTTAACATTGTGAATCCAAAATTGCACCATCCTATGTTATACTTGTTGCAGTCAATGAATTGAAATTGTGATTGTAAATGTCTGAATTGAGTAAATTGAGCATGACTAGAGCATGATTAGCATATTAAATATCCTTATACAATGAGTATCTTACATCTCCTTATGTGATGAATATCATTGATTGGAGTTTAAATGACCATTTGGATTAAAGTCTTGGATGATTTAATGGGTCCAAGCATACGTGATAGATAGTCCTAACTAGTTAATTTGTTTAGTGATTGGATGGAGTTTGATTGGAATTAATATAAAGGTGTGACTAAGTTGACTGATTGAGCATATTGCAACATTGGGAAGAGTATTGAACACAGATATGGACATTACTAGATAACCACTCTTAACTATGAACTACATTGCCAGCGTAAGATAGTGGCTTTGCGTCTTATGTGCCAAAATGATGGACATGATTGTGGATCTAGATTTGTTTTATCATCCCTGACATTGGAAAGTATTAGATGGTTGTAGTAACGATAGTGCAAACATTGTATCATCAATAGATCATATGTGATGATTGTAAGTTAGAGAAACTCCATGATTGTAAATACTTGATTTGATTGAGTTGCATACTAGAGCCTCTTTGGGAGCATTATTTTAACAAAGAAAATCTTGCATCTTTTATTGAGTTGAGTTATGCGTTGTGGAATTGATTATTGAGTCAATTAGGCTGATTTTACTTGAGCCTTACTTGTTTTCCTAGACATTTTATATACTAGTATATTTGATATGCTACATCTATTTAGGCCTCCATCATTTAATGATGCAGCTATAGATTATAAAGGCCTTTTGCAGGGCATTGTTCAAGTCTAGTTCCCTGTTTCCAGAGTGGGTGAGCCCTCCTTGCTATATTAGAGGAACCTTTCCCTTTCTTCTATTGAATAGTATTATTATTTCTATTGAGGTAGCGCAGAACTTGTCTTGCCACCTTCTAGACTAGATATAAGCTTCACAGACATTAAATAGAGATAGTTGATTATTATTGATTTTCTAATTCTTGTTCATTGGAAACTATTGCTGAAAGAGACTTAGTTATTCATTTAACTTGATAGTCTTTCTTGAGTATTAGTTCACTGTTGAGTGTGATATGATGATAAGGCAGATGTTTCTTTGAGGGAATCAGCAATGGTTCTTCAAGTGCCTCCCACACAAAAGGGAACCCTTCTGAGATGTAATAAACTTGTTATCAGAGCATAGTGTTCTAGTATCCTAAATAGTTTATGAAGCCATGTCTAGTAGAGTCCTATTTATAGGTGTGTTGTACAGCACACTTTATAAGAAAGAGGCTATAGGACATTAGAAATGGTTACACTTCTTTTGTATTCTAAGTAGGTACAATAGTGTTTAACTCTATTAATGTATCCATCTAATTCTTGCATTACACGTTTGCAGATCATGCCTTCTAAGCGTACTGCCACCCAAAGAGAAGGGTCAGCCTCCAACATTCCCTCGACAAACATGCCTACTCAGACGAAAAAGAAAGGACGGGGTCCACTGGCTAGAGCTATTGAAGTTTCCTAGACACTTATTGCTCAGCAATCCCCTACTTTAGAGGCTGAGTTTAGGGGAGCCATTACCATGTTCACCAAGATTCTGGCTTCCTAGAGTGGTAACCGAGAATCTCAAGCCCCCAGTTCTAGCTCCCTAAATCCCACCACTGTAACCGAACTTAGGGATTTCTTCAAGATGAACCTACCAATCTTCATGGGGTTTAAGGTTGAGGAAGACCTCTAGAGCTTAATTTACGAGATGTGGAAAGTCCTGAAGACCGTGCATGCTACCGAGATAGAGGGAGTTGAACTTGCTTCCTACTAGCTCAAGGATGGGAGAATGTTTAGTACAACCAATGGTAGGAGGGTCGAGGTGAGAATGTTGAGATTTCCCAGTAAAGTGAATTTGAGAGTGCCTTCCATGATCACTTCTTCCTTTAGGAGTTGAGGGAGGCAAAGATTGAAGAGTTTGTGAACTTGAAGCAAGAGGGGTTGACTATTAAAGAATACAACCTCAAGTTCTTCTAGCTATTTGAGGTAAGCTCCAGTGATAGTCCAGGATATGAGGGCAAGAGTAAGGAAGCCCGTATCAAACTTGGGCATACATCTGAATAAGGAATGCAAAACGGCACTCTCGATTCCCGGGATGGATATCTCTGGACTTTTAGTCTACAGACAACAACTAGAGGAAGACTAGAAGGAAGATAGAGATGAGTATTTAAGTAAGACGGCTAAGTCAGCAGGGCCTGAACCAAGACAATATATGCAGAGTAAGGAAAATAATTCTTACTTTCAGAAGAGATCTTTGAGTCATGCACCATTCGCAGCAAGTACATTAGCTCTGAGTAAAAGGTATGGTAAAAACTCCCAAGGTCAAAAGAACGTTAGAGCACAGGATCCTCGATCTCAAACCAGTGTGACCCTTGGTTCGAGAGGGATGTCACCTTATGGATAATATGGTAGGATGCATTTGGGAGAATGTAGAGAGGGAGAGAATGATTTCTATAAGTGTGGACAGATGGGTCACTTCCAAGAGGAATGCTTGATGTGGGGAAATAAGACCCAGTCTTCTACGACAACACCACAAGCCAAAGGTAATTAGAGAGGTGTTGCACTAGGGACACACAGTGGAACAATCCGTCTATATGCAATGAGGAACTGACAAGACCAAGAGGTTGCACCAGATGTTATGATAGGTATGCTTTTGAGTCTTTACTTTTAATTGTTATGCATTGCTTGATTTGGGTGAAACTCTGTTATTTGTGACACTATTTGTGGCTAGTAGATTTGATATTCTCCTAAGTGTCTGCTTGAGCCCTTTTTCGTTTCCACTCCTTTTAGTGACTTTATTCTAGCCGAAAGGGTATGTAGTGTATTGTTCGTCCATCATAGGGATACCCTTGCTGATTTGATAGAGTTAGAGATGATCGACTTCGATATGATTCTTGGCATAGATTAGCTTCATGCTTTTGATGATACCACTGATTTTAGGACTTGAACTATTAAATTCCAATTCCCGAATGAACCATTCATAGAGTGAAAAGGTAATTTTGTTGCACCAAAGGGTAAGTTTATTTCTTACCTTAAAGGCATAAAACTAATCTCTAAGGGATGTATCTGTCACTTCATGCGATTTAAGACTGATTATGTAAAGTCTCCACCTTTTGAGTAATTTATTATTGTCAATGAGTTTATAGAGTTTTCACTAATAATTTACTTGGAGTACCTCCTGAGAGAGAGATTGATTTTGGGATAGATGTCCTCCCAAATACATATATCTCAATTCCACAATATAGAATGGCTGCTACTAACTTGAATGAGTTGCAAGAGGCACTCCTATCCTAATTATGCATAAGAAAGATGGTTACCTTAGAATGTGCATTGACTATCACTAGTTAAATAAGCTAACCATCAAGAATAAATATTACCTACCAAGGATAGACGACTTGTTTAACCAACATCAGGATGCCACTATTTTCTCAAAGATTGACCTTAGATCAGGCTATCACCAATGAAAAGTGAGAGAATATGACTTCCCGAAGATGGTCTTTTTGACTCGATATGGCCATTTTAAGTTTCTAGTAATGTCTTTTGTGTTTTGAGTGCACCTGCAGCCATCATGCATTTGATAAATAGAGTATCCATATAGCATCTTTTTATGTTCATGATTGTGTTTATCAATGATCTTTTTGTGAACTTCAGAGATGAGGAGGAACATGCTAATCACCTCAAAATTACATTATATATTTTTAAAGATAATGACTTGTATGATAAATTTTCAAAGTGTGAGTTTTGGTTTAAGTTTGTCTCTTTCCTTGTCCATATTTTCTTGGGTGACGGTATTCTAGTGGACACCCAAAAGATTGAGGTGGTTATGACCTGGCCTAGACTAACCTTTTTGACTAACATAAGAATCTTCTTGGGTTTGGTTGGCTACTATCGCAAATTTTTTGAAGGGTTCTCTTTAGTATCTGCATCGTTGACTAAAATGACTCCGAAGAAGGTCAAGTTCCAATGGTTCGATAAAGGGATTGATGGATTTGTTATTTATTGCGATGCTTCATGAGTGGGATTGGGGTGTGTTTTGATGCAGAAGGGTAAAATTGTTTCTTATGCTTTCTGACAACTCATTGTGCATGAGAAATATTTATCCCAAACATGACCTAGAATTGGCAGCAATGGTGTTTCCCCTCAAGCTATGGCTCCACTATTCATACGAAGCACATGTTGATGTATTCACAGCCTAAAGAGCCTACAGTATGTCCTCACCTAAAAAGATGTTAACTTGAGGTAGAGGAGATGACTTGAATTGCTCAAGTACTATGACATAAGAATCCTCTACCACGAAGGTAAAGCAAACGTGGTTGTTGATGCTCTTAGTAGGTTCTCTATTGGGAGAACCGCTCGTGTAGAAGAAGAGAAGAAATAGTTAGCTAAAGAGGTGCACAAACTAGCGCCATTAGGAGTTCAACTAGATGAATCTGGTGAAGATGGAATACTTGTGCATAATGGGTTTGCATCATCTCTTGTAGTGGAAGTGAAGGAGAAGCAAGATCAAGATCAAATCTTACTCTAATTGAAAAAATAAATTTATAAGAAAAAGGTGATGGCTTTCATCAAAGAGGGAGATAGGGTATTGCGATACCGAAGTAGATTATGTGTTCCTTATATTAATGGTATTCGAGAAATGATCATGATAAGAGCTCATAACTCTAGATATTTTATCAATCCAAGGTATAGTAAAATATACCATGAGTTAAGAGAGATTTATTGGTGGAGTGGGATGACGAGGAACATTACACACTTTGTTTCTAAGTGCTCAAACTACCAATAAGTAAAAGTTCAGCATCAAAAGCCATGTGGAGTTTCCCCGTATTTTGAAATTCTAGAATAAAAGTGGGAGATGATCAATGTCTAGAATGAAAGTGGAAGATAACCAATATGGATTTCATCATAGGCTTACCAAGGTCCCGCAGACAACACGATTCAATTTGGGCAATATTTGACAAGATGACTAAATCTTCATATTTCTTAGTAATAAAGATGAAAGACACTACTGAAGATTATGCTCGATTATGTCTAAGAGAAAATGTTAGACTGCATGGAGTACCCTTATCTATCATCTAAGATAGATGAACTCAATTCACTACCCCATTTCGGAGATCTTTTCTGAAAATTTTGGGTTCGAAGGTGAACCTTAGCACTGCTTTTCACCCTCAAGCTTATGGTCAAGTAGAGTACACAATTCAAACCTTGGAGGATATGTTGAGGGCCTATGTCATTAACTTCAAGGATAATTGGGATGTCCAACATGCATCTTATTGAGTTTGCCTACAAAGGTAGCTTTAATTCAAGGATCCAAATAGATCTTTATGAGGCCTTTTATAGGAGGAGATATAGATCACCGATTGGATGGTTCGTAGTAGGTGAAGTAGGTTTAATTGAAATAGACTTAGTACACCTGGCAATGGAGAAGGTGAAGATCATCTGAAAGAGATCGAGAACCACATAGAGTTGACAAAAATCCTATACCAATGTTAGAAAGAGAGACTAGGAGTTTGAGGGCTAATGACTAGGTGTACCTAAAAGTGTCATCCATGAAGGGTGTTATGCGATTTGGAAAGAAGGGAAAGTTGAGTCCAAGGTATATAGATCCTTACCAGATTGTGAAGAGTGTGGAATGTCGCTTATGAATTGGATCTACCACTAGAGTTAACGACCATCCATCCAGTATTCCACATTTCAATGCTTAAGAAGTATTTGGGAGATCCACAATTGGGTGTGCCTATTGAAAGTATTGGAGTGAATGATAGTCGAATTATGAGGAGACTTCCATTCAAATCCTTGATCATCAGGTTCGTAAGTTGAGAACCAAAGAGATAGTATCTATAAAGGTTTTATGGAGGAACCCGTTTTGGAGGAAGCTATTTGGTAAGCAGAGGAGGATATGAATGCTAGGTACTCATATTTTTTCATGCCTACCAATGATGAATGAGTTGATGGTAATGATTTGTTTCTATCTCTTAAGTTTCCTCCTATTCCTCATTCAAATAACGATGGTGTCTTAGAGTTTGATTGATGGATGGTTTGATTTGTTGATTGTTTACTTGCGTAATTGCTTCATTGATTGATTGCGTAAATGGTTTATGACTCGTCCAATTGTTAGAGTGCATAATAGGATTTTTGCATTGACCAGATTCCTAGACTGGTCTTCATTTGAGGACAAATTATCCCAAGGAGGAGATATTATAACATCCCCCACCCCCAAATTCATTACACCTAGTCTAAGACCCTATAGTTTCCCATGTGACTTAAAAAAAATCCAAGTCTGAGGCCCTTGTACGAGTCCTTCTATGGGCCTTACTTCCTTCCACGAGCTA
Organism: Solanum rostratum; assembly: GCA_029948455.1. Lineage (NCBI taxonomy): Eukaryota > Viridiplantae > Streptophyta > Magnoliopsida > Solanales > Solanaceae > Solanum > Solanum rostratum. Next base: position 56,099,448 of record CM057048.1, read on the forward strand.
TGGAATGATGTTCGTTGTTTGACGTTCCAAAATCCATATTTCTGGATTTCAAACCAAGATTAATAGGATCACCCGTGATTCATTACATGGTTAATAGAAAGGGTTCATAGAAGCCAAGTCCACATTCTAGAAACCTAAATTTTCGGCAACCTCTCTCCTCGAAGGGTCATTTTACAACCCATGTATTAAACCACGACCCATAAATGGGCTTTTGTGGTTCAATTGGCAGTTTTAAGAAGGGATATTTTTGTCTTTTTCTAACTTTTTTTATTGGAAACCTACGACAGGGACTGTTTTGCGCCCCTTATTAGTACCCTAAGAGTATTATTCTTCATTCTACAATTAGAATTCTTGAGAGCACCAAGGAACGGAGAAAAGCTAGGGTTTCGAGCGTGTGATTGAAGATCGTCAAAAAATCAATCATCTTTTGTATATCTTGGTATGTAAGGCTTCCTAAAATGTTGGACTGAGTTCGCTTACACGCCATTTTTATTTGTATGGTCGAATTGGAGTATAGGAATTGAGTAGTAAAGTTCCATACTCCTAATCTTCAAGTTGCTAAAATTGATATTGAATCTTCACGTGTATTTATGAATAAATTGATAAGTTTCATGTTGTTTACATGAGATTGAAGTATTAATTTATGTTTAATATTTAAACCCTAAAGAGCACCATCCTACGTTATGTTTGTCGCATTGACTAAATTGAGATTATGGTTGTGAATGTCCAAATTGAGTAAAGTGAGCATGACTAGAGAATGATGAGCAAATTACATGTCCTTATACAACGAGCATCTTACATGTCCTTAAGTGATGAATATGATTGATTAAAGTCTAAATGACTATTTGTATTAGTATCTTGGATGATTTGATGTGTCTTGATAGCATACATGATTGTAGTCCTGACTGGTTAATTTGTTGATTGATTTGATGGATTTTGATTGGAGTTAATATAAGGATGTGACTGAGTTTATTGATATGAGCATATTGAGTCATTGGAAGGAGTATTGAGCTGAAAGGCCCCAGATCCTTAACGTCATTTGAGCACCAAAAAACTTGCCCAGAAATCTGCCAGGCATCGCCTCACGAAAGGGCCTACACGGCCCGTGTGGCTTTCCCATGAAGTGACGCCTAGGAATCGAGGGCAAACGGGTCTCCACGTAGTCTGTGTAAGGCTACATGATTCGTGTGGTCTCCCGTATGGTGGACTGCGCAGGGCCACCTTCACACGAACCAAGTCACGGCCCGTGTGACTTCAAACGGTTCGTGTGGTCCTCTGTTTAGCCTCGGTGTGGAGAGTCACCTACATACGGATGGGGTCATGGTCTGTGTGACCCTAGATGGTCCGTTTACCCGTCCGTATGGTTATACTTAGTACGAAAAATCTTGCCTCTAAAAATTTTAAGTCCGGGACCACGACATAGTAAACGGTCCATGTGACACTACACGTACTGTATACTGGAACATATGCCTCAGACGGACCAATTTCAGGTATGTTTCAGTAAGGGCATTTTTTAAATATTGGCTTATTCCAACGAAACTTTTGACTTTTTCCACACCTCCTAAGCTCCCTATATAAGCTAAACACTCCAATTTTCAGCCATTTTAACTCTCACTCACTCTCTCTCTAAAGTTCATTCCTTCAAGACTTCTACCTTCTCTCTAGGATCATTCAAGCCAAGGCTCTCAATTCGAAGTCCATTTCTCTTAGTGTTGTCTTCAATCAGGCATGTGGGTTTTGACTCTTGGTTCCTTTCAATCAAGAGGGCCCAAGTTCTTCTCAAACTATTTTATACACTTGTCTACATAAAATGTGAAACCTTACTACTTGGTCTTGATAGTTTGAACAATGCATGTGCAGTTTAATATTCCGAATTTTGTGTTATGTTAAGATATAGTATGATGAACTACTTGGATTATGAAACTAAGAACATGCATGTCCCTTTAAAGATGTTTTATGCATGGGTGATGTTACTACCTTTTTTACTAATTTTAACTATGGATTTTCTAGTTCTTACCTTATATTGCTATGTTTGAATATACTCTACGTTACCCATGCCATCCCTACATTATGCATTGCATCATACTCATGGCATTGATACATGGAGATTTTGGAAATATGGGATTAAGCCCAATCTTGTCCTAAAAGGGATTATAATATGATTTTCGGTAAGACATTGGATAAGACAAGAAGGTGATCACCGGTATGTCTATGATTACGGCTCTTGGAGCATCTTAGGTGTTTACACCACTTTGTATCTTGGCGCTTTGAGCATCTTGGGTGCTTGCTCCACCTTGTACCTGTAGATGAGCTATTCCTTGCATGAATCATGTAACCTTGACCTTGTGATTTGGCATTTGAGCCTACTTGTGCATTTAACGTTTTGAAATGAACATTTGATTCTCTTGAAAGCATATGTATGTATATATATATATATATATATATATATAAGTATTCTTGTTGAAGGTGTAAGACTTAGCACTGATGGATTAGTGGTCCTCCCCTTTTCCTTCAACTATGTGCCAGCATAGGGACGTATATTATTCGTCTACTTGTTTATGATATGACATGTCTTGATATGATTTTGTAAATCCTTCCGAACAAACGTGGTCGCAAGGAAGGTGACCATCCACCAAAAACTATGGTCGTAAGGTAGGATGTAGATTACCCTTGGAAAGTAATCTTCTCCCTACCTGTGGGAGGTCCAAATCAGTCCAATTCGTGTAATAGCTCGCATGGATTTGGGTTGTCGGTTATAGTACATCCCCGTTATATAGGAGCATTATCGCATTGCACGCATCATGCATCTCATGGCATCTTGTATATTAAATTCCATTGCTTATATACATTCTTATATATTATGTGCCCTTGCCATCTAATATGATTATGCAGGTTCGTTAAGTCACGTGTATTGCATATCCGCATACTTAGTACATTCAAACGTACTAACACATATTCTATGCCTGCATGATTTTACCATGTAGGGACCAAGCAGTTTGAGTACAAGTCACTGGACGAGTAGTCCTACATTGAAGTTATTTTATGGTGAGCCCCGTCTTCGTAGGGCAAGCTTTATTTCTTATAATAGTTGTGTATAGTATTTTGTTGAGGGTGAGCCCTGAACATGTCCTGGACCCCGCTCCTTGACTAGAGGCATACGTTAGGCACTGTATAAACTTTCTTGTTTTGTTATCCAAAAAAAGGTCTTCCATTTGACTTTAGATTCCACTATTAATTATTCATCTTATATGCCTTGAACCTATTATGCAAATTCCGAAATCTTGAGGCTTGTTTGGGGACTCTCGGGTCCCCATTCGCCGTGTCACATCAAGGCCGCGACCCCCGGGACGTGACAAAAGGTGGTATCAGAGCCCTAGGTTTATAATGGTCCTCGGATCCCAACGTGTCACATTGAGTAGAGTCCTATATATGGATGTTAAGTACACCATACCTATGAGTGGGAGGCTACGAATATTTATTAGGAAATTTCTCCCTTTTTTGTGCCTTTTGTCGTGCTATGGCTAGTTTATGAATTTCCTTACTTATTGGTGTCATTGATCCCTTTTCAGTAAATGCCTCGAGGAAGACCTCCACTACCTAGGCCGGCCCCGGCTGCCGAAGATCAGGCCCCTCACGAGCCTATGGAGGAGCCTATTTCAAATGGTGAATTTCGTACTGCTTTCGCCATGCTTGCACAGGTGGTGACTGCTCAGGCAAGGCAAGCCAATTTTCCACGGGGCCCTACACCCGCTTCTATTGTAAGGGATTTCACTCGGATGAATCCCCCAGAATTCTACGGGTCAAGGGTTGATGAAGATGCTCAATAGTTCATTGATGAACTCTCAAAAATACTGAATATTATGGGCGTCTCTTCGAAGGAAAAAACTGGGTTGGCTGCTTACCAGTTGAAAGATGTAGCTCATGTATGGTATACACAGTGGGCTATGGAAAGGGCCTGTGATGGTGATGTTAAATGAGGAGAGTTTAAATCGGCTTTCCTCGACCGCTTCTTTCCACTTGAGCTGAGGGAGGCTAAAATTTATTAATCTCAAGCAAAGGAGTATGAGTGTAAGGGATTATGCCCTCAAGTTTACCAAGCTTTCTAAATATGCTTCGTCCCTGGTGGCCGACCCCCGTGCAAGAATGCACAAATTTGTTTCGGGTATTTCCAACTTGTTGGTGAAAGAATGTTGGACTGCTCTGCTGATTGGGGACATGGATATTGCCAGACACATGGTGTATGCTGAGCAGATTGAGGGGGAGAAACTCAAGAAGAAGAGGGAACATGATCCCAAGAGAGCCCGCATTAACGATTGGTTCTCGGGTGCAAGGAATGCTGGTTTTGGTCACTTCCAGCAGGGCCAAGGCTCAGGAGCTCGAGTGGCTAATGCTCGGGCACCCCCTCTCGGGGTACAGGTGGGTGACGGACCAGGATATCTCATGTGTGACATGTGTGGGAGGCCATACACAGGTGCCTGCCGGAGGGAATCGGGACTTTGCTTCAGATGTGGAAGTAAGGACCATAAAGTTGTCGATTGCCCCAGAAATGCACGTAGAGGTCGACGTCAGGTAGCCCACGATGGGCAAGGTCAGCAGAGGGGTTCCCAAGATGTTGCCCCAAGGAACAATAGGTTTTATGCACTTCATGCCCGCCAGGATGTCGAGGAAGCTCTGAATGTCGTGACTGGTATGTTAAAAGTCTTTGATTTTGATGCTTATGTTTTGCTTGACCCAGTTGCAAACTTGTCTTTTGTTACTCCGTTGTTGGCTGTCATGTTCGGTTTGAAACCCCAAATTTTAAGAGAGTCCTTATCGGTCTACACCTTCGTGGGAGAATCTATTGTTGCTTGTAGAGTCTATCGTGGGTGCCCTGTTGTTGTGTTGCATAAAATATTTCCATTTGATCTCGTGGAACTTGATATGTTTGATTTTGATGTGATTCTTGGAATGGACTGGCTGTATGCATCTTATGCTTCCATAGATTGTAGAACTCGGAAAGTGTAGTTCCAACCTCCCAGTGAGCCAGTTCTTGAATGGAAGGGTAGTGATTCCTCTGTTAAAGGTAGGTGTATTTCCTACCTCAAGGAGCGAAAAATGATTTCTAAGGGGTTCATCTACAATATGGTGAGGGTTAGGAATGCAGATTCTGAGGTGCCTACTCTCGAGTCAGTCCCGGTGGTGAATGAATTTTTGAATGTGTTCCCCGAGGAATTACCGGGCATTCCTCCGAATAGAGAGATAGACTTCGGCATAGATCTTCTTCCATATACTCAGCCTATTTCTATCCCTCTGTACCGGATGGCCCCTGCAGAATTGAAAGAGTTGAAGGAGCAGTTGAAGGACCTATTAGAGAAGGGTTTTATTCGGCCCTGTAAATTACCGTGGGGTGCTCCCGTATTGTTTGTAAAGAAGAAGAACCGGTGTCTCCGTATGGGTATTGATTACAGACAGCTGAATACGGTGATCGTTAAGAACAAGTACCCATTGTCGAGGATTGATGATTTGTTTGATCAGCTTCAAGGTGCCACTCACTTCTCAAAATTTGACCTCCATTCCGGATATCATCAGTTGAAGGTCAGGGAATGTGATATCCCCAAAACAGCTTTTCGGACAAGGTATGGGCATTTCGAATTTGTGGTGATGTTGTTTGTCTAACTAATGCTCCGGCTGCATTTATGGATTTGATGAACAGAGTGTTTAAACCTTTCCTGGACAGTTTTGTGTTGGTCATTATTGACGATATTCTCGCCTACTCATGAAGTGATCAGGAGCACGGAAATCATTTGAGAATGATTCTCCAAACTCTGAGCGAAAAGAAATTGAATGCCAAGTTTAGCAAGTGTGAGTTCTGGTCGGGTGAAGTGGCTTTCCTCGGGCATGTGATGTCCGGATATGGTATCAAGGTGGATCCGAGGAAAACAGAGACTGTGAAAAATTGGCCTAGGCCATTGACTCCTTCGGATATTCGCAGTTTTCTTAGGTTGGCCGGGTACTACAGAAGGTTCGTGGAACGTTTCTCATCTATTGCATCTCCATTGACCAAGTTGACCCAGAAGCAGGCTAAGTTTATATGGTCGGATGAATGCGAGAGAAGTTTCCTAACCTTGAAGGATCAGCTTAAGTCAGCTCCCATCGTGACCTTGCCAAATGGTTCGGAAGGGTTCATAGTGTATTGTGATGCCTCACAGATCGGGTTAGGTGTCAGGTTGACCGATTCCAACGAGGTTGGTATTCGGGTTCAGAATGGGGCAGAATATTCTGTGGTGGATGAGGTAAAGACTAAGCAAGATCTAGATTCGTCGTTATGTATGTTGAAGATGTTGGTCGCTGCGAAGGAGATTGAGGCTTTCTCCCGGGGGGGAGATGGTGTACTCCAGTACCAAGACCGGCTTTGTATTCCTGGTGTGAATGACCTTAGAAAGGTGATTATGAGTGAGGCTCATAACTCTCATTACTCTATTCACCCGGGGTCTACCAAGATGTACCGGGATCTGAGAGAGGTATATTAGTGGCATGGTATGGAGAGGGATGTTGCCAAGTTCGTGTCTGAATGACCGAGTTGTCAGCAGGTGAAGGTAGAACATCAAAGGCCCGGTGGTTTGGCCTAAGACATTGAAATTCCCACATGGAAATGGGAGGACGTGAACATGGACTTTGTGGTTTGGTTACCTCGGACTGGAAGGCAATTTGACTCCATTTGGGTTGTTGTGGATCGGAGCGCAAAATCGGCTCACTTTTTACCGGTCAACACTATCTTCACTGCCGAGGACTATGCAAGGTTGTATATTCAAGAGTTGGTGAGGTTGCATGGCGTACCTAGATCTATCATATCGGATCGTGGTGCTCAATTCACTTTCCATTTTTGGAAATCTTTCATGAAGGGCCTTGGGACCAAAATTAAGTTGAGTTCCGCTTTCCATCCTCAAACCGATGGCCAAGCGGAGCGGGCTATTCAAACCTTAGAGGATATGTTGAGGGCGTGTGTGTTGGAGTTTAAGGGGAATTGGGATGACCATCCTCCACTCATCGATTTTGCTTATAATAATAGCTTCCATGCTAGTATTGGCATGGCGCCGTTCGAAACCTTGTATGGGAGGAGGTGTAGATCCCCGGTGCGATGGTTTCAAGTGGGTGAGATGGCTTTAGTTGGCCCAGATTTGGCGTTGGATGCAATGGAGAAGGTAAAAGTGATTAGGGAGAGATTGAAAGCAGCCCAAAGTCGCCAAAAGTCCTATGCGGATAGTGGGAGAAGGGACCTCAAATTTCATGTCGAGGATTGGGTTTATTTGAAAGTCTCTCCTACGAAGGGCGTTATGCGTTTCGGCAAAAAGGGCAAGTTAAGCCCCCGGTATGCTGGTCCTTATGAAGTTGTCGAGCGGATTGGAAGTGTGGCCTACAAGTTGGAGTTTACCTCTGGATTTGAGTTCCATCCATCCGGTCTTCCATATGTCCATGTTGAGAAAATTAGTGGGTGATCCTAGCGCCATTGTGCCTCTGGAAAGGATTGAGGTTGAGGAAATTTGACTTATGAGGAGGTGTCAGTAGCGACTTTGGATAGGCAAGTAAAATGGCTTTGCAACAAGGATGTGGCTTCGGAAAAGATACTTTGGAGGAATCAACTAGTGGAGAATGCTACTTGGGAGGCAGAGCTGGACCTGATGAAACGATACCCTCAACTAGTGGAGAATGCTACTTGGGAGGCAGAGCTGGACCTGATGAAACGATACCCTCACCTTTTCCAATCTACTAAAGCCTAAGGTACTAGGAAACTTTCCTTATCAATTGTGTCATTTTCTTTCCCTCTTGAGTCTCATGGCATAACATGCATATGTGTACCCTAAAGGATTTTCCTTTCTTGACAAATGAGTTGAATACCATCTTGACATGAGTTGGTTTTGAACTATAATTTGATTTGTGGGATCAAAAGCTTTTGTATAGACCTTTTCTTTGAGTTGATTGTGCATTGTGTCTTGCGTCGGATGTATCTTGCCCAAACTCTAAATTTTCAAGCCTCGTTCTTGCACATTCGGGGACGAATGTTCCCAAGGGGTGATGATGAAAGGCCTCGGATCCTTGACGTCATTTGAGCTCTAATTAACGTGCCCAGAAATATGCCAGGCATCACCTCATGGAAGGGCCTACACGGCCCGTGTGGGATCACATGGTCCGTGTGGCTTTCCCGTGAAGTGACGCTTGGGAATTGAGGGCAAACAGGCCTCCACGCGGTCTGTGTAAGGCTACACGGTCCGTGTGGTCTCCTGTATGGTGGACTGCGCAGGGCCACCTTCACACGGACCAAGTCACAGCCCGTGTGACTTCTGACGGTCCGTGTGGTCCTCCGTTTAGCCTCGGTGTGGAGAGTCACCTATATACGAACGGGGTCACAGTCCGTGTGACCCCAAATTGTCTGTATACCAGTTCATGTGGTGATACTTAGTCCGGAAAATCTTGCCTCTGAAAATTTTATGTCCGGGACCACGGCATAGTAAACGGTTCGTGTGACACTACACGGACCGTGTACTGGACCGTGTGCCTAAGACGGACCAATTTCAAGTCCGTTTCAGGAATGGCATTTTTGAAATATTGGCTTATTTCAACGAAAATTTGATTTTTTCCCACCCCTCCTAAGCTCCCTATATAAGCTAAACACTCCAATTTTCAGCCATTTTCACTCTCACTCACTCTCACTCTAAAGTTCATTCCTTCAAGACTTCTACCTTCTCTCTAGGATCATTCAAGCCAAGGCTCTCAATTTGAAGTCCATTTCTCTTAGTGTTGTCTTTCAATCAGGTATGTGGGTTTTGATTCTTGGTTCCTTTCAACCAAGAAGGCCCAAATTCTTCTCAAACTATTTTATACACTTGTCTACTTAAAATGTGAAACCTTACTACTTGGTCTTGATAGTTTGAACAATGCATGTGCCATTTAATATTTCGAATTTTGAGTTATGTGAAGATTTAGTATGATGAACTAATTGGATTATGAAACTAAGAACATGCATGTTCCTTTAAAGATTTTTTATGCATGGGTGATGTTAGTACCTTTTCTACTAATTTTTATCATAGATTTTCTGGTTCTTACCTTATATTGCTATCTTTGAATATACTCTACATTACCCATGCCATCACTATATTATGCATTGCATCATACTCATGGCATTGATACATGGAAATTTGGAAATGTGGGATTAAGCCCAATCTTGTCCTAAAAAGGGATTATAGTATGATTTTCTGTAAGACATTGGATAAGACAAGAAGGTGATCACCGGTATGTCTATGATTACGGCTCTTAGAGCATCTTGGGTGTTTACACCACTTTGTATCTTGGCTCTTTGAGCATCTTGGGTGCTTGCTCCACCTTGTACTTGTAGATGAGCTATTCCTTGCATGAATCATGTAACCTTGACCTTGTGATTTGGCATTTGAGCCTAGTTGTGCATTTAACGTTTTGAAATGAACATTTGACTCTCTTGAAAGCATATGTATATATATATATAAGTATTCTTGTGGGATGTGTAAGACTTAGCACCGATGAATTGGGGGTCCTCCCCTTTTCCTTGAACTATGTGCCAGCATAGGGACGGATATTATTCGTCTACTTGTTTATGATATGACATGTCTTAATATGATTCTGTATATCCTTTCAAAAAATGTGGTCGTAAAGAAGGTAACCATCCACGGAAAAGCGTGGTCGTAAGGTATGATGTAGATTCTTGGCAAGTAATCTTCTCCCTACTAGTGGGAGGTCCAAATCAGTCCAATTTGTGTAATAGCTCTCATGGATTTGGGTAGTCGGATATAGTCCATCCCCGTTATATAGGAGCATTATCGCATTACGCGCATCATGCATCTCATGGCATCTTGTATATTAAATTTCATTGCTTATATACATTCTTGTATATTATGTTCCCTTGCCATCTAATATGATTATGCAGGTTCGATAAGTCACCTGCATTGCATATCCGCATACTTAGTACATTCAAACGTACTAACGCATATTCTATGCCTGCATGATTTTACCATGTAGGGACCGAGCAGTTTGAGTATAAGTCACTGGACGAGTAGTCCTTCATTGAAGTTATTTTGTGGTGAGCCCCGTCTTCCCTGGGCAAGCTTTATTTCATGTAACCATTGTGTATAGTATTTTGTTGAGGGTGAGCACGGAACTTGTTCTGGCCCTCGCTCCTTGACTAGAGGCATACGTTGGGCACTATATAAACTTTCTCGTGTTATAAAAAAAATGGTCTTCCCTTTGACTTTAGATTCCGCTATTAATTATCCGTCTTACATGCCATGAACCTATTGTGCAAAGTTTGAAATCTTGAGGCTTGTTTGGAGACTCTCGAGTCCCCTTTCACCGTATCACATCAAGGTCCCGACCCCCGGGTTACGACATAAGCACCGATATGGGCATAAGGAATAACAACTACAACCCATAAACTATAATAACTACAACCAATAAACGATGTTTTTAGCGGAAGATAAGGGTTATGCCTCTTATATCCCAAAAAGGTGGACATTGATTGTGGATCAAGATTAGTTTGATCATCTGTTACCTTTGCAAGTATTGAATGACTTTGGCAACAACAGGGTAAACATTGTATCATCACCAGCTCATATGTGATGGTTGTAGATTGGAGAAACTCCCTAATTGTGCATACTTGATTTGATTAAGTTGCATGCTAGAGTCCCTTCAAAAGCTTTGTGTTAATGAAAAAAATCATGCATCTTTGATTGAGTGGAGTTATGGGTTGTAGAGTTAATTGTTTGAGTGGATTTGGTTGATTTCATTTGAGCCTGACTTGTTTCCCTAGCCATTTTACATACCAGTATATTCAATGTATTGACATCTCTTTTGGCCTGCATCGTTTAATGATGCAAATATGATAAGGCCTTCAACAAGCATATCATTGATGTTTGGTTCCTTGTTTCCAGACTGGGTGAGCCTTCCTTGCTATATCGGAGGAGCCTTTCTCTTTCTTCTATTGAGTAGCATTATTATTTCTATTAAGGTAGCTCGAGACTTGTCTTGGCACCTTCTAGAAAGGATAGATGCTTCATAAGCATTAAGAAGTGATAGTCGATTGTTATTGATTTTCTGATTCTTGTTCATTGGAAACAATTATTAAAAGAGACATAGTTATTTATTTAAATTAATAGTCTTTCTTGAGTATTCTTCCGCTATTGAGTGTTATGTGACAATGAGACCAGGTGGTTCTCTTAGGGAATAAGCAATGGTTCTTTAAGTGTTGGCCACACCAAGGGTACCCTCCTATGGCATGACAATTTCGCACAAGCCATCAAAAATTGACTAAACTACAAAGTCACCACAACTAGGGTACATATTCGAAAACCATTTGAGCACACAAGCACAAATATAGCATCATAGGCACAACCCCAATAAAAACAAGTACCCACATGGCATTCATTATTAGTTGCACCAAAAACATATAAATAATGGCTTGAATATTGAACAACTAGAGGACATACAAATTATAGAAGCTTTAGAACAAGGAGGTGATGTGAACTAGATTTTGACAAACCCAAATATTCACTTGAATCTTGAAAATCAACGTAAGGAAAGTGAAGGGATGTATAGGATAGTGAGACAAAGTAGAGAGAGAAGTGAAATTTTTAAAAAGTTTGAAGAATAATGACTTTTGAAAGACCATTTGATTCGCGCCAGGGCATAATTTTGCAAGGTAAATAATATCGCCAAATAATTCGACGAGTCAGAAAGCAAACCTTTATCACTAATTTGACCTAGGCTGACGGGCAAGGGAGACTTTTTGAGGTCGACTTACCTCACAGATTGGATTGGTGACTTGCCAATTGATCTGTTTGCTCACCTTTCTAATAGTGTCCCCTATGAAAATTTTGGTTTGAAATTTTGCGATCTCCTGGGAGTTTGCCAAACTTTTGGGTGACTCACAAAGCTCCATCCTTGCTCACAGAATTTTCCATCACTTCACATCTTTTCCTTTAACTCATGGACGCGACATCCAACACTTGTAAACTACAAAACATCTCAAAAATACTAAAAATTAAAAATTAAACTTGGCTTGCCTCCCAAGAAACACCTTAATTGATATCATAGCACGACATAGCTAAGAATCATTCAAATATTAAAATGAGCATGGTCTTTTATTCAATTTGCAAGGATATTACTCGGGAGACCTCATTGTGGTCTTTTGCTCTTAAGAGGAGATTCAACTCATTTGAGACTCAAGGTATTTAATAGCGGCCGAATATGGTGTGAACACTTGTTTCAATGATCAGAAGTCTCCCTTCATCTTCTTGAACACATTGTCAAAACCTTCGACCTTGTTCAAAATTCGAGCCAACATATCCTCGATTCGATAGTGTTCCTGATCGGCTTTAGGCTTTCTAACCTTTGTACGCTCATCTGGAGGTACATAACACTCTCTTTCAGTCTCTCACTCCCTCCAATTCAAACCATGGTGTCTCCACTCACCATCTTGATTCCAACCTTTGTTCGCATTTTGCCTTTGAAAATATAAAGACCCTTCCAGTCATTTCTATTGTTTTGCAGTTATTTTGTTAATTTGAACATATGTATAGTGAACTCGGGCCATTAGTGATTTGTTGGGACTATTGGGATGGTTATTTGGGAGTTATGTGGATTTTTAACTTAATTGGAAAGTTAATACCTATAAAAATGAGTTTTCTGGTACTGTCTAAGTAAATAGCCTGGGATCAAAATTCTAACGATTCTGTTAGCTCCAGAATTATCAAATTAGACTAAAAGCATGTCTGGTACAGTTATATCATGGATTTTTAATTTAGCCGTCGAAACCAATTAATAATTCACTTAGTTAACACCCTCGTGATGTGTGCCTTGAATGAGATATTGGATTGTGTGGTTAGCTCTAGTACATCAATGTTTATCTAGGACAACCCTTTGTTTGATATCGGGGATATCCAGATTTGATTTCACCGGCGAAGGCTTATCATTAAAACTTGCAGATAAAGAAGTAGGATCCTCACATTATTGTAGAAAGCTCTGTTCAAAATTCAGATTATATTGTTGGATATGGAACATCAAAATCCATATGGTTACATAGTTCATTTGTGAAAAATGGAATACGGACGAGCCCGAAACATCAAAAAAGGATTGGGTGGTTACTGAATTAAAAGGGGCGATGTGGCCAGCCCTAGCGGTGACACATGGAATGAGTTGGACCTATCATGTATAAGCGGCATATCACTAGGCCTGGTGCATATACAACGGACATTTCCAGGAAAGTATATACATATTTTCCTCTCAACTTCATCCGATAATAGCTTTGACATTTATATACAACTTGACTGATTCAAAAGGCTAGGTTGTCCGAATTTTCATGAGGAATGCCATGAAAGTGTGAGAATTTGATTTTGGCACCTATATTGAGGTAAATATCGAAGGTTATATATTAGAAATGAGTGAAAACTTTACATTGCAATATCTCAGTCAATTCTCAATAGAATTAAGTGAAATTTTTGTCTAAATCATTCTATTTTCTAAGAGAGTATTGTGGTATGCTTTGGATCGTGATAATTTGGTTTTATTTTTGTGGAATTTGACCAAGTAGTTATGTAAGAAATGTTATCCGGTAAGAAACGCAACTTTATTTCTGAGTCGTTTCTCTGTCTTCTGTATCTATTTTGGTCTCTATTCCTGGCTATGGACTCGGATTGATATAGGGACCATTTTATGGGGGTTGGTTTGGTATTTTTTGTGTGCGACCCATTTTTTCCATTTTAGTCATAATTGATGTAACTTCACCCATTTTCTAAGATTTTGCTGTCAAATTAGTCATGTTGACCTTGTGATACGTGTTTTGACAATAGAACAATGTTTTGAGGCGATCACAAAGGGAGAAGCTTGAGTAGATTGATCAAAAGCATGAGTAATCTCCATCCAAGTAGGCTAGGCTTCTCCACACCTTAGACTGAGTCGAAATGCATGTGTATGTGAGCTAGAATATGTAGAAATATATTGTCTATAGGTTGAGATATAGAATATGTGTGTTATGTAGCTGGTTGTGATCTATATATGATACGTTTGTTGATATGGGATGACGGTTGTTGTATTAAGGGTTGTATTAGTTGTAGCTACTATATTTGTTGAGTTCTCACTCTGTTAAACTATGAGAGGGCCTGAAAGGGATGGTTGGGCTGAGAACATGTAACAGGTATGTACATTGAGTTTGACTCTTCATTGTATGTTGGCTTGAGGCTACTGAGATATACCAGCTTGTGAGGTTGAAAAATCACTACATACTGCATTGTGCACTGGTTCTACTATCCATATCTTATTCTAGGGGCACTGGTTGTTGTTTTGGATATCTATGATGCGGTTGTGGCTATCTATATCTTTTTTGAGTACTTGTAGCAGCCTAGATTGTGGTAGAATAGCCTAATAAGACACGATTTTATGTTGCTCTATGAATTATATTATCCTGTATTTCACTATTATCCATTATGTAATTGTCCTACTGGATATTAACGGGAGAAACATGCCATGTTCTGGGAACAATTATAGTTGTACTCTAAAGGGAGCCTTGTGACTTGTAATATAAGATCCGTTGCTACTGAGACACTGGCAGGTTAGAGATGGGAGTGTAACCCTACTAGTGAGTTATACGTTATATCCTACGGGCTTTCTAGGCTATCTGTGATGCGACACTATGTATGTGGGCTAGCCCTAGGGACTAGCATCCTATTAATAGAAGGGAAAATTATCAGTGGGCTGGCACATGGTTTCCTTAGGCGATATCCTTTGTAGCACAGCCGCTGTATAATTCTAGGTAGGTGTCATCCTTCTAATTATCTAGCCTCTCGGGCCTTAGCTTAGGTTACACCGACGTTGCTCAATGAGTTGCTTTGAACGGAGAAGGGCTTGGTAAGGGCAAAATATGAGATAATTCTTTTGGACAGGTATGTATTCTAACTTAACTTTATTCTAAAAATATTCTCGTTGTGAGGCTACTTGTTGATATATGTCATACTATGGCCAGATTTTGGTATAGATATGACTCTGTTAGGCTTGATTGTTTTAGATACTTGTGACATGACTATAGTTGCCCATGCTTTACTCTAATTAATTGTGGTTGGTTAGACTGTGGCATACTTGGCCTTGTTGGGCTTGACTCTACACTGATCTATGAAGTATACACTCTTATATATTGTTGTTACTCATTATGCACTGGCTCTTCTTACCAGAGGCTGGGTTTACCTGTTATTGTTCGAGGGAGGTAATGATTATGCTTGGTTGGGTTGTATGATTCTTTTCTTGAGGCATTGTATGACTTTAGAGGTTCAGATCAAGATAGACTAGTCAAGTGAATGACTGTTCATGTATCTCAAGTCCTAGATGATGTTCCCTGTGATCCGAGACCCGATAGCCATGTTCGAGAGTTCGAGTCTTGGGTGATGCTCTCTGTGGTCTGGGTCTTATGGCCAGATTCTAAAATGTCCGAGCTCGAACGCCAATTTCGAGATCTAAGCATCCATTAATACTTGGGTCTGGAACCCTGTTGATTATATCTTGGGTTTGGGACCCTGTTGATTATATTTTGGGTCTGGGACCCTATTGATTATGTTAGAGGGGTTATTCTCCTGTGGGGGATTTGTCCCACTATTATATATATTGAGGCGCTAGCGTCAAGATTCACGACTTGACACGATACGATACTTTGGGTCGGGGACCCGATTGATATATATTACTTTAGGTCAGGGACCATATTGATTATCCATGGATTCACTCACCTATACACACCTTGATTGTGTACGGGTGTACCCTCTAGGCTTACAGGGGCTCAATGGGCAATCAGGCTTAGATATTAGCGCTTTATACCAGTGTACCCTACTATGTCTCAGATTGGTGATAGTTATAGTATCGGGCTACTTGGTTTTCATTAGTCGGTATCATTGCACACCACTTAGGTTAGCTCAGTTGGGATTCAGTGATTCTCCATACATGATTACTCCACGATATAATTTTGATTGACTAGATTTGTTGTAGTTCTCTATATTTAAGCCTTCTATATTTATAGTATTTCACTTAGTTTGCCAATAATGCCTACAAGGTGCCTGTTACCGATACTCATCCCCTACATTTCTGCATATTTCCATGGTGCAGGTCCAGATACTAGCTATGATCTCTAGTTGGGGGATTCGTGAGCATTTTAGGAAACATTGATGAGCATCGGCAGTTCTAGACATTCTGCAGTCTCCTTCCTTGTAATAGTCATCTTTTGTGCGCAAACATGAGCCTTGTGTAGTGTAGTAGCTTGTTCATGTAGGAGCATTCCTGATTATGTATCTTATTATTATGTATATATATATGTGTGTGTGTGTGTGTATGTGTGTATAAGCATGTGCGTGTGTCTATCGTAGCTCTGTATAGTTGACTTTTAGGTTCTGGCTAGAGTGTGTTGGTTCATTCAGGCATATGTGGCATTGTTGTGACTAGTGATTCGGGACAGGTGCCCTTGAATCGGGAATCTGGTTGCTTATTGGTAGGATCTCACAGGCGCCATCATGACTGGGATCAGTTTGTTACAGAAAATTTGGGTGATAAACACCCATTTGACACAAGAATGGAATATCTTTATCATACACCACAGCCTCTTGGGGTACGTTCTCACTTGTTCCTATAGTGTTAATCGCTTTAGGAACCCTTGTAACATGCTTTATTAAGAGATTGAGCTGCATCATCATTTTTGTGATATTCTCATCCCATTTTTCGTTCTTTTCTATTTTCTCATTAACCCTTAAGGTGAGAGGAGTAACCATATCATCCCTTGTATACCAAGCTCTGTGAATTTTTGTCATTTCATCCAACAACATAGTTGCTCTAGCAAATGTTTTCTTTATTAAACCATCACGAACTAAATTATCAGCAGCGGTCTTCTTAACCATATCAAGACCTTGATAAAATATTGGAGAAGTAAATAGTCAGGAACTCCTTGGTTTGGGCATTATTATAAGGGTTTTTGAAAATGAATACAAGTCTCATGAGTCAGTTCTCCCTCCACTCTTTTGAGGTTTTGATGCTATCCCACAACTTTAGCATCCTCGATGGGGGAAAGAATCTCTCGATAAAAGCATTTTTCAATTTGTCCAAATAAGCAACTGATTCAGTCGGGAATCTAGCCAACCATTTTAAAGCTTCGCCACACAATAAGAATGGGAACAACCAAAGACGGATGGACTCTTGAGATACATTCTTGAATGTAAATGGACTTCACAAATACAAAAAAGATCCTTATGTTGTCATGAGGGTCCTCACTCAGTTTCACACCATATAAATCTATTATTTGTAGCTACAACATGGTTCCAGTGACATCAAACATGCATTTCCTTCGACATGAGGCCAGTGTACTGCGGCTACATTGCCACCAAATTTAGTCTAGCCTTATTACCATTTGAAACAGTCATCAAGGCTAGCAATGTTATTATGTTGCTCCGTATTCGAGCAAGCCATACTTCCAACAATGTTCATCTTCACCTAGTAGTTAGCAAAAAAAACAAAGAAAATGATTAAAAAAACTCAAGCTACTAAAAAAAAATTACCAAAGCACTTCTTCTAAGAAATCTGATATCATTTCTCTGGCAAAGTTGCCATTTTTATCCATAACGCGTCACCACACTTTTCATAAGTTCAAGTGTTTGCGATGATCAAAAGTATATTTACCTAACCAGGAGTGGAGTTCAAACTTACAGAGAAAGGATTAGGTTAGAGTTCAAATTAAGAACTAATATTGGTACTTTAATCTTCCATCATATGAGCAAACAACATATAAAAGCTAACAATAATCTCAAAGTAAATTTTAGGAGAAATTATCACTAATACTAAAAGCAAAGATTAAGAGAATTTAAGTAACTTCTAGGGAAGATAAATACACACACGTAGTAATTGATGTGCTATCAAAATATAGCATTTTTTATGCTTAGAACTTGACTTTTTTGTGTTCTCAAAACGATGTTATTGGGTTTGAAGTGTTTTTATGTTTACTTTGTAGTATTGCAGGGTTTGGCATGATTTTGGGTAAAATTCAATAGAAGTTATGTTTTTGAGGACTTACGAGCTTCTTTACGGCCGTGGATTATTATGAGCCATAGAGAGGTTTTGTGAGTGAAATCCAGTAAAGGGCTTAGTTTCACATGTTTCATCCACGAACTGTCAGACAAGCCATATAAGTTTTCACGAGTCGTGGAATGGTTTCCTGCCTGGTGGATCGAAGTTTGAAAAATTCTTAAGAGCCATTAGACGAAACCCTATACAGGTCGTAAGTCTGAATACAACCCATAGGAAGGTCTCATGGATTGGAAAAACGTTTTTGGAATATGCAGAGTATGAAACCCAGGTATGGGCCATGGATCTTTATACAACCCGTAACCCAGTTAGTAAAAGCTGTCGAATTCAATTTTTCTATTACATTTTGGATTTGTATTTTAATTATTATAATTAGATTTTTTTTTAGATCTTTTAGACAGAGAGACACATGAGAGAACTAAGAAACACTTTAAGGACTTCATAATTTTTTATTTTTTACATTGAAAATATTATAATGTGATTTCTTGTTGAGAACTTCGGATTTCTTGTTTTTAATTTCAGCATTGTAAGTGTTCAATTATGCTAACCTATAACATGATTCTTTTATCTGCAATGATTATGCATTGCTAAATCAACAACTATGGTTGTGAGAACCATAAAGAACTAACAAGGTAAATCAGAATAATTTATAATTCTTGGAAAGTGTGCATGGATTTATTAATTAATTCTCTTTGTTATGAATGATTTTTAATGGTGGACAACGTTAGAACCTACCTAATTCTTATTGACTGGATCACGGTAGTAATGAATAGGAAAAGAGATAAATCAACCGGATTCAATGTGATCCCTCTCATCTAATCAACCAAACCAGATAAATGGGAGGTTATACAAGAACAAAACGTAAGGGTTAGTATTGTCACACTGCGGGGATGATCAAATCACATAGTGAAGTCTATCTCTCCCCTAGATAAAAGGGTTTGGTAAACTTAACTTACCGTTCTGCATGCAACACACTAGAAAAGATTGCAATTATTTGGTGATACTGACTTAGGAATTCATGGGGAAAACAATACCTTAGTTACTTCTCTCACTGGTTTCACAAAACTTGCTTCTAGTTTAGGTTTATTTCTTGCGATTATAAACCCCCCTTTTCGGGATATAAGTAGGTTGATTTGTTAAACTTGCTCGTAATTACTCTAGGTCTAGACCATATTCCCTGTGGGTTTGACCCTAACCTTGGTTAGGTTATACATTTTTACAATGACCGCTTATATCTGAAAAGGAGGTGTAGTTCGCATGACATCAAAATATTGGCACCATTACCGGGCTCAGGAATTAATCCTTATTTTCCTCATTTTAAATTTCTTCTTGTTGTTGTTTTTCCAGCGTACAGGTTTAGTGTATGCACAACACTTGTAGTCGAGGCAATCCCTTGACTGTGTTTGACCCTAAGATCTAAAAGACACTAATGGCCCAAAACAATTCGAACAATGTTGTAAATGATACCATGCATGTAACACTGAATCAAAATAATAATAATGACCTACCACTACTCGAGGATGTGAGTCCACCACCACAGAATCTTTAAGCCACGGCTAACATATAGAATCAATACAGGTTTGACCCTATGGCAATAGATATCATTAAATTTATTGTGTTACCTTCATTACCGAATGACAAAAAATTCATTGTTCTAGGTGGGTTACTTCAAATGCTGCAAAACAGAGGGTTGTTTGCAGGCTTACAATCAGAGGATCCGCATAACCATCTACACATGGTTGTCTTCGCCTACAAGAGTATGGTGGGGAGTCACAATCTGTCCATGGATGTAGTTGAGCTCCGTGTCATACCATTGTCTCTAACAGGTGAAGTGGCACTATAATTATTCGAGCATCCACAGAGATCAATCACTAGTTAGTCGGAAATGCAAATGCCCTTTTTGCAGAGGTTGTTTCCTAGGTTAAAGAAGCTGAAGTTGAAGGATAAGATTAATAACTTTGAGCAATAACCTGGAGATTCGATCAACACTATATGAGACAGATTCACAAAGTTCCTGAGGAGTGTCCCTGACCACCAGATAATTGATGATGCCTTGGAAGAAATCTTCTACCGAGCCCTAAATGAAAATAGTTAAGCTTTTGCTGATACTATAATGGGGGCTCATTTTTAGATTGTCCATTCCCAATTATAGGTAAGCGGTTGGAGAGAGTGGTCAAGATGAACCATTCATCAAGGATGAGAGACAAGTCAACGACTAAGAGCTCTTTCTCAATTTGTACTAACTTCGAGCAAGCAAAGATAAATGAGAAGATTATATAGGACTTGGCTCGAATTAGTACCAACGTGGGGTTGTTGATGAAGTAAAGTCAAGTACGTGTGAATGTAGTAAATCATTAGCCTCCACGAGCACCCATGTATGAGGAGCCTTACTATGAAGGGGGACACTTGCTTTGTCACTGATCAGATTAGGGGTTTTTGAACCAACACCCAAGGGTCCAATGAGGACTATTGGCACCAAGATCAAGGAAACAAAGGTTGAAACCTTAACAGAGATGGTGCTTTAAGAGAGAACAAGCGAGGAGGTTACTATGAAAGGAACAAGGTCCAACATAGAGATGTTGATTAGGGGCACAAAGATGGTTATAGAAAAAGTCCACATGTTCCACCAAATAATCGTGACTCTGCTACTGGTAGCTCTTGAATCGAGGAGATGTTTGATAAATTGCTGAAGAAGGTTGACACTGAAGATGATACCTTAAGGGAGATGAAATCTGGCTTCTCTAGCTTTAATCAGAAATTTGACTCTAATTATGTTACCATAAAGCAGCTAGAGCAACAATTTGGTCAGATGTCAACTCAGTTGAAGTAGCGTTAGAAAGGTACATTGCCCAGCAATATAGTGTAGAATCAAATGAATGAGGGGCAGTATATGGCAGTGACAACGCATGGTGGAAAACAGACCATTCACCCATTGTTTCTAGCTGATGATGATGAGGTTCGCAAGGAGATGGTTGAGAGTAAGGGTGTAGAGACCGAAGATGCTAGTGCCAAGGACAGGGTGAGTGTTTTAGTAGTAATGCCACAAAATTTTGAACCTATACCTAGACCTCCCCCCCCCCCTTTTCCCCCAGACTCAAAAAGAAGGAAGAGAAAGGTAAATTCCAGCACTTCATCTCCATGCTGAAGCAACTCACCATCAACATCCCTCTCATTGAGGCATTGGAGAATATGCCCGAGTATGCAAAATTCATAAAAGAATTGCTGACGAAAAAGAGGACTATGAGCTAAGATCATAGAAGAGAGAAGATCGTTGCACCATTAGAGATGTCAAATTTGTAAAGGAATTATGTGATTTAGGTGCCAACATCAATTTAATGTCTCTTGCATCATTCAATAAGTTAGTCTTGGTAGCCCCTACTCCAACAAACATAAAGTTGTTGATGGCTAATAGGACGGTGAAGAAGCCTGTGGTGATATTGTATGACATTCTTGTAAAAGTGGAAAAAATCATATTTTGTACAGATTTGCGAAGTTGACTTCGAAGTCCCTATCATATTTGCAAGGACACTCCTAGCCACTGAGCAAGCACTGGTGGATATGGAATTTGACCAACTCATGTTTTGATTGACAAATGAAGAAGTCATATTTAATACCTGCCAGTTTACGAAAAGGCTCGATGATTTGAAGATGGAAGTTTGAACACTTGGTGAATTATGAGTAACCAAGTTGTCTAAGCTATATCGCGACAATAAATCAGGTGCTACATAAAAGTGGCATCACTGACCTAGTTGGCGCATCACCATCTATTCAATGAGAAAGCCTAACAATCCAGTAACCAAGTCTCAAGTTCTTACCAAAAGGGGGTCTAAATAAACATCGCAAAACCAAGTAGGCATATCACATACTTGCCATTAAGATGGCTAAATGGTATAGAACTCAAGACCCCAAGATCATGATAGAAAGGTAAAATAGAAGGGAATTTGGCATAACGCCAAATATATTCTATGGAGAAAAGAATCATGATCCAATATAATAGAGACCGAGGGTTCCAAAGGAATTCACATAAAAGCGTTCAAGTGTACATTCAACACATCTCCAGAGTGCTCGAGCCTGCGGAGCTTCAATTTAATGTAGAAAATTCAATAATTTTGCATGAATTATTTAAGCAATTGTAGAAAAGGACATTGTATAGATTATTCTATTCTGAATTCCAGATAGAAAGAGAGTGAGCTTAGGGTACTTAGAACCTTCTTTCTCAAAACGTACAAGGGAGAAGGTTTCAAGGTTGTGGATTTATAGAGATTAGCTTGGTGAATCCAACTATTCTCTTCTAAATCCTTGATACCCATGTGTTCAGTTGCATATATTGGTATTGAATCTTTAATTTGTAGCATTTGTGGCTAAAATTCCCATTGTTAGGGGTGTGTAAATAGTATGGATTTCTAATTTCTAATGTTGGGTCTATAATATTTTTGCTTTATTGTTGTTAATCTGAGTGAATTTATGTCCGTTACTTAGTTTCACTTATAATCTCAAGGTTGCAAACTTGGGGTTTACTTCATATCTCTAATTTTTGCTTTAATCCAAGTAATTAGAGTGTGGAATGTATGTATTAGCTGCAAATCTTTTGGGGTTTCAATTGAGTGCCATACCCAGGGGTTCAATGGCTAAGGTAGGGTTTCAATTGAGTGCCATACCCAGGGGTTCAATGACTAAGGTATTAGGTGATATCCTGTGATTTCTCAAGCCAGGCGTGTCCTCGAGCGATCCACATAAGATATTATAATTGAATCTTGTGAAACATCCTGGTGTTGTTATTGAACTGAGGCTACCAACATCCTAGCCTATTTACTCATTTTTAACTCAATCAATCAATGTTTAGACCCTGATGTGTAGATCACATCTGGTACTTATACATCCCAAACATTTTTCTCTATATCTATTGATTGATTTGCTAATTAGTTGTAGTTTGCTGAATCCAAAACTTTAATTATTGTAGACCCCTAAATTTGACCTACAATTTCCTAATTCAATAAAATACTTCAACTCTCAAACCTCCATCACTGTGAGATTTGACCCCGACTCTATTGTTGGGCAATATGTTGATGATGATAGTCCCTGCTTCCTTTGAGTAGTAGGATTGAGCGTCCATCAGGTAACTCTGTACAGGTGAGACCACCGAACCTATGACTCCAATACCAACTGGTCATGATCGGAACATATTAGTCGTGGTCGCACCTACTTAACCCCTTATAGGAAATTCTAACCCCAGCTCAGAACTGCTAGTAACCGGTATAATAGAAATAGTCAAATGAATAGATGACATCAAACAAACTTATACGAAGTATATATATAAATATAGCACTATAACACTTTCTAGAGACCTAAAGGCCACCTGTACAGGACTATAATAGACATGATACATCATTCTGGACCATAATTCACCTTTATATACACATATGAAACCCAAATAATATATGAGGCAAGTCTTCGATAACAAACAATAGCCACTGATATAGACAAAGATCAGAAGGATCCAAGGATGTCCCATGCTCACCACTAGTCTTCAAGAATACTACTACAGGCTAGAATCGACACTGCTAACTCATGATGGGACCTCCCTCATGAACAGATCCAGGAAGTAGGAGTGACTACCAGGGTTATGGTACCTAGTAGGCATTATAGACCAACTAAGTAAAATAGTAAATAAAGCATGGATGAGATATAATATAGCTCAAAAAATGTCTAATCACAATTACCAAACTATATGTTGCCGAGTATGGAAGCAATCAGAACCAAATGATTAGCTAGTGATATGCGTAGATATAAAGCCCTACTATCGATGCTTGTATGCAAATTGGCCCCTATAATCCCAAAAGGTAAACCCACGCACAATGAAAGAGTAAATAGATGTAAGTTTTAACGGTGTCGAGTCTGAATGGATCTCGCCTCCTAATAGTACACTCAGAATCACAATTCTACGAATATCACCTTGTCTGCAGTAGAACCCCATGTGCTAGACTTCTACCTAGATAATGCCTAGACATTAACTTAGAGAATCCCTTGGACTTCAACGCAGGTGGTGATGTTCCACAAAATATGGCACTTTTGATTTTTTAAACAGAGAATTTTATGTGTTATCAAAGCGATGTTAGTAGGTTTGATGTATGTTTTCTGTTGATTTCACAGGATTTCTGGAATCGGGATGTTTTTGGGCCAAGTTAGGTGTATTTCAGAATTTTGAGATTTCACAAAGCTTTCTATAAGTCATGGTTTATTCCATGAGCCGTAAAGGGGTTTCGAGGGTTGGATCTAGTGATTTTCAGATGTTGAAGATATGTATTATCAGATAGGCCATAGACCACTTGATGGCCCGTATATTTTTTCATGTTCTGAAGATTAGAAAATATACATAATTGCTGAATCATGACCAGACAAAGGCTCCCATGGGTCATAAGTGAAAATAACGGATTGTATACTAGTTCTGCGTGGAGGATCAGAGTTTCTTAAGATTTGTTGAAGAGTAACTAGACGAAACCTCTAATGGTTTGTAAGTCAAACGACGGTTCGTAAGTGGGGTTCGTATATTTAGGATGGATATTTAGCAGTAAAATCTACAAGGCCAAGTCACACCATGATTTCATCTATCGCCAATAGCTATGCTCGTCTGATATTTTTATTCCAGTTTTCCTATATTGTTTAGGATTTAGTTTTCACTTATTATAAATAGGTTTTTAGTTTCTCATAGACTGAGCGAGTAGCTAGAACATCCAGAACTCATTCCTTGTGATTATTACTTTGTTCTCGGAGATTACTTTGGATATAACATTTGAGCTATAACTAAGTGATTTTTATGAAGATTTAAGATTTTGTGCTCTTCAATTTATCGTTTTAAGTGTTTAATTATGCTATTCCATAACATAATTTATTTATCTACAATGATAATGAGTAGCTAAATACACAACTAGGATTGTGGAAACCATGAAAAACTAACAAAGTACAAATTGGATAATTCATAATCCTTGGAAAGTGTGCATGCATGTATACATTATATCTTCAATATGAATGCCTTTTAATGGGTGCACACGTTAGAACTCACCTAATTCTTACTTACTGGATCAAGGAGGTAATGAATGGGATAAGGGATAATTAAAAGGATTCGATGTGATTACTCTCATCTAATCAACCTGAAGGATCAAGGGATGGTTGTACTGGGACAAGGTAAGGCTTAGTAATGCAACACCTCAGGGATGGATCAAATCACATGGTGAAATTCACCCAGTTCCTGCATCAAAGGGTTAGGAGAACATAGCTTACCAGTTTTATATGCTACACACTAGAAAAGGTTATGATTATCTAGTTACACTGAGTTAGGAATTCATGGGGAACACAATACCCTAGTTACTTCTCTCACTGATTTCACAACACAACACTTGACTTTTTTATTCTAGTTTGGATCTATTTTTTTCTTTTTATCAAAATCCCCTTCGGGAAATAAATCGATTAATTCATTCCAATTGATTTTAATTATTCCAAGTCTAGACTGTATTCTTTGTGGGATCGACCCTAACCATTGTTAGGTTCTATATTTGAACAGTGACCGCTTATACCTTAATTGAGAGATGTAGTTTTGGTGTGAAGTTTTGGCACCATTGTCGAGGAGTATGACTTTAAGATTGGTTTAATTAGAGTGATTTATGAGTCAGTCCTTATTATCCTTGTTTTACATTTTGTATTGTTTTTGTTTTTGTTTTAGCATACAGGTGTAGTGTATGCCCATTACTCATAGTTGAGGCATCGCCTTGACTCTATTGATCTAGAGTTCCAGAAAATGTTACGCTAGGATAATGCGAATCATGCTGCAAACCTTGCATGAAATTTGAATAATGATGACCCAACACCACTTGAAGATGTGAATCCACCACTATAGGGTCAACAAGCAGCTGCTAATGCATGGAATCCATACTGACTTGACCCTATGGTAGTGGATGTAACCGGAGCTATCGTGTTGCCTCCTTTTTTTGGAGGATATTAAGTTTATCGTATCATATGGGTAGTTACAAATACTATAGAATAGAGGGTTATTCGTAGGCTTACCATCAAAGGATCAGAAAACCATCTACACAATGTTGCTTTCTTACAAGAGCATGATAGGAAATCAAAATCTATCTATAGGTGTCGTTGGGCTCTTTGTCTGTCCGTTATCTCTCTCAGGTGAAGCGACAATATAGTTAGCTGAGCTTCCATAGATTTCTATAACTACTTAGGTTGAAATGCAGAAAGCCTTTTTGGAGAGGTATTTTCCTAAATCAAAGAAGTTGAGGATGAAGGATCAGATAAATAACTTTGAGATATTACCTGGTGATTCGATTACTACTACACGGGAGAGAATCACAAATTCCTTGAGAAGCGTTATACACAATAGGATTGTTGATGGTTCCTTAGTGGAGATCTTCTATTAGAGACTAGATGATAACTATAAAGCACTTGCGGACACCATAATGGGCAACTCATTATTAGATTGCACTTTTCTAGTTGTTGTTGAGTGATTAGAGAAGGTAGCAAACACAAATAGTTCATGTGGCACAAGGGACGAGTCGACGACTAAGAGCTCTTTCGCAGTGAAACTAATTTGGAGTAGACCAAGTTCAACAAAAACATGATACAAGAGTTGGCTAGGATTAGTACTAGCGTGAGTTTGTTGATGAAGCAGACTTAAGAGAGAGCGAAATCAGTTAGTCACCCGCCACCACTTGCACCCATGTATGAGGCACCATATTATGAGGAGGATAATTTCTTTGTGACTAATTAGATAGGGGGTTTGTCGACCAATGCCCAAGGGGCCAATTAGGACTATTGGCGCAATGGTCAAAGGAATCAAGGTCAAAACTATAATAGGGATAGTAACCGAGGTGGTTATTATTATAGAAACAAAGGACAAGACAGATATGGTGACTGGGACTGCAGAGATGGGTACACAAATGGTATGTATGTGCCTCCGCATAATTAAGATTTTGGGGCTAGTAGTTTAAGGATTGAGGAAATGTTTGATAAGTTATTAATGAAGGTTGATGCCAAATATGAGACTCTGAATGGGATGAAAGCTGATTTTTCAAGTATTGATCAGAAGATTTAGTCTCATTTTGTGGCTATTAAGCAGCTAGAGTAGCAATTCGGTTAGTTGTCTACACAGTTGAACCGGCGCTAGAAATGTACATTGCCAAGTAACACAGTGCATAATCTAAAGAATGATGGGCAGTGCATGGTCGTGACCACACGAAGTGGTAAGTAGACAATCGGCTAATCGATATCGATAGATGATGAGATTCATAAGGAGATGGTAAAAACCAAGGATGCAGAGACTAGGGATTAAAAAGCTGAGGATGGGGTTAGCAACGAAGTTGTGACACCGAGGAAATGGAAACCTATACCTGAGCCTCCACCTTCTTTCCCTCAGAGACTCAAGAAGAGAGAAGATGAGGAGAAGTTTTAGTACTTCATCTCCATGTTGAAATAGCTATTTATAATCTCCCACTTATTGATGCTTTGGAGCGAATGCCCGGGTATGCCAAGTTCCTAAAGGATCATGTGACCAAGAAGAGGATTGTGAGCAAGAATCTCGCTCATGATCTTCACCATTGTGGAGTTATTACTACAAGGTCCTCGGTTTAGAAAAAGGAGAATCCCAGAGCATTCACCATACCCTGCACCATAAGAGTCTTCAATTTGCAAAAGCTTTATACGATTTAAGAGCCTAGATTTATTCAAGAAATTGGGCTTGGGAGCCCCCATGCTGACTACAATGTGGTTGTTGATGACAGATAGGACTGTGAAGAACCTTGTGAGAATACTCTATGATGTGTTAGTCTGAAGTCGAGACTTTTGTATTCCCTGTAGACTTCATGATACTTGATTGTGAAGTTGACTTCTACGTCCTAATCATCTTTGGAAGACCTTTCCTAGACATTGGGTGAGCCCTAGTGGACATGGAGTTGGGCTAATCAAGTTTAGATTGAATGACGAAAAGGTTGTCTTCAATGTATTTCAATCCATGAAGAGACCTGATGATTCGAAAGTGGTCTTTGTTGTTAAGTATATTAATGAAGTGAACTGCAGGTACCAATCAAAGAAATATTGGGTGAGGAAACTCTTGAGCTTGTGTTTATGAACTTTAAAATTATGTCATCCCAAACAATGATAAGATAGTAAAGGCTCTGAGATCACCTGGTTTCTCTAGGCAACAAGTCAAGTTTGAGTCCGACTTGAAAAGTTGAGAGTCACCACCTACTAGACCCTCCATTTGAGGAGCCATCGATGCTGGAGTTAAAGTCTTTTCCAGCACACTAGCGGTATCTATTTTTGGGTACTAACAATACTTTGCCTATTTTTGTTGATGCAGATCTTAATGATGAACAAGTGGAAGAATTGGTTTTGGTACTCAAGCAATTCAAAAAGGCTATTAGATGGATGATTATCGACGTCATTGGCATCCTACCTTGCATATGCACTCATAATATTCAATTGGTGAAGGACTATAAATTGAGTATTGAGCACCAAGGATGTCTCAACCCACTGATGCAAGAGGTTATGCATAAAGAAATCATTAAGTAGTTGGACGCAGGTGTGATATATCTAATCACTGACAGTGAATAGGTGAGTTTGGTCCCATTTTTTCCAAATAAAGGAGGTATCATTGTGGTCCCAAATGCTAGCAATGAGTTGATTCCCACGAGGCCAGTCACAAGTTAGAGGATTTGCATAGATTGTCACAAGCTCAATGCATCAATTGAGAAAGATCACTTCCCTATGCCATTCATGAACCAGATGCTAGATCACTTGGCGATTTTCTTGATGGTTATTTAGGCTACAACCAGATTTCTATTGCTCAAGAGGACCAAAGAAGACAACCTTACATGTCCTTATTGCACCTTCATATTAAATGGATGCCATTCAGATTGTGCAATGCATCAGTCATTCCAGAGATCCATGGTGCCCATTTTTCAGATATGGTGGAGGACACTATTAAGGTGTTTATGGATGAGTTTGGTGTGGTTGGAGATTCATTCGAGGATGTTTTTGACACATTTGCATGTTGTGCGTCGGAGATGCGAAGAATGTCATCTTGTACTGAATTAGGAAAAATATAAATTCATGTTAAATGAAGGTATTTTATTGGGACATCGGATCTTCATTAAAGGTATTGAAGTTGATAGAGCCAAAGTTGACGTGATTGAGAAACATCCTCCACCTATCTCTGTTAAAGATGTGAAACGTTTCTTAGGACATGCAAGCTTCTATAGGCGTTTCATAAAGGACTACTCGAAGATTGCACATCCCTTGTGCAATCTACTTGATAAGGATGCTAAGTTCATTTTTGATGATGCTTGTTTGAAAGAATTTTAGAGGTTGAAGTAGAGGTTGATATCGGTGCCTATCATAGTTGCTCCAGATTAGACTTAGCCCTTCAAGATTATGTGTGATGCAAATGGGGTCGAACTTGGTGTGGTGTTGGGACGGAACAGAGAGAAGATTCGACATCCTATATATTATACCAGTAAATCCCTAAATGCAACATAGAAAAACTACACTTCACTAGGCAGGAGTTACTTGCAGTGGTATTTGCATTCGAGAAGTTTCTATCAAATCTATTGGGGACCAAAGTCATTGTACATGCTGGACCACTCAGCATTGAGGTATTTGATGATGAAGAAGGATGTAAAACCAAGATTGATTCAATGGATACTTCTTCTTCAAGAGTTTGATTTTGAGGTGATTAATAAAAAGGGGAAAAAACATCAGGTTTCAGACCACCTATCCAGACATAAGGACGAGGCCATGGCAATGTTCAACGATGGGGGTCGAGATTGATAATTTGTTCCTTGATAAGAGAATGTTGGCAGCATCTCATGATTTGATACCATGGTTTCCAGATTATTTGAACTAGTTAGTTGGTGATTTTATGCCACTAGACTTGACTTCTCACCAATGCCATAAGTTTATGTTTGATATGAGAAAATTTTCTGGGATGATCAGTATTTTTTTCATGTCTGTGCAGATAGGATTATTTGTTGATGTGTTCCTGAGGTGGAGATGATGAGCATTTTGGAAGCTTGTCACTCATCGTTGGTCAGTGGGCATCATAGTGGGATTCGTACAGCACACAAGATCTTACAATGTGGCTACTATTGGCCAACCATCCACCAAGATGCCCATGACTATGCTAAGGGTCCTAACAGGTGCTAGAGAGAAGGTGGTGTTTCCTGCAAGCATGAACTCCCTCTAAACCTCATTATGGTGATCGAGTTGTTTGATGTTTGGGGATAGACCTCAGGGGGGCGTTCATCAATTCTTATGGGAACAAGTATATTTTGGTTGTTGTTGAATATGTCTCAAAATAGATGGGGAAGTTTGACTTCCTAATAATGAAGGTAAAATTGTCACAGTGTTCCTTAAAAGAAACATCTTCTCCAGGTTTGGCACTTCTCAGGCAATCATCAGCATTGGAGGTTCCCATTTTTGAAATAGGGTGTTCAGAGCTATTCATGAGAAGTATGGTATAAAACATAGAGTGGAAATGCCTTACAATCCACAGATGAGTGGGCATGTTGAGGTGGCTTATAGGGAGATTAAATAGATTGTATCAAAAATTGTGAATGCAAACTAGACAGATTGGTCACGGTAGATTGATGATGCATTATGTGCATGTTAGACAGCATTCAAAACTCTCATAAGTATGTCTCTTTACCAACTTGCTTTTGGAAAATCTTGTTGCTTACTTGTGGAATTTGAGCACAAGGCGATGTGGGAACTCAAGAAGCTGAATCTGGATTGGAGTGATGTTGCAAAAGTCAAGGATGAGAAAACTCAACGAAATTGATGACTTTCATTTAAAGGCATATGATAGTTTAGCCCTATAAGTGCAAAGGATGAAGCTATAGCATGATCGTCGCATTGAGCATCGCCAGTTTGCACCAAGAGACTTGGTTTGGCTTTATAACTCACGGTGGAAGTTGTTTCTTTAAAAAATCAAGTCCAAATGGGTGAACCTTTCAAAGTTACACATGTTTCCCACCATGGGTGGTTGAGTAGGAAAAGAAGAATGGCACTAATTTCAAACTAAATGGCAAAAGGATCAAACCATACTTTTTTTATACTAATGAGGTGCTAACAGTGGAAGCATAGGCACTTGGTGAAGTCTGAGTAACAAAGTTATCTAAGTCGTGTCGCGATACTAAATTACGTGCTACTTCGGAGGCAACCCATGATATTATTTGTAATTCTTATGTATTTTTTTAAGTTTTTCTTTTTGGACTCATAGGTAATTTAATTTTCTTGTTTTAATTGTAATTTTGGACACACAGACTGGAATATTATAGGGTAACAGTTTGTGACGCTGGGAATGTGCAGGAACTGGGTTAAGGCAACAAACCCAAGTAAAAAAAAGGAGAAAAACTAGTTCTATGAATGGTTCCACGAGTTGTTGCTTACACCATATACTAACTCGTAAAACCATTTCCAATGAGCAAAATATTATGCACTCCAATCCACGAGCCAACTTTATATTTTATAAATAAAATAACGGGCCATGAATGGGGTTTGTAGACTCCATATTAGATTCTGGAATTTTTCTAAGTGTTGGGGGCACTCACAAACCCAATTTATGAGGTGTAGGTCATCCCACGACTTGTAGGAGGCTTCATAGTAGCCATATCCTCCAAAATAGGATTCTGAAACCACGAGACCAGGTATTACAGGTCATAAAATGTCCTACAGTATGTAATCGAGGTTTCGTGGAATTAGATCCAACTTATACCCGACCCGATGAATGAAATAAAAGAGGGGTAATTTTTATCACCCCTCACTTTCCCAGTTATTTTCACAATATCCAAAGCCCTTACCGTTCTTCCCCAAGTTTGATCACCTATGACTTCCACCTCCACAATTTCTGGTGTAGTTCTGGCAAACTTCCAGTGACAGAGTGAGGTGCTATCAAAATACAAAACTTTTGATGCTTAAAAACTGAAATTTGTGTGTTCTCAATGTGATGTTAGTAGATTTGATGTGTTTGACTGTTTGTTTTGCAGGATCACAGGGTTGGCATAATTTTTGGGCTAAGTGTATAGATTTTGCTGAAGCAGAGGTTTCACGAGATTTTTTATGGGCTGTAGAGAATTCTACAAGCTGCGGATATGGTTTTGTGTAAAATTCTAGTGAAGGGTGATTTTTTGAAGTTAAGTCTACGAATATGCAGACGAGCCGTAGAAAATTTTACGAGCCGTAGACTTGGTCATTCCCTAAAGATCAAAAAGTGGAGAATTACTGAAAAGTCATCTGATGGAACCCCCTATGGCCCATAAAACATTATATAGGCCATAGAAGTGTGTCGTGGAAGCAAGCCCAATATTTGAAGAAGCAATCCACAAAAGCCCGATTATGGGCTGTAAAACATTATATGGCCCGTAGATAATCCTGTAGAGTGTGTCGACCTAGTTCTTCTAATCCATTTTGGTTTTGTATTATAATGACTATAAATAGGTTTTTTATACTATTTTCATAAGGAGTGTTATAGAACTGTAGAGAAAGCTTGAGAGAAACACATGTAAAACTCTACTTTGTCTTTTCATTCAATCTTCTGATTCTTGGTGAAGAGTTTGGATTTCTTATGCTTAATTCTCTTGCGTAAGTGCTCAATTATGTTATTCAAATTCATAAGTCTTGCATCTACACTGATCAAGAGTAGCTAAATCTACAAATAGGGTTGTGTGAACCATGAAGAACTAAAAAGATAAAACCGGATAATTCATAATTCTTGAAAAGTGTGCATATATTTATTGATTAATTCTCTTCGATTTGAATACTTATTAACGGTGGCCAACGTTAGAACTCGCCTAGTGTTACTAACTATATCAAGGTAGTAATGAATAGGAAAAGAGATTAATTAATAGGATTCGATTGAGGTTTCTCGTATAATCAATCAAACTGGGCCAAGGGGAGGTTGTACTCGAACAATTGGTAAGGGTTAGTAATGTCAAACTACGGGGATGGACCATATCACATAATGGAATTTGTGTCTCCCCTAGGCTAAAGAATTTGGTGAAGTTAACTTACTACTCTGCATGCTATACATTAAAATAAAATTCGATTATCTGGTAATATTGAGTTAGGGAATCATGGAGAACACAATACCATAGTTACTCTTCATACTAATTTAAGTCTTGTCTTAGTTTAGGATTACTTTTCATAGTTCTCACGAAACTCCCCTTTGGGGAAGATAAGTTGGCCAATCAACCCAAATTACCTAGGATTTTTCTAAGTCTACCATATTCCCTGTGGGTTCGATCCTATCCTCAGTGAGGTTATATATCTAGAGAATGACCACTTTAGCCTCAAAAAGGAGTTGTAGCTTGGGAGATATCAAGACTTTTGCACTGTTGTCGGGGATTTACGGCTAGACTTGTTTAATTCAAGTGGTTTGGGAATTCATCCTTATTTCCCTTATTTTATGTTTTTTGTTGTTTTTGTTTTATTTCAGGGTACCGGTGTAGTTTATGCCTAATATGCGAAGTCGAGACATCCCCTTGACTCCATTTGACCCATAGATCCAAAGAGGACTAAAAAGGATGGCCTAAGATAATGCAAACAATGTGGCGAATTCAGATCTGAACCAAAATGAGAATGAGAATGTGAATAATGACAACCTACCTTCTATTGAGCACATTGATCCACAACCACAAGACTTCAATGTCAAAGCTTATTAGTGGAATCAATATAAGCTAAACCCTATGGCTATGGATCTTACTGGAACCATCGTGTTACTGCCACTATCGGATGATACAAACTTCGTAGTTTCGAGTGGGTTTCTTTATGCAGCAGAATCGTGGGTTCTTCGTGGGCCTACATCAGAGGATTCACATAGTCATCTACACAATGTTGTGTTTGTTTGTAAGGGTGTAATGGGAACATAGAATCTATTTATGGATGTTTTGGGGCTTCATGTCTTCACATATCTCTAACGGGAAATACAACGTTATGGATATCCGAGTTCCCGCAAAGTTCAATCACTAGTTGAACTGAGTTACAAAAGGCCTTTTTTAAGAGGTACTTCTCGAGATTGAAGAAGCTCAAATTGAAAGATCAAATCAGCAACTTTGAGAAACTTCCTTGTGACTTATCAATACTATATGGGAGCGATTCATAAAAATCTTGAGGAGTGTCCTTGACTACAACATTGGTGATTATACCTTGGTGGAGATCTTCTACCATGTCCTGGACGAAAATAGGCAAGCAAGTGTTGATACCATCACGGGGGCATGTTTTTGGATCAACCATTTGCAAGGACTACTAAGAAGCTGGAAAAGGTGGTCAAGTCAAATCGTGCATGAGTGCATAGAGACAGGTCATCTACCAAAAGTTCGTGCATTTTCATTATTGGTTCGGAGCAAGCTAAAAAAAATGAGGACATAATCCAAGCGCTTGCCCAGATTCATACAGGCATGGAAGTGATGATGAAGTAGAATTAGGAATGAGTTAATGTAGTTGTCCATAGGCCTCCACGAGTATCCATGTATGAGGATCCCTAATATGAGGAGGGCACTTTCTGTATTGATAATCAGATGGGAGGTTTCTGAACTTGCGCACAAGGGTCTAATAAGGACTATTGGTGCCAAGTTCATAACTATAACAGAGATGTCCCATTCAGAGATAACAGCAGAGGTTACTATGACAGGAATTTGAGTCAGGATAGAGATGCATCTTAGGGTCACAGATATGGCTAAAATAATGGTCCTTATGTGCCAACACATAATCGTGACACCAATGTTAGTAGTTATAGAGTTGAAGAGATGTTTAACCATCTGTTCATGAAGGTTGAGACACAGGACGCGACCTTGGAAGGTAGGAAATTTGACATCACCCGCATAAATTAGAAAATTAGGTCTCATTTTGTTGTTATCAATCAGCTGGAGTAACAATTCAGTCAAGTGTCAACCCAACTCAACAAGTGTTAGAGAGGTTCACTGCCTAGCAACACAGTTTAAAACCCAAAGAATGAAGGGCAGTGCATGGTGGTTACTATTTGTGGTGGTAAGAGTACCATTGATCCTCCAGTGCTGGTAAATGATGATGATGTTCGAGAGAAGACAGTTGAAATCAATGATGCTAATACTAGCACTACTAGAACTTTAATCTATTGGGACGGTTTAAAAACCGTCGCTAAAGACCAGAAAACCGTCGCCATAGCCTATGACCACGGTTTAGCTAGGCGCCACAACTGATTGCGTAGCAATAGCTCTACTGCCACGGTTTTTTCACACGGTTAAAATAACCGTCGTAATAAGGTGTCTATTACGACGGTTTTCTTTATAATGAAGTGGCTACGGTTTGTGTTTTATTGGCACGGTTTTAAACCGTGGTAAAAGAGTTTATAGCACGGTTTCTATAACCGTAGCAGTAGAGCTTACATCACAGTTTTTATACTCGTCGCAATAGATCCTATAGCCACAGTCTACTAAACCGTTGCCATAGATCTCTTATGGCACGATTCTGTAACCGTCACAGTATATCCTATGGCCACAGTTAGATTAACCGTCGCCATAGATGCTCTTAGTGTGTAAACGTTGGTTCATATGTTGAGATGAGTTTGCCTGTAAGTACTTATATATATCTTAATATTTAGTGACAATAATTTTATAAAAGAAAATGATTAAACTACACATTACTAGAATGAGAAGAAACTTTACATTACTAAAATACTAATTCAAGATATATCAATCCATAGTGTTGATAATAGCGATAAAAGCAAAACACGTACATAAGTATGTTTTAACTATTACAAAAAGGTGAGAGTACGTGCACCACATTGTTTTCAATCTTCAAAAATAAAGAATTTTTGGAACATAGCTAGGTAAAGTGAGAAATGCAATTGAGTTCCTAGCAAAGCTCATTGTGTGTAGGTAAAGTCAGCCGCACGCAGCACTTTCATCCACTTCTTCAATTCCATCATCACCTACATACAATAAATGACAAGCTAAAGTGTAAAAATGTGTCCCTTACTTCTAATACAATAAATGATAAGCTAAAGGCTTTAAGTCAATTTAATGATTAAATTTAATATACTTGAAGTCAATTTAATGATTAAAAAGTAGGCCAAACTTATACACATACTTCAAATTAAAACATGAATAGAAGTAAATAGTGACCATCTTTACAAGTCTATACACAGAAAGGAGATGAAAATAAAGGTCAAAAAGACCATAGATCACATAATTAAATATGGCCACCAATCACCTTTTCCTATCCATTATATGATATGTTAGTTGAATAGTTTTTCTCCATTTCTTTATGTGCCTTGGTTGGGCTCTACCATCAAATTTAATTGTCTCAGAACCTAAAACTTAGCAATCCTAACATACCCCTACATTTATACCTCTATTCAAAGTTACTTGTACAAGGAAAATGAAGTTCTTAGCTTTACTCCTATCACTCATTTGGTTGTCTTAAGTTTTACTCTTATCACTCATGAGCTCCCCCTCCTCCCAACCACAAAACTATCAAAAAAAGCAAACTTTGGACATACATTTAACAGAAATTAGAAGATCAAACAAAATACAGAATGTAAAAAGTCCAAGAATACCACAAACCTCAGAATTGAGAAGCATAAAACAAGAACCAGTAGCTTGGCATTACACATATAACCAAGTCATAGTAGTATCCTATTTACAACCAGAGCAAGGCGTTTACTGTCAAGTTTCCCACAAGCTATAGCATCAAGATTGTCTCTTACACACTTAAAAGCATGATATGCAGAGAAAAACAAGCCATACATCAGCTTGAACGCACTGCACCCCCCACCCCAATCAACACACACATAACTATCAAGATCCAAACTTTGAACATACATCCAATAGAACTTAGCAAATCAAGCAAACCCCACAGGCCATAGCATCAAGATTGTCTCTTGCACACTCAAAAAAGCATGATTTTGCAGAGAAAAACAAGAACATAGAGCAGCTTGAACGAGCCCCCCCACCCCACCCCACAAAAAACTATCAAAGTGCAAACTTTGAACACACATTCAACAGAAGTTAGCAAATCAAACAAAACCCAAGTCCAAGAAAACCAAAAAACCTGAAGCATAATCAAGAAGCAACACCTCAGCATTACACTAATAACCAAGTAGAAGTGGTACATTTTTGACAGCCAGAGCAAGGCCTTTACTGTCAAGCTTCCCACAAGCCATAGCATCAAAATCGCCTCTTTCGCACTGATTTTGCCTAGAAAAACAAGAATCATACTCCCCCTCCCACCCACCCAGCTATCAAAAATGCAAACTTTGAACATACATCCAATAGAACTTAACAAATCAAACAAACCCCAAACCTCAAAATCCAAGAAACCCACAAACCTCACAATTGAGAAGCATAAACAAGAACCAACAAGTAGAAAAAAGTAATACCTTCTTAAGAGCTAAAGCAAGTCTTTTACTATCAAGTTTCCCACAAGCCATATTAGCATCAAGATTTTCATGCCAAGATTAAGATGAAAGGATTAACAACTAAGAATAATATTCCAAGAAGAAGAATAAGATGCAGCAGCAGCAGAAGAAGAAGAAAAATAATATTTCAAGAAGAAGAATAAGATGCAGCAGCAGCAGAAGAAGAAAAAGAAGAAAAATAATGTTCAGCAGAAGAAGAATAAGAAGCAGCAGAAGAAGAAGAAAAAGAAGAAGAAGAAATACTCTAAACAGAAAATTAGTAACACTAACCTTGTCCGACGGCTTGTGCAGAAGCAGCGTCTCTTTGTGATGGAACGGTCAATGCCGCAAGTATGTTAGGGTCAATTAATCCGGCATGCTGTAGTTGTGCAATTACATCGGCAATAACTTCTTGTCTCATAGTTCTTTTTTGTTCCTCCATTTATTTCTCCATTTTTTGGATCCTTTCTTCCATTTGTTTCACTACACCATTTGTTGCATTTAAACTTAGTTCAGAATTGCCAACTACTTTCTTCAAAGTAGTCTTTGTAACCCCCGTTCCATATAGTCTTAGACGCCCAGGGTGTTCAGGACCCATGACTGCGGAAAATGAATCAACAGACTGGCCATTTGCACTCGATTGTGCTTCAAGTTCCTCCATTTCAGCCTAACAAAGCATATCCAACAATCACAGTCTTGTATATAATTCAAAATAAAGAATTAATGTCATTGTAAATCTATTAATATACAGTATACATACAATTTTACTAGTAGTGTTTTCATAGGAGGCCTTGTACACACGGTTAGGATTCCTTCTTCTTGTGACCACAAAGAGCTCCTTAGATGATACAATTTCCTTCTCTTTTTCCTAGTCACAAGAAAATTGATATAAGAAATTGCTTAAATGATAGATTAATACTAGACACTAAATAAGAAAACACACCAATCTATTACGGATTACAGCAAAACTCTTTTTGCCGGTAGTGTGTGGATTCAACAACTTTTTCCGATTCTTAGTATTTGTTTCCGACATCTTCTGCAAATAAATGAATCAATAATAATGTTAGTTAAGTGATCGACAGTTTGGCAACAATCAACTTTAATGTACAATAAATCTGCAACAACAACAATATCATAGAAGAGATCAGAAAAAAAATAAGTTGAAAGTTTTAGATTCCGAACTACAATTTACCAGGAATTTCTCAGACTTCCAATATTTGAGGAGTTCTTTGAACTGACATTCTGGAATATGGCCAGGCTTATTGGACATTCGAACTGTATCATTGTCATATGGGTCATAATAAGTTCTCTTCAACTCAGCTCTATGACTTCTCCATGCCTCTCGAATTGTTGCCAGAGTCCAAGCTTTTGCCGCATCAGGAATATTGTATTTCTCCTACAATTTGGTGTCAACAAGTAATCAAAGAGAAGAAAAATTGCTTGAAGAATAATTAAATATTGAAAAGTCCAAACCTTGGTATATTCCCATAAATCCTTTTTAGTGTCCATTTTCTTCCAATCAAATACATCATATGGACAAAGGGTTGCATTTCTTGCCAATGTGCCTAGGAAGCTACTTAGCTCTGTTACGTCGTCTTCAGTAGGTCCAATCGGCTGATCTAAACTATTCAATAGGATCAATTTACGCTCTTGCCGGCTATGTACTTTAGGCATCATCGTTCTACCTCTTGTGTTTTTTGTGGGAACGCCTTCAACTACAACAAAATATGACTTAGAAATCATGAATGAAATAAGTAAGTTCCTAAGCTTATATGTTACCTTGTTCTTCAGGTTGTTCATCTGTTGGAGGACTAACCAAACTCCTTTGCACTTGATCCTCAACAGGCTGCTGCTCAACAGGATGATCATCGAAAGTTTGTGGCTCGACAGATTGTCCATTAACTTCAGACTGTGGAGCTACCGGCTGTTTTTCAATTAATTTCAGTAGTTGTTCTTTCTCTGACTCTATAGCTTCAACTACTTCATTTGTTGTCAACACCCGTCGCTTTTTATTTGCCAAGAATGATAATGATCCAGGTTTAGCATATGCCTTATGTTTGGTTTTTTTATTTCTTTTTGGTGATTCTTGTTGACTCATGACTATCAAATCCTGCATAAAATTAAGAGTGATAGTTTGCAATGTCAGAAAAAAGAGATTTGGAGGAAAAGAAGAGGAAGATGCTGAGATGACAAAGAACACTACAGTTTCTGGAAATACACAACTAGATCAGGTATGTCAGCTATCTACTCCTATTGCAACAGATGCTAGTAATGACTTTTCTGGTGATGTAGGTCAAACCAGACAACATGCTAAGAGCAAAGGAAAACAAGTTGCATAACGGGAAAAAAGGCAGGTCCCAAAAAACAAAAACAAAAAAAAGAAGAACAATAATGCAAAGCAAAATCAGGAAGAGAGCTAATCCAATTGCCAAAAAGAGGGATACTGGCCAGTCCTTGGTGTGGAAGCACATGATGAGAAACAAATTTAAGGTAGAACCACATATTCAATGGAAAATAATTTCTAGTTCATCTTATTTTTTGTGAGATGATTGGCTTGGAACTGGTCCTCTTGCTTATCACAGAGATGGGTTCTCAAGGTCGAACAACATCAGAGTTTCAGTTTTTATCAATCAGGGCCAATGGGATGTCGAAAGAATAGTTCAGATTACTCCTCCACAACTGGTTGCTCTCATTTTTAGCCACCAGATTTAGTTCCACAAAAACACTGCAGACTTGGCTTTCTGGAAACCTACTAGAGATGGAAAGTTTACATGTTCTTCAGCCTGGAATTTGATTAGAGTCAAGAAAGACAAGGCTGCCATTAATTCCATAACCTAGACTAACTATATGCCTTT
This sequence comes from Solanum rostratum, assembly GCA_029948455.1. NCBI lineage: Eukaryota > Viridiplantae > Streptophyta > Magnoliopsida > Solanales > Solanaceae > Solanum > Solanum rostratum. The sequence continues at coordinate 56,139,837 of CM057048.1, forward strand.
TAAATGTTCATTTCATCTGTTGAGAACTTTTATAGGCAAGTTACCTACCAATGAAAAAATTATCTCTTTTGGACAACAACCATCTGATTGTTACTGCTTCAGGGTGGCTGGGCAATATACCATAGACCATATTTTTGTTGCTGGAAAGATTGCTAAGTATTATGAACTTGATAAACCTGGTATGGCCAGCTTTAGGAGGAAATTGTTAAACCTGTATAGTTTCAAACCCAAACGATTTCATTTCTTGAAACCATGTTATTCCCTTAAGGAATCCAAGAAACAGCAGACCCTTTTGAAGACACCAAACAAATCTCCTCAGAGCTTCAGGAGACTGCTTAACTTGAACCCCAAAAATGATGATGATGGTGAGGGTGAGAGAGATAGGGAGTCAGGAGATGGTGATACTGCTATCAAAGGTACCATTTTGGCTGTGGTTGGTGGATTTGGAACTGTTGGGTACATATACAAGGACCAAATCAATGTTTTCTTGAACCAGTTTTCTAGCATTATTGAAGGTAATCTCATATGGCTTCTCCAATTAATTTTCCATACTTGCTTGTGGACACTAGAATTTGGATTCTAGATGGACTACATAAACTTGTAATGTTAGTGGTAACATAAAATATGTCTACATAGCTCTATTGATAGTTCAATTGATCAATAAACTGTGTTTCAAACTGAATCAATTATCTTCCACTATATCAATACTACAACTCTTGACATTTATTACTATTAATGATTTCCTTGGAACCAATAAAAACAGAACAGAAAGGTATGGAACCAAAAACACAGAGAAGAACTCACAGTACAAGGAATCCCACTTGCAAGCAGTGCCTCTTCTGCTTTCCTTTTCCAAACGAGAACTCCCTAAAATCTGCATTGTGAGGTTAGCAAACACACTCAAATCTGCATTAAGTTCTTTAATGCACTCAACTGGTGGTCCACTATTAAGTTGAAGAAAATGAAATGGAGCAGCAAAGTATTTAGTTGAAGAAGATGAGAGATCAGAACCTGGAGTTTTGTTGGTCCACTATTAAGTTGAAGATTCTCTAGAGAAACTTTGAAGGCAGAAAACACTGAAAAGGAATAAGAGAGAAAATTAGGCTTAGTAATATATGCAACAATATACATAACACGTGTGTATTATTGAAATGAGACTAATTTAGAGACAACTTGAAAAAAACCACATTAATAGAAATGGAAAACAAACATAGAAAATAGAGTCCAATCGAAATTCGTAATTGATAAGATGCAACTCAATAGTGTATTCATTACTCACTGAAAAAAATAAAGAAGAGAATGTATTTGAAGTAGGTCGGAAGATCCTTTGTCAATCATCGGCCTCCATCCAATCCCAATCAGTATCATCGAAGTCATCTTCCTCTTCCGATTCTTCCGAAGGTACATCTTGTGAATCATGTGAGATGGAAGGCGCATCAATGATATCAACTGGGAGATCTTCCCTCGACCATCTAACATCTACATCGACTAATCTTTCTGAAGAAACAATATCATCATTTGTTTCCCTCCAAAATGTTTCTTCAATATTAGGACAATTCTCTTCCTCCAAATCATACAAATCTACTGGAACCTTATTTCTTGCATAATAAACATTTTTCTCAATTGGGTCTTCCACATAAAAAACTTGATGTACTTGAGATGCTAGTACAAAAGGATCATCCGTACAACATTTTTTATTGAAGTATACCCGAGTCAAGCCATATTCATCAACTTCATTATGAAACCAATCACATCTGAAAAGTACAACACTAAAACAACTCCAATAATCAATCTCAATGATGTCCTGAATAATTCCATAATAGATAACCATTCCATCGACAGGATTTTGATCCCTAGCACTAGCAAAACTATCTGTTGTGGCTGACAAAGTCACTCCACTATTTTGAGTTTTGCAAGGAGCATCCCGTGTCTTCGTATGGAAACGATATCCATTAATGAAATATCCAGTATATCTTTTAGCCACAAAATTAGGCCCTTTGCCAAGCCATCTTAAATGATTGGACACTTCAACATTTTTAACTTTGTCCCTAAACCAATCACAAAATTCTCTACTATGGATCTGTGCTTTTACCCAGGCACTTCCTCTATTACGAGTATCAACTAAACTCTTATGTTCCCTGCAAGCATGTATTGCAATTTAATCAATATGTACTTATTAATGAAATTCAAAACACATTAATCATAACATATAAATGAAGTTTCAATGCTTACTTGATAAATGCATCAACTTTTTCATCACTAGTATTAAACAAAGTGTATCGATGTGCTGCAGACCATGCACCATGCTCCAAATTAAAACTCTTGCCTTTCCTTTTGTTCTTACTTCCAATTGGATGACCTGTCTTAGGAAATAAAGGTGAAACAACATCTCCCGCTATTTGAATGTCCTCATCATCCTCAGTTTGGTACCTACTAAATCTTGTTTTCACCCCATCAGGTAGATATCTCGAACAAAAGGTCAAACACTCTACACCTTTATAACCCTCTACTATTGATCCTTCAGGATTTTTTCGATTACGAACAAGCCCCTTGTATTCACACATATTTCTTTCAGAAGAATACATCCAACGCAAATGAGTCGGACCCCCAAGCTTAATTTCGTCTACTAGATGAATAGGCAAATGTGACATGATATCAAAATAGGATGGAGGAAAAATCTTTTCAAGCTCGCATTGTATATCAATAATTTCAGCCTTCATCTTATCAAGATCGCTTCTTCTTATGACCTTTTTACATATGTTTTTAAAAAAGTTTCCCAACCTAATCAAGACTAAAGACACATTCTTGGGTAGCACTTTCCGGACTGCAATCTGGATCAAGTAATGTAATATGAAATGAGCATCATGACTTTTGTATCCTGATACTTTCAGCTCTTCCATTTGCACACGATTTGATACATTAGAGGCACACCCTTTTGGCAATTTGGCATCTTTTAAAACAGTGCAAAATAGTCGTTTCTCTTCTGGTTTCATAGAGAAACAAGCTTTAGCCAGATGAACGTTTCCAGTATCACAATCTTCCATTGGTTGAAGCTCTCTGCGTATCCCCATATCACGCAAGTCATAGCGCGAATTTATATGATCTTTTGACTTTCCAAATATATCCAATAAAGTCCCAAGCAAACTATCACAAATATTTTTTTCTATGTGCATTACATCAAGATTATGCCTCAACTTATTGGTTGCCCAGTATGGCAATTCAAAAAATATGGATTTTTTTTTCCATGGACCATCATTCTTTCGTTTTCTTTTTTTTTGGCCCTTTCCAAAAATATTTTTGAAATCACGAAGTTCTTCCAGCACTTGTACACCCGATAAGGGCATCGGTGCAGATTTATGCTCCTCTTTACCATCAAATAATTTCTTATCTCTTCTAAAAGGATGATCAGGAGGCAAAAATGCACGATGACCCATGTAACACATCTTACGACTGTGTTTGAGATATTGGGAACAAGTATTATGATTGCAAGTGGGACATGCCCATCTCCCCTTGGTGCTCCATCCCGAAAGCATTGCCAATGCTGGAAAATCACTAACTGTCCACAATAAAGCTGCACGCAACATAAATGTTTGGTTAGCTACAACATCATATGTCTTCACTCCCACTTCCCATAGTTCTTTCAACTCCTCAATCAGTGGTTGTAAGTATACATCAATATCATTTCCGGGTGACGATGGACCTGGAATAATCATTGACAACATTATGTACTCTGACTTCATGCAAATCCATGGTGATAAATTGTAATTCATTAACATAACCGGCCATGTACTGTGGGAAATGCTCATAGTTCGAAATGGATTGAATCCGTCACTTGAAAGACCCAATCTAATATTACGAACATCATTAGCAAAGTCAGGGTGAAGGGAATCAAAATCCTTCCAAGCTTCTCCATCAGCAGGATGTCTTAGATTTCCATCTTTGGGTCGCTCGGTATCATGCCATCTCATAGCTATAGATGTTTCAGAACACATGAATATTCTCTGAAGCCTAGGCTTTAAAGGAAAGTACCTCAAAACCTTCACCGGGATTTTAGTGACCTTACTTGTTAAGTCATTCCGAACATTCTTCCATCTAGAAGATCCACACACAGAGCAATTATCTAACTTTGCATTGTCTTTCCAAAATAACATACAATCATTAGCACATGCATGAATTTTCTGATAATTAAGACCCAAATCTTCTATCACCTTTTTTGCCTTGTAAAAAGACTCAGGTATCTGAGCAAGTGGAAATGCCTCTTTTATCAAGTCTAACAAGTCTGAAAAGGCAACATCACTCAATTTGTGAATGCATTTTAACAAGTACAATCGGATGGTGAAACTCAACTTAGAAAAATTTTTACACCCCGGATAAAGCTGTTGTTTACCATCCTCTATTATTTTAAAGAATTTATTAGCATCTTCAAATGCTCCCTCTTGAACTCCCTCATGTCTTAGGTGATCTTCTACATTTTGAAAAGTATCATGAAGTACTTTACCAAAATCATCATGCATGTTTGAAGTTTCATCATCATTGGTTGGTTGTGGCATATTTCTTGAGGAAAAACCTTCTCCATGGAAAACCCATTTGATGTATCCATGAACAAATCCATGACAAATCAAATGATCCTCCACTACATTTCGACAATGCCAATTACGATTAAAGCACTTCTTACAGGGACACAATATTTCATTTCCTTGGGAAGCTTGTTCAAATGCCTTATCAAGAAAATCATTAACTCCATGAATATATTCATCGGTAGATCTTCGGAGATCCATCCAACTTTTATCTCCTATATCCATTTAATATCCTACGTACATGACCAAAATAGTATAGGCAATAAATTAATCAAAACATAAATAAGTAAGTAATGCACAAATTAGGATGATTGGGACAATCAACACATGATAGAAGCAAAAAAACCAGTTATTCTGAAGCAACAGCCAAATAAGCTAAAAAAAATTGAAATATGGATATTAAGACTTCTCCCAGTTGCAAGGATTCAATGCCAAAAGAGTTTATACACAAAATATCAAATAAGAATCCTCCATCCAGAAACAAATACACGAAATATCAAACTTAACATTTGTACATCTCTAGCATGAAGTTATCTATATCTCCAAGCTTCAGCATAGAAATCTTGTGAGACTTCTAGGTTGCTGCATTCAAGGAGAAGAAAAGATGTTGATCTATGAATACATGTCTAACAAAAGCTTGGACTCATACATATTTGGTTTGGATCTCTCACCTACTACACAAGCTAAACTAACATATTTAACTTTGTTACATTAGTCATTAACATGTACATCTAGAACTAGGGAAAATTATGTTCACAATAACAATTAACTCATTGAAAGCTTATTTTATAGATGAAACAAAGAGCAAATTACTTGATTGGCCAAAGCGTTTCGACATCATAAATGGAATTGCACGTGGCATGATAGATTTCAATAACAAATGAATCTAGAGCCACCCTTTCCATTCAAATGGATAAAAAGCTTGGATGAACTCTCAGTAAACCTCTTACTATTACAAAATATAGCACAAAACAGTGAACCTGTGATAATACAAAAAGTAGTACAAAACAGTGAACCTGTGATAGACCTCCTGCACTTCCAGTTACTCCTTTCAGATAAACTGTTTGGATGGAATCAATTACCAAAGCTCGCAATGAGAGTGTTTGGGTCTTTTCCAGAATATCCTGAAGAATGAAAGCAACATTGAATAAAACACAAACACATCAGATTTATTCACTCAAAGCATCTGCTAAACATTTACCTCATCCTGCAACGTTCAAGTAATCCAGATTATTTGTTGAACAATATGCAAAGGGCCTAGCCTTTAAAAGAGACATGAAGCACACAAACTAATACAACGATATCTTTTATCACTGACATAAATAAACGACCTATATTTCATTAAATGATCCTTTATTTCATCTGCAAATGTTTACAGATTATTATTACAATACATGCAAGTTTAAAGATAATGAAAATAAAAATATTGATACATTCCCATCCCCCCTTCACTTGTAGACTCCTTGAGTCAAATGCAATTTCAGCTAAACACTGGTCACATCTAAAATCATAAGTTCGAGAGGAACATAATAAATTACCAGATTCTCGGCTAGGGTGCTCTATTGGCAACATAATAAGTTTCTCTAACCCTCAAAACGACTGATCGACCAGCATATACTAACCTAGCTACATTCAGAGACACCCATTACCTCAAAGTAGTTAAAACCAAACAATTTTACTCCCAAAACTTCAATCAAAAGCTCAAATAACACAATAATGCAAAACCCCCAAAAAGGAAAACTGAAAAATTACCTGTAAGAGAACAAGAACAGCGCTTTGAAGAACAAGAACAGCGCTTCGACTCTGTTTCTCTAAATTCGACTCCGTTTCTCAAAGAAGAACAAGAACAGGCTTCAATTCTTCTTCTTCAACTATTGCATGTGTCGATTTCTTCTTCAATTTCAGAATCGTCGCCGTCGATTTTGGATCTGCTTCAAAGGATCGTCGCGCGCGTTTAGAAGGAGTCGTGTACTACTGATGAAGGAGTCGTGTACTACTGAATTAGTAGTGTACTGAAATAATTTTATTTAAGTGGAGGGAAATGTTAAAATAATTTTAGTGGAGGAGGAAAATATTTTTATTTCCCGGAATGTTTAATTTTTTTGCTAAAATTAACCGTGGCCATAGTTACTCTATTGCCACGGTTTAAAAAAACCGTGGCATAAAGAAATCTATAGCCACGGTTAAAGTACTAATAACACGGTTTCTTTTAATAATTTTATTGCTACGGTCAAAATTATATTGCCACGGTTTTAACCGTGGCAATAATTTATCTATTGCCACGGTTGTCTAACCGTTGCCATAGAACCGTGGTAATATACCGAATTTCTAGTAGTGTAGAGATGACCACGTCAAGGATGTTGTGAGTGATGTTGTGGAGGCGCCCTAGAAGCTGAAGCCAATTCCTAGACCTCCTCCTACCTTCCCTCAAAGAATCAAAAAGAGGAGGATGAGGGAAAGTTCAAGCACTTCTTTCTCCATGCTAAAAGACCTCTCGATCAACATCCCTCTCATTGAGGCATTGGAGAAGATACCGGGGTATGCAAAATTTATGAAGGATCTAGTTACAAAGAAGTGTACTATCAGTCAAGAGCTTCAACATTGTAGTGCGATTGCTACAAGGTCCTTGGTACAAAAGCGAGAAGATCCTGGTGCTTATACCATACCCTGCACTATTAGAGATGTTTATTTTGTAAGGGAATTATGTGATATCGGTTCCAGCATAAATCTAATGCCCCTTGCAGTCTTCAAGAAGTTAGGATTGAGAACATCTACTCTAACGAGCATGCGGTTGTTGATTGTTGATTGTACGATGAAGAAGCATGCGCGGATACTTTATGACGTACTCATCAAACTTGAGAAATTTAAATTCCCTGTAGACTTTTAGATTGCAAAGTTAACTTCCAAGTCCCAATCATCTTGGGAAAGCCCTTTATAGCCACTGGTCGAGCACTAGTGGACATGGAAGTTGGCCAACTCAGGTTTATATTGAATGACAAAGAAGTTTTCTTTAATATCTATCAGTCAATGAAGAGGCCAGATGACTTGAAGAAGGATGTTTGGGCACTTGGTGATGTCTGAGTAACCAAGTTGTCCAAGTCATGTCATGACTATAAATCAAGTGCTAATTGTGAGGCAACGCAAAATATTTGATGTAATTGTTGTAGTTGTGTTTAGTTTTTATCTTTTTGGACTTGTAGGTAGTTTAATTGTTCGCATGTTGGATATAATTTTGGACATTGGATTGGTCGCATATAGGGTAACAGTGTGTTCTTGAAGAATATGCAGGTACATGACTGAGTCAGCAGTTCTTGGCTGAAAAGGCATCAAGAAGTGTTTCTATGACTGGTCCTAAGGGTTGATTGTAAATCTACGACCCACACACTCTCTCATTGAACACTTCCAGTAAACAACAAATTGGGCACTCCAGTCCACGAGCTAACATTACGGCCTATGGTCTGTGAATGGGGCTCGTGGACCCCAGCCATACCCAATTCTACGACTCTTAAACTGGTCCATGAAATCCAATCCCTAAAACTAATGTGTGGGTTTCCTACGAGACCATGATTTATGGGTCATAAAATCCTCTACAGCTAGTACCCGGTGTTTCATAGAGTCTAGGCCCATTAGTTTTGGGCTGACCCAGTCAACATAAAAATAGAGGGGTTAAATTATTTTGACCCCATTTTCCCCTAAAATTACAAATAAAACCCGAAAAGCTCTACATTTGTCCCTCCGACCACTGACGACCGGCCACCCACCCTTTTTGGGCCAACTTTCCGGCAGCCTTCCAAAAAGCCTAATGTTCCATCTCTTCAATTCCTTCTTTAATTTCTACACCTTGGTCATTCAATTTGGTAAGTTCTCGGACCTAAAAACCCTTCTACTTACAAAATTTGTGTGATTAAATTGAAATTTATTGATGGGTATAGTAATCCGAATGAATTAACCTGTGTATGCCATTGTTGTGCTTAGAATTGAATTATGAACAATAGGTACCAAATGTTTGAATATGTGTAAAAGTCAGAAAATTTGTGTATGTCCTTAACTTTATGTTTGAATAATGTGTTTGAAAGCCATGTAGTCGCATATCATTTGTATTGAATTGACTATGTACATGAAAATTCAATATGTGAAGACATGCATATGTAATTTGGTGCTAACTCATTCAAATGGGGTCGGTTGGCTTGGGAAAACATGTAAAATGGTATTCGATGGCGTTTATGAAAAGATTTGCATGTGGCGTATTGGATGTTTGATTAAAGTCATGTTGGGGGGGTGTATTGCTTTGATGCTAAAACTTTTGTTAAAAATATCGTATGGTGTCCATGTTCATAGGCTTAGAAACTTAGGTTACTGGGTTTTTCAATCTACAAGTGTCTTTTACAGCCCATGGAAAATTCCACGAGCCTTAATGTCCTCTCATATGAAAATCTAGAAACTTGAAGTTTCTGAGAACATATCAGACGAGATCTTCTGCGAGTCGTAAAATATTCTACGACTCGTAGACAGGTCACGTTGATCCTTGCTTATAAAAGTTTGAACATTGGAACATTTCTACGACTCAGTCTATGACTCATAAATTCTTCTTCGAGTTGTACTTGGTCTCGTAGAGGCAATTCCAGAAAGCGAAAATTGTGAATACTATTTCTATGAGGTCTTTCTACGGCTCGTAGTTTATATTACAGCTCATAGAAGTGCCTTCGTAGTCCAATCTGTGACTAAGTCTGATGTGATTCTGTTTTTCATTTCTCGACTTGTGCAGATAAACATATTTTCCAAATGTCTATGTTTTAGGTACTGTAGCTCTTAAGCCAAGATGCAATGAGATCCAAGCCATGCAGAGGAGGCTCAAGGATGAGACCTCGGGGGAGAAGGATGCCCCTAAGACTAGTAAATCACTTGAGGACCTCAGCGTCCAAGATGATGCAGATGTTGTTAACCACAAACATGGCATGCCTCTAGACTTGGGCAGGCCCAGACCTAGGCTATTGTTGCTCACACACCCCAGTCTGATAAGGGAGGCAACAACAGTAGCAACTCCATTTAGATGACTCCATTCAGAGAGGAGTCAGAGTCAGATTAAGGATCTAGCAACGATTTGGAGACAGAGTCCTCTGCCGGGCCACCTCAAGCATCACCATCACCACCAGATGCTCTATCTAGCAGGTGGTCCATTGAGGGCATGTGGGTTATATACATATAGGGCATGTAGAGGAATGAGTGGGACAAACCTACCCACTCTATTTTTGAAGAGCACCGAATCATCACCTCCAGACTAGACAGTGTCCCCGGCCTCTAGGACACTATCAATAGTTATGGGCTCTAGTGGCTAGCAAAAGCAACGAGGAAGTATTCCCCAACCATGGTTCGAGGGTTCTACACATCCAATGCCACCATAGTACTTAGCACTCTTTACAAAAGGAAGAATCCCTTTACTCATCCCAAACTGACACATACTAGAGTGAGGGGCCGGTAGGTGGACATTTCTGAAACTACCATCTGTTGCATGTTGTTAGGGCCTGAGTTCCTAGCCCCCAGATCCACAACAAAGTACGACCACAGGTTCGGGAAGAACACGGGCAAAGCCTTGATAAGAGACTAAACCCACAGAGCTGGCTTGATGAGATGGGTGACAACGCAGATTGCTGAGCAGGGCCAAGACCCAGCATGAGCAGCCACTTATTTTGAGGCCATTGTGAAAGCCTCCCTTAGTTTCCTCGCAAAATTTTGGTAGGCCCTTATGAGGTTACAGATCCGGCCGATGCTTGTAGATAACACCTTGATGCCAAACCGTGCTATTCTGGTTGCTAGCATCTTTGCTGGCTATGAGATCGATTGGGCCAGCCTTATTGCATAGTAGATTCACGAGGTAGCCTTGAAGAGGTCTACCTCTATCCTCTTTCCTTACTTTATCTACAAACTCTATTTAGAGACAGGGGTATAGTCTACATCATTTGGACTCACCGATTGAGGTCTAGCACACTTTGGATGCCAACCTAATCAAGGCTGAGGATAATTCGGTGGCATTTTGATGAACACTGCGCTAGCCAGCTCCGATGCCCAAGATGTTCACAATTGACCCACCTTATGAGGTTCCACCCACCACCACTATTGTTGTTACTTCCAAGAGAGGCCCCAACAAATTGATACTGATGTGGAGAGGGAGCCCACTACTACTACTCATGCCCCACTGGCCATCCCTACACAGATAGCACTCGCTGGCATGGTCTATGTGTCAGCGACATCCATTCAGGCCATGGCATACCGACTTGCCCATACGGAGTCCCAATTGACTCAGTTACTTCAACAGATCAGGTCCTAGATCTATCAGGCTATTATGGAGTCTGATTGACGCATGCAGGCATTCATGGTCCCTACCATTCAGGATTGACTTACAGACATTAATGCCTGCATAGATGCTTTTGAGTTACAGGTCAAATAGAGCCTAAGTATAGCACGACCAGTAGATATGATAGCCCTACAGACCGAGATCCAACAAATTCGAGCCGACATGATAGCAGTTTTTGCCGCACTGGTGGCATTCTCATAAACTGCTCCTCAGTGCCAGTGGTGGACTTGTTTGCTCTTAAGGAGCCCTGATAGCCTTCCCACAGGAAGAGGGCCCACCCTAAGGATGATCCTAATGCAATGAGGTTACATGCGGGGCTGACAGAGGAGCAGGAGCTAGGGCTTGCCATGATACAATCAAGGCAGGATGAGTAGTTGATGCAGGCTCGAGAGCTTGAGAGGGTGAGGGGCCCTGGCACCTCCGGACATGCTTCTACCATTGAGGAGTCCACCAGGCATGTTGAGGATAGCCAGACTCAACCAGAGACCAGCACTTAGGCACCTCGGTATGTTAGTTTTTGACCCCTGTGCATTACTTTGCATTTTTTGTGTGCATTTAGGACAATGCACCTATTTTTCAATGGGGTGTGGGAAGTATGGGCCTTAGTGAAGTTTGAGTAGCCCTGGCCTATAACTATCCTAAATTTTGAATTCTAGGGGTTTTCTTACCTGTGTTCGTTTTCCCCATAGATATTTAATTTCTATTGAACTGACATATTTAGGATGTGTAGGTAGTATTGGTAGCATATAGTACTAACATCTATGGCATATATGTGTTTTTTGTGCTTTTGTGTGAAAAATGATACCCACTAAAAATTTGTTAGTTGGTCTAGATAGCAACCATACATGTTTGATTGATGACAGTGCTTGATCTGATAGGTGAGAATAAAATTGAGATGAAAAGCATGATCTAAGAGTCTTTGTTGATAGTGTAATTAGTGCCATGTGAATGTGATCTTTCTATGCTAAATTCATATATTGTATTACAATTTAGAACTTTCCCCATTACTCTGGCTTATGCTATAGGTTAGTTAGTTAGGAAAGGATCCTAGGCCATTGTTCATAATAGTCCACTTAGCCTAAATGACCAACCAAATGTGTGAAATATCCCTTGATCTAATGTTTGAGCCTTACATATACCTTTTCTTTGTAAAAACCTAAGTTACCTAGCCTTATTAGATGTAAAATCCTGAAATTAGCCCTGGTCCTTCCTTGAACATTATGCACCTTGACTAAAGAAAACATTTTAAGTTGAGGGTGGCTACCAAAAGTGGCCCTGGTTCCTAGGTTGGAAATATGCACCTAGACTCAGGCCAAAAGCCTAAGCTGAGGGTGGTTGGTGTAAGGGTAAACACAAAATAAAGGGGAAAACTAGTGATACATGGAAAAGGAGAAAAAATGTATGCTAAGTGCAAGAAAAATGAGTGATGCCTAATCAATAAGTTGAAAAAGAAAAATGATTTGAAAATAAAAGGAAAAAAGCTGAAAAATGAAAATAAAGCACCTAGAAAAGCTGGAAATTGGAGAAAGGGAGAATGAGGTGAAACATAACAGTGTTGGTAGGGCAAAAGTGTGGAAAACGTTGTGTCAAGGAGGTTTGTTAGTCACTATGTTCCCAAAACATCATACAAAGCCTCTGAGACTACGTTACAAGCCAATAAAGTCCTAAAGTGATCCTAGTCCAAGTAGTCAAAGGTTATAGTCATGAGTATAGGGGAAAGCATATGGTATTGAGCATGGTATTTGAAATTATTTTGGGAGAGTGAGTGCTTTTGCACAGTCCCAAGATTACATCTAAAAATATCATCATGAGAGAGAGATGGGACTTCATTCTGTGAGGGCAGTTGCATTGTGCTATTGACATTGGACTACCTCAGTGATTATAGCTTGTTAATAATTACCTTGTTTGTCGTAGTTGTATTGTCACATATGTTGATCTAAATTGGTTTTTTTGATTGCTATCTAAGGTATTTTAAAGTGGTATGGGTACATGTGCTTGAGTTTGATATAATGTATGCCATTAGATTGAGGTCTGTGTGTTACTATGCTGCTTATGTGGATTGAGCCTGTCACTTGAGGACAAGCAACAATTCTAAGTTCAGGGTGTTGATTTTCTCTCAAGATACAACACATTTGATGCTTAAAACATAGAATTTTGTCTGCTTTATAAGTGATGTTACTAGGTTTGATGTGTTTTATCTTTGCTTTGCAAGATTACAGGGTTGGCACAATTTTCGGCTAAATGTATAGATTTTGCTTTAAAAGAGGTTTCACGAGAACTTTTTTAGGTCGTAGAAAATTCTATGGGCCGTAGATCGGGATTCTATAAAATTCCAGTGAAGGGTGATTTTCTGAAGATAAGTCTACGAACATGTAGATGAGTCGTAGGCTTGGTGTCGTGCCCTAAGGATCAGAAAGTGGAGTTGCTGAAAAGTCATCAGATGAAATCTCCTATGGCCTGTAGAACATTATACGAACCGTGGAAAGGTGTCGTAGAAGTCAACCCCAGATTTGAAGAAGCAATCCACGAAAGCCCGACTATGGGCCATAAATATTATACGGCCCGTAGAAGCTCCCCTAGAGTCTGCCGACCCAGTTCTCCTTATTTGTTTTGGTTTTGTATTTTAATGAATATAAATAGATTTTTTAGATTATTTTTCATAAGGAACATTACAGAAAAGTGGACAACAGTAGAGAGCTTAAGAGAAACACTTGTAAAACTCTACTTTCTCTTTTAATTCAATCTTATGATTCTTGGTGAAGAGTTTGGATTTCTTGAGCTTAATTCTATTGTGTAAATGCTCAATTATGTTGTTCAAATTCATAAGTCTTTCATCTACACTAATCATGAGTAGCTAAATCCACAACTAGGGTTTTGGGAACCATGATAACTAACAAGGTAAAATCGGATAATTCATAATTCTTGAAAAGTGTGCATGCGTTTATTAATTAATTCTCTTTGATTGGAATGATTTTTAACGGTGGCCAACGTTAGGACCCAACTAGTGTTACTGAATAAATCAAGGTAGTAATGAATAGGAAAAGAGATTAATTAACAAGATTCAATTGATGTTTCTCATCTGATCAATTAAACTGGGCCAAGGGGAGGATGTACCGAAATAATAGGTAAGGGTTGGTAATATCACACAGTAGGGATGGACCAAATCACATAGTGAAATTCGCCTCTCACTTGGGCCAAAGGGTTTGGTGAACTTAATTTACCATTCTGCATGCTACACACTAGAAAAGAACTTGATTATCTAATAATATTGAGTTAGGAAATCTGGGGAACACAATACCCTAGTTACTCTTCATACTAATTTAACACTTGTCTTAGTTTAGGATTACTTTTCATAGTTTTCAAGGAACCCCTTTTTGGGGAGATAAGTCGGCTAATCAACCGGAATTACCTTGAATTCTTCTAAGTTTACCATATTTCCTGTGAGTTCAACCCTAACCTCAGCTAGTTTATATATCTTGACAATGACCGCTTTAGCCTAAAAAAGGAGGTGTAGCTTGGGTGATATCATAGAGTCACTATTCCGGCACACCTAGGGCTTGCATTTCTCAGATTTTCACTAGTCTCTCTAATCTCACTCTATAATTTTGTATGTAATCTTTGAATATTTTCATTTCTTTGCCAGAAAATTGTGTCATTTATCTGAGAAACTAGAGAAGATGAAATTATGACTCTCTTGCCGTAATACTTGGTGTTGCCTGCGAATGAGGTGTATCCTGTGCTTATCCATGTTTGATTAACAATAGAACATTAGCTTGAGTTAATTAAGTTGCTTCCAATCGGCTGAATTTATACAACTCTTGATCATCTGAATGCTATTATATTATTTGGTTAAAATTCATCATGCACTACATAAATGGAATAATGGGATAATGAAATTGCTTAAATTAGCCATGAAACAAGTTCTTTGGTATGAGTGTCATTGTCTGAAATTGTGCGATCACCTATCATCTGAGTTATATTTAACTATATTTTTAAGATCGATTAAGTGGTTGTGTGGATTAAATTATGACATGAAAAATAATTGGTCATATGGTAGTTGTTATGATGTTTGCATATATCTGAGTGAATTGATGATTGAGGGGTAGGACAGTAAAGTGCACATGTTTGGATTTTGGGTTATTGGTTATAATTTGTGTGTGCTTATGTTTTAGGGTTGATTTTGAATGCATGGAATACATATTAAATAGGTTTAACTTTGTTTAGGTGTCATTGCTTTGATGTTGTTTTTATTTAAGTACCCTGTTGTTGTGACCTAGTTATTGTGCTTGAAAAGTTCATTCAATTTTACCTTGACTGGGGCTTAGCTGGAATTGTAGTTGAATATTGACTAATGGAATTGTTTAGTGACCTCAGAAAACTCAGGTTGCTATTTTTCACCAGCACAAGGGTCTTCTAAAGCCCGTGGATTAGTCTACGAACCATAGTTTCCCCTCATAAGTTTAGATCAGCAAGGTGGTTTTCTAAGATGTTACCAGACGAACCTACTTACAGGCAATAGTTCACACTATGGCCCAAAAACAGGGTTCTTACGTTCCTTACCTACATGAATAGAATCCTAGCATTTTACCTACTACCCTGTCTATGGCTCAAAGTCTATGCTACAAGTCGTGACTAGGATTGTAAGTACATTCCCAGTGACTCATTTTACAGTACCCTATTTCCCATGAGGAGTATCTACGAGCCGTAGTCTACCCTAGGGCTCGTAGATAAACCTTCGTATGTCCTTCTATGAATATTTTGTTAACTTTCTGTGTTTTCTTTTCTATATTAATAGGACACGTGTATACTTCTATTTTGGTGATTTCAAGTACAATGTGTCCTTGAACAAAGAAAGATGAGATACAAGCCTTGCAGACCTAACTACGTGACAAGCCTACAGACACCGAGGGCAGTCCTCAGGCTAGTAGATCCTCAGGGGTTCTCAACATCCAGCTAGATACGGACGTTCAACAACAACACACTAGGGCTGCATGTAGATAGATAGTGCCAACCAAGATACAAACAATAGTTTCTTGTCCTCCCTAGTCTGATGAGGGAGGTGCCCCGCAAAGTAGCTCAATCCCGACGACAGACTTTGGAGAAGGGTCTTGATCAAGGTCAGGACTCTGATTCAAGTGAGGAATTAGGTTCTAAGTGTGTAGAGTTCGCCCTAGCACTAGCCTCTCCATCTAGCTTAATGAGTCAATGGTGTGTCCGGGGTATAGTCTACATGTACAAGGAGGATGTCCAGTAGGATGATAGAGGATGACACGCCCATACTATTTTTGAGTTGAGGATTATGACATCTGGATTTGACATCGCTCCTATACTCTAGAATGCAATGACTTGGTATCACTCAGACTGGTTAGCAACCCCATCAGGAAAGTACTCCCCTGCCCTTGTTCGTGAGTTCTATGCATCATATGGTGCGACCATCATCGAGGCAACCCCGAAGAATGGGATACCCCTTGCACAACCCTACCTTACCTACATGATTGAGCGTGGAGTCCCCGTCAACATATCAGAGACCACCATCATGAAATTTTTATTTGGTCCCGAGTACCAGGCCCACATGACCACAGTAGAGTATGACTACATGTTGGGGCAAACCAGAGATCAAGGTTTGATGAGAAATGCAGCCAAGAAGGCTATTATGATGAGGTGGATTGTTGATCACACAGCAGAGCAATGCCAAGACCCTGACTGGATATCTAGTTCAGTAATGATTGTGAAGGCTTAACTCAACTTCGCCAGTAAGTTTTAATGGGCTACTATGCGTACGCTGATTTGGCCTATAAAGGTGAATTATACTTTGACGAAGGACTATGTTGTTTAGGTTTCCAGCATCATTGATGGCTATGATATAGATTTTCTCATTGTATAGCCGAGAAGATACATGAAAAGGGGCTAAAGAGGTTGTAAGGACCCAGATTTTCGAACGACTTTATCAAACCTCATAATGTTTCCCCGTGAGAAATTTGACCAAGTGTCGCTTCATGGGAGGCCCACATGGCCTATGTGAGGTTACACGGACTGTGGGGCCTCCTGGCAAGGGTCACATGGCCATAATTTTGATTTTCGGGGATTCGATAGGGAGTTTCGGGCTAAGGCACATAACACCGGAACCCCGCACGGGGCATATGGTTCTTCACGGACCGTGTGGTGGGCTATGTGATGGCTTTGCATCTGGAAAACCCCGACATGGGGCCAAGTATGGTCACACGGCCATCCACACAGTTAGAGTGGTGTGTCATGGGCCATGTGGCCCTCCGTGTAGCTCATGACGCAAAATTTTTCTAAGTACAAAATCACCATCTCGTAACATTGTAGTGCAAGATTTTTCTAAGTATTGTTTCACAACCTTTAACACAACCCATGTAGTCATCCGTGTGAAGTTCCATCGCTTCAGAAAATTCTAAATGTTGAACATTGCAAAAATTTGTCTAAGCGTCGTCTCACATGCACTGTTCATGGCCCGTGAAGTGCCTCATGGACTGTGTCAGTGCCATTGAAGCCATGACGGCCTGATTTTCATCCATTTCATTAATAGCTTTTACGTAAATATGATTTATTTTAAATGTGTTTTATGACCTTTTTACCTATCCTAGACCCCTAAATCAGCTGATAGCCTTTCACTTTAATTTATTCTCATTAGAAATACTCCCACTCTAAAATCAACTCTTGCTCTCTAAGTTCTTCTCTCAAGACCCAATCTAGGATTCAATTAGGGTTTCAACTTCAAGCTAAATTCTCCTCAAGTTCATCTTCCTAATCAAGGTATGTGGTATTAATTCTTGGTCCCTTTCAACCAAGAAGATCCAAACTCATCTCAATCGTTTTTCATAAATTTTGTTACATTAAATGTGGATTTTCATTATTTGATTTTATTAAATTCAATTGATGTATGGGTTGCACTTTATTTATGATTTTAAGTTATTTTAAGCCCTATTATGTCAATTTACATTGAGTTTATGGAGTTATGAAGATGCATGTCCCTTTTAAAGCTTGATTTATACATGAGTGATTTATATTATGATTTAAATGTGGATTTAATTATGGATTTAATTCAATTTTATATTATATTATTGATTTTAGATTGAATCCATATTACCCATGCTATTCTCACATCATTCATTGCATTTGCATTCATGGGCATTGGTTTTTATGCAAATTATAGAGTGGGTTAAGCCCAATTATGATTTGTAAAATGATTTTGATATGATTTTGATAAAGTATTGGTTATGACAAGAATGTGATCACATATATGTCGATGATTTTGGCTCTTTGAGAATTTTGGATGTTTGCATCATCTTGTATAGGTAGATGAGTTATTTCTAGTATAAGTATCATGATTTTGATTTATAATTTGGCTTTTGATCCTAAATATGCATTGAATGGTTTTGAAATTAATATTGTATCTCTTGGAAGCATATACATGTATAAGTATTCATATGTGATGTTTTGACTAAGCACCAATGGTTTGGAGGTCCTCTCTCCCTTTCCTCGGACTATGCCCCAACATAGGAATGGAAGACATTACTGAAAAGACTGGGTAGTAAAGAATGGTTATTCATCTTTGGACATGATATCATCTTGGAAATCCTTCTAAAAATACCAGGTCGTAATGAAGATGACCATCCATCGAAAAGTCCAGGTCGTAAGGTATGATGCAGATACCTTTGGCAAGTAATCTTCTCCTACAGATGGGAGGTCTTTATCGGACTAACTCATGTAATAGCTTGCATGGGTTTGATTTGTTGGTTATAGTCCATCCCCACTATATATGAGCATTATTGCATTTCATGCATCTTGAATTTCATGGCATATTGTATATTATTCTTCCTTGGATATCTGATTCCTCCTATATTATATGCCCTTGTCATATAACATTGAAATGCAGGTTGTTAAGTCATATGCATTGCATGCCCACATACTTAGTACATTCATACATACTAACGCATACTCTATGCCTACATGATTTTACTATGAAGGGATTACGTGTTATGATCATCCACCGCTCACGGGTAGCTTGAATTAGGACAGTTGATATTGTGGTGAGTCCTATTTTCCAAGGATAAAAGCCACTTTTTTCTGCCTATGTTGTTTTTTGTTTATCTCCTTAATTGTGGGTGAGCCCGAGATATGTCTTGTCCCCCGTTCCATCTTATGACTAGAGGCATTGTTGGACATCTTGTAGACACTCGTAGACTATATATGTTATGTGTTGAAATTTAAGCTTATGACTTAGGTTACCTATTGGATATGGCTATCATGGATTGATTATGGGAATTATGTTATGTATGTATGTATCATGTGGAGATGTGGAAGATCCTAAGCCTTGTATTTCCCCCATAGAGTGAGTCATACTTACCCGCCCCTTAGTTCTTATGTGTTATGTGCTATATGCTATGTGAATCCATGTCAATCTCTTTCCCTTCTATATCCCCATAGCGTGAGTCCTACGTTCCCATCCCTTATTCTTGAATGGAAGGGTAGTGACTTCGCTATTAAGGGTAGGTTTATCTCCTACCTCAAGGCCCGGAAGATGATCTCCAAGGGGTGCATTTTTATATCGTGATGGTCAAGGATATGGAGTCTGCATCACCTACTCTTGAGTCGGTTTTGATGGTATATGAGTTTCCAGATGTGTTTCCCAAGGAATTGCCTAGTATTCCTCCAGAAAGGGAAGTAGACTTTGGCATAGATCTTCTCCCGAATACCCAACCTATCTTTATTCCTTTCTACAGCATGGCACCAGCTAAGTTGAGAGAGTTGAAAGATGTGTTAGAAAAGGGTTTCATTAGGCTGAGTATATCTCCATGGGGTGCTCCGGTGTTATTTGTTAGGAAGAAATATGGATCCCTTCGGATGTGTATCGATTATAGGCAATTGAATAAAATGACCATTAAGAACAAATACCCATTGCCTAGGATCAACGACTTGTTCGACCAGCTTCAAGGGGTCACTCACTTTTTAAAGATTGATCTCTGGGTACCATCAGTTGTAGGTTAGAGAATGTGATATTCCCAAGAGAACCTTTCAAATGAGATAAGGGCACTTCGAGTTTGTGGTGATGTCATTTGGCTTAACTAATGCTCCGGCCGTGTTCAAGGACCTCATGAATCGGGTATTCAAGCCATTCCTCGATAGTTTTGTAGTTGTCTTTATTGATGATATTATCATTTATTCTCATGGTGAGTGGGAGCATATGGACCATTCGAGGTTGGTTTTACGAACCTTGAGGGAGAAAACATTGTATACCAAGTTCAGCAAATGTGAGTTTTGGTTGGGTGAAGTAGCTTTCCTTGGTCATGTGGTATTTGGTGATGGTATTAAGATTGATCCGAAGAAGACCGAGGTTGTAAAGAATTGGCCTAGACCATTGACTCCTTCGAACATTAGAAGTTTTCTGGGATTGGCCGGCTATTATAGGAGGTTCATTTAAGGGTTCTCATCCATTGCGTCTCCATTGACTAAATTGACCCAAAAGAAGGTTAAGTTCATGTGGTCATATGAATATGAAAAGAGTTTTCAAACCTTGAAAGATCGGCTTACATTGCCTCCCGTCTTGACGTTACCCAATGGCCTGGAGGGGTTTATGGTGCATTGTGATGCCTCACGGATCAGGTTGGGTTGTGTGCTTATGCAACATGGTAAGATAATAACATATGCATTAAGGTGATTGAAGGTGCACGAGCATACTTTTTATGTATTTTCATTTTCATACAATGTATTTATGTCCCTCTTGAGGCATTTACTTTATATGTAGTCTATTTTGGATGTTCTTTCTATTTGATTGAAACTGACCTTACCGGTTCTCTTCGTATATATTAGTTGTATGCTTTTGGACAAATGATGTTTTTTCTATGTTTTCAGCTTTTAATGTTGCTTCGTTGCAAAACATGGTCCATAGCCTTTTTCCCCTTGTTTCTTTCCGCATTATGTTCCTGTTTATCACTAATGAATGCTTTAGATAGTTAGATGGCTTGGGTGAGGTGCCTCCGAGTATCTCATTTGCAGTGTGATGACTAGGACCCTCGGTCTGGTCATTAAAAATTTGGTATCAGAGCATGAGGTTTTAAAATATTCCTCGGATGTCCATGCATCCCCGTAGCATAGAGTCTCATTCAAGGTTGTGAAGCATGCCACTGTCTTGAATGAGAGGCTATAAGATAGTTTAGGAAAGTCTTCCCATCTTTCTTATTTGATGTCATGCCTTAGAGTCAAGTAAGTTTTTCTGCTAACTAATGATGGACTTTTGTTTCTTTCTAGATCATGTTGCCCCAAAGAGCTCCCCACCAATGAGGCACTCCGGACCAACAAGTTCCTCCACTCCAACAGGACGAGGGAGTGTCTCATGCGTGGTTTAGAGCAGCTTTCACGGGGTTGGCCCAAGCATTAGCTAACCAATCCAATAGGGAGATGGTTGTACCTCCCCAAGTTCCTACCCCAGGCACCAGAGTCTGTGACTTCATGCAAATAAACATGCCTGAATTTCATGGGCCAAAGGCGAATGAGGATCCTATGGAGTTTATAGAAAAGTCTAATCGGTTATGGCGGAGATGGGTGTGCTTTCGGAGGAAAAAGTCAAGTTGGTGGTTTACCAGCTTAAATGAGTTGCCAAGATTTGGTACGAGCAGGGGGGGCGACGAGAAAGGTCAAGAAGCATGTCCCATTGGGTGGGAGGAATTGAAGTGTGCCTTTCTAGACCAATTCTTCCCCATTGAGATTAGGGAGGAGAAAGTTCAAGAATTCATCAACTTGAAGCAAGGGGGAATGAGTGTGAGGGAATATTCCCTTAAGTTCACCAAATTATCCAAGTATGCTCTATTAATGGTCGCGGATCCGAGGGCTCGCATGAGAAAAATTATTTTGGATGTCTCCGAGTTGGTTTCCAAAGAATGCAATGCGGTAATGATGGTCAAGTAGATGGATATTTCCCGCTCAATGACTTATGCCGAACAAATTGAAGAGAAGCTCTGAGAAAGGGCAAGGGAGTCTAAGGGGGCTCGTATGGATAGTAGGATCTATTCTCACCTGAGGAGTGGAGGTTACAAATCTCAAGGTGGCCCAAGGCAAGGATCCACCAACACTCCTTCTCGAAAGGACAAAGGGGTTTCCCCAAAGCCCCAAATTCCTAATTGCCCCAAGTATGGAAGACCCCATAAGGTGGAATGCTTAGCGGGGTCCAACGTTTGCTTTATTTGTGAAAAGTCCGAACACCATGCCAAGGACCGTAGAAGTGGAGGCACAAGACCCCAGGGCCAGAGGGGTCAAGCTCAAGGTGCCCCAAGGGCCAACCAGCTCTATGCCCTTCACAGTCATCAAGAGGTTGAGGAAGCCTCGGATGTGTTCATTGCTATATTACGAGTTTATGATTCTGATGCATATGCACTCATATATCCGGGAGCAAACTTGTCTTTTGTAACCCCATTCGTTGCATATAAGTTTCATGCATCTCCTAAAGTCCTCCATGATCTTTATAAGGTAACCCCGTGGGTGAGTCTACCATAGCTCAAAGAGTCTATAGCGGTTGTCTTGTTTCTATTTAGCATAAATTAATTCCATGTGATTTAGTTGAGCTCTCCATGGTAGACTTCGATGTAATTTTAGGGATGGATTGGTTGCATGCTTCCTATGACTCCATCAATTGTAAAACCTATAGAATTAAATTCCAATTTCCCAATGAGCCAGTTCTTGAATGGGTGGGCAGTAACTCTATATGTAAGAGCTGATCCATTTCTTTTGTTAAGGCTTGCAAGATAATTTTAGCTAATTCATTTCTTTTGTTAAGGCTTGTAAGATAATTTCCAAGGGGTGTATCTACCACTTGGTGAGGGTCAAAGATGTCTCTTCCAAAGTTCTTTTTCTTGAGTCGGTTCCTGTTGTAAGTGAATTCCCTGATGTTTCCTAGATGAGTTACTAGGTGTTCCTCTCCCCCCCCCCCCCCAAAGGAGACAGACTTTAGTATAGATCTTTTACCCGATACACAGTCTATCTCAATCTCTTCTTACAGAATGGCTCCCGCAGAGTTGAAGGAGTTGAAGGAGTAACTAAAGGATTTGTTGGAGAAGGATTTCATCAGACCTAGTAAGTTTCCATGGGGTGCCCCGGTGTTATTTGTAAGAATTAAGGATGGGTCACTCCGCATGTGCATTGATTTAATTTACAACAGCTCAATAAGGTCACCATCAAGAATAACTATGTCTCCTTAGGATAGATGATTTGTTTGACCAACTACAAAAGGCCACTCATTTCTTAAAGATTGATTTGAGATCTGGTTACCGCCAATTGAGGGTGAGAGAAAATGATATCCCTTAGATGGCTTTCCAGACTAGGTATAGTCCTTTTGAATTTCTGGTGATGTCCTTTGGCCTCAGTAATACACTGGCAATATTTATGGACCTTATGAACAGGGTGTTCAAGTCTTACCTCCACATATTCATTATAGCATTTATTGATGATATTCTTATCTATTCCCAAGGTGAGCAAGAGCACATGGAGAACTTGAGGGTAGTATTGTAGACCCTGAGGGAACATAAGTTATATGCAAAATTTGACAAGTGCAAGTTTTGGGTGAGGTTGGCTTCCTTGCGCATGTGGTATCCAGAGAGGGCATCAAAGTTGATCCTACAAAGACAGACGTAGTAATAAACTGGCCAAGGCCATTGACTCCTACTGACATAAGGAGTTTCCTAGGTCTAGTCGGTTACTATAGATGCTTTGTGCAAGACTTCTCCACAATTTCATCTCTACTCAGCAAGCTAACTTAGAAAAAGGTGAAGTTTGTGTGGATGGATGAATGTGAGAGGATCTTTCAAACCTTGAAGGATTAGCTGACCTCAGCCCCTATATTAACATTACCGGAATGGAATGATGGGTTCATCGTGTATTATGATTCCTCGAGGATTGAGTTGGGTTTTGTGCTAATGCAAAATAATAAAGCGATCACCTATGCTTCATGGCAGTTAAAAGATCATAAGAAAAATTACCCGACTCATGACCTTGAGCTCGCGGCAACGGTGTTTGTCTTAAAGATTGGCGAAATTACTTGTATGGAGTCCAAGAAGATATTTTCACTGACCATAAGAGTCTCCAACACGTGTTCACCCAGAAAGATCTCAATTTGATGCAATGGAGGTAGTTAGAGCTGCTCAAGGATTATGTCATGAGTGTGAAATACCACCCCAGAAAAGCCAATGTTGTAGTTGACGCCTTTAGTAGGATATAGCGTGTCCCATATAGAAGGTGATGGAAAAAGAGAGTTGGTTAAAGATGTTCATAGGTTGGCGAGGTTGGGAGTAAGACTGAGTGATTCCGGAAACAGTGACGTAATGGTTCTTCATGGGTCAGAATCTTCATTGATTATGAGGTTAAAGCCAAGCAAGATCTTGAACCCACTTTGGTTGAGCTGAAAACTTTGGTGAAAAATGGAAAGATAGGCGTCTTCTGTCAAGGTGGAGATGGTGCACTCCGATATCAAAGGAGGTTGTGTGTACCCAATGATGACAAGTTTAAAAGGTTGATCATGCAAGAAGCCCATAACTTCTCCTATTCCATTCATCCCGGCACTACCAAAATGTATAGAGGTCTGAGGGAGGTTTATTGGAGGAATGAGATGAAGAAGGACATTACTCAATTTGTGTTCGGATGCGCCGATTGCCAGTAGGTAAAGGTTGAACACCAAAGGTCGGGTAGCTTATCTCAACATATTAAAATTCCTACTTGGAAGTGGGAAGAGATCAATATGGATTTTGTAGTTGGATTGCCAATGAACAAAAAGCACTTTGACTCCACATGGGTGATAGTGGACCTCATGACGAAGTCAGCTTATTTATTGCCGGTCAAGACTACATTTAGTGCTGAGGACTATGCTCATTTGTATATCCAAGAGTTGGTGAGGTTGCATGGAATCCCATTGTCCATCATATTTAGATTGTGGAGTTCAATTCAGTTCTCACTTTTGGAAGTCCTTCCAAAGAGGACTCGGTACTAGAGTGAAGTTGAGTATAGTTTTTTATCCTCAAACCCACAGGCAAGTCAAAAGGATGATTCAGATGTTAGAAGACATGCTGAGAGCTTCCATGTTGGAATTCAAGGGGTGTTGGGATGAGCATTTTCCTCTTATTGAGTTTGCCTACAACAATAGCTTTCATGCAAGTATTGTGATGACACCGCTCAAAGCATTGTAAGGTAGATGATGTCGATCACCCATTTGGTTGTTTGAAATTAGTGAGGTGGTATTTATAGGACTGAACTTGGTGATGAATGCTATGGAGAAAATCAAAAGTATAAGGGAGAAATTTCAAATAGCCCAAAGCCGATAAAAGTCATACTCCGATGTGAGAAGAAGGGAACTTGAGTTCCAAGTTGGCGATTGGGTCTATTTGAAGGTATCTCCCATGAAATAAGTTCTCCGATTCAGTTGAAAGGAAAATTGAGTCCTAGATATGTGGGAACTTACAAGGTGGTGAAAAGAGTGGAGAAAGTAGCATATGAGTTGGATCTACCCAACGAGTTGCACTTGATTCATCTGGTCTTCCATGTTTCGACGTTGAGGAAATTCTTAGGTGACCTAAGTTCCATAGTTCCTTCACATGATGTGAACATTGATGAAGATTTGACTTATGAAGAGGTACCAGTTGAAATCCTAGACCGACAAGTAAAGAAGCTAAGGAACAAGGAAGCTGCAACCATTAGGGTACTTTAGAGGAACCAACAGGCTAAGGATGCTGCATGGGAAGCGGAAGCAGATATGATGAAGCATGATCCACATCTATTCCACTCTACTCAAGCCAAAGGTACTACGAAATTCTTCCAAAAAAATCCGCAAATCCCATGCATTTTAGATTCTCAGGATGTATGCATTTATTTTGATGTTGTTGAATTGTTTTGAGACATGTTTTAAAGCATGAAATTTGAAATTTTTGAGAAATCATGGTTCACTTGCATTTACATGCATACTGGGTTATTATCTGCTAAATTATTTTTTAGAGCCTACCTTTAAGTATATTCAGGGACAAATGTTCCCAAGGGGGAGATATTGTAACGATCCCCAGTTTAGGAGCCCTGAGAGCAGTAAAGTTAGCCTGAAAAATAACTGAGAACCTGTGTTACGAGATAGTTCATGGCCCGTAAGTTATTCCACGGCTCGTAGATAGGTTCGTGAGTGGAGCTTCAGACATGAAGAAAATTTGGAGTTTTTAGGAAGGTAATCTACGACTTATCAGACAGCTAGGAGAATGGGATACTGTCCATCTAAGGTCTCGGATAAAAAGATCTGATACCATGTGAGAATTTAGCTAAGTGTGGAAGGAATCTACGAGTCGAACCATGGCCCAAAAAGAATACTACAACTCATCTTATTTTTCATGGTTTCCAATTCACCAAAAGCCATATGTCAAGATTCTCAGGTGAGCCATCAGACAAAAGGATGTACAGCCAGTAAGTCATTTTACTGCCTATATTGGGGGTTTCATAGATGGCTTCTGAGAGTTTTAATGAGAGGCAGTTTGGCCATTCCCATCAATTCTATTTCAAAATTATGTCATTTTGGGGACGAAAAAGGGACCTATATTGGCCTAAAATCCCTAATTACCATCATTCCACACTCTTAAATTTTTCTAAGGCAAAAAGAACTCTCGAGGTTGGGCAAGCACAAGGCTAGGGGTTCCCAAATGTCATTCTCAAGATTTCAATTTTGATTCTCTCTAATTTCTTAGGTATGTGAGTTAATTTATGGGTATCATTTGACCCATAAAGTTTTCTATTATGCATTTTACCTTTTCTTTAAGTTTCTAAATTCTAAATGTAAGTTTATGATGATTTCATTATTTCTATGTTACTATATGCTACTCATGAAGTTCGATGACTGTTTTATTAAGTAATATACAACTATTTTGAAGTATGATTATGATGATGTTATGATAGGTTTCGATATGAATAAGGTTGGGTGACTTCAATATTCCCTTTTAAAGTAATCTTTTAAGACTTATGTGATTTATGATTGTTCCATGCATCAATTAAGCCCGCCTTATTCCATGAAAGTCTTCTATGAATTATGACTATGATTAGGACATTCATGAAGAGCTGCAAAGTTAAAGTTTACCAAAGATAAAAGTATAATGATTTTACTCAAAAAAATGTTTAAGAAAGATTCTTAAGTTTGAGCTACTCCTAGGATTGCTACTTTATGATTGTAAGAGTATGTTTTAAAGATTTCCATGGGATGACTTAGCACCGAGAGGACTAGAGATTGGGACTCATTACGTTAGTTGAGGCATGATCCCTTGAAGCTAAATCTCTATATCCCTAACTATGTGCCACCATAGGAGCCTTATAGGCTAGGCTAGTGGATCCACGTAGGCTCCAAAGTTATGAAGATGCAATTGCAAAGTTACTAAGTTTTGGATATCTACCCTGGCAAGTAGATTCCCTTTTTCCTAATGGGAGTGCCTTGGCCTTTTTCCAATGGAAGTAGTTCATTGGATTTCATGTAGTAGCTCACATGGTCTATATTACTGTTGCTTATGGTCCATTCCCACAAGTTTATATGATCTTATGATATATCTTAAATTAGTGTGTTTAATGTACATTGTCTCATATTAAACTGAGTTATACTCCTTGTGCATGTTTAAGCTTATTTTATTACTCGTTAACCTTATATACAATTATATGTCATGTTTAATTATGATGGCATTATAATTTCATTCGTGCATTGCTTCTCACATACTTAGTACATTCCAACGTACTAATGCATATTTGTCTACGTGATTTAACCATGCAGGGATATGTACTTCTCCAACAGCTCGTGGCTAGTAGTTGGCGTTCGAGACTAGCTTTTGTTGTGGGGAGTCCTTAGTTTGGGACTCCACCTATGTTCCACTCTTTATGTATTTTCATTTTCAGACAATGTATTTATGGCCCTCTAGAGGCGTTTATTTTCTATGTTGTCTATTTTGGATCTTCTTTCTATTTGATAAAAACTGACCTTACCGGTTCTGTTCGAATGTATTAGAGGTATGTTTCTGGACAAATGATGTTTTTTCTAAGTTTTCGGCTTTGAATGTTGGTCGTTGCAAAACATGGACCATAGCCCTTTTCCCCTTGTGTTTTTTCGCATTATGTTTCTGTTTATTACCTATGAATGCTTGAGATGCTTAGATGGTTTCAGTGAGGTGCCTCCAGGTATCTCATTCGCCGTGTGATAAATAGGCCCCTAGATCGGATACACTTCTTATTTGTATGGGCCACAATAAAGCTACACGAGAAGTTATTGAGCCGCTTCAAAATACACTCTACTTGTTAATAAATCATAACTTGTCTACAAAGGCTTTCTCAATCAAAATAGTAATATGATTCCTAACTGATCAAACTTCCTTCGGTTTGATCTAATCATTACATACCATTTACCAGTTAATATTGAGGATCTATTTGTTAGGCATGGATAAGACTAATTCATCATACTCTACACTGATCCATGAACTACTAGCAACATGAAAAGCTATCCACAAGTTAGTTATTATTGTCAATCAATTTGCTACAATGATTTCGGACTATTTAAAGGGGTATATATTTCATGACATGACATAATTAAAAGGCAATAACATATGCTCAATTACTGATTAACAATGTGTCTACAACATGTGCCTAAAAATACACTGTGCAACTACATACGAAATTTTAAGTCAAGACTAGGCATATGAAATAATCTGTACACCCTTATCTCTACAATATATCATTTCTCCTATCCATACTTACTCCTTTCGAAGATCAAAAAACATCTAACAACTTAGGTAGTGAAAATTGGGACACTTACCACCCCACCCCACAACAACCTCAACACCACAAGATTAATGTAAGGCTTCAAAATGCTCGCTGCATTCTTGGTAAACATTGTTATGGAAAAATGACACAACACGACTATGGACATTCATCCTATAAAAAAACGTAAAAGTTATAGCACAACAATATAGGCTAATAGCATTACTATTCTCAATTGTCCGAATCATTATCGGCCACTCTTCTCCTTTCTTTCTTAAGGAGCTAAACTTTTATTTTAGCACAACATGATTTCTAATATAATCTTTCAATGTAGGTATACCTTTGTCAAATTGAACTGATGAATAAATATATTTACTTCTTGGAGTATTTTAGTATTTCTTTTGCTTATGAGAAGTGTCCTCAGATTGGACACAGATGAAGATCTATCAAATGAAGATTGAATATTCGATGAGAAGACAAAAATAACAAGACTCGAAAGGTATACTAGAACTGCATTAGATCCACAATACAAAGAATTAATGCAAACGTATTGGATTACTTCTATTATAGCGCGTATGACATTTCAATAGCTATTCTTTCCTTCCTAATATCGTATTTTTGTAAAAATAAAAAACTCTTCAAATGTATTAAAGTTCACATATTAATGAATCAATTCACTCATAGTTACATGCTTCGGCCATAGTAAAGATGCATTGACAGTTATAAGCACTTCCACATCAGGTTAACATAGGATTCACCAGCGAAAATGATAATATCTTTGAAATTCTCTAAAATAGCATAGAGAGCCCAACATCAACAAAATCGAGGGTGACGACTCCTTAGTTTATATTACAACTTCGTAACAAGGGTAACCGATAACAATGAAGTAATTTTTAATCATTTAATTCCTGAACCATTAAACACGTTTTGATATTACAAAAATATTATTTACAAATAATAGGAATATAAGGAGACGTTGTTTATATCGAATTTTGTTACATTTATATTGTATTTATACACATAAAATCCAAAGAAATTGTTATTATGTCAAATGAAGAGGCATAATTAGGAAACTAAAACAAAATTATTGGAGTCAGATTGTTGCTCTATTTTTAAAGTCTAACCAATGAACTAACTTAAAGCTCGTGAGGTAAAACACTTCGTGTCCTGCCTACTTCCTGGTATTAAATTTTTGGATTGTTTTCCTCCTCACACAATATATCTATGTTTTATTACAATGATTATAAATAAACCCCAAAGTCAAATAATTAAAAATGTTGGATTGTATATACCGCAACAT
Source organism: Solanum rostratum (assembly GCA_029948455.1). Taxonomy (NCBI): domain Eukaryota; kingdom Viridiplantae; phylum Streptophyta; class Magnoliopsida; order Solanales; family Solanaceae; genus Solanum; species Solanum rostratum. The sequence goes on from CM057048.1 coordinate 56,169,829, forward strand.
ATATTCTCGCATAACCAACCATACATAGCACTTTCAAAGGAAATATGAAAAGCCAAGCCAAAAGTATCGGCTGCGATATAACAACCAAATCTGAAGAAATGGATATACAAAAAATATCAACTTTAAAGAAGTATTAGGTGGGATATGATTAATTAAATAAAAAGTAACCAAATTGAAAAGTAAATAAACGATACATGAAGTTGATAAAACTTCCAATGGTTGTATTCATACATTCAGGTGTATAAGAGACGAAATGACCATCACCAATTAACTTTCAAAGAAAATGTTGCTATCTCGTGTAGAGTTAGTTATTATAAATTATGTGATAATTATATTGGTACTACTTAAAGAAAACACGATTTGCATGAAATCCCGTAAACAAACTCCCAATTGTTGATTCAGGCTCAATAACTTACTTAGAGATTAGGTTAACCGTCCGCAATAATTTATATGTCACTCTAATAAGAAAATTTGAAAGCGGTGCTCACAAGTTACTGACCTACAACCAAAAAATTGAAAATGGAGAAGCCATAAATTAATCGAATGTAATAAAGTATTATCTATAAACTTATATTTGCCATGGCTTAAACTATAAAATGAATACTATTTTTCCGATATATGAATTACAAGACTAGGCATACACGTACAATGCACGTGAGGTAAATCTTGTGTGTGTATAATTAAATTATCAATATCTTAAAAAAAACATATCTAATTAAAAAGTTTTACATAAATTAGAAAGAGGAGAAAATACATACAATAATTACAAATATATAAAATACATTGAAAATCATACAAAATATTTTATTATGAAAATTTTAGGGAATTCTGGAAAGTATGAGGGATGCTAAAGGCACCATTCTTAACAAAGATTTCACCAGGCATAGATGTATTTCTTAGGATTCAACAAGGTTTTTTTTTTTTTTTTTTGGTATATAAAATTAGTAACAGAAAGCCTAATAAAGAATCTTGAAGAAAGAAAACTGCATATAATATATATCGAAGAAAATAATTTATCTTTTAGAGATGTCTACTCCAAAGGAAAAAGATAAGAATATATAGAGTTAAATGAAAGATTATTTCATTAAAAAGGTTCAAGAAACTCCAACGTATGCTCCAATCTTAAAGAGTGAAATGAATTGCAATATAGTGTTAATGCTAAGGATTAATGGAAATTCAATGGTCATGCATTTGCCAAAAACTAACGGTAGGAATTGTAATAGAATTATGGCTTATCAAGTCTACCTAAGATATTAATACTCATCAAGTACTCTTTTGAGTTCTACAAATAAACTCAAAGAATTTGAAGAAAATATGAACTTTTTTCTACCTGTAATTTGAGAAAGTTGTTGAAGTGAATCTAGGTATAGCCTGGTTATAGAGTAAAGCACTAAAAGTTTGGAAGGCTTTGGCTGCTGAAATAGAACAAATATGCACTAAGTTGCACTCTATCATATTGCTATAAAACTTAACCATATAATATGTCAAAACATAACTAATTGAACAGTAATCTCCTACCGCCCCATCCCACATTCACCAAATGAAAATCTAGAATAAGAACATAAAATCAATATTTTAATCAATCAACTATGTGTCAATAATGCTCCCTCCATCCGATTGGTATGTTTATTTGTTCCTGACTTGATATGAAGTTCAAGAAAATAGAAATCTTTTGAATTTTATGATTTTAATATGAAGATATGTAAAAGGTATAAAATTGCATTTTAATCCAGTAAGATTAAATATCTTGTGTGAAAAGTTAGAAGTAAAGAATTGTCGAGGGAAAAAGAAAAAGAAAGAGAAAGATGCTTCTTGAAAAACAGACTAGAAAGAGAAAATAAGAAAAACAATTGACAAAAGTCAATCTGCAGACAAGGTTGAGATGAACTTGAATTATTGTAGTGAAAGAGTATGTGAACATTTGGATCTACCTAAGTTACTTTCATGATTTTGTATTAATTTGATCTACTGATTCTTTATTAACGTCATGTATTCACCAATCGTTACAAACAAAAAACCAAACTCAGTATCAACAGTATTATTGTACAATGAATTAAGGATCCAAAATTAAGCAAACGTTTATTAGCCACCATAGAAATACAAACAATAACAAGCGTATGTAAATGATCATTATTCTTAGCTCAAATTAAAGTCTTGCACATAGGCAAATGAGAGATCGAACAACTTACAACAGCAGAAAAAGTGGACCGGAACTGACTTTTATCGATCGGGTCGAACAACGGAGGACATAGGCGAGTAGTGACGACTAGATATTGAATTGGACCTTGGCAAAACAAACATACCTGAAAATCGAACCACAGAATTCAGAATCCAAAATATATCTCCCAAAACATATGACAATTCCTCGTATATGCTTATGCTTTTCCTTAACATTACATGCATCACTATTGTCATTGCATCCCCAAATCTAATCATTCTTTATAAGTTTCTCCTCTTTTTCTTCGTCTTCTTCTTCTTTTGGATCTTTGGATGAATGAAAGTAGACTTATGTGATAACTACACTCTGATATCAATAATTTAATATTTTATTATAATAAAACCCTGCAGAAACTAGTACTACAGGGCATGGTGGACTTACTTAAATACCCTCTTGGTTAACTTGTAAAAGCTTCTCATTACTTGTGAAAATCATGTGGTGGTTTAAGCAAATTGATAACTTCTACTCCTTCACTTGAAAGCAACTTCATGGAAACGGGGTTTTGATCTCTCATAACCTCCGTGTGCTGATGAACTTTTAAATAGAAATCGGGTTTTTTTAGAAAATCAGATGGAGTAAAAAGTAAAAATGGAACTTGGATCATTTTTTACCCCGAGGTAAATCCATATAGGGTGTGTTTATTCTAAGGAAAATGTTTTTCCGCAAAATAAGTAAATTTGTTATCTATTTTCTTTTGTTCAGCAAATAAATAAAAATTATTATTTTAAAAAGTATTTAGATAAAATCTAAATAAATATTATTGGAGGTGAGAGATGTAAGTGCAAATGGAGATGAGAGCTTGGGAGTAGGGATGATGATGATAATTGATGAAGTGTGTTGAAGTGTGAGGGGATACAATTAGTGTGAAATGCTATTTTTTGGGAACTTATTTTACTATAACAATCATTTTACTTATTTCTTAAATATGTATTCACCTACCAACAAACTTTTTGAAAAATTTTAACTAATGAAACATCAAAAAATTAGATTTTATCTCAATAACACACCCATATATTGGTCGAGCTGATTGTTGTTAATTTTTCTTCTTTTCTTCTCTGTCTGTGTGGGATATGTAGGGCCAATGTGACAAAAATCAAATGATGTCTGACAGGAAGGAAAAAAATTAAGTAATGAGCACATAATGAACTCATCTTAGGCTCGACCAGCACGACTTAGAGCGTCCGTACAAACAAATCTATAGAATGGAGTGAAATATGTCGTCATGAGCATGTCCCCATGTTACAAGGATTTAATGTACATACAATTCCATTGGATCTAACGTGACTAGATTTCAATATTTATTTATGTGGTAGACACAATTTAGTTTATTATTATACAAATGGAGATGGCCAAAATGTGGTCGAATTATTAAAAATGGTACAAAAATATTCTTTACCCATGAGATTAAAATGTTCATGTCACATTCACTTTTTTGGCTCACTTATATCTTTCAAATTAATAACTCTCTTTTTTTCTTTTTTAATAATTGTTACATTTTCCTATGGAATAAAATAAATTATCATCCTCAATTCTTATTTTACAAAAAAAAAAATCTTAATTTTTTTTAAAAGTTTGTTTCAGGTTATAAAGAAAGATATTATTTTGATTTAGACAAAATACATGAAAAATATGATATAAAAATAAAATAGTAGTTTTGGTGTAGTTTTTTAAAGGACATGAAGAAGGTATATTTTTTTGGATTTAATAAATTATGGGGAAAAATCTTTAAAAAACTATCTTAAAAAATCTAAAGTTATAACAATACATATTTCATAAATTCTTTTAAAAAAAATCGGCACGTACTTGTATTTTATGTATATAGAAAATAATTAACCTTTTAAGGATCAAAGTAATTTATTAAAATTGATTTAACTTTATTTAATATTTTTACTTAATCAAATTTGAATAGTTTTTTGTAATTTTAATATAACATTAACAAAAATAAAAACTTACTCATTAGATAAATTAAAAACTTACTTTTTCATTAACCTTATATATTTTTAAAAAGTTGTTTAGAAAGCTAAATCGGTTAATTATTTTAATAAATCACTTTGATCAATTTTAAAAAAATCACTTTGATCCTTAAAGAGATACATTATTTTGGTTAGGATAAATTATGGAAAGAATCTAATAGAGATGAAGATTTATTTTATTTCATAAGAAAATGAAACATAACAAATATTTAAAAAAGAAAAGAAAAAAGAGAGGATGGTTACTTTCAAGGCTATAAGTGAGCCAAAAAGGTTAATGAAAGATATTTTTGGACTCAAAAGTGGATGACAGGGGCATTTTAGGCCTAATAGATGAATAGAGGGCATTTTCCTACCATTTTCAACAGTTCGAAAGAATTTTAGGCCCTTTTACGTCATACAAATTTACTACCTGACGTGTTGTGGCAATAGTTCGTAGATTTTTTGTTTATAACTGACCTATATGAATTTATTACTCCTATATTTGTAGAGTTTGCATTTGCGCTTCATTTTACATCATTTCAAATCATAACTTCAAATATACTAAGTTTGTTTAGATATGAAATTTATTTTTATTTTTGTTGTTTCGTAAATATGAAAACTCCACAAGTTATAAAAACTGTCAAAATTCCACAATTCTTATACAATCTTACCAACTAAGCAAAAGTTTATAATAAAATAAAGTCACTACCATAATCTATATCTAAAAAAATACAACAATTATTGATTGAATTTAGTTCAGAACTTAGGTATATTAAGTGTATGATCATACATAAATCAGAATCATGAATTTAGATAAACATGATATTATAAATCAAGAAAATTAAGAAATACTAACCTGTTGACAACTCGTTTATAGCCAATGAATCCAGACCTCCAACCTCCAACCTCCAACTTGATCGTTTAAAAGTATTTGAAAATTTTGAAAGAATTCAATTCAGAAGATCTGTGTAAATATCACATCTTCCTATTCTTGTATCTTTTCTCAAACGTGGTTATTTAGTGAGGTAGAGTAGAAACTAGAGATTAATTTATAATAGAGGCTTCTAATTACGATAATAATTTGTAATAAAATAAATTAATCTTATCATAATAAATTAAAGATTATTTTATTTAAAATTTATAACTGCCCTCCGCCATATAATTTCGAAATATACCGTTACATTTTATTAGCTCTCCATGTTAGACTGACACCAATAAATTTAAATCATTTTTTTGAATAATTTAATTAATCGACAAACCTAATCCTTCATTATCGTGCTTAACTTATTTCACCTGCTGGATATAAAATTCACCTGCAGAGTTTTCACGTTAAAACTGATAAGCAACTATAAAAGAGTGTCATTAATTCGAGACTGAGACACTATTCTATCGACAAATTATTATATCACTAATGTGATTTGTTGTTATTCGATCTATTAGAAATTTATTCACGCATTAAAAAGTCTCACCTTTTAATTGATCAAATTACACAAATTATAGTGATTATATCAAGATAAATAGTATAATTACATATAATGATAAGAGAATTTGTTAATAAATATTCAAAAATAAATTAATATCTTTAATTAATTTGTTCAATACATTCAAAATATACTAGCACAAGAAGTTGAAATATAACCATTCTTATAGTTAAGATCAAATTATATTTGATCATGTACTACAATCATCAAGATGTTTATCCTTCTTCATCTTTGATTGTGAACATTAATTTATAACTCATATGAACAAATGATTTTACTCTTTCGTGTATGAGTTAAATTACTCCATACATAAAATTGTCTACTATATAAGCAATGGAATACATATATACACAGTGATCTATTTAATTAAAAACTTTATTATAATAGTCTTGACAAGGAATTTAATAATAAAAAACTACTACTCAATTACATGGTTAATAGTATATTCTAATGGTCTCCCACTTAGACTCATAACTATGCCTTCCAATAATTTTAATACCCATTTTGTCATAACCCAAGCTAGGCGTTAGGTGTTAACAACAATTGAGATTCTCGTGGAAACTCCAACCTGGCCTACTTAGCATATCATAAGCATTCATAGGTAAACAATCAACAAAGCGGAAGATAGGTATAAGAGCGAAAGTATGGTCAATGAAGTAAAGTAACTCCGCAACATAAACTCTTACGCATAATATCAAACAATGTCTCTAACATGGACTAAAGTAAAGGGGGCTAAGACATGTCCATATCTCACCCTCAAAGAAAGTGCAAAACAATCTAAAAATATCTCAAATAACATTGGATAAAAGCTAGGAATAATAGGCTCGTCCTCAGGTCATAAGGACTCATCAATAATCTTCAAGTGAACATTAAATCTAACCACAGAGGTGAGGAGGAGGATGATCTCCTATGCTTACATTGTAAAATAATATAGGCAAAGAAGTATGTATTAATATGTTTGAATGTCTAAGTATGTAGGCAATACTTATAAAGTAAGACATGTAGTACAAGACCAAGTAAAGAGCATAATAGGGTATGATATGTAAAAGCATAAGTAAGCATGTAAGTGGTCAATGCACAAATGAATCATAGATAGTTTCTTGCAAAGTATCATAGAGAGAAAGCATGTGTGCTAAAATCATAATCAATAATAAGACCATGCGAGCAATAACATAAAATCCTAACGTCTATCCGTACATCAGAAAAGGGTAACCCTACTTGTCAAGGTAAGACTCCACGCCGCTAAGTGAGTGTGATAATCAAATTCTATATGTGAATTCACTAGTTATGTTATATTAGCAACATAATCGTACAACGGCACATACTTATGAGACTAGAAGCTTCTACTAGGAACCCCTTAGGTCATGTTCCCGTCTCAGACCTTATTTAATGCTAAGTCAAATTTCACAGGATACTTATAATAAAAACATATTTATTATAGTTTCATAATCTTGTCATAAGTTATAGTTCATAGCTTTCATAACATGTCATGTAGGAAAGACAATTTAAGGTAATCAATCCAATTCATGAAAAATCTATTTCAAAGAGTAGCTCATTCTCATGTAACATATGTAATGTGGGTGTAGGCATTCCATCATTATAATTCTTATCTTGTTAGGGTCTTAGATCACCTTATTTGTAAATTTTCTTGAACATTTGAAATCGCATAATCATATCTTAATTTGAAAGTTAGGACAAAGTATGATTTCACAATTAATAAACTTAGAATGAAGTAATTAAGATAGATTTATGCATAATCATGAAAATTAAGATTAATTGAATCAAAATCAAGAGAACTCATATGTAATTTCATAAACCCTAAGTAGCATATAGGAAAGTTTTCTTGTAAATCATATAATTTATGTAATTTAGTATAATTCATGTATAATTAAGTAAGAAACACAATATAAATCAACAATTATGAAATTGGAGGTGAAATCATAAAATCCAAAGAAAATACCTTCATCGAAATTGAATGAAAAAAGGAAGAATCATTTGGGCTCCATAGGTGAAAGGTACGCAAGGATGAAAACCCATATACCTAAGGAAGAAATCTAGTAAAATTAGGAGAGATTGATGAAGGACCTTCAAACCCTAGCTTAATGACCTTTAATGGAGCTTGGAGGATGAGAGACTTGAGAATTTGAAATTTGTTGAGTTAAAATGAGAATGGAGTGAATATAGCACGGGTTTGGGATGGTTATGGGTGGTTGCTGGGTTAAAACGACGTACATTAGGACTTAAATGGGTAAAACATTACCAAAAAACTCTTAATTAAAATTATCAAACAAGGACTATGAGACCCATCCATAGTCCGTAGACCCATTTTACGGAGGCCTTTCATGAAAACCAAAACCAAAAAAAGGGGTTTCAGGACCTTATTTAGAAATTCATGACTCTTTATCTAATCCATGACTTGTGGATGCTCTTCAGCATTTATTTTAACGCTTAGCCAAATTTTCAATTTTTAGGACCCAATCCATGAGACAAATATATGTATTTTCATATAAGGGATTGTCCTATTGGATCGTAAATCAATTTTAGTAATCCATCATTTCACCCAAATACTACCCCTATCCATGAGCCTGGTCTATGTCTGGTAGACCTATCTATGGCTTATAAAGAGTCTTCGTATATCCAACTCAAAATTTACAGAATTTCACCATACTAGTGCCTAGTCTATGATAGACTTCTACAACTCGTGGTTCCATCTATGGGTTGTAGTTCGCCTTGTAAACTTGGTAGTGTCTAAATTTTCTGCAGCTTTTTTCTTGATCTGATTTTTCAACTTACAGGGTATTACACATTTCTTCTACGTGCTTATGAAAAACCTTCTAAAGTAAGCTTTTTGTAAATAGGTCCGCCAAATTATTCTTTAACTCAATCTTCAAAACTCTCACATCATCCTTATTGAGTTATATCACAAATCAAGTGATATTTTCGCTCAATGTGTTTACATCTTTTTTATAGTTACACAATTCTTTTAAGTTTACAACTGTACCACTATTATCATAGTAAAGTATGATTGGTGCTTCCACTGAAGGAACCACTCCAAGCTCTTTTAAAAAGTTTTCAAGCCAAACAGCCTCTTAGCTGCCTCAATGGCAGCTACATGTTCAACTTCTATGGTAAAATCAACAACATAAGATTTCCTGATAGTCCGCCATATTACGACTCTATCTTCCAAAATGAATACATATTCTGAAGTAGATTTTCTTGAATCTCTATTTGACTAAAAATCTGAATATGTATACTCGATGGACACAAGATTTCTAAGATGAAAAAACAAACATATAGACCCTAGTCTTTTTCAGGTACTTAATTGTATCTTGCTCAGGATTAGATTAAAATCTGTTAACCATGCCCATAGGAAATCGGATATTTGGTCTAGTACATAACATATCATACATGAAACTTCAGCAGAACCATAAGGGACCACTTTCATCCTCTCCATCTCATTAGTCATTTTGGACAACTGATTGCCATGCCCTGAGATGGTACCCTAGACGTGGCCGACACTCAAAGACTATTGATAGTCCCTAAATGAACCGCTTGGCCTCATCACATTTATTCATTCATCATAACTAATAAATCAATCAATGGAAGACTATGATAATGAAGGTGGACAATCTGAGTCTCAAAGTTCTTATAAATAAAATAAGTTAGTCTAAAAGAAGCTAGCTCAACAGAATCTCAACTCAACAAGTCGACTCTAGTCTATGAAGCCTCTATCACTATCGAATTGGTACCAATGATAGACCCATGACTACCTTATCTCAAAAGTAAAGCTAATCTAAAGTCTGAATCTAACAGTTAGATGAAATAAAATAAGGATCCTCCAAAGTAAGAGAGGCTCACTAACTCATCTGACTGCAATAGATCCTCAACGGCGCACTTGTTGACGATCTCTAGTACCTGCCACTGTATCATGCAACGATGTAGTCCAAATGGATGTCAGTACGTGGAATGTACAAGTATGTAAAATTGTTGAATGAAATAGATATAGGTAGAATAATACAAGAATAACATCAACTCAGAAGATACTCAATTAGAATGTCAAATGTCTATCTGAAGCAAGAATAAAATATAGATAAATGACCAATCAATGCGAATCAAAACTCATCCAATAAGCTCGACTCATAGTATTATCAGTGTGGGACCTATTTGGGAGTTTCTCTTATCTGACAACAATCACTTATGAGCCAGTGATTGTACAATAATCCCGTTGATGTTGTCACAATCATTTTGTACTTTCCAGGTAAAGAATGAATCAAATCCATAATGGATCCGGACAATCCATTGATTAAGTCCTATTGTTTTAAGACAATAAGATGGGGACATGTCCAACTTTAACAGCTTAGTCCTAAGATAGGAGCTTGTCCAACATTACGGACTTAGTTCACAAAATACGAACCTATCTGACTTTAACTGACTTAGTCTACTCCTACGCTTGGAGACGTAGTTGATGAGTTTGAGTTGGATTTGCTCTTACTCATTTCGATACTTGATACTCCTCCCAAGACTCAATGCTCATAAGACTCCCATCTCATTAATTTAATTAGTCTGATAAGGACTCTCATCATCTCATTAACTCAAACTCAATTGGGCCTTTCGGCCTATCATCTCAATTATCTCATCAACTAAATTTTCATTCAATAGCTCAAGGCTTAGATCAATCATTAAGAAGAAGTCAATTAGACAAATCTCTAGAGTTCAATTATGAATACACATGGAACCATCAATCTCTATTAACTCATCATCATGCTCACATCACATTAACAATCAACTTACTCAAGCTAAGTCTAGACTCAATCCCTGGTTCATTCACGCAATATTTTATGAAATAACATATAGGATTTGTGAAATAACTCATGTAAAATATTTATTCGGTAAATTAAGTTTGTGATAACCATCAACACACGAAATACATGTAATATATAATTTACAAGAAAATATTCAAGAATATGTATGTAGACTCATTATACGCTCAACTCCTTTATCATCATCATTGGGGGCACATGAAAGGACGATTCCCTGTTTTAATTTAGCCTTACATAGCTACTGTGAAGCTTTGATACATAATCTCGTAAGAACTCTCCTCAAGCTCCTCGAATTATCGCTTCTCGTCTCTTTTCTTTAGCCCTTGTCTTTGTTAAAAACTTAGAAAGGCCTAGGAATGGGGGATTAAAACTCTTTTTACGCTCAAAATGACCCATTTAGACTATGTTTTAAGTTTAGGAGGGGTTGGAAAAGGTGTTGAATATCCCTCATAAAAACTGAAAAAAGTTCGCTTCGGGGTGGCATGGGCCGCGATGCGGACATTGTATATTTTTGGATTTTTTCGCTGAAAATTCTCTGATCAAGTTTTCTAATCTCGTAGAAAATATTTAGACCAAGTCTAAGTGTATCTTTGGGGCAGGTCCGCATCGCTGGCCTGTTGCATACTTACTGAAAATCGATTTTGCATAAAAAATTATCTTTTGATCTGGTTGCTCTAAAAATCAACCGAGACTACTTTCCCACTTAATATTTATGTTGATCGCATTTTCAGCCTCAGATTTGTTATCGGAGGTTGGGAAGACTCATTATGGGCACGTCTCTCATCTAGGGATATTTTGGTAATTTTATCGGGTGTTACACCATATCTCTCTTGGAATCATTCATCCTCGAATGATGAGTAAAGATAGACATCAAGGCACGAATACAATCAAGACTCCTCTCAATACTCAATCAATCAATCAAACTCTTGATTTCTCATCAATCTTAAACAATATCTTCTCAGACTCAGGAGTAGTTACATAGACTCAAGAATAGACAAATCGATTTAGATCAAGAGTTAGGAAACTACCTTCAATATTCTCATTATTGGGCATGAATGGAACATTAGAACTTAATCAATTTGAATCATTTAAACGTCTCGTTAATCAGTCAGTCGAAATCAAGATGGAAGTCATCAATTCCAATCAAGAATGGGACTATCGTGATATACAAGACTCTATGCACACTCTCAAGCTCAGCTCCTCATCTCAATTGTGCTCTTTTTCATGGCACTCTACTCCATCAATCGAAGCTTCTAGCTCCTATTCAAATCTCTATCTAACCACATCCTTCTTTTCTGTTCAAGTCTAATTTAAAGCTTGAAATTGTTATTCCTAAGATGATCATATTCATACAAACCTAACCCTCAAGACTCAAGATCTATGCTACCACCGGGACTTTCATTAAGAAGATACTACTCCTTCTCACTGCTCTAACATATCTACCTGGAACACCTATTCAAAAGTCATCAATAGCCTTCTCTAATTACTCATATGATGACTCATATAATGACAATCATGCATTCATGCCTATCACTCTAACCACTTCAACTATATCTAAGAATTATCAAGTCTACTTAGAACTTCTACCTCCACCATTGAATGAGCTCTCACTCAGAGACATCCGCCATTGAATGAGCTCTCACTCAGAGACACACCAACATACTCTTACCATGGGGTATTCTAATATACCTTTACACATCATAAGGTCTCATCTCTCCCTATCTCTATCCCTATATAACACAAGTACAACACCACTATCACAATAAGGATACCTTCACTCCTCCTCATTTACCCTCGCTCTCAGTCTACTCCTATCAGTACCACTATTTGGACCTGAAGGAACTCATCATCTCCCCCTTTGGCAAAATCCAAAACTACTACCTCTCCATGCAAAAATAAAGCACAATTATTCATCTAGAACTTTATACTTTACATCCTACCATCAACAATGGCATGACAATCCAAAGGTCAATGCATGCGTAAGATGATATCAGAATCATTCACATTCGACTCAAGTAGATCAATTGTGGTACATCTATGGTGGACAAGAATGGTCAATTTCTATCAGCTCACTTAATTAGGATCAGCTCATCAATAAGGGGAGGGTCACAAAATAATGTGGCACCTGAGTCAAACAAATCATAGCTATCATAGGGGAGGAATCAAAACATACCAGTGACATCATCTGGCAAATTTTCCTGAGCTTAACAACTTTTCATGGCATACAATCGATTTGAGCCCAAAGTAGTACCCCTCTGATCCCCTCTAGCTGGTGGTGTCAGCATAGATGATTGGGACTTGTTGGACCACATTGGACATTCCCTCTGAAGGTAACCCATTTGGCCACACTTGTATGATCTTGTACTTCCACCACAACATTCTCCCAAGTGAAATTTGCCACACGTGCCACAAGGTATCTTGCCTTGGAAACCTTGAGCCACACTAGTAGATGAAAGTCCTATTCAAAAATGACTCCCATTCCCATTCTCTGTCTTACCAACCTCATGGATGGATATCTTGGCCCTTTTAATTCTTAACTCTTCCCTGTTGTGTTGTCTCTCCTTATCAGCTTATTGTACATAGGTCATTAACCTTCCAATATCTATATCACTCACAAGCATAGCTCCCCTCCCATCCTTTTTTAGCCCTCTTTTTAGCCCATCAAATACATTCCCATTCTCCTTCTCATATCCGTAACCATATCCGAAGCATAGCAAGATTGTTGAGTGAATTTAAGCCCATAATCTTGCACATTCATAGAGCCCTATTTCAAATTCAAAAACTCTCGTACCTTGGCCTCCCTCCATTCCCTTGGAAAGAAACACCCAAGAAAGCTTCCTTAAACACTACCTAAGACAGCAATGAGGCTTCCTCTCTTCTACACTTCTTCCACTGATCAAACCATAGTTTGGCCACACCCTTGAGCTGGTAGGCAACCAATTCAACTCTATCAACATCAACCACGTGCGTAACCTAAAACACCTTCTGGAGCTCATCGATGTAGTTCTCAAGATCCTCATTGGGTGTAGACCCTGTGAACTCAGACGTGTTTATCCTCAAGAATTAATGGACTCTAGATATGTCCTTTGCATTATGTCTACCCACTCCTTGCCTTGCAACAGGTATTGTGATAGCCTAGGCTAGATTTTGGATAGCCTGGCGAAGCTCAATATTAGAAATTTCAGTTTATGGGGGATGCTTGTAAAGAACAAAAATTTTGAAAGACTTTATCTAACCTCATAACATCGCCCCGCGAGAAAATTTAACCAACTGTCACATCATGGGAGGCCTACATTGCTAGTGTGAGGTCACACGGAATGTGTGGCCTCCAGTGAAGGGTTACATGGCCACAATTTTGATTACAGAGGCTTGACAGGGAGTTTCGGGCTAATGCACGTCACACCGAAACCCCACACGGGCTGTGTGGTGTTTCACGGACCGTGTGGTGTGCCATGTGATGGCCTTGCACCTAGAAACCCAAGTAACATGCTAATTATGGGCACACATCCACCCACACGGTCCGTGTGGTGTGTCACGGGCCGTGTGGCCCACCGTATAGCTCACGGCTTCAAATTTGTTTGAGTACAAAATCACCGTCTCGTAAATTTTTCATATAAGATTTTTATTAGTATTATTTCACTCCCTTGACACAACCTGTGTAGTGTCACATGGGTCGTGTGGCTGTCCATGTAAAGCTCGGTCACATTGAAAAATTCTAAGTGTTGAACATTACGAAAACTTGCCTAAGTATTGTCTCACGGGAACTGTTCACGGCCCGTGAAGTTCCTCACAAACCATATCAGTGTCAATGAGACCATGACGACCCAATTTTCATCCATTTCATTAATGGCATTTACGAAATTATGGTTTATTTTAATTGTGTTTTATGATCTTTTTACCTATCCTAGACCCCTAAATCAACTGATATCCTTCCATTTTAATTCACTTTCATTGGAAGCACTCTCTCTCTCAAATCATTCCTAAAAATCCTCTCTAAGCTCTCCTCTCAAGACTCAAGGTAGGGTTCAATTGGAGTTTCAACTTCAAGCTAAATTCTTCTCAATTTCAGCTTCCCAATCAAGGTATGTGAGATTCATTCTTGGCCCCTTTCAACCAAGAAGACCCAAACTCCTTTCAAGTGATTTTCATGAACTTTAACTTACTTTAAATATGGGTTTCATTATTTGATTTCGTTAAATTCAATTGAAGTGTGGTGTGCTTTATTGATGATTTTAAGTTAATTTAAGACCTTATATTATAGTTGCATTGAGATTATGAAATTACGAATGTGCATGTGCCCTTTAAAGCTTAATTTATGCATGGGTGATCTATATTATGATTTAAATGTGAATTTAATTATTGATTTACTTTATTTTCATAGTATATTGTTGATTTTAGATTGAATCTATATTACCCATACTATTCTCACATCATTCATTACATTTACATTCATGAACATTGGTTTTTATGAAAATTATGAAGTGGGTTAAGCCCAACTATGTTTTATGATATGATTTTTTGATAAGATTTTGGGTTATGACAAGAATGTGATCACATATATTTTTTATGATTATGGCTTTTTGAGCGTTTTGGGTGCTTACATCGTTCCGTATATGTAGATGAGTTATTCCTTGCATGAGTATCATGATTATGATTTATGGTTTGGCATTTGAGCCTAAATGTGCATTGAACGATTTTGAAATGAATATTGTATCTCTTGAAAGCGCATGTATGTATAAGTATTCATGTGGGATGTTTTGACTTAGCACCGATGGATTGGGGGTCCTCTCCCTTTCCTCGAACTATGTGCCAATATAGGAATGGAAGGCATTACCGAAAAGACTGGGTCGTAAGGAATGATTATTCATTTTTTTGGACATGATGTCATTTTGGAAATCCTTCTGAAAAGCGTGGCCGTAAGGAAGGTGACCATCCACAAAAAAACTTGGTCGAAAGGTGTGATGTAGATTACCTTTGGCAAGTAATCTTATCCTACCGATGGAAAGTCTCTATTAGACTAATTCATGTCATAGCTCGCATGAGTTTGATTTGTAAGTTATAGTCCATCCCCACTATATATGAGCATTATTGCATTTCATGCATCATGAATTTCATGACATATTGTATACTACTCTTCTTTGGACATATGATTGGTTCCACATTATGTGCCCTCGCCATCTAATATTGATACGAAGGTTTGATAAGTCATATGCATTGCATGCCCACATACTTAGTACATTCATACATACTAACGCATACTCTATGCCTACATGATTTTACCATGTAGGGGTCGAGCCTTACGGTTATCCATCGTTCGATAGTTAGCTGAGTCCCAAGAGTTGATATTGTGGTGAGTCATGTCTTCCCAGGTCAAACCCCTTCCTTCAACCTATGTTATGTACTATTTACTATCTTAATTAAGGGTGAGCCAAGGACATGTCTTGGCCCCCATCCCATCTTATGACTAGAGGCATTGTTGGACATCTTGTAGACTCTCGAAGATTCTACATGTTATGTGTTGTATTTGAAACTTATGACTTCGGTAATCAATTGGGTGTGGCTAACATGGACAGAATATGGGAATTATGATATGTGTACCTATTTGATGTGGGAATGTGGAAGATCCTAAGCCCCGTATTACCCCCATAGAGTGAGTCATACGTACCCGCCCCTTAGTTCTTATGTGCTATGTGCTATGTGGTTCCATGTAAATCCCTTTACCTTTGATATCTCTATAGTATGAGTTCTATTTTCCCATTCCTTATAACTATATGTTTACTATTTGAAAGCACTTCTGAACCGATGATGTGGATTTGGATACTTTGAGGCTTGTTTGGGGACTCTCGGGTTCCCATTCATCGTATCACTTCTAGGGCCTAGGCCTTGGTCGTGACAGCTCAGCAAGTATGGCTAGACCTATAGGTTCATCACGTCCCTAGGGCTCAGGTTGGTTGACATTTTGTCTGACAGGACGCCTTCTACCTATGACCTCTCTTCTTGGAGGCATGATCATAACTCTACAAACGCGTAAGCATGAGTTAAAAGAGAGCTTTTATAGAGTTTAACTCTATCACACGAATCGGAATATGAAAGAAGTGTAACAATTCCTAATGTCCTATAGCCTCTTGCTTATAAAGAGTGGTGCATAACACGCCCATAAACAAGACCCTACTAGACACGGCTTCGTAAACTCCCTAGGGCACTTAAAATCTGTGCTCTGATATCAAGTTTGTAATGCCCCAGGAGGGTATCCTAGACATTGCTAGTCTACAAGCAAACCATTTGGCCTCATCACACTCATTCATTCATTTATCATAACTAATAAATCAATTAGCAGAAAACTATGATAATAAAGATGGAAAATCTGAGTCTCAAAGATCATAAAAATAAAATAGGCTAGTCTGAAAGAAGCTAGCTCAACAGAATCTCAACTCAACAACTCAACTCTAGTCTATAAAGCCTCTATCACTATCGAATTGGTGTGAATGATAGACCCATGACTACCTTATCTCAAAAGTAAAGCTAATCTAAAGTCCGACTCTAACAACTAGATGAAATAAAATAAGGATCCTCCAAAGTAAGGGAGGATCACCAACTCAGCTGAATCCACTAGATCCTCAACAGTATGCCTGTTAACGATCTCTAGTACCTGCATCGACATCAAAAAATGATGCAGTCTAAATGAACGTCAGTACATGAAATGTACGAGTATGTAAAATGGTTGAATGACATAGATATAGGAAAAATAAGATAGAATAATATCAACTCAGTAGATACTCAACCAGAATGTCAAATGTCTATCTAAAGTAAGAATAAAGAATAGATAAATGACCCATCAATGCCAATCAAAACTCATCCACTCAACTCGACTCAGAGTACTATCAATGTGGGACTTATTTGGGAGTTTATCTTATTCGAAAAAAGTCACTTATGAACCAATAATTATACAACAATCTCACTGATGTTGCCACATACGTTCTGTACTTGCTAAGTAAAGAAAGAATCGAATCCATAATGGTTCCGGATAATCTATCGATTAAGTGCTATTGTTTCAGGATAATAAGATAGAGACATGTCTGACTTTAACGGACTTAGTCCTTAGATAAGAACATGTCCGACTTTAACGGACTTAGTCCTTAGATAAGAACCTGTCCGACTTCAACGGACTTAGTTCACAAAATAGAAACTTGTTCGACTTTAACGGACTTAGTCTACTCCTTTGCTCGGCGACGTAGTTAATGAGTTCGAGTTGATTAGTCTACTCCTTTGCTTGGTGACGTAGTTAATGAGTTTGAGTTGGACTTACTCTTACTTGTTTCGGTGCTCGATACTCCTTCCAAGACTCAATTCTCATAAGACTCAAATCTCAATAACTCAATTAGTCTCATAAGGACTCTTATCATCTCATTGACTCAAACTCAATTGGGCCTTTTAGTCTATCATCTCAATTATCTCATCAACTAAATTCTCATTCAATAGCTCAAGATTTAGATCAATCATTAGGAAGAAGTCAATTAGAAAAATTCCTAAAGTCAATTATGAATACTCATGGGACCATCAAGCTCTATTAACTCATCATCATGCTCACATCACATTCACAATCAACTTACTCAAGTCAAGACTCTAGACTCAATCCCTAGGTTCAGTCATGCATTATTTTATGAAATAACATATAGGGTTTGTGAAATAACTGATGTAAAAATATTTATTCAGTAAATTAAGTTTGTGATGATCATCAACACATGAAAATACATGTAATATATATAATTTACAAGAAAATTTATAAGAATATATATGTAGACTCATTATGCTCTCAACTCCTTTATCATGATCAATGGGGGCACATGGAAGGATGACTCCATGTTTTAGTTTAGCCTTACATACCTGGTGTGAAGCTTTGATACTCAATCTCATAAGAACTCTCCACAATCTCCTTGAATTCTCACTCATTTTTTCTTCTCTTTAGCCCTAGTCTTTGTTAAGAACTTAGACAGGTCTAGGAATAGGGATTAAAACCCTTTTATGCTCAAAATGACCCATTTAGATCATTTTTTAAGTTTAGGAGGGGCTGAAAAAGGTCTGGAATGCCCCTCATGAAAATTGAAAAAAAGTTCCCCTTGGGGTAGCATGGTCCGCGACATGGACATGGTATATTTTTTAGTTTTTCGTTGAAAATCCTTTGATCGAGTTTTCTAATCCTATAGAAAATATTGGGACCAAGTCTAAGTGTAACTTCACGGAAGGTCCGCATCGCGGGCCTATCGCACACTGTACTTGGAAATTATTTTCGCATCGAAGAATCATCCTTTTATCCAGTTGCTCTAAAAATCAACTAAGAGTACTTTTCCACTCAATTTTTGATGTCGATGGCATTTTCGGCCTTGAATTTGTCATCAGAGGTTGGGAAGACGCATTATGTGTACATCTCTCATCTAGGGGTATTCTTGTAATTTTACTGGGTGTTACACTTATCCTTTGATAAAGTAATTCCATGTCTACAAGTAAGAAATCCCTTTCTGAAATTTTGCATGTTAATCCTTGAAAGAATAATGTCAATATAAAGCCCTTAATACAAGCCTAATATCCTATATTTACAATCTCGCATAATCTTGATCCCAAGGATATGAGCTAGTTCTCCCAAGTCTTTCATATCAAGCCTAGCCTTCTACTATTAACGATAGCATAAACTAGAATCAACCACTGACATAAACATAATAAGATGAATCAAGAAATATGAAATTCAAAAAATACTAACCTGTTGAAGAATTTGCACAACTCGTTATAACCAACAAATTCAGACCTCTAACCTTCTTTACTAGCCTTCTACTGTTAACCTTCACTAACCTACTATATTACAAAGTCAGACATTATCTTAACCAGCCGTCGAACCTTCTACCTTTATACGCAACCTCCACTTATTTCTATCTAAGGTCATGTCCTTGGTGACATGAAGTTGTGTCATTTCCTGTCTACTCATCTCCCCTCAATACTTTTTTGATCTACCTCTACCCCTCCACGTAACCCCTACATCCAACCTCTCGTACCTCCTAACAAGAGCGTCAGCACATCTCCTCTGCATATGCCCAAACCAGCACATTCTCGTTTCTACTATTTTACAGCAACAGAGGCCACCCTTAAATTTTTCCGAATGATCTCATTCCGAATTTTATCTCTCCTGGTATGCCTACATATTCACCTCAAGATCCTCATCTCTGCAACCTATATTTTCTAACATGTGAGTTTTTGATTGGTCAACCCTCCACCCCATATAGCAAAGATGGTCTAACCACCATTCTATAATATATACCTTTAAGTTTAGGTGATATCTTCTTATCACACAATACTCCATAGGCAAGCCTCCATTCCGTCCATGCTACCCTAATACAATGTGTGACATCATCATTGACATCGCCACTACTGTGGACGATGGACCTAATATATTTAAAACAAAATTCTCTTGGAAATAAAAATTTCTCTTGGAAATAGATTGAGTGCTAAGCCTCACTTTAATGTCTTCTTCATCCCTCACAATACTATATTTTCACCCCAAGTATTTTATTTTAGGTGTGCTCAGTTTGAACCCTTTTGATTCCAATGTATGTCTCTAAACCTTCAAGCTATTACTATGTTTATCTCGAGTCTCATCAATCAATACTATATCATCCGTAAATAGTATACACCATAGAATCACCTCCTAAATAGATCGTGTCAACTCAACAATTACTAAGGAAAAAAGAAAAGGGTTCAATATAAATACTTGATGAATTCCTATCTCAATAGAAAATACTTTGAGTCTCATCCCATCTTTCTTACTAGCTCCGTCATATATGTTCTTTGTCACCCTAATATACACCATTGGAATACGTTTCGCCTCTAGAAACCTCTATAGGACATCCCTCGAAACATTATCATATGCCTTCTCAAGATGAACACCATATGAAGATCCTTCTTTCTTTCCTTATATTTCTCTACTAGTCTCTTAACAAGATGAATTATTTCTGTAGTCGACCGTCTCGACATGAATCCAAAAAAATTCTTAGATATAGGACTCCTTTTCTCATCCTCATCTCTACCACTCCTATCATATACCTTCATAGTGTGGCTTAACAACTTGATACCCCTATAATTATTATAGTTTTGAATATTGCCCTTGTTCTTGTACAATGGAACCATTGTACTCCTCCACTCATCGACCATCTAACCAATCTTCAGAATTGCATCAAACAACTTAGCCAACCACTTCATACCATCCTTGACCGTGCTCTTCCAAAAATCCATTGGAATCTCATCGGATTCAATCACTCTTCCTCCTTTTATTCTACTTATAGCACATCTAACCTCCTTAGATCTTAAACGCCTGTAGTAACAAAAATTTCGATGACTATCAGAGTGCGCCAAATTATCCAACTCAATATCTTTGTCATTTATTTCATTTAAGAGTTTATGAAAATAAGCTTGGCACCTTTGCTTCACGGAAGTCTCATCCATCAACACCTCACCCTCCTTATCTTTGATGTACTTCACTTGGTCCAAGTCGCGAGCTTTTCTCTCTCTCTCTCTCTCTCTCTTGTGAGCCTATACAATCTCTTTTCCTTGCCTTTTTCACCTAACTCAATATACAAATATTCCATATTGTTGTCTTAGTACTCGTGATCGCCGTCATTACTTTTGCCATCATCATCTTATAGATATCCTTAAACCTTTGTTTTTCATCCTCATCTATGCACTCCAACCCTTTTGTATAGGCAATCTTCTCAGCTTTTACTTTGCCTTGAACTTCTCCATTCCACCACCAATCATCTTGATGTCCACCAAAGGTCCCTCTTGATACCCCCAATTCTAGGTAGCTACCTTTCTAATTCAACTAGTAGTAGTGTCCCATATGATGTTCATATCTCCACTACTACTCCATGCCCCTAAACTATTCAAATCTCTCCATCTAATCATCCGTTGAGCATAAATAGCCTCCTTCCTCTTATCCTTCTAATCTCTAAATCCATCACTAGAAGCCTATGTTGAGTGAAAATATTTCCACTCAGAATAATCTTTCAATTCTTACAAAGACATGTATCACCTTTCCAAAGGAGTAAATAATTAATCTGACTCTTAGCTATCGTACTATGAATCAAGTGATTTTTCTTCTTCATAAAATATGAGTTAGCAATAAGCAATTCAAAGACTTTAGCGAAATCTAAGAGAGACGTTCTACCCCCAAAGCCAAAGCCTCCATAAACACGTCAAAACCACTAGAAGTTGCACTAATATGTCTATTAAAATCTCCCCTAATGAAGATTTTTCTGTATCGGCTACACCTCTCAAAAACTCATCTAAGTCCTCTGAAAAGAGTTGCTTTACTTCCTCATCCAGGTCCACTTGAGGCGCATAGGCACTAACTACATTCAATATATGACTACGAATCACAAGTTTAATAGATATCATCCAATCATTAATATTCCTAACCTCAACCACACACTCCCTAAGGTTTTCATCTACTAGGATACATACTCCATTTCTATCCCTTGCCCACCAAAGTACCATAATTAAATCAATTTATGTCCCAATCGAGATTTGGTACCTACCCATCTGGTTTCGTGACTTAAGCCTCTTCACTAACTCTATGGACTTCCCTGTGAGTAATCCTATATTCCATGAACCTACTTAAGTAAGCCCGTTCCTCTCTTACCACTATTACCCCTTGCCTCCGACCTCAACCGACGACATTACCCTAATCCTTTATCAAACTCCAACGCCACAAAATGAAGAACTAATAACTAAATAAACTACAGAAGATCAAGAATATACAATAGTATACAAAACAGTAAAACATATGCTAGGTACGATGCACAATAATCAATATGCAAAAATGAGAACTCAAAAAAAGAATAATGAGCAATTTAATAAACTTCCTAAAAATAACATTTCACACAAATAAATAAAAGAAGAGAAAATCAATTCAATTTCACAATAAATGTTTCCAAGAAAATTAACCCAGAATGAGATATACTAAAATATTATACAATTGATCATGAGATAAATAGTCAAAGGGCAGAGATAAATCAAGGGAAAAAATGGATAAGAGATAAAATATATGTAATAGTACACAATCAACAACTTGACAAAAAAGATATATCTAAATAGAGGTAATTGTTGAAAAGAACTCTAAATAGCTCAAATTTTGTATAAGAAATGAAAATAGATCTGAAAATAAAAAATTAAAGGCAACCTGAGCAAATGTGAAGTTATTTTTAAAATATATAATTTGAAATTTGAAGAGAAGAACCCAAAATCTGACTCTTGCAATCTTTTCTTTAATGGATAAGTCTTGAAAATTGGATAAACCATACAATCTTCAAAAATCTTGAATATGGGGTTGAGTGAATCCAAATGAAGTCTAGGAATTGTGGGTCTTGAACCAATTCTTGATGAACCCGTGTTTCTAGCAAATTCACAAATTTCAAACAACAACAATTGGGTCCACTTGAGAGACAGACCACTGAGGTTAGAAGAGAAAGATATTGATACGTGGTTGATTGAATTCGAGTGAGGTCTAGGAATGATAAGCCTTTGAACCAATTCTTTGATGAACCCAGTATAGAAGAAGCAACAATCTTGAATTAGAGATTCCCAATTCATGATGCGTACACCAAGGTTTAGAAAATTTAAAATCATAAATGACAATAAACTCAAAAACATTTTTTTTACTTAATTAGCAATTTTTTTTCTATATTAACTATTTAAAAGTATTTGAAAAAAATTGAAAGAATTAAATTCAAAAGATTCGTGTAAATATCACATCTTCTAAGTCTTTCTCCTTTTCTCTAGTACGATTGGTTAGTGACACATAGTAGGGACCGCAGATTAATTTCATAGAGACTTCCAATTATAATATTAATTTATAGTAGAATAAATTAAATTAACCTTATAGTAATCAATTACATATTATTCTATTAAAAAATTATTACTGCTTTTATTGATACGATTTTAAAATCTATCATTACATCTTATTTAACTCCCCATGTTATAATTACCGATACCAATCAATTCAATCAAATTTTATAATAAGTTAATTAATCGACTAATTTAATCCTTTATTATCTTGCTTACTTATTTCACATGACGGATACAAAATCCCCCTACAGAGTTATCACATGAAAACTTATAAGAAACTATAAAGGAGTGCTTCAACTCGAGACCGAGACACGATTCTATTAACTAATTATTATTTCGCTGATGTGATTTTTCATTATCCAATCTATTAGGAATTTATTGACTCATTGAAAAGTCTCACTTTTGAATAGATTAAAATAATGAAATGAATTACATAGATCGTATCAAGATTAAGGGTATAAATACATGTAATAGACCCGAAAATTTATTTATAAATATTTACAACATAAATAAATATCTCTAGTTGATCCAATACATACAAAATATACTAACACATGAAGTTAAAATTTAACCATTCCTATAATCAAGATCTTATTATATTTAATCTTGTGGTACAATAATCAAGATGTTTGTCCTTCTTAATCTTTAATTGTGAATATTAATTTATAACTCATATGTATCGATAATTTTTAATTTTTTTTGTATGAATTAAATTACTCCATATACAAATAATAGTCTTTACAAGAAATTAAATAAAAATACTATAACTCAGTTTCATGGTTAGTAATTTATCCTAACAAGGTAGTATGACTTATCTCTTCATGCTGAACATGTATTGTGAATCAGATGTCTGAAAAAAATTGATTAGTAAAGGTTGATAAGAGTACACTAAATAAACACGAATTTATGGTTTTTTTTTACACAATATAAATTTATGGATCAAGTTTCATATTTTATATATAAAAAAAATTATATTTGGAATTTTTAGTTCTTCTATTTGAAGAATTTAAAATTTAAAATTTAAAATTTAAAGTTAAAGTTGAAATTTATGTGGATTTTGATAAACAAATGCCAAATTATATTAAAACCATGATCTCAATCCTATGGATTAACATCTAATTAGTAATTAACTTATCAACTTTATACTTTGCGAGTCACTCACGTACTCTCAAGTAAAACAAGCTCTTTTTTTGTACGGCCTAAAACAAAATCCTTCCTCCAGCTCTATGGCCTTATCTGTCAAACTACACATATTGCTCTTATTTTCATTAAGAAAAGATGTGAGTTTCGTGAACAGGATTTCAGCCTAAAATGGACCGAAAGTGATGTATCATACATGACTACAAAAAAGAAATTACATTGCACAATAATTGATAAATTCTCTTGTGGATGGATGGATCTAAAAAATCTAAAAAAACACATCCAAAAATAGTGTGGAATTAAGGACTAATGTCGCAGATCTCTTTAGAAATAGACATATATTAATGATGTTTGTTTTGGTATAAGATTCGATATTATAATTTCTACAAATGCTCATTATATTAACCCCACTAATGGTTTTTGTCAAATTCAAAATCAAGTCATGATAACACCTATCTTAATATAAGTACAGAAGTAAATTAAAGAAAATGGGAAAGTAATAGTCTAAAATAGGGGTGTCAAACGAGGAGTGAGGGGAGGGGATGAGTTGAAATTGATAATATTAAAATGAGTTGAAATAGAAATTAGAATGAGTTATGACTCGTCCAAATTTACTTTGAACTCAAACGGGTTGAGCTAAAATGGCTAAAATTTGGGTTTGGTCATGACCCACTCAATCTTAATAATTTTAACGTATTATCATTTACATTTTATAACCACATTTTGAATTTCAACTCAAAAAAATAAAAATAAAAAGTTACAAATAAATAGATAAATCATAGAAAATATAAAATAGATATAAAACATACATTACATCGATGCAAAAAAGAGCCTTAGAATGAATTGAAATTGGAGATTAAATTGGAATCAATTGAAGACTCTTTTAAAATGGTTTAAGGTTTGAATGGGGTGAGATTAAACCTAATTCAAATTAGTTTGAGCCCAACTCTTAAAGCTTTTGACAGATTAAACGAATTATTTTTATTTGAGCTCATTTTAACACCCTTAGTCTAAAAGCTAGAAAATCTTCATAAAATAACACAACAATATAATACAAAATCATCCAATACTCAGTGCCACTTGTACCAGAGAAATATATTATAAAAACTGACTACATAATTGCATGTACAGTACTAAAGATAAGTTATAAATATAGATAAACTGGGTCAAAGTTTCAAACAAAAGAAACTCATTGCAACTTCAAATTAACACCACTGCATAATATCAAGAATTTTGCTGAAGTCTAGAACTAGGATATACATTAAAAAAAAAAAAGGAAGAATATGGTGAGTGCAAATCACACTCAATATGCATCATTGGTGTATCGGACTTAAGGAGTAATTATTTTGCATAAAAAATAATAAATAAATCTGCGCATAAAAAAGTTTCAACAATTCATACAATGCCATATAAAGATAGCACAAACATCTATAATATGATACGTGATGCAATACAATGCAATGATGTCATCAACATACACCTAACCTTTCCTGGTTGTTCTGATATGAGGTGAGATCCATATGATATTTTACAGATTCATATAACTCCAGAAGTCTTTTTCATCGGGCATGCAATTCGAAATTTACTCTCACTATCGAGTAGTAAATCTTCTTTGGATAATTTTTCTTAGGTATGTAAATTTGAAAAAAACATTGAGATTAGAAAATAAATATACTCATGTAGAACAATTTCCATTAGACATGCAATTTATTTCAAAGCATAATTTTCGTAACACCAAATCACTAAAAATCAATGAGGATTAGCATGAATGCATGATCACGAGATAGTAATAATTTTAGGATATAATAAAAATATACAAAATTCCTTTATCAATACAAATATAGGCTACAAACTTTATTGATTAAACTTATTATCCTCATAATCGTGCTCGTAAGTTATGCAACTTGATGAACTCTTGGACAAAAATGATCACAAGATTCTAGTCGTTCACCAGATAAAACACCCAATTCAGGTATCATCATCTTAACTCAATTTCATTAAATAATTCTATCACATATATCACCCACCAAATCATATTTCACATAAATAAGTACTGATAAAGTAAGGTATAGGAGAAAGAAAATCATAATATAACTCGAAGGTCGAGAAAAGCTCACAAATCTTACAATACTACTTTTTCTCTTTTTAGAGTATCAAAATTCTTTTAATTTAGCAAGAACACGATCTAGACGTGAAGCTTAATCAAACAATATACACAATACTGTATTATAAAAGTTTAAATAGATTTTGGTTAAAAGTCACCTTGAAACTCAATTAATAAAATAAAAATTTCTTTTAAATAATAAGGAATTCAAATCAATAGTTCATAAAAAAATGGATACGAATTGACTTCTAATTTATCGAGAATTTAAACAAAATCATTGGGTTGAAAACCCTCAATTTCAACCTTCCTAAACACCGGTCAAAGAAAAAATTGTGGAAAAACAATTAATTAGAAATTAAGAACTTACCTCCTTTCAATGACAAAAAAGAAACCAAATATTACTCCAATTCGATCTCTAGAAGTCCTCCAATGGTAGAAGGAAGTGCCTAATCATGGATGTTTTAAATTCATAATTATTTTATATTGATCAATTTGGTATGTCACGCCCTGAGGGCATACCCCTGGCGTGACTGACACTTGGAGAACTATTGCTGATTCTCCAAGAGAATCACCTGGTCTCATCATCACATCATACTCAACCGTGGAAGAATACTCAAGAAAGACTATCAATGTAAGTAAATACTAAGTCTCTTTCAATAATAGTTTCCAATAAACAAGAGTTGGAAAATAAGTAACAATCGACTATTTCTACTCAATGTCTATGAAGCCTCTATCCAATATAGAAGGTGTCAAGACAAGTCCCAGCTACCTCTAAAGATATAATACTAATACTCAGATAAATGAAGAAAATAAAGGCTCCTCTGAGTAGCAAGGAGGGCTCACCGAAATCTGAAAGCAAAATCTGGACTTCAATGATGTGCTTGCTGGAGACCTCTATCACCTATATCTGCATCATTAATGATGTAGGCACAAATGAACGTCCGTACATGGAATATACTTGTATATAAATGGCTAAAGAAACAAGTAAGGCTCGGGCACAAATCAATCAACTCGGCTCAACAATCAACTCAATAATTCATAACTCAACTCAATGAATATGCAGGTTTAAGAATAAAATTATGTTTGAAAATAGACTCAGTGTTATGTAGCCTATTTTAAAATATTTCATATCATGTCATCCATTGCTTGGGAGTTTCTCTTAAACGACATCCAATCCCACCACCTTTAGTTTGGTGATGTACAACGAAGGCGATGTTATTGCCACGCTTGTCCAATACTTGCAAGGCAAATGACGATCAAACCTCTCTTGGATCCAAAATTGATATCCATCTTTATAGGACATGAGTCGCCTGAATTAACGACACAA
Organism: Solanum rostratum; assembly: GCA_029948455.1. Classification (NCBI taxonomy): domain Eukaryota; kingdom Viridiplantae; phylum Streptophyta; class Magnoliopsida; order Solanales; family Solanaceae; genus Solanum; species Solanum rostratum. The sequence continues at coordinate 56,197,759 of CM057048.1, forward strand.
CTATCTTACGTTGGTAACGTAGTTTATGGGTTAGAGTTGTTATCAACCTGTTCCTATATTGGTGCTCAATACTCTTCCAAGACTAAAATATGCTTATGTCAATCAACTCAATCAACTCTTTATGTTTTATTCCAGTCAAGCTCAATCCAATCATTCAACAACTCAACCAGTCAGGACCATCAATCATACATACTATCAAGACTTTTCAAACATTCAAGTCTCTAACTCAAATGATTATTTAGACTCCAATAAGTCATGCTTATCACAAAATACATGTAAGATGCTCATCATGCTCAATTTACTCAATTCGATAAATCAAAATTTTAGTTAAGTCAATACAACAAGCATTCCATATATGATGCAATTTAAGGTTTACATTTTCAAGCATAACTAATAACTTAATTTCATATAAGCAACAAGCGATTTATCAACTTGTTCATATATATTCATGAGGACTCGAAACAAACGCAAGCAACTCAAAGATTTAGACTGTGGGATTTTCATTACTTAATTTTTACTCACAAATTTGACTCAAGTAGACAAAAGGGCGTGTGGACAAACTCAATTCAATGCTTTAAGTACACTTACATACCCGGAATTACAGTGAACGATAAACTCTTGAACAAATTTCAATCACACACTCAGAACCCTACCTTTTCTCCCTTTTTGGATGCTCTCAAGGTTTCTAAGTGTTCAATGAGGAGTAATACCCCTAGTGTCACGACCTAAACCTAGGGCCTAGCCATGAAATGACAAATATGATACTCAAAGGCATTCATCCCATTCAAGTCTCATGATCATATCATAAATATTCATAAAGTAAAATAAGCATATATAAGAGAATAAGCAAGTGGAATATATAAAACTAAGAAATCATAGTTTTCGTAGGGGAATATATATCAATCTGTGATGTCCAAAACATGCATCTACATCATAGATCTTTGCAGGGTCTAGAACATAACGTACTAGCTCACCCTCAAGATATATATCAAAATAAAATTATATGGTTTCAACATATAAAAATATCATAAATAGGCTTGTTGCAAAAGTATGAGAACTCACCAGCAAGTCTTCAAATTTGGAACCCAGATCTAGCCACAAAACCGAATAGTTGTCTCGTCATCTGTCCCTGCATAGTTAGATCATGTAGGCAAAGAAGTATGCATTAGTACGTGGAATATACTACATATGTAGGTATTCCCTGAATCAAACGACATCAGAATAATATCAATATGCATACTCGTTATCAACAAGATAAGAACACAATATGCATGAGCGATGCAAGTCTAAAAATCATACGAAGAAGCATCATCAAATCCATTCATAACCTTAACATGCATATATGAGAATAAGACCATAACTGACATATATGACCATGCAGACTATTATATGGAATCCCAATTTTCTATCCACACCGAGTTAAAGAGTAGCCTACTTTGCCAGGGTAGACTATACCTTACCTTATAGGATCCTTCTAATATGCTATCAAAATACAATATTTTTTATGCTTTAAACTTGGAATTTGGTGTGTTCTCAATGTGATGTTAATTTATTTTATGTGTTTTTGTGTTATATTTGTAGGATTCCAAGGTTGGCCTTGATTTTGAGAAGAAATACAGAAGTTGATGATTTTTGATGCAGTATGAGACCCGTAGGTCATTCTACAGGTCGTAAAGTGGTTTCGTGGATAATTCTAGTGAGGGGAACATTTTTTGAAGTTAGTTCTACGTGCATGCAAACATTTTTGGAATAGTTTACGACTCGTAGGACATGGTTCGTACCCTAAGGATCAAAGATTGAGACTTTCTGAAGATTCATCAGAGGAAACCCCCTTACGGGCCGTAAACTATTTTATGGGTCGTAGAGGATGTGTCATAGACTTGAAGTCCAGAATTTCAACAGCTTTGTATGAGACCTTGATTACGGGCTATGGAAAGCAATATGACCTGTAAACAACTTCGTGAGGTGTGCCGACTAGCTATATTTTTTTATTTGGGACATGTATTTTAAAAATTATAAATAGGTTTTTATATTATTTTTCAGAAGTTTTGTGGATAGCACATAGAAACTCAGTAATTAGAGAAAAAATAGTGAGATTACATTGGAGAGTATTGAGAGCACTTGTTTTGATTTCATCTTTAATCTTGTGATTTTCTTTGAAGTTGGATTTGCTTGTTCTTAATTCAATTGTGTAAGTGCTCTATTATGTTGTTTCAATTCATAAGTCTTGCATCTACCCAAAGTATGAGTAGCTAAATCCACAACTAGGGTTATGGGAACCATGAAGAACTAACAAGGTAATATCGGATAATTCATAATTCTTGAAAAATGTGCATGCATGTATTAATTAACTCCCTTCGTTTTATATATTTTCTAGTGGTGGCCAACATTAGAACCCGCCTAGTGTTACTGACTATACCAAGGTAGTAATGAATAGAAAAAGAGATTAATTAACAGGATTTGATTGATGTGTTCTCATCTAATCAACCAAACTAGGCGAAGGGGAGGTTGTACTGGGACTAATAGGTAAGGTTTAGTAATGCACACTATTGGGATGGGCCAAGTCACATAGTGAAATTTGCCTCTCACATTTGACCAAAGGGCATGGTGAACTTAACTTACCATCCATCATGTACACAGTAGAAGAGAATTAGGTTATCTGGTGATACTAAGTTAGGGAATCATGGGGAACACAATACCTAGTTTCTCTCCATATTAATTTCACTTTTGTGTTGGTTAGTTTTATTTCTTCATTGATTATTGCAAACTCCCCCCTCCTGGGGAAGTAAGTCCGTTAGATACTCAAATTGCAGTAATTGAATTCTCTTGAGTCTACGCATTCCCTTGGGCATAACCTTGGTTAGGTTCTATTTATTGACATTGACCGCTTTATCCTAAAAAGAAAGGTGTAACTTGGGTGACATCAAGATTTTGGATTCATTGCCGGGGAATACAGCTAGACTTAGTTAATTTATAGTAATTTGGGTGTTAATCCTTATTTCCTATATTTTACATTTTTGTTGTTTTTTTGTTTCCTTTGTAGGGTGTAAGTGCAATGTATGCCCAATACAGAAAGTTGAGGCAGAACCTTGACTCCGTTTGACCCAGAGATCCACAGAATATTGAGAAGGATGACCCAAGATAATGCCAATAACGCGGCTAATGTAGCTCTTCAAAGGAATGAGAATGAAAATGTTAATCATGAGAATCCACCTCCTCTTGAGGATATTGCTCCACAACTAAAGAAAATTAATGCCAAATGCTTATCAGTGGAACCAATATAGGCTAAATCCTATATCTATAGAGGTGACTAGAGCTATTGTGTTGCTATCTCTACTGGAAGACACAAAGTTCGAAGTCTCGAGTGGGTTGATTCAAATTTTGCAAAACCATGGGCAATTTGCGGGCTTACCTTCGGAGGATCCTCACAATCATCTACACAATGTTGCATTTGTCTGCAAGAATGTGATGGGAACACAAAATCTTTCTATGGATGCTGTAGGACTTCGTGTCTTCCCATTGTCTCTTACTAGCAATGAAACATTATGGCTATCTGAGCTCCTACAGAGTTTGATCACGAATTGGGCAGAATTGTAGAAATCCTTTCTGGAAAGGTACTTCCCAAGATCAAAGAAACTCAAGTTGAAGGACTAGATTAACAACTTTAAGCAACATTGTGGTGGTTCGATCAACATTACTTGGGAGTGGTTCATAAAATACTTAAAGAGTATCCAAAACCATAAGATAGTTGATGATGCCTTGGTGGAGATCTTCTACCGTGCCCTTGATGAGAACAGTTAGGCTTATGCTGACACTATCATGGGGGGCAAGTTCTTAGATCAACCATTCACAAGGATAGCAGAATGAATGGAGAGAGTGCTCAAGACTAATCGTGCATGGGCTTAGAGAGATAGAGCATGTACTAAAAGTTCATGCACTGTTAGTGTTAGTTCGGAGAAAGCAAAGATCAACGTAGAAATTATGCAAGAACTTGCCTGAATCAAGACAAGTATGGAGGTGATGATGAATCAGAACCAGGAGCAAGTCAATGCAGTGGTTCATCATCCTCCACGTGCACCCATGTATGATGAGCCTTATTATGAGGAGGATACATGTTTTGTTTCTGATCTGATGGGGGTTTCTGGACCAACGGCCTAGGGTCCAACAAGGACTATTTACACCAAGGTCAAGGAAACCAAGATCGGAACATCAACAGAGATGGAGCTTTCAAGGACAATCGCAGAGGATACTATGATCAAAACAGGGGTCCAGAGAAAGATGCAGATCAAGGTCGTAGAGATGGCTTCAGAAATGTTACTTTTGTGCCACCACATAATCGCGATGTAGGTGTAAGTAGTTCGAGGAGTGAGAAGATGTTTGATCGTCTGTTGAAGAAAGCTCAGACATAGGATGAGATTTTGAGGGGTATGAAATTTGTAATTTCAAGAATTAATCAGAAAATTGAGTCTCATTCTGTGGCTATCAAACAACCAAAACAATAGTTTAGCCAAGTGTCAACTTAATCAAATTAACATCAGAGGGGTACAATACCAAGCAACACAATTCAGAATCCTAAGAATGAAGAGCAATGTATGGCGGTTACTACTCATGGTGGCAAGAACTCCATTGATTCTCCGATGACAGTTGATGAGGATGGTGTTCGAGAGGAGATAGTTGTGGCCAAAGATGTAGGCACAGAGATGATCATGGCAAGGATGGGGTGAGTGAAGCTGCTGAAGTGCCATAGACGGTGAAGCCAATTCCAAGGCCTCCTCCTCCCTTCCCTCATAGAATCAAAAAGAGGGAGAAGGAAGGCAAGTTCAAGAACTTTCTCTTCATGCTAAAATAACTTGCCATCAATATCCCTCTTATTGAGGTATTGGAGAAGATGCCAGGGTATTCGACATACATGAGGGACCTGATTACAAAAAATTACACCGTGAGTCCGAAGCTCTCCGAAGAGCTTCAGCATTGCAGTGCTATTGTTACAGGGTCCTTGGTTCAGAAGCGAGAAGATTCCAATGCTTTCACCATACCCTGCACCATTGGCAGTGTGGAGTTCGCAAGGGCACTATGTGATCTAGGTGCCACCATTAATCTTATGCCCCTTGAAGTCTACGAAAACCTAGGATTGGGAGCTCCCACTCTGACGAGCATGCAGTTATTGATGGCCGATCGCACAGTGAAGAAGCATGTGGGGATATTATATGATGTGCTGGTAAAAGTTGAAAAGTTCATGTTCCCTGCAGGTCTTGGTTGTGGTCTAAAAATCATGTGGGTGTGTGAGTTTTTCCTTTGATGCTATTAGAATATTGTTGAAAAAATCGTATGGGATCCATTGTGATGGACTTGGAATCTCAGGTAACTGAGTTTCTTGTCTACAAATGGCTTTTATAGCCCATGGAACATTCCATGAGTTATAATTTTCCCTCGTACAAGATTCCAGAAACATAGAATTTATGAGTATCCATCAGATGGGACCTTCTACGAGTCGTAGAACAGTTTACAGCTTGTAGATAGGTTTCGTAGATCCCCGCTTGGAATAAGTTCAGACACTAGAACTTTCTATGACTTGTAAACTATTTATGAGTCGTACCTGGTCTCATAGACTTTTCCAGTGTCCATAAACTGTTGTGACCACTGTTTACGAGAGCTGTCTACAACTTATTATATCTACTATGACCCATAAAAACGCTTTCGTAGACTCTTCTGCAACTCAGTCTAAGATATTTTTGCGTTCGAGTTTTTTATTGGTGAGGCTAACCAAGGTGCGTAAATGTTAATGTTTCAAGCACTATGGCCCCGAAAGCTAAATATGATGATATTAGGGCTCTAAAGAGGAGGCTCAGAGATGAGTCTTTGGGAGATGAGCAAATGCCAGACTTGAGTGGATCATCAGAGGAACTAGGCATCAACCTGGACGTGGAGGCTGCTAGACCTCAAACTAGAACAGCCACCAGAGCTGGACAGACTCAGGCTCTGGTCGTCTGCACTCACCAGTCTGATGAAGGAGGCAACGACAAAAGCAATTCTATTCAAATGACTCCATCCAGAGAGGAGTCTAGCTCTGAGTCAGGTTTCGAAGATGCATCAAAAATGAAGTTCGCTTCATTACCTCATTCATCACCACCTACCGCTCTTACTTGTCGGTGATGTGTCAAGGGCATACAAACTATTTATATGGATGACGTGCAACAGATAAAGCAGGGTAAGCCAGCCCGCTCCATCTATGAGGAGCCCCGAGTCATCCCAGATAGACTGGAAAGCATCCCGATCTCCAGGACACGATGATTAGATACAAGATCTAGTGGCTGACCAAATCACTTGGACGATACTCCCAGCCATGGTGAGGGAGTTCTATGCTTCATATACAATCAACAGTTCACAAAAATCTTCCCAAGGGGAAGAAATCCCTCGCTCAGCCTAGACTAACCGAGATGAGAGTGAGGGGCCGGCAGGTGGATATATCAGAGACCATCATCCACCGAATGTTATTTGGGCTAGAGTTCCCTACCACTCACTCAGTTTCCCCGCCAAGTTTTAGCATGTGGTTGTTAGATTATGAATCCAGCCTAATCTTGTTAATAAAACTTTGATAACAAAGCATTTAGTACTGATTTCTAGCATCTTGGCTGGTTATGAGATTGATTGGGCCCGCCCCATCGCCGAGCAGATTCACGAGGCCGCCCTTAAGAGGTCCACCTCTATTCCTTTCCCTTGCTTGATATATAGGCTCTGTCTATAGTCGAGGATGGAGAGCTTGCACCAGCTAGAGTCACTGATCGAGGCCCAACATACCTTGGACCCTAGCCTGATCGAGGCTAGATAGAACCCAATAGCATTCTGGTGAGCACAACACCAGCCTGCTCCTATGCTTGAGATGTTTGCCCTAGCACTACCGCCTGAGGTTCCGCAAACTCTCACCGCGACTGCCACTGCTACAGAGTATAGGCCCCTGCTGCCCAAGGCAGATGAGGAGAGGGGGCCCACTACTTTGATTCCTGCACCACAGGCTTCGTCATCACAAGCGACTCCCCCGGATCTGGTTTATGTGTCCGTGATATCTATACATGCCATGGAAAAGAGGTTATCTCATGCTGAGTCACAGTTGACTCAACTTGTCAACATATTAGGCTATGTGTCTGCCAAGAAATTTCAGACTAGGAGGGTCGCATGCAGGCATTTTTGATCAATACCTTTTAGGACTGTTTATCCACCATAGATGCATATATTGACGCCTTTGAGGCGAGGTTACAAAAGAGACTGACCGCGGACCAGCCATTAGACTTGAGGACCCTTTAGAAGGAGATATATCAACTCCGACCCAAGATGATAGAAGCACTAGCAGCACTAGTTACATTACCAGAGACTATGGCCCTGGTACCAGTGGTAGATCTTTTCACTCTTGGTGAGCCTATCAAGCCTTCCCATGGGAAGAGGCCCCACCCAGATGACTATCCTGATGCTGTATGATTTCATGCGAGGCTTATTGAGCAAGAGGAGCTCGAGCTTGTATTGAGGAAGTCGAGATAGAAGGAGGAGAGACGTTAGGCTCGAGAGATTGAGACTTTGAGGGGTGCTAGCCCCTCTAGACATACTACTTCTATTGAGGAGACCACTATATAGGTCGAGTGTGGTCAGACTCAGCCACACACCAGCGCCTAGTCGCCTAGGTATGATTTTTTACCCCTACCCTTTTTTTTGCTTTGATTGAGTGCATTAGGGATAATGCACTCTTTTTTGATGGGGTGTGGGTAGTTAGGGACCTCAGTGAAATCTGAGTAGCTTGGGTCCATAACTACCCTAATTTTTAATCATGAGGTTTTCTTGCCTCTGTTCTTTTTCCCCATTGATATTTACTTTTTATTAAACCGACACGTATAGGATGTTTAGGTTATATTTGTAGCATACAAACACTAATACCTGTGGCATATAACATGTTTTTATGTTTTGTTTGTAAAATGATACCCCCCAAAAAGTTTGAGTAGTAGTTTAGCTAGTAATCATGCATGTTTAGGTGTGTTGGCAATGTTTGTTCTGATAAGTGAGGAGAAATTGAGATAAAATGCATGATCTGAGAGTCTTTTGTTAATAATGTAGTCAGTGCCCTGTGCGTGTGAGCTTTAAATTGCTAAATTCATTTGTTATGTGCTAATTCAGAATTTGCCCCGCTACTCTAAGTTAGACTACATATTAATTGGTTTAGAAAATGATCTTAGGCCATTGTTCTTAAAAGCACATCTAGACTAAAATGACCAACCAAAATTGCAATATTTCTCTTGTTCCTAATGTTTGAGCCTACATGTACCTATTCTTTGCAAACACCTGATTAACCTAGCCTCGTTAGTCACTATGTTCCCAAAGTAGCATACCAAAGCCCCTTGAGCGTACGTTATAAGCCTAGACAGTCCTAAAATGACCCTAGTTAGAGTAGTTGAAGGTCTTAGTCATAATTACAGGGGCAAGCTTATAGAATTAAGCATGATACATCAATATATTTTGTGAGAGTGGGCGATTCCGGATAGTCCCAAGGTTATACATGAAAACATCATTGAGTGACAAAAAATGGGACTTCTTTCTATGAGGGCACTTGTATTGCATTGTTAGCATTAGACTTATTCAATGACAGTGGATTGTTGATAGTACCTCACTTGGCATAGTTGTGTTGTCACATGCACTAGTCTGTACTGCTTTACTAGATGGCTATCTGATTATATTTTGAAAAAGTGGCATGGGTATCTAAGTTTGAGATTGATGTGATGTATGCTATTTGGTTGAGGTGTCTGTGTTATTTTATTACCTTTGTAGATTGAGTTCGTCTCTTGAGGACAAACAATAATTTTAAGTTAAGGATGTTAATGTGCTATTAAAATACGTCACTTTTGATGCTTAACACTTGGAATTTAATGTGCTCTAACGCGATGTTAGTTGGTTTTATGTGTTTTTGTGTTATATTTGTAGGATTCCAGGGTTGGCCTTGATTTTGGGAAGAAATACAAAAGTTGCTGATTTTTGATGCAGCACGAGACCTTTACAGGTCGTAGGTCATTCTACGGGTCGTATAGTGGTTTCATGGACAATTCCAGTGAGGGGTTGATTTATTGAAATTCGTTCTATGAACATGTAGACGACTCATGGAATGGTTTACGAGTCGTGAAATGGTTTACGACTCGTAGAATATGGTTCGTACCATAAGGATCAGAGATTGGAACTTTTTGAAGATTCATTAGACGAAACCCCCCTACGGGTCGTAAACCACTTTATGGGTTGTAAAGGGTGTGTCAAAGACTTGATGTGCAGAACTCGAGAAGCTTTGTACGAGATATTGATTACGGGCTATGGAATGCAATAGGGGGTAAACCAGTTCGTGAGGCGTGCCGACCTAGCTATCCTATATTTTTTAAGACATGTATTTTAAATAATATAAATAGGTTTTTAGGTTATTCTTTTAGAAGTTTTGCGGATAGTACATAGAAAACTCAATATTACAAAGAGAAAATAATGAGGTTATATTGGAGAGCATTGAGAACACTTGTACTTTAATTTCATCTTTAATCTTGTTATTCTCTTTGAAGTTGGATTTCCTTGTTCTTATTTAAATTGTGTAAGTGCTCTGTTATGTTGTTCCAATCCATAAGCTTGCATCTACACAAATCATGAGTAGCTAAATCCACAACTAGGGTTGTGGGAACTATGAAAAACGGACAAGCGTAAACTAGATAATTCATAATTCTTGAAAAGTGTGCATGCAAAATTAACTCTCTTTGTTTTTCATGTTTTCTAATGGTGGCAAACATTAGAACTCGCCTAGTGTTACTGGCTTGACAACTAGTAATGAATATAAAAAGAGATTAATTAACATGATTCAATTGATGTGTTCTTGTCTAATCAACCAAATTGTGCCAAGGGGAGGTTGTACTGGGATAAATAGGTAAGGTTTAGTAATGCACAATATGCAGATGGCCAAGTTACATAGTGAAATTCGCCTCTCACCTTTGACCAAAGGGTTTGTGAACTTAACTTACAATCCTGCATTTACACACTAGAAAAGAATTAGCTTATCCGGTGATGCTAAGTTAGGGAATCATGGGAACACAATACCCTAGTTTTTCTCCCTATTGATATCACTCTTGTGTTAGTTAGTTTTATTTCTGTATTGATTATTGCAAACCCCCCTCCCTTTGGGGAAGTAAGTTAGTTAACTACTCAAATTGCAATCATTGAATTATCTCGAGTCTACATATTCCCTTGGGTTTGACCCTAACCTTGGTTAGGTTCTATTTATTGACAACTACCCTTTATCCTCAAAGCGGAGGTGTAAACTGGACGACATCACCTTCCTATTTCCATAAGTGCTTTAATATGAACCTTACGGGAACCTTCCCATTTCAACGTATGCTTTACTTATGTGGATCCACTAACATAATACCATATAAGCACATAATCATCATTAGCTACGGTGGCACGCTTTTATGAAAAAGGTAGGGTTTACATTAAGGACCCCTTTGGTGGAGTCTCCACCCCCAATCTCATTCGGTGCTAAGTCATTTCCCACAGAATATATAATTCATGCGTATACATAGATTTCATCATAGTTCATACTTCAATTAAATTATATTTTCATAGTTCATAAAATAGTCATCATAATCTTTTATAAAAATATCTCATGCCATAAAAATAGTCCATATACTTTTCTTTCCATCATAGTATGGGTAGAAATTCCTACCTAACATCATTATCATAAGCATTAGGATTTTCATCCCCCTCTGTATCATAACATCATCATTGTCATAATCATCATCATTATCATAAAACATGCTTTTACATACTTGATACCATAATCATAAAAATCCATAGCTTCATCAAAAGAGACTAATCTAAGTGTGGGTTCATGTATAAATGAGTCAAAATCATGCAATTAGATAGTATTCATAGAGAAAATATGCTACTAAAACCAATTTGGATAAGTAATAAAGGAACCCACATCAAATCATTAAGCCCTAATTATTCATACTTGAAATAACATACTTTTACTTGAAAATCATATACATCATGTAATTCATCACAATTCATGCATATTTAGATATAATTATCATGTGGAGATCATAATCCATACATTTGGTTTCATAGCATAAAAGCGCATAGGAAATCATCATGTAACTTTGATAAAAAGAAGGTCTTGGAGTGGGCTTCATGGATGAAACTAATCCATGAATGAAGCCCTACATACCTTAAGTGACACCCCTTAAAATTGAAGAGAAAATCTAGAGAAACCTTAATCAAACCTTCAAGCCCTAGCTTCAATGAAGTCCTTGTCTTTGAGAGAGAAATATTTGGGACCCTCGAGAGAATTTTGAAGATGAATGACTTTGAATGAGTTAGGAATAGGACAAATAGGGGTTAGGTCTGTTGAGGTAAATAGGAGAGTGAAAATGATGTAGTTTAGGACTTAAACAAATTGAAAATATAAAAAATGCCCTTCATTAAAAACTAACGGGACCAACCATGAGACCCCGTCCATGGGTTGTGCTTCATCCTACGGATCGTACTTTGACTCGTAGAACTTCATTTCACAAAAGATGAGCTACTAGAATTTGCATATTTGAAAACATAAATATGCAGGACGACCCGTCAGTCTATCTACTAAGTCATTTTGTAGAGTGATTCCACACTTAGAAAAAATTTGGGCCTTTTAGGACTCCTTTCCACGACACGTTTAACAGGTCATGGTTCCATATATGGTCTGTCTTATTAATTGTAAATGGACTTCCAGAAATTCTCGAATTTTCTATTTTCACTGGACACAATCCATGAAGCCTTCCTACGATCCGTGGATCTTTCCATGTGTCATAGACTGGCATGTAGGATCAAATCATTCTAGAAATTCTTAACTCTTAGTTTCTTACGCATATAAACATGAGCGGTGTTATATTATCTCCCCCTTGGGATTATTTGTCCTCGAGTGAGACAGAAATACACTTGAATAGAGTAGAAACATAATCATCATCATAACATATATGCAAAAATATGGCTTAATTATCATTGTCATAAAATCATCAAACTTATGCATCAAATAAAATTCTAAAATAGCTTCATGTTCATGCATGCATGCAACTTATCAAGAGATACATATTCGTGAGAACTTTAGAGGAATAGAACGTATCAAGTACCTTAGGCTTGAATAAAAGAAAAGAGGTAAGGGCATCATTTCATCATGTCTGCTTCAGCCTCCCAAGTAGCGTTTTCAACTTTTTGGTTTCTCCATAACACTATGACAAATGCAACCTCTTTATTTCTCAATCTCTTCACTTGCCAGTCTAAAATCTTAACTGGTACTTCTTCATAAGTTAAATCCTCTTCAATAGACACATCCTTTAATATAACAAACAGTGAAACACCAGATGAGCTAATTCCATGGGCAATCTAGTTCATAGGCTACTTTCCCAACTCTCTTTATAATCTCACAAGGTTCCACATATCTAGGACTCTATTGCCTTTCTTGCCAAAATGCATCACTCCTTTCATTGGTGAAACCTTTAAGTACACCCAGTCACCTTCATCAAACTTTAGTTCTCTTCTCCTAACATCGGCATATGACTTTTGACGATGTTAGGCAACCTTCAACCTTTCCCTTATGACTTTACCTTCTTCATGGCATCAAGTACCAAATCTGGTCAAATTAAGGACATTTCACTAACCTCAAACCATAGCACTGGTGATCTACACAATCTACCATACAATGCTTCGAACAACACCATTTCAATGCTTGAGTGAAAATAATTATTATAAACAAATTCAATAAGAGGCAAGTGATCATCCCAACATCCTTTCAAATCAAGCACATAAACCCTCAACATATCCTCCAATGTTTGAGTGGTTCTTTTGGCTTGTCCATCTGTTTGAGAATGAAATGCGGTACTTAGCTTCACTTCATGCTAAGGACTTTTTGGAATGACTTCCGAAAAGAAGAAGTAAATTGAAAACCCCTATTTGATAAAATGGACAATGGTATCCCATGCAACCTGACTAATTCTTAGATGTAAACCTTCGCATAGTGTTCGACACCATAAGAAGTCTTCACCGACAAAAAAGGGGGTTGTTTTCATCATTCCATCCACAACCACCCATATTGAGTCAAATTATTTTCTAGTCTTTGGTAAACCCGAGATGAAATCCATATTCACCACATCCCATTGCCAAGTTGGTGTCTCAATATCTTGAGTCAAACTACCGTGTCTTTGATGTTCCACTTTCACTTACTGACAAATTGCACACCCCAACACACACTTAGCTATGTCTTTCTTCCCATTCCACCAATACACTTCTCTCTCAAATCCTTATACATCTTGGTGGATCCCAGAGGAATTAAATACTTTATATTATGAGCTTCATCAAGTATCTTTTCCCTTAAGCCATCTATATTGGGCAAACACAATCGCCCTTGGTAGCGTAGCACTCCATCTCCTCCTTGTGAGAAGACTTCTACTTTTTTATCAACTACCAACTTCTTCAATTTAACTAAAGTAGGGTCCATGTCTTGTTTTGCTTTAAATTCCTCTATTAAAGATGATTCTGCCACATTTGGCACCAACATACCAGCATTGCTCAAGCTACTCAACCTCACACCAACTAGCTAAACGATGCAATTCTTTGACCAACTCTTTCTTCCCATTCTCAACATGTGCAATTATGCCAATAAACACTCTACTCAAAGCATCAGCCACAATATTGGCCTTCCTGGGGTGATACATCACATTTATGTCGTAATCCTTCAATATTTCCAACCACCTTCTTTGCCTTAGATTCAAATCCCTTTTGTTAAACACATGTTGCTAACTCTTGTGGTTGGTAAATATATCCACATATACCCCATAAAGATAATGTCACCAAATCTTCAATGCAAATTCAATGGCTAATAACTCAAGATCATTTGTCAGGTAATTCTTTTCATGCACTTGCAATTGCCTTTAACCATAGGCAATGACCTTTCTATGTTGCACCAGCAGACAACCCAAGCCTTTATGTAAGGCATCACAATATATATCAAAGATATCCCGACCTTCGGGCAATGTCAAAATAGGAGCTGATCCATCAATATTTGAAAACTCTTTTCACATTTATCGGAGCATTGGAATTTTACCTTCTTTTGGGTCAACCTCATCAAAGGAGAAGCAATAGAGGAGAATCCTTCAACAAGCCTCCTATAGTATCCGGCCAAACCCAAAAAACTCCTAATATTAGAAGGAGACAATGGTCTTGGAAATTCTTTACTGCCTCTGTCTTCTTTGGATTAACTCTAATACCATCACCTGAAATTACGTGACCAAGAAAAGCCACCTCTCTTAGCCAAAATCCACACTTGATAAACTTGGCAAAGAGTTGTCTATCCCTTAATTCTTGCAACATAATCCTCAAATGATTTTCATGTTCTTTGACATCTCGTGAGGAGACCAATATATTATCTATGAAACCACCACTAATATATCCAAATATGATTTGAAGACCCTATTCATCAAATCTATGAAAGCGGTGGGGGCATTTGTTAGTCCAAATGACTTAACCAAAAATTCAAAATGACCATAGCGAGTTCTAAATGTTGTCTTTGGAATATCAACTTCCTTTACCCTCAAATGGTGACATCCGAACTAGAGATCAATCTTGAAAAGTAGCTTGCACCTTGTAGTCGATCAAATAGGTTATCGATCTTTGGAAGTGATACTTCTTTTTGATGGTTACCTTATTCAATTATTGATAATCCACACACATCCGAAGTGAACCATCCTTATTCCTCACAAACATCATGGGAGAAACCCATGGTAGACACTAGGGCTTATGAATCCCTTATCAAGCAAGACCTTTAGTTGTTCCTTCAATTCTTTCAACTTTGGCGGGGCCATCGGATATGGAGGTATAGAAATAGGTTAGGTGACAGGCAATAGATCAATACCAAAATCTATTTTCCTTATAGGCAGAATACTGGGCAAATCATCGGGAGTGACATCGGGGAACTCATTAACTATGAGGAAAGAATCAAGAGTAGGGATATGAGATTCAACATCCATGTCTGGGACAACATGATATAGACAACCTTTAGAGATCATTTTCATATCTTTCATATAAGAGATAAACCTCCGTTCAAACACAAAATTGGTTCCCTTCCATTTTAGAATAGGCTCATTAGGAACTTGGAATGTGAACTTACGGGTCCTACAGTCAATAGAAGCATGGGATGAATGCAAACAATCCATACCAAGAATAATATGAAAATCGATCATACCAAGCTCAACTAGATCACGTGGAATACTTTATGTAAAACCAACACAGAACAATTTCTGTAGACTTTCTTGGCTAGGATTGACTCACCAATTGAAGTATAGACCGAATAAGGTTCTAACAAGACTTCCGAAGACACATAAAAATTTATTGTAAGTTAAGAAGTAACAAAAGATATATTGGCATCCGGGTCAAGCAAAGTATACAAATCATGATTAAAGACTCTTAACATAATGATAACCACATCGAGAGACTCATCAACATCTTTCCTTGCATACAAAACATAGAATCGATTACCACATGGATTACCATCTTGAGCTTGGGTACCTTGTTGCACTTGCCCTCTTTGAGCTACTTGACCTTATGGATGCCCTTCTATACCTTTATAAGAAATATTAGGACATTTTGTAATCTTGTGTCCAATCTTTCCATAACCAAAGCAACCATTTGTTCCTCTAAAGTATTCTCCGCTTGATTCTTTTCACACTTAGGGAACCTAGGAGGAATAGCACCACCTTTCACAACATCACTTTGAGCCTTAGGATTAGCCCCTTTTTCTTGGTCAAACCTTTGAGAAGCACTTTTAGAAGACCCTTGGCCTTTTTGGAATCATCCACCACTAGACTTACCATAAGAAAATCCACCATCATATCGAGCCCTCTTGGACTCCCTTGTCCTCATCTTTTAAAGTTTCTCGCCTTTCACTTGTTCGACATACGTCATAATTCTAGAGATATTAATTTCTTTAATGAGCATCACAACCTTGTGATCCATCTTTATCAAGTCGGACACACTCAAAGTGACTTTGTTCATGTGAGCCCAAGAGTCAGCCACCAAGGAAGTCGCAAATTTTGACAACTTCGTAAACTTGAAGTCATACACCCTCACGCTCATACAACCTTGCTTCATGTTTATGAAATCCATAACTTGGCTTCCCTTAGCTCAACTAAGAATAAAAACGATCAAAGAAGCGGCCTTAAATAACTCCCAACCAATAGGCCCTTCTTTCACTCTTTTAGACTTCCATTAAGTGAACTTGTGCAAATTCCTTAAGTTGGTAAACTGTCGATTTGTCCTTCTCTTTAAAAGACACTCCCATGATCTCTACCTCTTTATTAACTTCATCAATTGTTTCTTGTGCATCCTCATCAATCTTGGAACTGTGAAACTCTGAGGAAAACATTCTAGCAAAATCTCTTATCCACAAAGCCAAGGTAAGAGTCTTTGGAGAAGCAACGAATTGAGCCAACATGGTGATAACGACTTTAAGCTAATCATTGGAAACTTGGGTCGTTTGAGGGACTTGAGGGGTCAGAGGAACTTGTTCTTTGTTAGCATAACCTCCTTTAGGAAAAAGAGCACGTCGTGGAGCTATTTTTGAAAATACAAAGGGACAAGCGTTGGGATACATGAGTTTCAAAGGGACGACATAGATCACAAAAGAAGCAAAGTTTTCCTAAATGTCTCTTAGCCTTTTATTCATGGATATGTGATGTTATCCAAGCTACACCTCCTTTTTCATGGTTTAGGAAGTCGTTATTAAGATATATAAATTAACCACGGTTAGGGTTGAATCTCGCAGAGAATATGGTATAAACTTGGAATAATAGCAAGCAAGTCGAATGAATTAACTTGCTTATGCCCCAAAGGGGAGGGGTTGTAATTGCAAGAAAATAAACCCAAACTAGAAGCAAGTGTTGTGAAACCAGTGAGAGAAGAGACTACAATATTGTCTTCCCCATGAATTCTTAGCTTAGTATCACCAGATAATCATAATCTTTTCTAGTGTGTAGCATGCTGAGCAGTAAGTTAAGTTTACCAAACCCTTCGATCTAGGCAAGGGATAAATTTCACTATGTGATTTGATCAATTCCTGTAGTTTGACATTACTAACCCTTATTTATATTTCCAGTACAACCTCCTCTTGATCCAGTTTGGCTAACTAGACAAGAGGGATCACATCGAATCTTGTTTATTAATCTATTTTCCTATTCATTTGTACCTTGATCTAGTCAATAAGAATTAGGTGGGTTCTAACGTTGGCCTACATTAAAAGGCAATCAAAATGAACATAATTAACTAATACATGCATGCACGCTTTCTAAGAATTGTGAATTATTTGGTTTTACCTTGTTAGTTCTTCATTGTTTCCACAACTCTAGTTGTGAATTTAGCTATGCATAAGCATTGTAGATAAAAGAATCATGATATAGAATGACATAATTGAATACTTGCAATGATGAAATTAAGAACAAGAAATCCCAAATTATTCACTAGAAACCAAAAAATAATATTTTCCAATGCAAAATTCACAAAATATAAATTCACAAATGTGTTTCTCTGTTATCTCGTGTGTCTCTCTGTCAAAAAGACCTAAAAACCTATTTACAATAAGTAAAATACAAGTAAAAAAATAGAATAGAAAAACTATTCAACAGCTTCTACTTACAGAGTTACGGGCCGTACAACAATCCACGACCTATACCGGGGCTTCATACTCTGCATTCTTCAAAATATGGCTTCACTTCCATGAGACATTCCTATGGGCCATACTCAGACTTACGGCCCGTAGGAATTCATTGGATAACTTTTCAGAATCACATCAAACTTTAATCCTCAAGGCACGAAATCAATCTATAACCTGCACAAACTTCTATGGCTCATCTGATAGTTCGTGCATGCAACTTCATAAACTAGGCCCTTCACTAGATCTCACCCAAGAATACTCCTTACGGCTCGTGGATATATCAACGACCCATAGAGTATCTTGTAAGTCTTCAAAAACATCAGTTCTAAAGACATTTGCCCAAAATCATGCCAAATCTTATACTCCTGCAAAGTAAACATAAAAACACATCAAATCTACTAATATCGCTTTTAGAACAGACAAAATTCAAAGTTTTAAGCATCAAAAGTGTTGTATTTTGACAGCACATCAATATTCTCAACTTAAAATTGTTGTTTAACCTCAAGTGACAGACTCAATCTACATAAGCAGTGTAGCAACACACAAACCTCAATTTAATGACATACATTATCTTTAAATCAAGCGTAGATACCCATACTAACTCATCATTGCATATTAAATAGTCATCAAAAAATCCAATCCAGATTAATATATGTGATAGTTCAACTATGACAACAAGGTAATCACAGCTATGTAACAATCACTGAAATAGCCTAGAATCAACAGTTTAATGTAAGTGCTCTCACAAAAAGAATTCCTATATCCCACTCATGATAGTAATTTTCAAATTTGATTCTCATGAATAAAAAAACACTCACACTCACAATAGATATTCAAACACTGCACTCAATACTATATGCTTGCCCCTATACTCACAACTATGACCTTCGACTACTTGGACAAGGATCATGATAGGAATTTCTTGGCATGTAATGTAGGCTCAGTGGGCTGTTGTATAATGATTTAGGAACATAGTGACTAATGGCCCTCCTTGACTCTGCGTTATTCAACAGGTTTGCCCTACCAACACTGTTATTTTCAGCTCACTCTCCCCTTCTTTCAAACTTTTCTGGGTTCTTTACTCACATTTTAGCTCATTGTCTTTTATTTTCACATTCTTTTTCTTTTTAGCCCATTATTTAGGCATCTATTCATTTTTCTTGCACCCATAGCACCCTTTTTCTCTTTTTGCATACATCATTAGCCTCCACCCCATTTAGTGTGTTATCCTTTATGCCAACCATCCTCAACTTGGGCTTTTGGCCTGAGTTGAGGTGTACAATATCCAACCTGTGAACCAGGGCCTCTTTTTGTAGCCACCATCAACTTAGGATTTTTGCCACAGCTAAGGTGAACAATAATCAAAGAAGGAACTGGGCAAAATTCAGGATTTCACATTCAACAAGCCTTGGTTAATTAGGTGTTACAAAGAAAAGGGTACATGTAAAGCTCAAATATTAGGATCAAGGAATATATCAAGCATTTGGTTTGTTATTTAGGCTAAGTGGACTAATATGAACAATGGACTAAGAACCCTTCTTAACCCACTAACCTATAGTCTTAGTTAGAGTAACAGGGCAAGTTTTGAATTGAAACACACTATATGAATTAAGCAAAGAAGCTCACACACACTTGGCAGTGATTACACCATGAACATAGACTCTCAGATCATGCTTTTCATCAATATTAAACCTTACTTATTAGAACAAACACTGTCAATCATTGATTTTACATGGTTGTTATCAAAACTACCTAACAAAAATTTGATAGGTATCATTTTACCACAAAACTAACATATGCCAAACACTTCAGTATTATATGCTACTAATACTACTTACACACCCAAAATATGTCGATTCAAAAGAAAATAAATGTCCTTAGGGAAATAATACATGCAAGAAAACCCTCTAGACTCAAATTTTGGGATAGTTATATGCCATGGTTACTCAGAATTATCTGAGGCTTATAACTACCATACCCCACCGAAAAGTATTTGCATTGTCCTCAATGCATAAAATATGACTGCTTCGGTGCCTATACGCAAGTCCCCACCTTGGTTTCCCTCTCAAGAAGTGCCTGATTATTATCGCGGCACAACTTAGAAAACTTGGGTAATTAGACTTCACCAAGTGGCTATGCTTCCACTGTCTTCACTTCTTCAATATTGCCAAGATATAGTATGAATCTTTGGCCATTTACTTTGAATTTTGTGCCATTTATCTTTTCTAACTCAATATCCCCATGGTCGAAAACATGTAAAACTTTGAAAGGCCCTCACCATCTAGTCTTGAGTTTCCCAGGGAACAACTTCTGTCTAGAGTTGTATAGCAAGATGAAATCCCCTGGTGCAAACTAGAGATTTTCAATCCGATGATCATGCTGCAACATCATCCTTTACTTATACAGGGTTGAGCTCTCCTATTCTTTCAAATGGAACTCGTCAAGATCATTGAGTTGGTTCAACCTTGAGTTAGCCTCATCATTACAATCCAGATGCAAATTTTGAGCACCTACATCGCCTTACTTAAGCTCTACTAGTAAGTGACAAGCTTTACCAAAGACAAGATGGTAATGAAACATACCGATGGGATTCTTGAATGCAATCCAGTATGCCCATAATATATCATCAAGTTTTCACGATCAATCAGTGTCACGACCCGGGGTAAGGGCCTAGACGTGATATGACAATTGGGGACCCAAGAGCCCCCAAACAAGCCTCAAGTATCCATAACCATATTATCAGTTCAAGATTTTCGTACAAACACATATGGATTCAGCCTAGTCCGAATCTAGGAGTCACATTATAAAATATGAAATCAATACATTAGTCATAAAGGTGCCCAACGGTGCCTCTAATTAAAGGAATGGGGGCCAGGACAAGTTCCGGGCTAACCCTCAATAAAGAGGACGCCCAAAATAGCAATGGAAAGAAAGTAGCTAGTTTTCCCTCGGGAGACGGGACTCACCACCAAGATTCCAAGAGTGGACTATTCATCAAAGGCTGATACTCAAAGTTGTCGGTCCCTATATGGTAAAATCATGTAGGCATAGAGTATGCTTTAGTACGTTTGAATGTACTAAGTATGCGGGCATGCAAAACATATGACTTACCAAACCTGCATTTTAATGTTAGATGACAAGGGCACATAATATAGGATGAATCATATAATCAATGGAAATATATATACAAGATACCATGAAATTCATGATGCATGCAATGCGATAATGCTCCTATATGGTGGGGATGGACTATAACCATCAAACCAAATCCATGCGAGCTATTACATGAATTAGACCGGTAGGGAGAAGATTACTTGCCAAAGGCAATCTACATCACACCTTACGACCATGCTTTTCGGGGATGGTCACCTTCCTTACGACCACACTTTTTAGAAGGATTTACATAATCATGCCATAACATATACATAATAGATGAATAACCATTCCTTATGACCCAATTTCTTCGGTAATGGAGATTGCCCCTATGTTGGCACACAGTTCAAGGAAAGGGAGAGGGACCTCGGGGATATTCCTGACGCCCCCAATCCATCGGTGCTAAGTCAATAACATCCCACATGAATACTTATATATATATACGTGCTTTCAAAGAGTCAATATCCATTTCAAAACATTTAATGCACATTTAGGCTCAAATGCCAAATCATAAAATCATAACCATAATGCTCATGCAAGGAATAGCTCATCTACACATATATATGATGGTGCAAGCACCCATAATGCTCAAAGAGCTATAATCATAGATATACCGATGATCACCTTTTTGTCATAACCAATGCCTTTCCAAAAAGCATTTTATAATCATTTCATAAAAACATAATTGGGCTTAACCCACTTCATAATTTCCATAAACCAATGCTCATGAATGCAATGCAATGCGTGATGTAAGGATAGCATGGGTAACATTAATTCAAGTTTAAATCATCCATATGAAAATGAAATTAAGGAAATGCATAATTTAATCAACATCTAAATCATAGTAATAGTCACCCATGCATAAATCAATTTTAAAAGGGACATGCATGTTCATAACTTCATAACCCAATGTAAATCATCATAATAGTAGTCCAAAATGAATTGAAATAATAGGTAAAATACAACCCATACACTAATTAGATTTAATAAGATCAAATAATAAAATATCATATTGAAGTAACTAAAATTCATGAAAGTGGATTGAAAGATTTTTGGGTTTTCTTGGTTGAAAGGGACCAAGAATCAATCCCACATACCTGACTTGAGGAGTAGAAATCAGACTTGAATTGACCCCAATCGGAACTCTAACTTGAATCCTTAAGAGAGAAGAGTTGGGAGGAATGGGGAAGTGATCTTAAGAGAAGTAGAGTGATTTAGGTGAAGGGGTGAAGAGGGGAGGGTTTTTAGGTAAATTAGGGGTTTAGGATAGGTAAAAGGTCATAATTCATGTTTTAAACAAACCAAAATTTCATAAATTCCATTAATGAAACAGACCTGAATTTGGTCAATCTGGGTCACACAGTTTGATATACGGTATGTGTACCATCACACGGACCGTGGCCCGGGTCTTAGAATTTGCAGAAGGAAAATTCCACGGAACTATGTGGTACCACACGGACGAGTTCACGGACCATCTGATGCCACACGGGTCGTGCCATTGCCCGTGTAAAGGTACTTGAAATAAATTTTGCACGGCGAAGTTACAAGACGGTAATTTTGTACTTAGAAAAATTTCAACATACTAAGCCACACGGAAGGACACACGGACCGTGTGAATGCCCGTGTGCCTTCACTTGGCTAATTTTCTTCCTGTCCTTAGTTTGATCATGAACTGACCAAAGTGTCACTTCACGGGCGGCCACACGGACTGTGTGACTTCACACGGGCAGCCACACGGACTGTGTGACTTCGCATGGGCTGTGTAGGCTCCTCCGTGGAGTCATGCATAGCAGTTTCCTAGGGAGAAATCTCAGGACATTAAGGCAATGTCTTTAGGAAAATTTCTGGGTCCTTACGGTCAGTCCAATTAGCATTTATAGTCTTGGACAAAATCTATTTGAGGTCCTTAATAGGACACATCAACTTGCCCACTTATCTGTGGATGGTAAGGTGTTGTGACTTGATTCTTTACCCTATATTTTTTAAGAAGATCTTTCAACAACCTATTGCAGAAATGGGAACCTCCATCGCTGATTATTGCTAGGGGTTCCAAACCTTGAGAAGATATTTCTTTCTAGAAATGTTATGACACTCTTACCTTTGTTGTTGGGAAGCACCACTGCCTCTACCCATTTTGATACATAGTCCACAACCACTAGAATATACTTGTTCCCATGAGAGCTAACGGGTGATGTCGCCCAAGATACATCTTCTTTTTTAGGCTAAAGTGATTGTTGTAATGAAATAGAACCTAACCAAGGTTAGGGTCAAACCCAAGGGAATACTGTAGACATAGAAGAATTCAATGTTGCAATTTGAGTTTATTAACCAACTTATTTCCCCGGGGAGGGGGGAGGGGTTGATAATAACTAATGCTAAACTAAAACAAGTGTTTAACCAATATGGAGAGAAACTAGGATATCATGTTCTCCATGATTCCCTAACTTAGTATCCCTGGATAACAAAGTTCTTTTCAAGTGTGTAGCATGCAGAACGGTAAGTTAAGTTGACCAAATCGTTTGGCCCAAGTGAGAGGAAAATTTTACTACGTGACTTGGTCCAACTCCGTAGTATGACATTACTAACCTTACCTTTTGTCCCAATACAACCAACCCTCAGCCCAGTTCAGTTGATTAGACAAGAACCCAAAATCCTGAAACATCAATCGAATCCTGTTAATTAATCTCTTTTCCTATTCATTACTACCGTGGTCTAGTCCGTAACACTAGGCAGGTTCTAATGTTGGGCACCATTAGAAAACATGCATTCACATTTTTCAAGAATTATGAATTATCTAGTTTTATCTTGTTAGTTTTTCATGGTTCCCACAACCTTAGTTATTGATTTAGCTACTCATTATTTGTGTAGATGCAAGACTTATGATGTTGAATAACATAATAGATTACATACACAATTGAATTAAGCACAAGAAAATCCAAAGCTTCAATGAGAATTACAAAATTAAACGATGAAATTACAATTTACAAGTGTTTCTCAAACTCTCCAATGTTTTCTCTACTAACATTTGCTATTTTTCATGCTAACTATCTGTTTCACATCTCTCTCTAATGAAAATAAGAAAAAATATATTTATAATGTTTAAAATACAAATTCAAATAAAATAGGATAACTGGGTTGGCAAGCTTCACAAGGTGCACTAGGGGCCATATTATGATTTATGGCCCATAATCGAGCTTTTGTACTCCTTGCTTCAATTCTAGACATGGCTTCTACGACACCCCTCTACAACCCGTAAAAGGTTCTAGGACCCATAGGGGTTTTCTTATGATGAAACTTTAGAAAGTCCTCCTTCTCTGATTCATGGGTTTTTCTTATGATGAAACTTTAGAAAGTCCTCCTTCTCTGATTCATAGGGTACGAGACTTGATCTATGACTTGTAAAGTGTTCCACAACTCATCTACATGTTCATAAATAAAACTTCAAAAATCCACCCCTCACTAGAATTGTACATGAAACCTCTTTCATGGCTCGTAGAATGCTCTACGACCAGTAAAGGGTCTCGTTAATCCTCAAAATCAGCAAATTCGACATATTTTGCTAAAATCAATGCCAACCCTGAAATCTTGCAAAACAAAAACAAAAGAACATAACACCCTAATAACATCGCATTGAGAACACAAACAATTCCAAGTTTAACCTCAACCTTAAATTGTTGCTTGTCCTCAAACAACGTACTCAAGCTATATAAGCAGTACAACAACATACAGACCTCAACCTAATGGCACACATAACATCAAACTTAAGAACAGATACCCACACCACCTTTCAAAACACAATTAGATACGTATCCAGGAAACCAATATAGGCTAAGGCATGCAACAATGCAACTATGACAAGCAAGGTACTAGAAAAAAAGTCCCAACCACCGAATAAGTCTAATATTATCAATGTTATGTAAGTGCCCTCACAGAAGAAAGTCCCATATCTCACTCTCAATGATGTTTACATGTATAACCTCGGGACTAAGAAAAATCACTTTCTCACAAAAGACATTTATGAATCATGCCAAATATCATATGCTTGCCCCTATACTCATGACTAAGAGCTATGATTACTTGGACTAGGATCACTTTACGAATTTACTGGCTTGTAACGAAGGCTCAGAGGGCTTAGGTATGATATTTTGGGAACATACTAATTAAAGGCCCTCCTTGACACTGCAATTTTCTACACTTTTGCCCTATCAATGCTGTTACTTTCATTCCATTCTCCCTTTCTCCTATTTCAGGCTTTTTTGGGTGCTTCTTTTTCATTTTCAGCTTTTTGCCTTGTTTTTACACTGCATTTTTCTTTTTAGCTCATAACTAAGGTGCCCCTTACTTTTTTTACCTAATACATGATTTTTCTCCTTTTTCATGTATTACCAACTATCCCCCTCATTTTGTGTTTACTCTTTGCACCAACCGCCCTGAACATAGGCTTTTCGCCAGAGTTGAGGTGCACATTATCGAACCTCGAAATCAGGACCACTTTCGGTTGCCACCCTCATTTTAGGATTCTTGCCTCATTCAAGGTGTATAATGTTCAAGGAAGGACCAAGGCT
This sequence comes from Solanum rostratum, assembly GCA_029948455.1. Lineage (NCBI taxonomy): Eukaryota > Viridiplantae > Streptophyta > Magnoliopsida > Solanales > Solanaceae > Solanum > Solanum rostratum. The sequence goes on from CM057048.1 coordinate 56,223,217, forward strand.
AATTTTTAGGATTTTACTCTAATAAGGCTAGGTCACTTAGGTCTTTACAAAGAATAGGCACATGTCAGGCTCAAACATTAGGATCAAGGGATATTCTGCAAGTTTGGTTGGTTATATAGGCTAAGTGGATTGTTATGGACAATGGCCTAAGATCCTTTCCTGACCAACTAACCTGAAGTCTAAATCAGAGTAATAGCGCAAGTTTTAAATCAAAACATAGTACATAAATCTAGTAAATTAGGCTCATACTCACATGGCACTGATTACACTATCAACACAGACTCTAAGATCATGCTTTTTATCTCAATTTTATCCTCACTTATTAGAACAAGAACCATCAACATACATAAGCATGCATGGTTTTTATCTAGACTAACTTATCAAAAATTTTGGCGGGTTTCATTTTTCACAAAAGAAACACAAAAATACATGTATGCCACATATATAAGTACTATATGCTACCAATACTACCTAAACATGCTGGTTCAACAGAAAATAAATATCCTTGGAGAAAAAGAACACAAGCAAGAAAACCCCTAGGATTTAAAAATTGGAGTAGATATGGACCAAGGCTACTAAGATTTCATTGAGGCCTATAACTACCCATACTCCATCAGAAAAGCAGTACATTATCCTCAATGCTAATAATCAAAGCAAAATAATGTATCGGGGTAAATAATATACCTAGGGCTCTTAGCTCGAGTCTGTACCTTGGGTTGCCTCCCAAGTAGCGCTCGATTTATCGTCATGAAACGACTTGGAAAACTTGGTTACTCAGACATCACTAAGTGCCTAAGCCTCTTTATAAACTAATTGATATTGAAGACAACTTCTTTATCGATCAATCTAAACCTAAGTTAACCAACTAACGTATCTACTAGTGCTTGGCCAATTGCTAGGAATAGCCTTGCCAAGATGATTGAGACATCGAAGTCAACTTTGCGATTTAGGATCATAAAGTCTAGGGGAAACATAAACTTGTTAACCTCAACAAGCACATCATGAAGTATCCCCACAGGCTTCTTCACCATGTGGTCAGCCATCAACTACATGCATGTAGGAGTAGGGTCTCCCAATCCTAGCTTCTTGAAGACCGTAAGGGGCCTTAGGTTTATGCTAGCACTAGGACCACACAATGCCCATGAAAATTCCACATCTCCAATGGTGTAGAGTATGGTAAAAGCAACGAGGTCTTCTCACGTTTGAACAAGGGTCCTCGTAGCAATTGTACTGCAATGTGGAAGCTCTTGGGAGAGCTCCTGAATCATAGTGTGCTTCTTCGTAACCATGTCCTTCATGTACTTTGCATACCTCTGCATCTTCCCCAACACCTCAATGAGATGGATGTTGATACAGAGTTGTTTCAGCACGGAAAGAAATTGCTTGAACTTATCTTCCTCCTCCTTCTTTTTAATTCTTTGAGGGAAGGGAGGAGGAAGCCTGGGAATGGGTTTTAGCCTCTATGGTGCATCTATAACATCATTCATCCCATCCTTACCATGATCATCTTTGGTATCTGAATCTTTGACCTTAACTACCTCCTCTCTATCATCATCCTCATCTATTGGCATGGGAGGATCAATGGTACTCTTGCCACCACGAGTAGTAACCACCATGCACTGCCCCTCATTCTTGGGATTTTGAAATATGTTGCTAGGTTGTGTACCCCTCTGACGCCGATTGAACCGAGTTAACATTTGACCAAACTATTGCTCAAGCTATTTGATAGCCATACAATGATACTCAATTTTCTGATTTATACTAGAGATCTCAGATTGCATCCCCCTTAGAGTCTCATCCTGTGTCTCCGCTTTCTTCAATAGGTGGTTAAACGTCTCCTTAACTCTAGAACTGCTAGAACATGTGTCGTGGTTGTGTGGTGGCAGATAAGGACTATTCTTATAACTATCTCTGTGACCTCAATCTGCATCTCTGTCTTGGCCCCAATTCATGTCATAGTACCTTCTGCTGTTGTCTTTGAAAGCTCCATGTCGATTGAAGTTCTGACCTTCGTTTCCTTGACCTTGGTGCCAATAGTCCCGATTAGACCCTTGGGCATTGGTCTGAAAACCTCCCGTCTGATCATTAATGAAACAAGTGACCTCCTCATAATAGGGATCATCATACATGGGTGCTCGCGAAGGTTGATTAGCAACTATTAACTCATTCCTAATTCTACTTCATTATCACTTCCATGCCTGTATAGATTCGAGCAAGCTCTTGCATAATTTCTTCATTTATTTTGGCTTGCTCTGAACTAGTACTGACAAAACACCAACTTTTGGTAGATGCTCTGTCTCTCTGTCCCTATGCACGATTGGTCTTGACCACTCTCTCCATCCAATCTGCGATCCTTGCAAATGGTTGATCTAAGAACATGCCCCTCATATTTGTAACAACACAAGCTAGACTATTCTTATCAAGGGCACAATATAAGATCTCCACCAAGGCATCATTAATAGTTTTGTGGTCCAAGTCACTCCTCAAGCATTTAGTGAACTGCTTCCATGTAGTACAAATCGAGTCACCAAGAAGTTGCTCTAAGTTATTGATTTGCTCCTTCAACTTGAGCTTATTCGATCTCAGGAAGTACCTCTGCAAAAAGGCCCTCTACATCTTAGCCAAATTGGTGATCAAACTCTACGGGAGCTTTGATAGCCGTAGTGGTGCATTGCGTCTCAAAGATAATGGGAAGACATGACGACCCACAATATCCATGGATAGATTCTCGGTTCCCATTACGCTCTTGCAGACAAATGCAACATTGTGTAGGTTTCTATGAGGATACGCTAATGGTAGGCACGCAAACAACCATACAGTTCAACCGATATTGGTTCCATTGATAAGCTTCGGCATTGAAGCCCTATGGCTGTTGAGCAATGTCCTCAAGAAGTCGTGGGTATCAATTATTGGCATTCTTATTCTCATTCTGGTTTAGAGTTGTATTAGCCATGTTGTTGGCATTGTCTTGGGTCATTCTTCTCTGTGTTCTCTGGATTCCTGGTCAAACGAAGCCAAGGGTATGCATCGACTTCGCGTTTTGGGCATACCTGCACTTACAACCTGAAAGAAACAAAAATAATAAAAATGTAAAATGAGATAAATAATGATTAATCCCCAAATTACTTGAATTAGACAAGTCTAGCCATCTTCCCCGGAAATGGTGCCGAAATCTTGATGTCGCCCAAGCTACACCTCCTTTTTTAGGCTAAACCAATCATTGTCAAGAAAATGAACCTAACCAAGGTTAGGGTCGAACCCATGGGAATTGTTCTTGTTACTATAGACATCTGCTAGATTTATTTCACCCTCTTCCTTATAACAATATGCACTTTGAATTTCAGGGGCGGACCCATGTGTTACATATTGGGTGCTCGAGCACCCATTAACCCCGACGGAAACATTGTATATGTATATATAAAATATTGAAAAATTAATATATCTTTTTTTGAGCACCCATTGACCAAAGGCTCTAGTAGATGTGTTGGTTCTTAGGTAAAGCTGAAACATCATGATGATGCTCTTGAGTGGTACTGAGGGTTCAAATCTTGGTAAAATCAACCCACTAGTACTCTTCCTTTTTATCCTTTTTCACTTCTACTAGGAGTATTTGTTTAAAAGTTTTTCCGATTTATTGTTTCTCAATTTTTCTATTTTATGTTAAAGGAAGTGAGCACCCATGACCTTCTAATCTTGGATCTGCCACTATTGAAGTTTGTTATTATGTCGCTGTTATCACAAAAGTTTAACAACTTCTAAACTCCTTCCATAACAGTAAGCAATACACTAAAATCAAGGACTTAAGCAAGGAGATTCGTGCTTAAAAAACACAAATAACTTATTATTACCCATTGAACTTATATTGTTAGGGTGTATACGGACTCAAAGTTGGGTTTTCATTATATGTGTTTAATTTATGACTTTAGTCCCATTCCTTCACTTGTTTGTTTTACTGCATCACTATTGAATGATTTTGTAAGTGGATCAGTTAGATTCTTATTTATCTCACGTACACTATAGCTATAGTTCCACTGGTAACTAACTCGCTTATATAAGCATTCCTTAAGCATATGTCTTAATATTGGGCCACGCACATGGTAGTCTCACTATCACAGAATATAGAAATGGCTGGCATAGGTTGTGGCCACAATTTTATATCCAGTAACATGTTTCTTAGCCATTACGTTTCCTTTTTAGTAGTTGTTAATGCAATCAACTCAGATTCCATTGTGGAATGGGAAATACAAGTTTGTTTCTTGGACCCCCAACTAATGGCGCCACCCTCGAAAGTGAATATCCGATCTAAAGTGGCCTTATTGTCATTTATACTTGTGATCCAACTTGCATCAGCATATTCTTGTAATACAGAAAGAAAACCACAATAACAAATGCCTAAATGTTTTGTTTTCTTTAAATATCCAAGTACTCTAATTATAGATTTCCATTGTATATTACTTGAATTGCTTGTAAACCTTGAAAGTTTATCAATTGCAAATGATATATCAGGCCTAGTACAATGCATTGCATACATTAGAATACCAATTGCACTTGCATATTCTAACTGAGCCACTGTTCTTCCAATATTTTCTATAAGCTTTATACTTGAATCATATGGAGTTTTTTATTCCTCTATGTGCAAAGGATTAAACTTGGTAAGTATCTTATCAATATAATGGGCTTGTGATAAAGTCACCCTCTTATTATTTTTCTTGACTTTGATACCTAAGATAGTATCTACTTCATTCAAATCTTTCATTTTAAAGACTAAAGTTAGATACTTCTTAGTCTCAGAAATTCCAAATATGTTTCTACCAAAAATAAACATATCATCAACATAAAGACAAATGACAATATCTCAATATCATCATTATTTCTGCATCATCAGTCCTCAATATCATCAAGTCTCAATATCAATCATATCTCTGTATAAGTGCCATCTTGATATCAATATCAAATGATTCACCAGATCACATATAGTATGAATCCACAATTAGTTTACAAGTCAAGATATCACCATATAAATAATTACTCAAATCGAAATCTCATGATCAAAGCCTATGATGATACAATTTTACCCCAAGGTACTCAATTCCATATATATAGGAGCATACATGGTTCTTTCATACTTAACAAAAGGTTAGAAATCCACTTTCCTTAGATAAAGTCTCGAACCAAGTCAAATTCAAAGCTTTTCACTTTCTACTATACTCCGAATCACCAAAATCTATTCAAATATAACATCACAATCACATAACGAATCTCATATCTTCTCTTGAATTCTCAAAGAAACCTTTATCGCTCCATCCCTACACTAAAATCAATTAATTCAGACGAAAAGGATAAAATGGTCAAAATTCCATACCGGAAAAAGTAACCAACATCTAAAAATTAATACATGAAAATGTTCCCCAAGTAATAAAGAATTCAACAGTGAAAACCCTTTCGAAAATGGGATAATAATGTGATATACTCATTACTTATAGACCAGGAAAACACTCAAATAATAAGAAAAGAAGGTGTCTTCCTACAGAGTTTAATTAGGTGAGAAAAAGTATTTTCTTTGAGTTACGATACTGGAAGAGCTTGAAGTTGCAACATAATTTAGATGTCAATAGAAAAGAATTTTTGTGAGAATATTTTGGAAAAATTATTGACAGGAAAACTAAGGATACAGAGAAAACAAGACATGATCTTATAGGTTTAAAATATAAAAAATAACCCATATAACAAATTTTACCTCTTACCTTTTATTAAGGTGCATCCTTATTGCAAATGAATTTTACCACTTACATTTTATGAAGGTGCATCCTTATTGCAAGTGGGGCATCCCATGTAACCTTTTGCACACCATTCACCTAAATTAGCTAATACATAGGAAATAATATATGTTAGGTATTTTAGTTTAATAAATAAACTATATAAAACACTACAATCACAGATATGCGTCATTTATTACCTAAAATATATAAAACACTAGAATTACATATATGCCTTCTCCTGTAACTAAATTTACGATTGTAGCTCCTCTTAAGTAAGAAAAATATCCTATATTAGAAATATATACATAATGGGAACAAAAAGATATCCAAAACACAAGGTTAATCGAGTTGAACACTGAGTAATCTCCTAAATAACAATAATACTGGATAGAGCAACACCAATAAAAGAAGTACGAAGAGAAGTGTAAACTATGTCATTACAAAACTACTAACGAGAAAAAGTCTAATTAATCACCAGCAGGTAGGTTATTCCAATAGAAGATGAAAGATATTCATGTGTTTATTTTTATCTATCTTGGACTAGTTTCAAGAGCGTTAGTATCTTTATTGTAGCTTATAAATAAAGAGCAAACTGTTAAAGCTTCTCAACCTGACTACTTGAATCAGTTGAGGTGAGGCTTATTAATTTGGATTGATTAAAAAAAATGAAGAGTTATCCCCTGATAACTCTTTAAATTTCTAAGATTCTTGGATTTTTACGACTCCCTCTATTCCATTTTATTTGGCACCATTTGACTTGATACAGTGTTTAAGAAAAAAGGAAATACTTTTGAAATCTGTGGTCTAAAATCATTCATAGATATTTTTATGGTTGAAAATTATTTCATTAATGATAAAAAATAATTAACTTAATTTTTTTTTTCTAATTCAAGTAAGGTGACATTCTTATAGATACGGAGTAAAAAGGAAAGGGATGCACATAAAATGGGATAGAGAGAAGATTAGTTATCCCCTATTTTTGCACTAACAGATGCCATACATAGCGTAAAAGATCTCTTTCATCTAAATCCAATCTATGATATGTTGGTACGTTGCTACTTGGTGTCCTTAATTTTTAATGTTTGACGTTTTTTCTCTGTCATCCTCACCTTGTTTGTGTATGCTCATATTTGTATCAATAATATGTCATAAATTAATTACATTCTCTATATTAGAAAGGAACGATAAAGATTAGGAAAGTCGTTAAAACATGATATGAAATTTTTTAGGCTGAAGATGATTTAGACATCAGATTAATACGAAAGATAAACACTTACCATAAGCTGGAAAGTCATTTACGATCCATAAACTAATAACATGCATCTTGAAGCATTCCCCCTAGAAGCATCAAATGTCTCTACACCATCACTCGATAACTCTTTCAATTCATCAACGTAACCAAAGGCCGCAAGTAAACATCAATATCAAGCACCTGGATTAAGAAGTGATATCATCATAAATAGGTCTTTAAAGCATTTCCATGGAGAAAGATCAAATAGATATAAAATGATAGGCCACATGCTATAAGTTGTGCTCATGTTACTAAATGGATTGAAACTGTCAGTTGTGAGGCCAAGTCTAACATTATATGGTTCTAGTGAAAACTACTTATGATGCTTATCAAATTTTTTTCAAGCTTCAGAATTAGCAAGATGCCTTAACATGTTTGTCTTTCTAAGATACCTTTTTTTATGCTACTTTATGTCCATACTTATTTTCTTTGACATAAATAATTTTTGAAGTCTCGATTATAAGGAAATATACCATAGGATTTTATGAGGAATCTTTATACCCTTTTTCTTATCAATTTTCCATCTTAAAGTGCTATATTGTGGACATTCTTGTCTACCTAAAGTCACCCAAATAAAACACACAATCATATATGCAAGCATAGATTAAAATGCATCCTAATCCCAAATTTTGTAGCATGTTTTTAATATCATAATGCAACTTAAAAAGTGTCTCACCATTAAAAGATGCATCTCATAGCAACTCCAACAATATATACAATAACTTGTTGCTCCATTGATTGGAGTAATTTCAGAATAAATGAAAGCTTCGAGAAGTTCTTGCATCCCATATACAATTCACATTCAACTTAATCAATGATTTTTCAAGTTTCTTTGCTTTGCATTGGCTCAAATTTTCTCATCCATTGTTATCAATTGTCGTCTCTTCCAAAAGATTGACTTGTGATTTCTTACTGATTTCTTCTAACATGGCATTGAATTTCATGATGACTGACATGTTCTTCATTTATTCATCTTCATTGTAAATTGCTTCATCATTATCTCTCATTTATGTTTGTTCCCCATGGCATATCCACTGCATGTAGTCTTTCATAATTCCTTTATGCAACAAGTCATCATACAACATATCTTGTACTTGAAAGTTTTTATTTAAACAATCATGGCAGGAACATTGAATTTTAGTATTTCAATTAAAGCAGTTTCATAACAGATTGGACATCCTCTACATATCATGTAGAGAACTTTGGTTCATGCATGCATCCTTTATCCATGATAAACTACTTAAGCATATAACCAAATAATACTTAAATACTATAAAAAATAGCTTATAGAAATTTCAAATAGAAATTTATTGGAACTGTCGAAATATTGGTAGCTCTGATAAGTAGTAGAAAAATTCAATAAGAGAGAAAAAATTACCATAAAATTGTTTCACGATTACCATGATAATTAATTATACATTTCCATAATTTATGTTTATTTATATTCTGTCAATCACCAACTGTCAATCACCAAACTTATTAGTGCTTCTTTCAAAATTGCATCGCAGCAGCATATTTTTAGATGCTCTCCCAAGCATATCATATGCGAGTATGCTAATGTAACACCGGGTAAAACTATCAAAATATCTCGAGAGGAGAGATATGCGTGTAATGTGTCTTTCCATGCTCAGATGGAAAATCTGAGACCAGATATGCGCTCATCATGAAAAATTGAAAGGGAAAATGCTCTCAGTTGATTTTTAGAGCAATCAAATCAAAAGATGATTTTTTGATCCAAATTTCGAAAACAGTGTCGATGCGCGACAGAGGCGCATCGCACCCCCTGTTGTAGAGAGAGACTTCTTTTGTTTTTTTTCGACGGGATTGAAAAAAATCGTTCGAAAGTTTTTTGGAAAAAATGTATCTATTCGGAATTAAATGTGCTTCTTAAATTCGTGGGGGGAATTCTAGATATTTTCTGACCCCTCCTAAACCCAAAACACGATCAAAATAGGTCGTTTTGAGCGTAAAAATGATTTAAAACCCCATTGTAAGTCCTTTCAAAGTCATTGAAGAAAACTAGGGCTTGAGGAAGAGGAGGAATGTGTAATTGGAGAGTTCAAGGGAGAATTCTTGAAGGTTGATTGTTAAAGCTTCATACCAGGTATGTAAGTCTAAACAAAAGCATGAGATGGTTCGCTCATGTGCCCCATAGAAGGTCATAGAAAAGTTAGGAGTTTAATGGGTCTACATACATAATTCTAGATGGTTTTCTTGAAAATTTGCATATATACTACATGCATTTTCTTATGTTGATGATCAGCATAAACTTGTTTTCCTGAATTGAATACTTTTCATGCGATAATCTATAAACCCTATATGATATTTCGGAAAGCATGCATGAATGAACCTAGGAATGGAGTCTAGAGCCTTGACTTGAGTATGTTGATGGAAATCGTGATGTGAGTATGAGGTTGAGTTAATTGAGCTTGAGGATCCTATTTGTCTTCATGATTGAGTTCTTTCTAAATGAATTCTTCTAAATAATGATCTGAGTCCTTGAGTTTTTAAATGGGAATTGAGTTAATTGAGACGAGTTGAAGTCCCTGAAAACAATAGAGGACTTTAGAGTTTGAGTTAATGAGTTGATGAGAGTCTCCATGAAGCTAATTGAGTTGATGGGAGCCTATGAGGCTAATTGAGATGAGGAGGAGTCTTATGAGAATTGAGTCTTGGAAGGAATATCGAGCATCGAAATGGGTAAGAGTAACTCTCGCTTGCATTCATTATCTATGCCGCCAAGCGTAGGATGAGGATGGAACCATTACATCACTTGGTCCCTTCCTGTAGAAATAATGAAACAATGGAGGAGTTGTGGAGGCTAGGTTCCTTATGGATCATACTTTATTTCTTACCTGGCAAGTATGGGATGGTTGTGGCAACATTAGCGTAATTGTTTTACAATCACTGGCTCATAAGTGATTGTTGTTGAATAAGAGAAACATCCAGAAAGTTCCCAAATTGAGTACTCTGAGTTGAGTTGAGTTGAGTTCCATTGAGCTGCGTCTGTGTTGATTGATGAGGATTAATTTGGCGATTGGTCACTTTTCTACTTTTTATTTTTGGTTTAGATAGACATTTGACATTCTTGTTGAGTATTATTTTGAGTTGAGTTTGTTTCTTTATTATTCTACTTGTTTCTATTTCATTCAGCTATTTTACATACCGTAGATTCCACATACTGATGCCACTCGGTGCCGCATCATTTCATGATACAGATAGGGGTGTTAGAGATCGTCAACAGGCGCATCATTGAGGATCTGAGACGTTCAGTAGATTGGTGAGCCTCCCTTTCTTCAGAGGATCCTAACATTTATTCCATCTTGCTATTAGAGTTAGACATAATTAGCTTTACTTTATTTTGAGGTAGCCATGGGTCATTCATTGGCACCATATGATAGTATTAGAGTCTTCATAGTCTAGAGTTGAATGTTGATGTTGAGACTTGTCAAGCTAGTTTCTTTCTACTAGCCTTTTTACTTATAACCTTACTTTGACATTAGATGAGATGTGCCCATTACTTCCTTTTTTTCCTTCGCTGATTGATAGAGTTTATTGAATGAATGTGATGTGGTCAAGTGGTTCCATTAGGGACTAGCAATAGCCTCTGGGTGCCAGCCACGTCTAGGGTACCCTTCAAGAGCGTGACAAACTTAGTATCAGAGCCAAGAGTTCAACAGTCCTATGGAGTCTATGAAGTCGTGTCTTGTAGAGTCCTTATTATTAGTATGAAGAGCTCCGCATCCATAATATGGAGTCTATAGGACATTAGGAATTGTTTCACTTCTTTCATGTTCTAAATCGTGCGATAGAGTTATGCTCTATTAAAGGTTCTCTTCTAATTCATGCATTGTGCGTTTCAAAGTTGTGATCATGCCTCCCAGAGGAGCCTTTAGAGGTAGAGGATGTCACGCCAAGAAAAATGTTAACCCACTCGAGCCTTAAGGACATGAGGAGCCCATGGACCCAGCTGTCCCTGTTAAGCAACCCCCACAAGATGAGGTCTCCAACGCTGAACTTCGTTAGACTATTCAAACTCTATCCCAGGCTGTCACAACACCTGCTACGAGACAAGGAGTAGGTAGACAGGATGCACAGGATACATTTAGAATCCAAGACTTCTTGAAGATAAATCCGCCTGAGTTCATAGGGTCTGCATCCACTGTGGATTTTGAGAACTATGTGGAGGACCTTCAGAAAGTTTCCCAAGTGATTCATATGGCTAATGTGGACAAAGTTGAACTGGCTGCTCATAAACTCAAAGATGTGGCTAGACTATGGTTCGACCAATGGAAGAAGGGTAGAGGAGAGGATGCCCCATTGCTGACTTGGGCAGTGTTCGAGGAAGCTTTCTTAGGAGCTTCTTTCTAAGGGAATGAAGAGAGGCCAAGGTAAGAGAGTTCTTGAATCTAAAACAATGCTCTACGATTATGCAAGTGTATGGGCTTAAGTTCACTCAACAGTCTTGATATGCTCCAGAAATGGTTGCTGATGTGAGGGGGAGAATGGGGATTTATGTGGATGGGCTGAACAAAGGGCCAAAGAGAGGTGGGAAGGGAGAAATTCTTGTGAGTGATATGGACATTGGGAGACTGATTACATTTGTGGAACAAGGTGATGAGGAGAGGCAACATGACAAAGAGGAGTTCAGAAGTAAGAATTCTAAAACACCCAAGCATGAGGTAGGGAAGAAGGGAAATGGTAATAGATTCTGATTGGGGCCAACATTATCATTGGCCAGAGCACATGCAACCTGGATCAGGAATGATCAGAGGTCCCCGAATATTAGAGCCCATGGATCTCAATCACAAGCTAGTGTGGTTCAAGGTTCAAGGGGTAAGCCACCATGTGATAAGTGTGGCAGATTACACTTGGGTAAATATTGTGAGAAGAGTGATGCATGTTTCTAGTGTGGCCAAGTGAATCACTACCAAAGAGAGTGTCCCAAATAGGCTGACCCGGCTCAATCTTCTGCACCAGCCTTGCTTGCTAGAGGAGCCTACGGAGGTACTACTTTAGGTGCAAGCAGAGCTACAAACCATTTGTATGCCATGGGTAGTCACCAAGACCATGAGAACTCCCCAAATATTGTGATGGTATGATTAGAGTCTTTTCTCTTGGTTATTATATTTTGATGGATCCTAGTGTCACATTGTCATTTGTAACACCTTATATGGCCAGTAGATTTCATAGAACCCATGAGAGTCTCCTTGAACCCTTTGATGTTTCTACTTCAGTGGGTGAGTTTATTCAAGCTGAGAGAGTCTATAGAGCTTGTGTAGTGTCCGTCCGTCATAGGGATACTATCATTGATTTGGTTGAGTTAGAGATGACTGATTTTCATGTGATCCTTGGCATGGATTAGCTTCACGTCTATTATGCCTCTATTGATTGTAGAGCCCGAATAGTTGAGTTGCGATTCCCGAATGGATTGGTTCCAGAGTGGAAGGGTGATTCTGTTGCACCTAAAGGAAAATTTATTTCCTACCTTAGGGCCAGAAAACTAATTTCCAAAGGTTGTATCTATCACCTCATGTGAGTTAAATCATATGATGTTGAGTCTCCTACTCTTGAGTCAGTCTCGATTGTGAATGAGTTTCAAAAGGATATACATGGAGTCCCTCATGATAGGGAGATTGACTTTGTGATTGATGTTCTTCCTGATACCCAACCTATCTCAATTATACCTTATAGGATAGCTCCCGTTGAGTTGAAAGAGCAACTAAAAATTTATTAGAGAAGGGCTTTATAAGGCTGAGTATTTCTCCTTTGATGCCCCTGTCCTATTCGTGCGAAAGAAAGATAAGTCTCTTAGAATGTGTATTGACTACAGGCAACTGAACAAGGTCAAAATAAATAATAAATATTCTCTACCAAGGATAGATGATATATTTGACCAACTTCAGGGTGCCTCTTATTTCTCAAAGATAGACCTCAGATCTAGCTACCATCAGTTGAAAGTGAGGGAATGTGATATTCCAAAGACAACCTTTACGACTAGATATGGCCATTTAGTTCTTGGTCATGTCCTTTGGGTTAAGTAATGCACCTGCGGCTTTCATGGACTTGATGATGGGGTATTTCGACAATATTTTGATATGTTTGTGATTGTGTTCATCAACGATATTTTGGTGTATGCGAGAGATGAGGAGGAGCATCCTAATCACCTCAAAGTTTTTCTCCAAACACTTAAGGACCATGAGTTGTATGAAAAATTATCAAAATGTGATTCTGGCTTAAGTTAGTGGCTTTCCTTGGCCATGTTGTCTCCTGTGATGGTATTCGAGTAGATGCCCAAAAGATTGAAGCGGTTAAGAACTGGCCCAAACTGACCTGTCCAATTGACATAAGAAGTTTCTTGGGATTGCAGGCTACTACCATAGATTTGTTGATAGATTTTCTTTCTTATCCGCATCAATGACTAAATTGACTCAGAAAAAGGTCAAGTTTCAGCGGTTCAATGAGTGTGAGAAGAGTGTCCAAGAGTTGAAGATGAGACTAACTACCGCACCAGTTTTAACCTTGCCCGATGAGACTAAGGACTTTGTGATCTATTGTGATGCTTTGAGAGTTGGATTGAGATGTGTGCTCATACAGAGAGGGAAAGTGATAGCCTATGCTTCCAAAAAACTTACGTTTTATGAAAAGATCTATCCGATGCATGACCTTGAGTTGGCAGCGGTGGTGTTTGCACTTAAAATCTAGCGCTACTAGTTGTATGAAATGCATGTGGATGTGTTCACTAACCACAAGAGCTTGCAGTATGATTTAAACCAGAAAGAACTCAACCTGCGACAAAGGATATGGTTGGAGATGCTCAAGGATTATGACATGAGCATTCTATACCATCGAGGTCAAGTAACATAGTTGCTAACACTCTTAGTAGGTTGTCAATGGGTAGCACAACCCATGTTGAGGAAGCAATGAAAAAGTTAGCTAAAGAAGTGCATCGATCGGCTCAATTGGGAGTTCAACTTGAGGAGAATGATGAGGGAGGAGTTATTGTTCAGAACAAGTCTTTTTCATCCTTAGTGGCAGAGGTGAAGGAAAAGCAAGACCGAGATCTTGTCATACTTCAATTAAAGGAGGCTGTCCACAAATAGAAAGTGATAGTCTTCTCCAAAGGGGAAGATGAAGTGTTGAGATTCCAGAGTAGATTGTGCGTCCCAGATCTTGATTGAGTTCGAGATAGGATTATGGGGGAAGCCTATAATTCTAGATATTTCATTCATCTTAGCTCTATCAAGATATACCACAACTTGAGAGAAGTCTATTAGTGGAGTGGAATGGAGAGAATCTTGTGGAGTTCATTTCAAAGTGTTTGAATCACCAACAAGTTAAGGTTGAGGGACAAAGACAATGTGGACTGGCGTAGAACTTTGAGATCCCTGAGTCGAAGTGGGAGATGATAAACATGGACTTCATTACTAGTCTACTGAGGTCTCGAAAGCGACATGATCTGATAGAGGTGACTGTGATCGGATGATCAGATCGGCTCACTTTTTAGCAATTAAGACAACCAACATTTTGAAGGAGTATGCCAAGTTGTATATCTAGGAGATTGTGAGGTTGCATGGAGTTCCCTTGTCCATCATCTCAGATAGAGGAGCTCAATTCTCCTTCCATTTTGGAGATCCTTCAAGAAATGATTGGGTACTAAAGTGAATCTGAGTAGAACCTTTCATCCCTAGACATATGGCCAGATAGAGCGTACAATTCAGATATTAGAAGATATGTTGAGAGCTTGTGTTCTTGATTCCAAAGGAAATTTGGATGATCACCTACAATTGATTGAATTTGATATACCAATAGTTATCATGCAATCATTCAAATGGCTCCCTATGAAGCTTTGTATGGGAGGAGATGTAGATCACTAATTGGGTGGTTTGAGGTTGGAGAAGCAGAGTTGATCGAACCTGATCTGGTCTACCAATCAATAAAGAAAGTTAAGGTCATTAAAGAAAGGTTGAAGACTACACCGAGTCCCAGAAATCTTATACCGATGTGAGGAGAAGAGACTTAGAGTTCAAGGTAAATGATTGGGTGTACTTGGAAATGTCACCTGTGAAGGGTTTCATGAGATCTAGGAAGAAGGGGAAATTGAGTCCTCACTATATTAGTCCTTACCAAATTGTGAAGAGCATTGGGAAGGTTGCTTATGAGTTGGAGTTGCCTTCCGAGTTAGATGCAATTCATCCTATGTTCCACATCTCGATGTTGAAAAGGTTATTTGGTGATCCTGCCTTGGTGATCCGTGTTGAGAGTATTGGAATGATGGATAGCTTGTCATACGAAGAGATTCCGGTCAAAATCCATAATCATCAGGTTTGCAAGTTGAGAACCAAAGAAATCACCTCAGTCAAAGTCCTGTGGAGAAATCATTTCATTGAGGAAGCTACATTGGAAGTTGTCGAAGAGATAAGATCCAAATATCCACATCTGTTCGTGCCCAATGATGAGAGCGTTGAAGGTAAATTCCCTACCCTTGACTAAAATTGATTGATCTATTCTTGAGTCCATATGTCTCTTCTTGAGTCTGAGTAGAGTTCATTGAGATTGATGAGGATTTGAGAGTTTGACTGATTGATGTGAGTTTTGAGATGAGTCTTGTGTCTATTCTTGCCTTGATATCCACCTTTACTCATCATTGGAGGACGAATGACCCCAAGGGGAAATGATGTAACACCCGGTAAAATTACCAAAAATACCTCTAGAGGAGAGATATGTGTGTAAAGCGTCTTGCCATACTCAGATGGAAAATCTGAAACCAGTTATCCGATCAGCATGAAATATTGAGTGGGCAAATGATCTCGGTCAATTTTAAGAGCAACCAGATCAAAAGAAATTTTTTTGATCTGAAAACTGAAAACAGTGTTGATGCACGACAGAGGCGCGTCGCACCCCTGTCACAAAGAGGGACTTATTTTTTTTAAAAAATATTTTTCCACAGGATTTGAAAAATGCGTTAGGAAAACTTTTGGAAAAAATATATATACATGTACGCGCCTAGTCTGCGATGAATAGAAAAGCTATTTTTAAATTCGTGAGGGACATTCTAGAAATTTTCTAGCCCCTCCCAAACTCAAAACAAGATCAAAATAGGTCATTTTGACCGTAAAAAGAGTTTCAAACCATATTCTAAGTCATTTTTAAGTCATTGAAGAAGACTAGGGCTTGAGAGATGAGAAGAGGAACGTGAGATTGGAGAGTTCAAGGGAGAATTCTTGAAGGTTGATTGTTAAGCTTCACACCAGGTATGTAAGGATAAAAAAAGCATGAAATGATTCTCTCATGTGCCTCATTGATGGTTATAGAAGAGTTGAGAGTCTAATGAGTCTACATACATAATTCTTGATGGTTTTCTTGAAATTTTGAATATATACTACATGTATTTTCTTATGTTCATTATCAGCATAAACTTGTTTTCTTTAATTGAATACTTTTCATGAGATAATGTATAAACCCTATATGATATTTGTGAAATCATGCATGAATGAACCTAGGGATGGAGTCTAGAGACTTGACTTGAGTATGTTGATGGAAATCTTGATGTGAGTGAAGTTGAGTTAATTGAGCTTGAGGATCCTATGAGTCTTCATGATTGAGTTCTATCTAAATGACTTATTCTAAACGATGATCTGAGTCCTTAAGTTCTTAAATGACAATTGAATTAATTAAGATGAGTTATTGTCCTTGAAAATAATAGAGGACTTTATAGTTTGAGTTAGTGAGTTGATGAGAGTCTCCATGAAGCTAATTGAGTTGATAAGAGTCTCTACGAGTCTAATTAAGATTAGGAGGAGTCTTACGAGAATTGAGTCTTGGGTGGAATATCGAGCACCAAAATGGGTAAGGGTGGGCAGCCCTCGTACTCATTAACTATGTCACCGACCTTAGGATGATGATGGAACCACTCATTAACTATGTCACCGACCTTAGGATGATGATGGAACCATTACATCACATGGTCCCCTCTTGTGAAGGTAATGAAACAATAGAGGATTTGTTGAGGCTAAATTCCTGATGGATTATACTACGTTGCTTACCTGCATGTATGGAACGACTGTGGCAACATTAGCGTGATTGTAGTACAATCACTGGCTCATAAGTGATTGTTGTCAGATAAGAGAAACTTGCCAGAACGTTCCCACATTGAGTACTCTGAGTTGAGTTGAGTCTGAATTGATCGATGAGGATTGATTTGGCTGATGGGTCACTTGTATACTTTTTATTCTTGCTTTAGATAGACATTTGACATTCTGTTGAGTAATATTTTGAGTTGAGGTTGTTTTTATATTATTCTACTTGTTTCTATTTCATTCAGATATTTTACATATCGTACGTTCAGCGTACTAATGACACTCAGCGCTGCATCGTTTCATGATGTAGATGCAGGTGTTAGAGATCATCAACTGGCGCATCGTAGAGGATCTGAGACATTCAGTAGATTGGTGAGCCTCCCTTTCTTCAGAGGATCCTAGCATTTAAGTGGTTGGAGGACAACTCTGTGGTGGTTAGCATATAACTCATGGTCCTTAAGTGTTTGGAGGACAACTCTGAGGCGGTTAGCATGCTTCTCCTCACTTCTCGAATACACCAAAATGTCGTCGATGAAAAAAATCATAAACATATCGAGATATTGTTTGAATACTCTATTCATCATGTCCATATGGAGGCAGGCGCGTTCGTCAACCCAAAGGACATGATTAAGAACTCAAAATAGACATACCTAGTCCTAAAGGCTGTCTTTGGAATGTCATATTCCCTCACCTTCATCTGTTGGTAGCCAGATCTAAGGTCTATCTTGGAAAAACAAGAGGTGCCCTTAAGTTGGTCAAACAAATCATCTATCCTTGGAAGAGGATATTTGTTTTTTATCGTGAACTTGTTCAGTTGCCTATAGTCAATACACATTCTGAGGGACCCATCTTTTTTTCGCACGAATAAGACAGGAGCACCCTAAGTTGAAACACTTGGCCTAATGAATCCCTTCTCTAGCAAATTTTTCAATTGCTCTTTCAACTCTTTTAACACAGCGGGGGCCATCCTAAAAGGCGGAATCGAAATAGGCTGGGTATCGGGAAGAACATCAATCCCAAAGTCAATCTCCCTATCTGGAGGGACTCCAGTAAGATCATCAGGAAACACTTTCGGAAACTCATTAACAATCGGGACTAACTCAAGAGGTAGGGATTCAACATCATCAGATTTCACTCACACGAGGTGATATATACAACCTTTGGAAATCAACTTTCTAGCTCTAAGATATGAGATAAACTTCCCTCTAGGTGCAACAGAATCACCCTTCTACTCTAGAACCGGTTCAATAGGAAATTGGAACATAATAGTTTGGGATCTACAATCAACAGAGGCATAACAGGCATGAAGCCAATCCATGCCAAGAATTAAATCAAAATCAACCATATCCTACTCAATTAAATCGACAAGAGTATCTCTATGATGGATGGACACTACACAAGCTCTATAGATTCTACCAGCTCGAATAGACTCACCCACTCGAGTAGAAACATCAAAGAGTTCAAGAAGACTATCTAGGGTTTTATCAAATCTACTGGCCATATAAGGAGTTATAAATGAAAATGTGGCACCTGGATCCATCAAAACATAATAATCAAAAGTAAAGACTCGAATCATACCCGTCACAATATCTGGGAAGTTCTCCTGATCTTGGCGACTACCCAGGGCATACAAGCGGTTTGTTGCTCTGCCTGCGCCTGATGTAGTGGCCCTCTGGTTTCCTCTAACTGGTGGGGCCGGTGTAGTAGGTTGAGCCTGGTCAGCCCGCTTTTGACAATCCTTCTTGTAGTGACCTACTTGGCCACGTCTATAACACACATCATTCCCGTCACGACATCTCCCCAAGTGCATTTTCCACACTTATCACACAGTGGCTTACCCTCCAAACCTTGAGACATACTAGCTTGCAACTGGGATCCATGGGTTCCAATATTCTGAAACCTTTGATCATACCTGCCTCTAGGCATAGTTGCACTAGAAGATGATGTTGCTGGAAATCAATTACCATTGCCTTTCCTTCCAACCTCATGGTTGGATGTCTTAGCTCTCTTACGCTTGAATTCTTCTTTGTCATGTTGTCTCTCCTTATCAGCTTGTTGCACAAATGTCATCAGTTGCCCAATGTCCATATCACTCACAAGCATGACTTCCCTACCATCTCTCTTGGGTCCTCTATTCAACCCATCAACATACATTCCCATCCTTCCCCTTATGTCAGCAACCATGTCCAGAGTACAGCGAGATAGTTGCGTGAATTTCAAACCATACTCTTGCATAGTCATAGAGCTCTGTTTTAGATTTAGGAACTCTCTCACCTTAGCTTCACTTTTCTCTCTTGCGAAAAAGCGTCCTAAGAAGGCTTCCTCAAAAACTGCCCAAGTCAAACATGGGGCATCATCCTTTCTACCTTTCTTCCACTAGTCAAACCATAGTCTGGTCATACCTTTGAGTTAGTAAGCACTCAGTTTTACCCTATCAACATCAGCTACTTGCATCACTTGGAACACCTTTTCAAGTTCCTCTACATAGTTCTTAGTATCATACCCCATTAATTCAGGCGGATTCATCCTCGAAAATTCTCGGACTCTGGAGGTGTCATGAGAATCTAGTCTACCTACTCCCTGTCTCATAGAAGGTTCTATGACAGCCTGGGCTAGAACTTGAATAGCCCGGCTTATCTTAGCATTGGATACCTCATCTTGAGGGGGTTCTTCAACAGAGGCAGCTTGATCCACGGGCTCCTTGGGTACTTGAGGCTTATGTGGATTAACAGCTTTCTTGGCAGGACGTCCCTTTCCTCTAATAGCTCTTCTAGGAGACATGTTATCAATTCTACATGCGTAGAGCATGAATTGGAAGAGAGTTTTCATAGAGCTTAACTCTATCGCACGAATTGGAATAAGAAGAAAAAGGGTAACAATTCCTATTGTCCTATAGCCTCCTGCTTATGAAATGTGGTAGACAACACACCCATAAGCAAGACTCTACTAGACACGACTTCATAGACTCCCTAAGACACTTGAACTCTGTGATCTGATACCAAGTTTGTCACGCCCCGGGAGGATACCCTTGGTGTCGCCGGCACCTGGAGATTATTGTTAGTCCCCAAGAAAACCACTTAGCCTCATCACATCATTCAATTAAATAAACTCTACCGAGCAGGGGAAATATGAGTAAGTAAATGGACACTTCTCATCTAATGTCTCATAATGATATAGGTAACAATAAAGGGTAGTAGAAAGAACTAGCTCACAATCTCAACATCAACGCGCGACCATCGTTTATGAAGCTTCTATTACTACTCATGTGTTGCCAATGAAAGACCCATGGCTACCCCAAATCAAAATAAATGAAATAGTCCTATCTAAATCTAAAGCATGATGAAATAGTCATAGTGGATCCTCCGGAGTAGGTGAGGCTCACCAAATCAGCTACGAGTCTATGATCTTCAACAAAGCATCTGTTGATGATCTCTAGTACCTACCTCTGCATCATAAATAGATGTAGTACAAAGTAGACATCAGTACTTGGAATATATTGGTATATAAAATAGTTGAATGAAACAGAAACCGGTAGAATAGTTTGGAAACAACATCAACTCAAAGTAATCATCAAAATAACACCAAATCGTCAAATGTCTATCGGTGCAAGAACAAAGAGTCGACAAGTGACACATCAATAACTAAAACTCATCAATAGTATCAAAACTCATCTCAAAGGATCTCACCTCCTCCATCTCAGAGGAGCTCACCTCCTCTCATCTCATCTCACACTTGGAGTACTTAAGGAAGGAAATTCACGGGAGTTTCTCTTATCCAACAACACTCACTTATGAGCCAGTGAATATACTACAATCACCCTAATGTTGCCATAATGGTTCTATACTTGCTAGGTAGGAAATGCTGAAAAACCATATCAGCTCACCTAATATGGAGTCAACTCAATAGGTCCTCTATCACTTCCAGGGGCCATTACTCTCGAGGGAACCATAATATGTGTGATGGTTGTATACCTCTCCGACGTTTGCC
Organism: Solanum rostratum; assembly: GCA_029948455.1. Classification (NCBI taxonomy): domain Eukaryota; kingdom Viridiplantae; phylum Streptophyta; class Magnoliopsida; order Solanales; family Solanaceae; genus Solanum; species Solanum rostratum. Next base: position 56,244,333 of record CM057048.1, read on the forward strand.
AACATAGTTTGATGAGTTAGAGTCAGACTAACTCTCGCATTTTCAGTGCTCGATACTCCTCCCATGACTCAATGCTCATAAAACTTCCATCTCAACTAATCTCATGGGGACTCACTCCTCGTTAACGACCGATATCTCATAGGGACTCGAACCCCATCATCTCATCATTCAACTCATAGGGACTTTAACCCTCTCATCAATCAATCTTATGAATGACTTAAGATTTCAGAATAATTATTAGGAATCAATTGAATAGACACATTAGTAGAGTTCATTTATAGGGACTCATAAGACAATCAAGTTCTATCAACTCATTATCATTCTCTCATTACAATCAATAATCTCAACTCAAGACTCTAGACTCAATTCTCAATTTCATTACGTATGCTTTTCAGATTAGTCATGTAGGGTTATGCAAGTTCTCATGAAAAATGTTAAATTCAAGAAAACAAATAGTATAATGATCTTTAACATAGAAAACATGTAATTTCGAATCAATCTTTCAAAAAAAACCCTCAAGTATTCATGCATGTAGAGTCGTCAACCATTAACTCATCTATCATCAACTATGGGGCATACAGGAGAAGAATCCCATGCTTTTAGTTTAGCCTTACGTACTTGGGATGCAACTATCAATCAAGCATGTCAAGAATTCCTTCTCGAATCTCTCAAATGCAAACTCTTTTCTTCTCTCCTCAAGCCCTAGCCTTGTTAGATGATGGAATAGGACTTAAAATGGGGGTTTCAGACCCTTTTACATCAAACCAATCTTGTTAGATCATGGAGAGAGTTTAGGAGGGGTGAGAAATTGACTGGAATGCCCTTCATTATAATTTAAAAATTTCCAACTCGGAAAAGACCTAGTCCGCGTCACGTACTGTGTATTTTTAGAAAATGTCTCTGAATGAGTTTTCTCAATCCCGTCAAAAATCTTAAAAAGAATATAAGTGCTGGTCCGCGATGGGTGCGCGGCACACTCTTGTCGCCTACTAACACTATTTTGTGTTTCCGATTGAAATTTCTTTTTAGATCGGGTTGCTCCAAAAATCGACCAAGACCATTTGCCCACTCAAGTTTTCATGTTGATCACAAATACGACCTTGGATTTTCCATACGAACATTAGAAGATGTATTACACGCATACCCTTTGGAAGATGCATTACGTGCATACCCTCTCTCTAGCGGTATTTTGGTAATTTTATCGGGCATTAACATATGCTCACAAAAATCTCCTAGAGAAAACTCTATCAACACATTTCTTTTTCACAACACATTCCTTTTTCACCCATTCATTATACCTCCTTATCTGGCTAAGCTCATAACTCTGAATTTCATGGGGCTGTCTCTTCAAGACTACAAGCCCAGTCTAGATATATTACCTGAATACTATGCTTCACTATTCAACGTCTATTCTTCACCCTCACTAATATGAATACTATAACACATCAACATAAACGACTTTCTAGTTTGACCATACTCTAACACATCCTAACAATAACTCTTTCTTTTTACCTCATCATGAAAATCAAAGTGTACTTACTAATTTTTCGTCAAAACTTATGGCGATTGACTCATCACCCCATTACGTACCTAATAGATAATAACTCTGGTTATGAGCCTTAATCAACTTGTCACTCTCACTATCTCATCCTTTCCTTTCCATCGTCATCATTTTAGCTCTGGAATGACATCTCTACTTATGGTTTACAAGACCTCAAGTCACACTCTTAGGTGGAAACATTAAACTCTCTAGAGACATAAGTTTTTCTCTTACGAATAATATCAAAAGCAAGTAAAGACTTGAATCATACCCATCACAACTTCTGGGGAGACATCCAGAAAATCTTCTTGTTCTTAACGACCACCCACGATATACAATTGGTATGTGGCCCTATTCGTGCCAGATGCAACATCTCTCTGATCTTCTCTAACTGGTGGTGTTGGAGTAGAAGTATGAACCTTTTTGGCCCACTATGGATGTTTCCTCTGAAAGTGACCTACTTGGCCACACTTGTAACATCTAGCACTCTCTTCATGACATTCTCCCATATGAAATTTTCCACACGTGCCACAAGGTGGCTTGCCTTGGGAACCTCAAGCAACACTAGCATGTAACTGAGATCCCTGAATTCTAAGGTTATAAGACCTTTGTTTATTCTTAGGTGCAGGCACACTAATAAATGAGAGCCCTATTCGAAAGCGACTCTTGTTCCCATTCCTTTTTGGCCCCTTGAACTCGGGCGGGTTCATCCTCAAGAACTCATGGACCCTTGATGTATTTAGAGCATCCTACTTGCCTTATCCCTGTCAAGCAACCAGTGCTGTCACAACCTGGGGCAAAGTCTGGATGGCCTGCAAAGCTCAGCATTGTTGATGTCAGCCTATGGTGGCTACATGGCAGGGACAGCTAGGCCTATTGGTTCATCCTGGTTCTAGGGCTTGGGTTTGTTAGCATTCTGTCTAGACGGACACCCTCTTCATTTATTGTCTCTTCTTGGAAGTATGATCACAATTCTGTAAATGCATAACACACGAATTAGAAGAGAGCTTTCATAGAGTTTATCGCACAAATTGGAATGTGAAAGAAGTGTTACCATTCGTAATATACTATAGCCAACATACCCATAAACAAGATTTACTAGACACGACTTCATAGACTCCCTAGGACTCTTGAACTCTATGCTCTAATACCAAGTTTGTCATACCTCGGGAGGGTACCCCTAGCTGTGGCCGGCACTTAGCGACTATTACTAGTCTCTAAGCAAACCACTTGGACCCAAGTATGTCACGCCCAAGGAGGGTACCCTAGTCATGGTCGGCACTCAAAGACTATTGCTAGTCTCTAAGCGAATCACTTGGCACTCATCACACTCACTAAAACAACATATTTAACAAATCAACAAAAGACTATGATGTAGACAATCTAAATATATAAAAGTCAAGTCAACTCAATAAGACTAGTATGAAAGAAATTAGTCCAAAATAAATATTCGACTCAAAACATATCACACTCTAGTCTATGAAGACTCTATCAATTGCTCACTGGTGCCAATACTAGACCCATGACAACCTTTAATCAATTAAAGAAAATCTAAAATCTAACTCTAAAGGCTAGATGAAAATGTAATGAGTATCCTCTATAATAGGGGAGGGCTCATTAATGTAGCTGGATGCGGTAAATCCTCAATGGTTTGCACTTGTTGATGATCTCTAGTACCTGTTTCTGTATTATAAAATAATGCAGTCCAAATATATGTCAGTACGTGGAATGTATGAGTATGTAAAATGGCTGAAAGAAACATGTATCAAGGTAGAATACTATCAACTCAGATAACTCAAATTAAGAAGTAATAACTCAATCAAGAATGTCAATGTCTATCTAAAATAGGAATAAAGAGTAGACAATAACCCATCAATACCAATCAAATCAAATTAGAGAACTATCTATGTAGAACCTATCTATGAGTTTCTCTTATATGAAAACAATCACTATGAGCCAATGATCATACAACAATCCCATTGATATTGCCACAACCGTTCAATACCTTACCGGGGTAAGAACAAATCAAATCCATAGTGGACCCGAAAATTGTGCCCTCTATTATTTTAGGGATACCTTATATTGAGGAGACATCCACCTTAATGTTCAATACTCTCCAAAGTCTGGCGACATAGTTAATGAATTCGAGTTGGACTTACTCTCGCTCAATTTGGTGCTTGATACTCCTTCCAAGACTCAATACTCATAAACAATCAATCTCAATCAATGCAATCAATGAGTCTCATAAGGACTCATATCAATCCATATACCTTTCAAGAATGAATTAAAAAATCACGTTGGAGGACTGTCAATTTAGACCAATATTTTAAAATTTCAACTAGGAAGACTCTTACGTCCTTTAAGTTCTATCAACCTGTCATCATGCTCTCATCACAATCACAATCAACATTCTTAAATCAAGGCTCTAGACTAAATCCCTATTATTATTCATGCAAATATCATTCTCAAATCAAGGCTATAGACTCAATCCCTAGTTTCATTTATGCAATCTTTTATGATGAAATATGTAGGGTTTGTGAAATAACTCATGAAAATAGTTCATTAAATAAATAAAGTTTATGATGATCATTAACATAGGAAAATATATAGAATGTATATAATTTACAAGAAAACATTCATGGAAAATATGCATAAAGGTCAACACTTTTATAATTTCTAGATTACCATTGTTAGGGGCACATGGGAGAACAATCACATGTTTTTGGCTAGCCTTACATACCTAAGATGCAAATAGACAATCGAACTTGCAAGAAGTTGGCCTCAATCCTTTTGAATCCTTCCTCCTCCTTTCTACTTAGCGCTAGATATTAAGATGAATAGCGTAAATAATTAAAAATTCTCGCATAGGAATTGATATAGGGTTGGAAACGACTTCAAAACGACATGGCATTAGTCTAGGATAGGTGGGGAAAAGACTAGAATGTCCTTACTTTTAAAACTAAATGTAAAGTACCATAATAGGGCAAGTCCGCGACATGGATTTGTCATGCATCATTTCATTTTTTACCTGAAAACTTATAAAGTGTTGAAAAACTATTTTTCTATAAAAATACACATAACTAGCCTTTGTCAAATGCGTTTCATGTGTAATTCTTTATAAATCACTTTCCGATCGATTTTCTAATTCCGTAAAAAATATTAGAACCCAGATTAAGTTAAACTCCGCGACCAATCCGTATACTTTTCTAGAATTGCATCTTTGCTCCAAAAATTATCTTTTGATTTGGTTGCTCTAAAAATCAACCAAGACCATTTTCCTACATAATATTTCTTGATGATTGCATTTCCAGCCTCGGATTTTCCAAAAGAGTTTGGGAATATGCATTATGAAGCATTCTCTTCTTTAGGGGTATATTGGTTAGTTTACTGGGTGTTACCATCAGGTTCAATATTGCTCTCATAAACTTTTTATAAAGTTGATTTTGTGATTCTTATTACGGATCCCATAACTCCATTTTAGTCCTGATTTTGGGTTGGTATTCAAAAAATGAAATTTTGGTGTCAAAACATCCATATTGATGTGGTGCTCAATATTTTAATAGTGTGGCAGCTTTCAGATATGATTTATGCATTGGTAGCTATTGTGAAATGGATCTAAAATGGACGTGATTGGCTTAGAGGTCGGCAGTAGTTTCCATCCTTAACTGTCCCTTCTTTATATTGCTTAGCATAAATTTCATGTTAATTTGGACTATGTTCTCCTAGTATTCCATTTTCTTCCATTCTATCATGACTTCATGAGTTCAGAGTGAGCCTTATACTACTGTTGTCTCTTGGAAACCATAACTTATGTCACGACCCCATTCTCAGGCCGTGATGGTGCCTACTATAACTCAGTGATAGGAAGGCTAACCCATAACCACGAACTAATGTAATGGTTATTTGGGGAAACTAACAACATCTAAGAAAAGGTGACAAATAAGAAAGGAAAGAACAAAACTAATGGAAGATACGTACACAGAAATATAAAAGAAATCCTCCGAGAACCTGGAAGTCACTAGTACATGACTGTTATACACAAAAATAACAAAGAGTAGAAGTCCCAAAAGTGGATCAAAATATACAAAGGATCCGGTTAGCCTCAAAATATATACGAATGACGGGCCAATAAGCTGAGGTAGACAAAATGATCCAAAATCACCAAGACCTCACCCTGCTTTCTGATGCAAGCTCAATCTATACACACTGATGATTGGTGCTCAAAACCTGTCATCATGAAAAGAGATGTACAGTGTAGTATGAGTACCAGATAAAAAGGTACCTAGTAGGCATCATAGGCCGATTGAGCAGGACAGATAAAAGCAATATAAAGAAGAGGACTCAAACTTAAACAAGAAAAGAGTAGTAATTGAGACGGTAAATCTTGTTATAGGATCTACACTAGTCACACCTAGCCGGGACACACGTGTGCAGTTTAAAGTGAAACCCGAGCGAACCCCATAAGCCCATCAAGTGCACAAAATATCTATTGTAAAGTAGTAAGAGCTAGAGTTCTACCGAAGAAAAGTACTCTAGGGGCCAAACATCTAAGGGATCGGGGCCTTAAACTCCTGATGATCTAAGTTACCAAAAGCTTTGAACGAACAAGGCATCGAACACGATACCAAGGTAATCATAAATTGATAAAATTGAGGCCTTAAATCACGATATCAAGTACTGGTAATCTCATAGAAAGTGAGACCTCGAACCCTGATACTAAGGTAATGATAGTCTTAAAAAAGAGAGGCCTCAAACCTCGATACTCTAGGAAATCATACCTCTATAAAAGTGAGGCCTTGAACTCCAATGCTAATGATAATCCTATAAAAGTGAGACCTCTAACCTCGATACTCTAGGCAATCCTAACTCTCTAAAAACGAGGCCTCAAACTCCAATGGTTAATGACAATCCTTTAAAAGTTAGGCCCCGAACCTCGATACTCTAGGCATTAATAACTCTATAAAAGTGAGGCCTCGAACCCCAATACCTAGTGAATCATATTTCTATAAAAATAAGGCTAATATTAATTGTTGAATAAGGTGCTGAGTCAACACATCCTCCATAGGGGCATGATAATCACCAAGACTTCCTTTCCATACTGAACCAAGTCCATAATTAGCTGTGCAAGTTCTGGGCCGTTCAATGTACGGAACAATTCACTAACTCCACTCGTGCTTCAACTAGAATTGAGACAAGCCGATCATAAGGTTTGAGGTTCCTAGCTACCACAATAGTCAAGAAAATACAGGAAATTATGGATAACAATGTTCACAAGTACCTAGATAAGTCCCGGCTACAGACTCTTGTCTTCTATACCATTCTATAAGAATCCAACACCACTAGAGCGATGTCGAGGCATATAAAGCAAGTTATTATCCTAAATTAAGGCAAACATATGACACAAACTAGTATTAGGGAACCAATAATAATACTAGAAAGGATACCAAATATGTACAATAATCATATATATGTTCACAATTACCCCGAGTGCTTGAACAAACCTAAACATACTTCAATTACTAAGGCACATAAAAACTATCTACCATCACTATTATCCTAACAACAACACATACTTACTAGGAATAAAAATTCTATTAGAAAAATAAAGCTATTAATAATGGATCAAGCTACAAGATATAATATGAGCTCATGACTACTCGATAATATTGACTAGGCCTATAACATGAATTCTAACAACTGAAACAAGTAAAATTACTACACTACTTAAAATTGTAATCAATTCAACAAGCATTTACAACAACCATCTCGATATGAAGAATCAAAAACCCTAGCATTGTTGTCGGCCGATCATGCACGCTCTACGTTACTTTACCAAAGTGTTCTTATTCTATATGGCCTCTGAATGGTGCCACGCTGCCAAAGACAGACTCACAACATCATAATGGCCATCTTGATGCTAAAATTTCCTGAAATAGAGAAATACCAAATTTGTGGCCTAAAACAAGAAATCTAGGACTTGTCTGAAGAATTCTTGAATTGACTCCAACAACTAGTCCCAAAAAACAATGTCAGCTCAATTAATAGTACAAACATGAATATTTGGTTAGAAATTAACACAAAATAGGCAATCAACCTAAACCTAATAATTTAGCCACAAAGTAAAGAAATGGCAGCAGCCATAGATGAAAAAAAGTATTAGAAATAAGCTCCTAATTCTGATATGAATCACCCCAGATGGTCCTTATGAAAAAACATTCAAAATACAGAGAAGAATTGTAGAAAATGAATACCCACAACTCAAGAAATTATAACTCAAAGTTACACAAAATTTCACTATGTAAATACATTGTGCAACAACTACAATTGCAAAATTTACCAGAAACAAAACCTTAACTCAACTTTCCAATGTCGCCAAAGGATTCTCCATGAATTTTCCTTGCGATTGGACCTTTGAATCACCACTTTTGAGTCTAAAATGAGGGAGAAATCATCCTCGTAAGGCATGCAAATGAATTGAATTCGATTAAGTCTAGAAAATAAAGTGCGCCCTCAGGCATTGCTCTAGTGAACCCTCCCCAAAAGGGCAGGCCTCGCTATATCGAGGCCCTAGTATCTATAGAAAAGCTAGTATAGCAAAACATGTGTCACAATAGTGATACTCGTAACATTGATCTGGTGTTGCTATTGTGATGCCCTAGTCGCTATAGTAAGCCTAGGGCTTCTATAGAAACGACACTAGGGATCAGCTGAGATAGCTGATTTTCCTAACTTTCAATTTCGATAGGGTACTTAAAATTCATCTGAGACCCTATAAATACAAACAAACTATGTTAACCCACCAAAATCAATGTTTAGGATAAGGGGTGTTGGACCCTCTAAACAAGCTGCCAATACTGAGATGACTACCAGGCATGTTTAGGGTGGTCAAACATAACCAAAGACTCGCGCTTAAGCACCCAGGTATTAGTAGTATATTGTACTAAAGTTTGTGGCATATGTTACTTTTGTAGAAAAATGATATCCATCAGAATTTTTGTGTTAGGTAATTTTGATAATAACCATGAGAAATTAGTGAATTGACAGTGCTTGTTCTTATAAGTTGAGGTTTAATTATAATGAAAAACATGATTTAAGAGGGTGTGTTAATAGTGTACCTAGTGCCAAGTGTGAGTAAAAACTTGCTATGTCATATTGTGTTTCAATTCAAAACTTTCCCTGTTACTCTAACTAAAATTGTAGGATAATCGGTTAGGAAAGCATCTTAGATGATTGTTCATATTAGTCCACTTATCTTAAATAACCAAAATTCTTGATATATTCCTTGGTCCTAATATTCGAGCTTTACATCTACCCTTTTCTTTTTAAAGATCTAAGTAACCAAGCCATTTTTAATATAGAATCCGAAATTTGGTTTTGGTCCTTCCTTGAATATTGTGCACCTTGAATCAGGCAAAAAGCCTAAGTTGAGGATGGCTACCAAAAGTGGCCCTGGTTCATAGGTCAAATATTGTCCATCTCAACTCTGGCCAAAAGCCTATGTTGAGGGTGGCTGGTGTACGAAAATTCACACTAAAGGAGTTGGAAGCTAGTGAATATGAAAAAAGGAAAAATGCTCTATGAGTGCGAAAAAAATAGATGCCTAAAATAATGAGCTAAAAAGAAAAAAATGTGAAAAGTAAAAGACAATGTGCTTTGAAATTTGAGTAAGGCACCAAGAAAGATTTGAAATAGGAGAAGTAAAGAATGTGTTGAAAATAACCATGTTGGTAGCAGAAAAGTTTAGATTAACGTAGTCTCAAGGAGGGGGCATTGGTCACTATGTTCATAAAACATCATATCAAAGCCCCCTAATCCTACGTCAAAAGCCAAGAAAGTCCTATAATGATCCTAGTCCAAGTAATCGAAGATCGTAGTCGTTATTATATGGGCAAGCATATGGTATTGAGCATAAAGTTTGAATATGTATTGTGAGTGTGAGAGATTTTGTTAGTCCCAAGCATCGAATTTGGAAACACTATCATAAGTAAGATATGAGACTTCTTTTCGTGAGGGCACTTGAGTTACATTGTTGATTCTAGGCTATTTCAGAGCTTATGGCTTATCTGTAGCTACCTTGCTTATCATAGTTGCACTATCACATATATTTATCTGCATTGTTTTCTTGATGACTATCTGATATGCATTGATGTGTTAGTTTGTGTTTCTATGATTGATTTAGAGATGATACATTAGATTGAAATTTGTGTGTTGCTATACTACCTATATAAATTGAGTCCGTCGATTGAGGACAAGTAGCAATTCTGAGTTGAGGGTGTTGATGTGCCACAAAAATACAACACTTTTGATGCTCAAAACTTGGAATATTGTGTGTTCTAAAAGTGATGTTAGGTGGGTTTGATGTGTTTTTATGTTTATTTTGTTGGATTACTAGATTTCATAGGATTTTGGGAAAACTTTTACAAAATTGAAGTTTTTGGGATTTTATAGATGACTCTACAGGACGTGGTTCAAGTCATGAGCCATAAAGTTGTTTCATGTGTTGAATCCAGTGAAGGGAAAGTTTAGATATTGCATCTACAAACTGTCAGACGAGCCATAGATTTATTCATAAGTCGTGGATTAGGTCGTTCCTAGAGTATTAGATTTTGAAGAGTTTCAGGGAAGCCAGTAGACTAACCCTCCATGGGCTGTAAGTTAGAAGACGGCCCATAAGAAGGTCTTGTGCTATTGAAGTTTGATTTTGGGAGTTACAGAGTATGAAGCCCAGGTATGTGTCGTAGTTTCCTATAGGACCTATAACCAAGTCTGTAGAAGCTGTCGAATCCAGATTTCTCATTCCACTTTGGATTTGTCTTTTACTTATTATAAATAGGGTTTTTAGGTATTTTTAGCACGGAAGACGCACGAGAGAGGACAAAAGCACTTTTGAGACTTCATCTTTTGTGATATTTACATTGAGATTATTACATTGTGATTTCTTATGGAGAACTTTTGATTTTTTGTTCTTAAATTCATCATTGTAAGTGTTTAGTTATGCATACTATAACATGATTCTTTCATCTACAATGGTTATGCATAGCTAAATCCACAACTAGGGTTGTGGGAATCATATAGAACTAACAAGGTAAAATTGGATAATTTGTAATTCTTGAAAGTGTGTATGCATGTATTAATTAATTCTCTTTGTTATGACTGCTTTCTAATGGTGGCCAACATTAGAACCTGCCTAATTCTAACTGACTTGATCAAGGTAGTAATGAAAAAGAAAAGAGATCAATTAATAAGATTTGATGTGAACCCTCTTGTCTAATCAATCTAACTGGATCAAGGGGCAGCTGTATTAGAACAAAAGGTAAGGGTTAGTAATGTTACACTGTGGAGATGGATCAAATCACATAGTGAAATTTATTTTTTTTCTTTGATCGAAAGGTTTGGTAAACATAACTTACTAGTTCTTCATGCTACACACTGGAAAAGATTATGATTATCTAGTGATAGTAAGTTAGGAATTCATGGGGAACACAATACCCTAGTTAACTCTGTTTCTAATTTCATAACACATGCTTCTAGTTTACGTTTACTTACCGCAATTACATAATTCCCCCTTTCAGGAGATAAGTAGATTAATTCATTCAGATTGATCATAATTACTTCAAGTCTAGAATATATTCCCTGTGGGATCGGCCCTAACCTCGGTTAGGTTATCTATTTGACAACGAAAATTATACCTTCAAAAGGAGGTTTAGCTTTGGTGACACCACCTTGCACCGCCGCTTCTACAATCTTTGGCATGGTGGCTGGGCTTCCCACATTTGAAGCAAGCATTGGACCTATCTAGGAATTCTCCCTAGTGGAGTCCTCCACATTTGGAACAACTTGGTTTTTGGGTCTATTGAGAAACCTCGTTGTCCTTAGTGGTTTGGGGAGGAGGATTGTTGATAGACCCTTGTCTACCTTACTTTTGGCCACCTTAAAACTTGTGACAACCACTGCTTCGGTGAGAATTGCTTCCACCATCTACCCAAGCCCTTTGGACCCTCTTGTCCTCTCTCCTAGCTTCTCTTATTCTATTTGTTCCGCATAAGTCATCAAGCGGGAGACATCCATCTCCTTGACTAGCATGGTTGTCTTACATTTTGTGGAGACCGAATCAGAGATGAACTCGCTTATACGGGCCCTAGGATCTGCAAGCATGAAGGAAGCATACTTAGATAGCTTGGTGAATTTAAGGGTGTACACCCTCACACTCATGGACCCTTGCTTGTGGTTGGTAAACTCTTGGACCTTGGCCTCCCTTAGCTTAATTGGGAGCATACTTAAACTCTTGAATTTTCCTAAACAATGGGACCCACTTCTTGACCCTTTTAATCTTCCCATTGCTCGTACTATATTTTGTTCCCGTTGAGTTGGTAGGCCACCAACTCAGCTTTTTCCTCCAAAGGATACATATCATCGCAACTACCCGATAGGCTTTTTCAATGAAATAAATAGGGTCCTCAATCTCAGAACCATGAAACTCTAGAAGGTTCATCCGCATGAAGTCACGCACTCTAGTCACTGGAGTAGGCACTTGGGAGAAATAACTATTGCTCGGTTAGCTTAGGTTGTTAATGCTTTGGCCAATAAAGGGAAGGCGGCTCAGAACTCTGTGTAAGACACTCTATCTTATTGGAGAAAATGAACTTTGTGCTCAGGAGTGCCTCTGGTGTGGATCACTTTTTGGCAGTATGATCTAGAATTAAGAAGAAGATCATCATTAGTTATAGGAATACCTTAAAGGCATGACATGAATAAGAAAGATGGAAAGATGATGTGTTGTCATAATACAACACTTTTGTTGCTTAAAACTTGGAATTTCGTGTGTTCTCAAAGTAATGTTAGTGGGTTTGATGTGTTTTTATGTTTATTTTTCAGGATTACAGGATTTGGCATGATTTTGGGCTAAATGTTATCGATGTTAAGTTTTTGATGAAGTACGAAGCACTCTACGGGCCGTGGAAACTTCCACAAGCCATTGAGTGGTTTCGTGGTTGAGATTCAGTGAGGGGCCTATTTTCTGAAATTGCATCCACAAACTGCCAGACGAGTTGTGAAATTTTATACGAGTCGTAGATTAGGTTTCATGCCTTGAGGACCCAAATTGGAGGAGTTTTTTGAAAAGCTGTCAAAGGAAACTCTATACAGGTCGTAAGTCTGAATACGACCCGTAGAAAGGTCTCGTAGAAGTTATAAAAGATTTTCAAGAATGAAGACTACGAAGCCCAGGTACGGGCCGTAGAACTTTGTACGGCTCGTGACCCCATTCATAATGCCTGTCGAATCTAGTTTTCCTATTATGTTTTGGAGTTCTATTTTAGTTATTATAAATAGGTTTGTTTTAGTTTTTTAGACGAGATAATGACTAGAGAGCGACATAGAGACACACTAGATACTTAAGGAGCAACTTTGTGATTTTCATCTGAAAAACATTACTTTGTGATTTTTAGTGACAAATTTGGGTTTTTTTTCTTAATTTTATAATAGTAAGTGCTTAATTATGTGATTCTGTATCATGATTCTTTCATCAACATGATTATCATAGCTAAATCCACAACTAGGATTGTGAGAACCGTGAAGAACTAACAAGGTAAAACCTGATAATCCATAAGTTTTGGAAAGTGTAAATGTATATATTAATTATATTCTCTTTGATTTTATTGCTTTTTAATGGTTGAAAATGTAGAACTTTCCTAGTTGTTACTGATTAGATCTAGGTAGTAATGAATAGAAAAAGAGATTAATTAACATAATTCGATATGATCCCTCTCATCTAATCATACAAACTGGATCAAGGGGAGGTTGTACTGGAACTATAGGTAAGGGTGAGTAATGTCACACTGTGTGGATGGATCAAATCATGTAGAGAAATTTACCTCTCACCTAAATCAAATGGTTTGGTAAACTCAACTTACTGTCCTGCATGCTAACCCCGCCCCCCCCCCCCTTTTGGGAGATAAGATTATGATTATCTGGTAATACCAAGTTAGGGAATCATGGTGCACACAATACCCTAGTTTTCTCTCTCACTGGTTTCACAATACTTGTTCTAGTTTAGGTTTACTTTCTGCAAACTGCAAGCCCCCTCATTTCGGGAGATAAGTAGGTTAATTCACTCGACTTGCTTGCAATTACTTCGATTCTACCATATTCCCTGTAAGATTCGTCCCTAACCTTGGTTAGATTATATATCTTGACAACGACTGCTTGAACCTTCAAAAAGGAGGTGTAGCTTGGGAGACATCAGAAGACTTTCCTAAGCCATCTCATAGCCTTTCACTCAATATAGTGGCACACTTCATAACCTTGAATGAGACTCTACTCAACAAGCTATGCATGGAAATCCAAGGCATATTTTAAATCTCATGCTATGATACCATATTTGTAACTATCCGACCTAGAAGCATAGTCATCACACGTTGAATGAGATACCCGAGGGAACCTCACGTAAGCAATCTTAAATACATTAAGCATGCATAATCTATAAACATAAAAAATGTAGAAGTAAAATGGGGAAAGGTCTATGGGCCTTTATAAGATAATGAAGCAACATCGAAAAGCCAGAATAACTAACATATTTTTATCCATGTGGCATACCAACTAACATATCAATGGACGGAACCAGTAACGATCAGTTTCCGTCAAATATAAAAGACTCCAATTTGTTTAACAACATAGAAAGTAAAATCCTCAAAATGGTCACATATACATCATCTCAAAACAAAATACAAGATAGAGTGGAAAAGGATAGTCCCGGACTAAAGGCTCACCATAAATAAAAGTGCTAGTTTCGAACACCAATACTAGTCACGAGCTCGTAGAGGAGTACCTATCTCTACATGGTTAAATCATGCGGACGAAATATGCATTAGTACATGGGAATGTACTAAGTATGTGAGATACAATGCACACATGAAATTATAATGCCATCATTCATATATATGATATATAAGTGCTTATGGGATGAAAAGTACATAAAGTGAACTTAAGCATGCATAACGAATATAGCTCAATATAGAAGAGAAAACATACATGAGAGATCACATATAAGGAATCATAACATAGAGCCACAAACTCATGATACCTTAACTGACATTTAAGACCATGTGAGCGACTACACGAGATCCAACATAACCCCCAACGTTGGCACGAGGAGACCACTTACCAAGTGGAACTCTATCAACTTCGCATGCATCTTAAATAATATAAATGGCCTATATGGATCCACTAGCCTAGCCTACAAGGGCTCCTATGGTAGCACATAGTTCGGGACATTGAGATTTATTTTTAATGGGTAATGCATCAACTAACGGAATTAACCTCAATCTCAAGTCCAGTCGGTGCTAAGTCATCCCCGAAATCTTTAAATCAAGGACTTAGTCAAATTATGACACTTATAATCGTAACTAGCAATCATAGGAGTAGCTCAAACTTAGGAACAACAAAGTGAGAATTGTCCTTTCATCTTAAGGACCTTTCTTAAACATCTTTTAGGGCAATTGTCAACATGCTTATATCTTTGACAAATCATAACTTTAAACTTATCTTTAATGCCTTAATCATCATCATAAGTTATGTAGGACTTTACTTGAAAATTAGGTGGGCTAAGCTTTAAAATGGAATAATCATAAATCATATAAATCATGAGAATATTCTCTTTAAAAGACAAGTAAAACAACCCACATCTAAATATTTGCAAAACCCATCATTGGGGTTATCTTCAATAGCTCAAATATATGCATATACTGGTAAAATATCACAAGGCAGCATTAAAAGCGCTAAATGTCATGCCCCAGGAGGGTACCCTATGCATGGCTGGCATCTAGAGACTATTGCTAGTCCCCAAGCGAACCACTCAATCTCAGGACAATCATTCAACATCAGGAATAGCGGAAATAATAGAGTAAGGCAGTAAGCTATGTTGTTCAGTCTACATCAATAAGAAGGCCAATGGCCAAGCAAACTCAATCTCAACATCGATAGTAAGCAAATGTAAATGCTAACTCAACTCAAAAGAAGAAAAAGACCTCAACGTCAAACCTCAACTCATGTCTATGAAGCCTTTAACTCAACTCAATTAGATACTCCAAGAAGATACCATGACAGGCCATGGCTACACAACTCAATATAACAAAATAACTGATAACGACAAAATTCTCCTCCGGATAGCACGGAGGGCTCACTAATAACTGAACTCAGAATCTCCAAACCTCAACGATGCGTTTGCTGAAATCCTCTACCTCTTTTATCTACATCATGAAATGATGCAGTGCCGAGTGGTATCAGTACATGGAATATATGGTATGTAAGATGCCTAAATTGAACAATATAGATAAAACAGTATAGGGATAAGATCAACTTAACATCATACTCCATCAGAATGTCAAATGTCTATCTAAATCAATAATAGAGAGTATACAAATGACTCATCAACATCTCATCTCAACATCATCAATACATCAGACTCATCTCAAGGAAAACTCGACTCAACTCAAAGGACACATGCCCATTAGGACAAGGATAGAGAGTAGGTACTGAAACATCAATATCCATCAAAATCATACGATCACATCGATATCGGAGTTTTATCAAAATAGAACCTAGCTGGGAGTTTCTCTAATCGACAACCATCAATTATGAGCCGGTGATGATACAACTAAGCGATGTCTTTGCCACATCTATCTAGTACCTTGCCCGGGGTAAAGGACATCGCCATCAGTGGATCCACAAGAAATAACATCAGTCCTCTTTTGGGGCAAGAAAGCATCTGCATTGCGGTTTAATCATCTCTCTTACATAGGCCACATAGTTAATGAGTTCGAGTGGAACTCACTCTCACCTATTTCGATTCTTAATACTCCTCCCAGAACTCGACGTACTGATAAAACATCATCATCATCGGTCCCATAGGGACATAGTACATCAACATAAATATCATCATCATTGGTCCTATAGAGACATAGTATATAAACATTAACATCAACATCGCGGACTCGAAACATTCTTTTAGAATTTTGTTTCAAGTTTTAAGACTAATGAATGTCACTCTCATCAACATTATCATCAAGACACTCATCAATATAGACCACAATCTCAACATCATAAACATCATCATCGTCAAGCCTCTAGACTATCCCCTAAGTTCATTCTTTCATTCTTTAGTGCAATAGACGTAGAATTTTGTAAAATCATTCATGAAAACAAGTTATGCAGTAAAATAGTTGGTGATGATCATCAATTTAAGAAGAATACATGAATCAAGTAAAAAAACTCAGTGGAATACTCAAGGATTTTCACATATAACTCATTATCATCAATCATAGATTCAATTTACTCAAAGGGGGCACATGGAAGAACAATCCTATGTTTTAGGTTAGCCTTACATACCTGGGATGACTGCTAATAACAATTTCCTCCTAGAATCTCCTCTTGACTCTTCAACCTCAACTCTCCTCAAGTCCTAACTTTGTGAATTTGCTAGGAAGAGGATTTTAGAATAGGTTTGATACCTTTCTTCACGAATACGACCTATATTAATCCTATATGGATTTTAGAAGATGTTAGGAATGGAATAGAATGCCCTTCGAGATTTTAGAAATTCCCAGCCATAAAATAACATAATTTGTGATGCGGAATTGTCGCGGCCAGTTCATTCTTGGCAAAATTTTTCCTGAACGAGTTTTCTCAACTTCGTCAAAAAATTTAGAAAAAACATAAGTGCGCCTCCGCGATGCACTGTTTCTTGTTTTGGAATGAAAAATTATCTTTTAACTCGGCGACTCTAAAAATCGACCGAGACCTTTCCCCTACTCAATTTTTTGTACTAATCACAAATCCAGCCTTAGATTTCTAATCCGAGCATCAAAAGACGGGTTATGCGCACATTTATCCTTTAGGGGTATTTTGGTAATTTTAGTAGGTGTTACATCATCTCCCACTTGGGATCGTTCGTCTTCGAATGATAAGTGAGAGGGGTATTATGGCACGAATAGACTTAAGACTCATCTTGATATTCACTCAACAACTAGACTTCTCAACTCCTTATCGACCTCAATAATATCTACGCAGAACATCGAAATATACACATCATCTCAAGAGAGAAATATCAAGTTAAGGTAAGAAAAGGAATATTACCTTTGATATTCTCGTCATCAGGCACAAATAGGTGCGGGTATTTAGTTCTTATCTCTTCTTGAACTTCCCACGTGGCTTCCTCAACAAATTAGTTCCTCCACAAAACTTTAACGGAGGCCATCTCTTTGTTTCTCAGTCTTTGAACTTGCCGATCTAGGATTTGGATGGGAACTTCCTTATAGGAAAAGATATCTTTGGCTCCAGTGCTCTAAACAGGGATTACCAAGGCAGGATCTCCCAAACATTTCTTCAGCATATAGATGTGGAACACCGGATGGATTCCGTCTAAATCAGAAGGTAACTCTAGCTCATAAGCAACCTTCCCAATTCTCCTCACAATCTGATAAGGGATGATATAGTCAGGGGTTAATTTTTCCTTCTTTCCAAACCTAATGACACCCTTCATGGTCAATATTTTCAAGTATACCCAATAATACACCTCGAACTCTAGGTCTCTTCTCCTCACATCGGTGTAAGATTTCTGATGGCTTTGTGCAGTCTTTAACCTCTCTGTAATAATCTTCACCTTTTCACGGACAGGTGGATAAGGTCAGGCCCAATTAACTCAACGTTTCCAACCTCAAACCACCCAATGGGTGACCTACACCTCCTCCCATACAAGGCCTCATAGGGGGCTATTTGAATGCTTGTATGATAACTATTGTTATATTCCAATTCAATCAGTGGTAGATGGTTATCCTATTTTCCTTTGAAGTAAATGACGTAGGCTCTCAACATATCTTCTATTATCTAAATAGTATGCTCTGTCTGACAATCTATCTATGGATGAAAGATTGTACTCTGATTTACCTTGATACCTAATCCCTTTTGGAAAGACCTCTAGAAGTGGGAAGTAAATTGGGCTCCTCTATCCGAGATGATGGATAAGGGAACTCCATGCAACCTCACAATCTCTTGGATATACATCTTGGCATACTCCTCCATTGTATTAGTCATCTTACCTACCGAAAAGTGTGTTGATTTAGTCATCATCACCCGTACGGAATCATGCTGCCTCCGGGATCTCGGTAGGCCGGTGATGAACTACAAGTTAATCATCTCCCACTTCCACTCTGAAATCTCAAAGTTTTGAGCCAAGACACTTGGCCTTTGATAATAACCTTCAGTTACTGGCAGTCCGGGCACTTTGTAACAAACTCAGCAATGTCCCTCTTCATTCCACTCCACCAATAGACTTCTCTCAAGTCGTGGTACATCTTGGTGGAGACCGGATGAATGGAGTATCCAGTGTTGTCGGCTTCATCCATAATCTTGTTGCCGACACCATCAACATCCGGAACATATAGCCTACTCTGGTATCTCAACACCCCATCACCACCTTTGGAGAAGACCATCACTTTTTGTTTTTGGAGAACCTCCTTCAATTGGAGTATCATAGGATCTAGATCTTGCTTCCTTTTTACCTTTGCTACTAGGGATGATGTAGACCTATTCTGAAGATTTACTCCTCTCTCATCATTCTCCTTGAGTAGGACACCCAGCCGAGCCAACATATGCACTTCCTTCACTAGCTCCTTCTCTTTCTCAGCATGGGCTATACCCATTGACAACCTGCTAAGAGCATCAACAACAATGTTAGCTTTACCTCGTTAGTATAGGATGCTCATGTCATAATCCTTGAGCAACTCCAATCATCTTCTCTATCGTAGGTTAAGCTCTCTCTGACTGAAGCCATACTACATGCTCTTGTGGTCAGTGAACACGTCCACATGCACTCCGTACAAGTAGTGGCTCCAGATTTTAAGTGCGAACACTTCCACCGCCAACTCAAGATCATGGGTCGGATAGTTCCTCTCATGAACTTTAAGCTGCTTGGAAGCATAGGCTATCACATTCCCTCTCTAAATCAATACACATCCTAATCCAACTGTTGATTTGTCACAATATATCACAAAATCTTTCATCCCATCGGACAAAGTCAAAACAGGTGCGGTGGTCAATCTAGTCTTCAAATCTTGGAAGCTCTTCTCACATTCCTCGGACTAGTGAAACTTAACTTTTTTCAGAGTCAGTTTGGTCAATGGTGTAGATAGGGAAGAAAATCCCTCAACAAATCTGCAATAGTAGCATGTCAACCCTAAGAAACTTCTTATGTCATTTGGAGAGGTCGGTCTTGGCCAATTCATAACCACTTCGATCTTCTGGGCATCTACTCGAATGCCATCACTCGAAACAACATGGCATAGAAAAGCCACTAACTTGAGCCAAAATCACGTTTGGAGAACTTCGCATACAACTCATGGTCCTTAAGTGTCTTAAGGAAAATTCTAAGGTGTTTGACATGCTCCTCCTCATCCCTCGAATATACCAAAATATCTTCAATGAATATGATTACAAACATGTCAAGGTAGGGCAGGAAAACCCTATTCATCAAATCCATGAAATCTATAGGTGCATTCGTCAATCTAAAAGACATGACCAAGAACTCAAAGTGGCCATATCTAGTCTTGAAGGCTGTCTTTGGACATCACATCCTCTCACTTTCAACTGATGGTAACCCGATCTGAGTTCTATCTTCAAAACGCATGAGGCACCCTGAAGTTGGTCAAACAGATCATCTAGTCTGGGGAGAGGATATTTATTCTGGATTGTGACTTTGTTCAGTTGCCTGTAGTGTATGTACATCCTGAGAGACCCATCCTTCTTTCGTACAAACAGGATGGGAGCACCCCAAGGAGAAACACTTGGCTTAATAAAGTCCTTCTCTAACAAATCTTTCAACTACTCCTTCAACTACTTCATCTCAGTAGGGGCCATCCTATATGGGGGAATTGAGTTGCGTCTCGGGAAGAACATCAATACCGAAGTCAATCTCCCTATCAGGAGGGACTCCAGGTAAATCAACACCTCAGGAAACGCATTCACAATCGGAACTGATTTAAGAGTAAGGGACTCAGTATCATCTGATTTAACTCACACAAGGTGGTAAATACAACCTTTTGAAATTAGCTCTCTAGCCCTCAGGTAGGAAGTAAACTTACCCTTGGGTGCAACAAAACTTCATTTCCACTCTAGCACCGGTTCATTCGGAAATTGGAATTTGACAACTCGGGTCCTACAATCTATTGAGGCATAATAGGCATGGAGTCAATCCATACCAAGGATTACATCAAAGTCAACCATCTCCAACTGTACCAAGTCAGCCAAAATATCCCTATGAAAGATGGATACTACACAATCTCTATAGACCCTCTTAGTTAGGATAGACTCTCCAGTGGGAGTAGAAATAGTATAAGGCTAAAGCAAACACTCTGGAAACATCTCAAATTTATTGGCTAAATAGGGAGTCACAAAAGATCAGGTGGCACCCAGATCAAGCAGTGCATAACAATTAAAAGAAAAGACTCAGAATATACCCGTAACAACATCTGGTGCAACCTCTTCGTCCTGTCGATGACCCATCGCATACAGACGGTTCATCCCACCTTATGAACCAGAAGTAGTATCCTTCTGATGACCTCCCATTGAGGACGCATTAGAAGACTGAGCTTTGTTACTTCCATCACCCCATCTTCTCGTAGGACACTCAACCTGAAAATGGCCCGATTGTCCGCATAAATAACAAGCATTTGTGCCCTCATGGCACGCACCAAGGTGAAGCTTGCCACATCTTCTAAAAGTTGGCTTTCTTCTCGAGCCTTGGGTCATGCTAGCTTAAGTCTTAAGACCCTGAGCTTTAAAATTTTGGTGACCATAAGATTTTTTATCATACCTATTTTGCTGAATAAGAGCACTTGCCACAGAGGGTGCATAGTTAGAAGACCTCTTCTGAAAATAGGTTCTATCCCTCTTATTCTGCTTTTGTAGGCTAGGCTCATGCCCTGCCGATTTGGCATTCTTACACTGCTGCTCTTCTTGTCCTTCTCAGTTTGCTGGGCATAGACCATAAGTCTAGAGATATCCATACCTGGAATCAACAATTCTGCCTTACACTCCTTTTTTACATGTCTGCCTAATCCAGACACGAACTTTCTCATTCCCACTCTCATATCCTGGAGCATCTCTGGGGTATACCAGGATAGTTGAATGAACTTGAGGCTATACTTTTTGACAGTCAACCCCTCTTGCTTCAGGTTAACGAACTCCTCCATCTTTGCCTCCCTTAACTCTTGGGGAAAGAAGTGGTTGAGAAAAGCACTCTCAAACTCCTCCCACTCAACAGGTTCAACATCCTCACCTCTACCATCTTCCCATTGATTATACTAGACATTAGCAACATCCTTCACCTAATAAGAGACGAGCTTAACTCCCTCAACATCATTAGCATGCATAGACCTCAAAATTTTGCACATCTCATCAATAAAATTTTGTGGGTCCTCCTCAACCTTTGACCCCGTATAGACTGGCAGGTTCATCCTTAGGAAATCTCTGAGCCTGATTGCAGCCGAGGGCTCTTGAGAGCAGGAGATAGGGACTTGGGGACCTAAGTTATTACTCTGGGAGACCACCAACTGAGTGAGCATAGCAATGGTTCCCCTGAAGTCCGCTTCCAATGTGGAGGCTGACTGAGCAGGTGGCGCCTATGGGGCCTCAGTAGCTCTGGCAGGTCGACCCCGTCTCCTCATTTCAGGCATGGTAGAAACCTTTGATGGGGGATTCTCAGCTTTTGAGGCTGAGGCATCTCTTTGGGCAACAATGCGTTTAGGAGGCATGATCTGCAATGTGTAATGCACGAATTAGAAAGTAGTTCCATAGAATCAAACTCTATGGCACAAACTTAGAATACAAATAAGTGTAACCATTCCTAATGTTCTATAGCCTCCTTTTTATGAAGTGTGATGCACAACACACACATAAAAAAGACTCTACTAGACACGACTTCATAGACTCCCTAGGTCTCTTGAACTCTGTGCTTTGATACTAAGTTTTTCACACCCTGAGAGGGTACCCTAGGCGTGGCTGGCAACTAGAGACTATTGCTATTCCCCAAGCGAACCACTCAATCTCAAGACAATTTTTTAACATCAGGCATAGAGAAAATAATAAAGTAAGGCAGTGAGCTGTGTAATTAAGTCTACATCAATAAAAAGGCCAATGGCCAAGCAAACTCAATCTCAACATCTATAGTAAGCAAATGTAAATGCTAACTCAACTCGAAGAAAGAAAAATACCTCAACGTCAAACCTCAACTCATGTCTATGAAGCCTCTAACTTAACTCAATTAGATAGTCTAAGAAGGTACCATGACAGGCCATGGCTACCCAACTCAATAAAACGAAAAAACTAATAATGAAAAAGGCTTTTCCGAATCACAAGGAAGGCTCACCAATAACTGAACTCAGAATCTCCAAACCTCAACAATGCATCTGTTGAAGTCCTCTACCTCATGTATCTGCATCATGAAATGATGCAGCATCGAGTGGCGTCAGTACATGGAATATACCATATGTAAGATGGCTGAATATAACAATATAGATAAAACAGTATATGGATAACATGAACTCAACATCATACTTCGTCAGAATATCAAATGTCTATCTAAAGCAAGAATAGAGAGTAGAGAGATGACTCATCAGCATCTCATCTCAACATTATCAATACATCAGACTCATCAGCATCTCATCTCAACATTATCAATACATCAGACTCATCTTAAGGAAAACTCGACTCAACTCAAAGGACTCATGCCCATTTAGGACAAGGATAGAGAGTAGGTACTGAAACATCAACACCTATCAACATATTACCATCACATCAACATCGGATATCTATCAAAATGGAACCTAGCTGGGAGTTTCTCTAACCGACAACCATCACACATGAGCTGGTGATGATACAACAAAGTGATGTTTGTTTCCATATCCATCCAGCACCCTGACCAGGGTAAAGGACATCACCATCAGTGGATCCACAAGAAATGACATCATTCCTCTTTTGGGACAAGGAAACATCCATATTGCTGTTCGATCCTCTCTCCTATGTGGGCCACGTAGTTAATGAGATCGAGTGGGACTCACTCTCACCTATTTCGGTGCTCAATACTCCTCCCAGAACTCGACATACTCATAAAATATCATCATCATCGGTTCCATAGGGACATAGTACATCAACATCATCATCATCGGTCCCATAGGGACATAGTACATCAACATGAACATCATCATCAACAACAATATCATGGACTCGAAACATTCTCTTAGAATTTAGTTTCAAGTTTTAAGACTCATGAACATCACTCTCATTAACATCATCACTAACACTCTTATCAATTTAGACCACAATCACAACATCATAAACATAATCATCGCCAAGGCTCTAGACACATCCCTAAGCTCATTTTTGCATTCTTTAGTGCAATAGACGTAGAATTTTTTAAAATCATTCATGAAAACAAGTTATGCAGTAAAATAGTTGGTGATGATCATCAATTTAAGAAGAATACATGAATTAAGTAAAAACACTTAGTGGAATACTCAAGGAGTTTTGCATATAACTCATCACCTTCAATCATAGACTCAATTTACTCAAAAGGGGCACATGGAAGAACAATTCCATGTTTTAGGTTAACCTTACATATTTGGGATGATTGCTAACAACAATTTCATTGTAGAATCTCCTCTTGACTCTTCAACCTCAACTTTCCTCAAGCCCTAACTTTGTGAATTTGCTACGAAGAAGATTTTAGAACGGGCTTTGAACCCTTTCTTCACGAATATTACCTATATTAATTGTATATGGGTTTTAGAAGATGTCAGAAATGGAATAGGATACCCCTCGAAACTTTTGAAATTTCCTAGCCGTAAAATAACACAGTCCGCGATGTGGACTGGTCGCGGCCAGTTCATTTTTGGCAAAAATTTTCCTGAATGAGTTTTCTCAACCCCGTCAAAAATTTTAGAAAAAACATAAGTGCGACTCTGCAATGGGTCCGCGTCGCGGCTTTGTCGTGAACTCTCACTGATTCTCATTTTGGAATGAAAAATTATCTTTTGACTCCCGCTCTAATAATCAACCGAGGCCTTTTCCGCACTCAATTTTTCATGCTGATCACGAATACGACCTCAAATTTCCTATACGAGCATCAAAAGACACGTTATGCGCACATCTCTCCTCTAGGGATATTTTGGTAATTTTACGAGGTGTTACATTAAATAATATAATGAAACATGAAATCATCTTAAGCATGCATATTAACTCAACGGAACTTAAAGAAAAGATTAAACACTTTAAAGAGGACTATATGCGTGGAAGGATACCTATAAATCAAACTCACATACTTAACAAATTTTGGGGGTAATAAACATAAAGCCTTGAGAAGAACCTTGGGAATTTTAGTTTTGCTTTGCCTTCTTGAGAGAGTCCTTTCCTTAGAGATTTTTAGTAACTAGAAGAATGAAGAGGATGGGAGTTCCTTAAGGTTTGAGATGTCCTAAAGATCACAAAAACAACTCAATTTATGAATAGAAATCGCAGAATTGACAAAACTGCCGAATTGAATCTATGAAAGCTTGTTTATGGGTCGTGGAATGAACCATGGACTGTAGGCCCTACTCTTCCTAATAACCTTTTCCAAATCCCTAAAACTAATTTGTTGAACTCAAAACTATGAAACCATCTTATGGGTCGTCGTTTGGTATACGGCTCATGGTTGGACTCGTAGAGTCCTTCTACACTTAGCCATTTTCCCATTTTCTTAGACCCTATCCACAAAGGGATTCTACGAGCCGTAGATCATTTCCAGTAAACTCCAAATTTCCTTCATGTCTGATAGTCCAACCTACAAATCTATCCACGAACCATCGTCCTTTCCAAGGGTTGTCACTAGGTTCATGAGTTATCCTAAATTTGAAAACTTTTTCCTTTCCTAAAGTTCATGTTTAAGAGGAAAACCTACGGGCCGTAACTTCCCCTACGGGTTGTATGTCACCCTCGTAAACATGATTCAAGTCATTTTAACCCAAATTTTTTTGTACTTAGGCTCCTAAACCGGGGATCGTTATAGCCTAATAGCTATAAAGAAGCTATTTCTAATTCAAAAGAAGATCAATTGGTTCTATGAGTAAAGAAATTGAGTCCCTGCAAAAGAGCAAAATAGGGAGGCTTGGTTCATTACCAAGGGATGAAATGTAGTCAACCATCACTTTCTTCGAGATATTATGTCTAAAGAGATTGTAGATGTGAAGAAAGTACCTACACATGTTAATCTACCAGATATGAGGACCAAGGCTATCCTGACCAATGAGTTTAGACATTGTCTAGACTTGATTGGTGTATGTTGTACTCACTAAGCCCTTTGAAGTGTTGAGAGCAAGAGAGAAACGTTATTTCAATTGATGAATAAAATTCAAGGCAAGGGATAGATTTGTTAATTATTTATTAAATATGTCTTGAATATTTTTCCTTGTATATTTTCGGAAACTCATAATTTCTAGTACTGTAGGAAACCCTTGACCTGGTAAATTTGGAAAAGGAATATATTGTCCTTCTTGGACTATGAAAACCATTCTCTTATAGGTTTGGAATTAATTGACATCGATGTACAGGGTATCTAGTTGAGGATTCTAAAGCATTGTAAACTTCTTCTTTTCTTTCATAATGGAAAACTATCTTTGTCTCTGTTGGGAGGAGTAGGTGTAGCCGAACCTCGTTAAATGCTTGTGTTATTTTTCTTATATATTTTCTATCTTTGTGATTGTGTGTTATTTAATCCACGATATTTCTGAAATATATACTTTTACTAGTCTTCAGTCAAATCTCCTAAAATATCTTTATTAATTTTTTAACATAGCAGAAATCTACAAGTTAAACACAAGAAAATTTTAAAAATTCATTTCTTCTATAGAAATTATAAAAGAGTTATGTTAAACAATATCCTCACTTTAAAGTTACTTTGAGTTATATATAAAGTTAATCATCCTTTTAGGCTCCTCAAAAGTTTGAGGAAGTGAAGTATTTGTGATGACATTAGATATTCAGAGCCACCAGTGGTACATTATAATATATAAACCAGTATAAAACCTTTATTGACATGTCTCGATAGTCTTCGAGTCTTTGTAAATCTAAATTTTATTTTCATTAAAGTTGAAGTATTATTAAATTCTATAGTTCAAACTTTATTTATATCACATATTATTATTTTTTCTCCTTATTTTTGTTTTCTTAATTTAAATATTTATGTCCTCCGAATGTTAAGTTAATACAAGATTTTTATTTCTAATGAACAGGATACATTGATTTTGTCCAATAGACTCTGAACATGGACGAATTTCTACACTCCATGAATGGAGAACAAATGAGAAAAAACAAAACAAACACATTAAACATGATTATTCAATTTTAAGTATTTTTTGGAGTGCAACACCAGTTCTAGAAAATTAAATTAAAATAGAACACTTAAATTTTTAATATACAAAAGCAAGGAAATTAATGAATCATGTTCCATCACCTTATTTTTTAAAATATATGAATATTATGTAGTCGTTCATGATAATATTCTTTAATTATTTAATTTATTTAATTTATTTTTAATTTCAGATGTGTTATTAGTGTACACCAGAAAGTCTTACAATTTAAATTTATGCAATACGTTTCTTCGATTTTGAAGTGTAGGAACCATTTTTGAAAATTATACCAGAAACAACATTTCATTTACAATAGTAATAAAAGAACAAATAAATATTTAAGTATCTAATAACCATTAAAATAACTTACAATAGATTTAGTAAATGAGTGAAATTACAAATTTTGAAACAAAAAGTAAAACACGGCAGAATTCTCTTCAAATGAGGATGAAGGAAAAGTGATGCAAAGAGTCCTATAAAATAACTTACACATGAAAAATAGTGAAAGACACAAATAATCCATGGGATAACATGGAGACAGGAAACAATACTTATTAAAATTAACACACATTGATTGTTGATCCTTAGAAAATACTGATATCGTTTGAATCTTGAACATAAATATTTTTTAAAAGATAGATAATCCAATGAAGTCATTATGTCATCATTACGCCACTTCAATAACTCAGATACTGTAGAACTTTGTGGTAAGGCCTGAGACAAAAAATAGTAGTTATTGATGTTAATGCATCCATTGGGGAGATATCCATTGAAGTTTCCATTTGATGTGTTTGTTGAGGAAACATTTGAGAATACATTGGAGGAGCCATTATTGGTGGAGACATTGAAGAATCCACTATTTTCAAAGGCATTGGAGAGGACATTTGTGAAACCAATGGAAAAGAATGAATCTGCGAGGGGTCTACAAGAGGAATCATTTGTGGAGGAGTCTTCAAAGGAGCCGCTAGATCAGATTTTTTCAAGTGTCCTTGTTGGCTTTTTCATTACTTTCATTTACAATCAAAGCAAGATTCAACTTTTGCCTAGGCATAGTTAAAAAAGAGGAGAAATATGTTAAATTGGATATGAAGGGTAAATTGGCTTGGTGGTTGTTGTTGTTGTGAATTTTATTGCCTAGGATTTGACTCCTATTTATAAGAAAATTTTAGATAATGTTAATTTCTTAATAGTTTGAATTCAAGGAATTTCAGTTGTTAGCTATAACAATTTTGGAATGATTCTAAATTAGGGGATATTAGATACAAAGGTTGATGTTGCCATCCTAAAATATATGTAATATATGAATCTAGTCTTATGTTGACTAACTTATTAGGAAAAATATTAATGTAGTTTAGATCGAAGCAATTAATATCTACATATTATGGTCAAAATAAAAAAAAGTGTTTGTATACTCATTTCGTTCATCAAAAAGGTTTTTTAAAAACATTAATTTAAGAATGTATAAACTAAAATATTGAAAATGGGAACTTTTTAAATATTGGCTAGAAATTTCTACAATATTTGAATATGCATAAAATAATAAATTTAGTGGTCAAATATTTAAAAGAGCAAACATATTTAAAATTGTAAATGGTGATTTGTGTATGATTGTAGATATTGCAATGCTTGTAGAAACACATTATCATTTTCTCCAATTTTGGAGAAACCATATTTGGTAAAAATTTTATATTGCTTTACATGTATTTACAACAAAATCTTGCTTAAATTGGTTTTTGGTAATGTCTGATGCTCAACAATTTATCACTCGATTCATATTTTATATTTTTTCTAAATTGGTTTTGAAACAAATTAATCAGAGATAATTGCACAAAACTCTTCTCAAAATAATGTTTATACAATAGTAAGAAAATTAAAGGACAAAATTTATTCTTTTAAATAAAAATACTCAAGATGAAGATAAATTATTTGCAAATTATATTACTAAACACTTATTAAATAAAGATGTACATTTATTACTTTGATGAAAATGTGGAAAAAGACCACCTTGGACTACTATATTGGTCCCTTGGCCACTAAAATGGAGATCATTGTAGAATGCCCAGGGATCAGTATTGCTGCCTTGCACTCCCTCTTCATCTGTTTACATACCCCGGACACGAACTTTCTCATCCTTGTCCTCATATCCTGGAACATTTTTGGAACGTAGCTGGATAGCTTATTACACATGAGGTTGTACTCTTTGACGACGATTCCCTCTTTCTTTAGGTTCACAAACTCTTCAACCTTTGCCTCTTTCAACTCTTGCGAAAAGAAGTGGTCAAGGAAAGCACTCTCAAACTCACTCCACTCAGCAGGCTCAATTTCCTCACCTCGACTATCTTCCCACTGGTTATACCAGACGTTCACCACATCCTTGAGCTGATAGGAGGCAAGTTTATCCCTCAAGACCTTGCACATTTCAGCGATGAAGTTCGGTGGGTCGTCCTCAACTCTTGACCGTGTGTGGACTGGCAGGTTCATCCTCAAGAAGTCTTGGAGCCTAGTTATAAAAGTGGGCTCTTAAGAGCTAAGAGCTAGGAGCTTGGGGACCTCAACTACTATTCTAGGAGGCCACTAGTTGGGTGAGTATCGTAATGGCTCTTCTGAAGTCTGCCTCTAAGGTGGAGATTGGCTGAGCAGGAGGTGCCTGTAGGACTCTAGTAGTCCTAGTAGGTCGACCCCATCCTCTCGTCCCTGTGTGAGTAGGACTTGTGGTAGTGGATCCTCAATATTTGGGGCTCGGGCATCTCATTGAGCAGCTGTACACTTAGGAGGCATGATCTGCAAACGCGTAACACACGAATTAGAAAAGAGTTTTATAGAGTCAAGACAACCCTGGGCGTGGCCAACACTTGAAGAACCATTGCGAATTTCTCAAGAGAACCACCTGGCCTCATCGACACATCTTACTCAACAACAAAAGAAATACTCAATACAAGCATTAAGGGAAAGATAAAGATCTCATATTAGTCTCCAAAATAGATAAAGTCTAGAAAATAAAATATTCAATAATACTCTGCTCAAGGTCTATGAAGCCTTTACTCTAAAGTAGGAATGTTACTGAAAGCGTTGAATCACCCATGAAAGGTTATTCTAGACAAAGGTCACCATTTCAGAACAAATTGCATTGACAAAATTCTCATTCGAGATTGGTTTTAAAAAATGTTGACTAGAATCAAACTTAGGTGAAATAAATACAAACTCGCATAGATAGCCTCGGGAACCGAGCCAACTGTGCTCCTAGAATAAAATGACTATTCAAAAATTGACGAAGTTTTTGGAATTACATTAGGAGGCCATCTTCCTATAGTTTAAACCGAAGTTAGCAATTTAAACTTCAAGGTCTCCAAAACATAAAATTGGCATAAATACCTAACAAACAGCCACGTGGTCAAATTATCGCTGATAGTAAATCATAAATTATCGAGGATCGCTACAGAAAAGCTATAAATGTTGAAAAGATCCAAGAGAAGAGAAAATGAACCAAAGGATCATCACAATAAAGAATCCCCCAAATTTTCTAATAATAGTAACTTTTATGAATCTAAACATCAAATTATAAAGAAACTCTATATGCTCTTTGTGTAATTTAGCATCAGCCCAGTTAAGTTACTGAATTTTGCATCAATCACTTTAATCTTGTATATAGGATGTAGTTTGCTCAACATGAGAAATGCATTTATCTAAGAGTCCTGCCACTTTATTATCAATGTTTTTCTCTTACAATAACCCTAAGTCTTGTCATAAGAGGAAATAACTATTTTTGAACTTTGACTGGAAAGAAAAGGGATAATCATTGGCCACTGGGGGTGCCACTATGGCGAACCGATAACCTCTACAATGATCTCCATTTTAGTGGCCAAGGGACCAATATAGTAGTCCAAGGTGGTCTTTCACCACATTTTCCTCTAAAGGAGAAATTTTTATTTTTGCATGGCTAGGTAATAAAATTTATTCTATGCTTAAAATTTCTCCTTTAGAGGAAAATGTGGTGAAAGACCACCTTGGACTACTATATTGGTCCCTTGGCCACTAAAATCGAGATCATTGTAGAGGTTATCGGTTAGCCATAGCGGCACCCGCAGTGGCCAATGATTATCTCTTTTCTTTCCAGTCAAAGTTCAAAAATAGTTATTTCCTCTTATAACAAGACTTAGGGTTATTGTAAGAGAAAAACATTGATAATAAAGTGGCAGGACTCTTAGATAAATGCATTTCTCATGTTGAGCAAACTACATCCTATATACAAGATTAAAGTGATTGATGCAAAATTCAGTAACTTAATTGGGCTGATGCTAAATTACACAAAGAGCATATAGAGTTTCTTTATAATTTGATGTTTAGATTCATAAAAGTTACTATTATTAGAAACTTTGGGGGATTCTTTATTGTGATGATCCTTTGGTTCATTTAGAGTAAAGGCTTCATAGACCTTGAGCAGAGTATTATTGAATATTTTATTTTCTAGACTTTATCTATTTTGGAGACTAATATGAGATCTTTATCTTTCCCTTAATGCTTGTATTGAGTATTTCTTTTGTTGTTAAGTAAGATGTGTCGATGAGGCCAGGTGGTTCTCTTGAGAAATTCGCAATGGTTCTTCAAGTGTTGGCCACGCCCAGGGTTGTCTTGACTCTATAAAACACTTTTCTAATTCGTGTGTTACGCGTTTGCAGATCATGCCTCCTAAGCGTACAGCTGCTCAATGAGATGCCCGTGCCCCAAATATTGAGGATCCACTACCACAAGTCCTACTCACACAGGGACGAGAGGACGGGGTCGACCTGCTAGGACTACTAGAATCCTACGGGCACCTCCTGCTCAGGCAATCTCCACCTTAGAGGTAGACTTCAGAAGAGCTATTACGATACTCACCCCACTAGTGGCCTCCTAAAATAGTAGTTGAGGTCCCCAATCTCCTAGCTCTAGCTCTTAAGAGCCCACTTTTATAACTAGGCTCCAAGACTTCTTGAGGATGAACCTGCCAGTCCACACACAGTCAAGAGTTGAGGACGACCCACCGAACTTCATCGCTGAAATGTGCAAGGTCTTGAGGGAGTTAAACTTGCCTCCTATCAGCTCAAGGATGTGGCGAACGTCTGGTATAACCAGTGGGAAGATAGTCGAGGTGAGGAAATTGAGCCTGCTGAGTGGAGTGAGTTTGAGAGTGCTTTTCTTGACCACTTCTTTTCGCAAGAGTTGAAGGAGGCAAAGGTTAAAGAGTTTGTGAATCTAAAGAAAGAGGGAATCATCGTCAAAGAGTACAACCTCATGTGTAATAAGCTATCCAGCTACGTTCCAAAAATGTTCCAGGATATGAGGACAAGGATGAGAAAGTTCGTGTCCGGGGTATGTAAACAGGTGAAGAGGGAGTGCAAGGCAGCATTACTGATCCCGGGCATGGATACTTACGAATCATGGTATATGCCCTGCAAACTGAGGAGGATAAGAAGAAAGACATAGAAGAGCACTTGAGCAAGAATGCCAAGTCCATGGGGAACGAGCCTAGCTAGCACAAGCAGGATAACGGAGACAGCTCTTACTTTCAGAAGAGGCATTCGAGGTATGTACCATCATCGGCCAATGCACCAACTCCAAATATCAAGTATGATCAAAGATCTCTAGGGTTGTTGAACTTTAGAGCACAGGGTTGGCAGGCCAGTGTGACCCTTGGCTCGAGAGGAAAACTCCCTTGTGGGAAGTATGGTAGGATGTATTTAGGAAAATGTAAGGAGGGAGGAAATGGTTGCTACAAGTGTGGCCAGACAGGTCACTTCTCAAGAGAATGTCCATTTTGGGGTAATAAGGCGTAGTCTTCTACTATAATGCCACCACCCAAGGGTGACTCGTAAAGTGCTACACCGGGGACAAGAGGAGGAACGAACCGTCTATATGCAATGGGAAATCAACAGGACCAATAGGTTGCACCACATGTTGCGACGAGGATGCTTCTAGCCTTGAACTTCGATTGCTACGCTTTGCTTGATCCAGGGGCTACAGTGTCCTTTGTTATGACATATGTGGCTAGAAAATTTGAGAATTCTCCTGAGTTTTTACTTGAGCCTTTCCCTTTTTCTACTCCTATTGGTGAGTCTATCATCACCAAGAGAGTCTATAGGGATTGTGTCATGTCTATCTACCATAGGGATACTCTTACTGATTTGGTTGAGCTAGAGATAATTGACTTTGACATAATCCTTGGTATAGACTGGCTTCACACCTGCTGTGCCTTTATTAATTGCAGAACCTGAACTGTCAAATTTCGATTTCCAAATGAGCCTATTATAGAATGGACAAGAGATTGTATCGCACCTAAGGGAAAGTTTATTTCTTACCTTAGAGTTAGAAAGTTAATCTCTAAGGAGTGTATCTACCATCTCATGTGAGTCAAGTTTAATAATGTTGAGCCTCCTACTCTATAGTCAGTCCCAATTATGAGTGAGTTCCCTAACGTATTTCCGGGGAATTTGCCCGGAGTACCTCCTGATAGAGAGATCGACTTCGGAATTGATGTTCTTCTTGACACCCAGCTATTTCTATTTTTCCATACAAAATGGCCCCCGATGAATTGAAAGAGTTGAAAGAGCAGTTGAGGGACTTGTTAGAGAAGGGATTTATTAGGTCGAGTGTTTCTCCTTGGGGTGCTCCTATCTTGTTCGTGCTTAAAAAAGATGGGTCTCTAAGAATGTGCATCGATTATGGACAACTGAACAAGGTCACGGTCAAGAATAAATATACTCTCCGAAGGATAAATGATCTGTTTCACCAAGTTTAGGACGCCTCTTATTTCTCAAAGATAGACCTTAGATTTGGCTAGCCTCAGTTGAAAATGCGGGAATATGACATTCCAAAGACAACCTTTAGGACGAGATTTGGCCGCTTTGAGTTCTTGGTCATGTCCTTTGGGTTGATGAATGCACCTGCAGCCTTTATGGACTTGATGAATAGAGTGTTCAGACCATATCTTGACATGTTTGTAATTATTTTTATCGATGATATTTTGGTGTATTCAAAAGGTGAGGAGGAGCATGCCAATCATCACAAAGTTGTCCTTCTCGAAATGTGAGTTTCGGCTCAAGTCAGTGGCCTTCCTGGCCCATGTTGTTTCGGGTGATGGTATTCAAGTAGATTCCCAAAAGATTGAAGTGGTTAAGAACTGGCCCAGACCAACCTCTCCAACTGACATAAGAAGTTTCTTGGGATTGGTAGGCTACTACCGCAGATTTGTTGACGGATTTTCTTCCCTATCCGCACCATTGATCAAATTGACTCAGAAAAAAGTCAAGTTTCAGTGGTATGAGGAATATGAGAATAGCTTCTAAGAGTTGAAGACTAGATTGACTACTTCACCTATTTTTACTTGCCCAATGGGATGGAGGATTTTGTAATATATTATGATGCGTCAAAAGTTGGGTTGGGTTGTGTGTTGATGCAGAGGGGGAAGGTCATAGCTTATGCTTCAAGGCAACTTATGTTCATGAGAGGATCTATCTGAACCATGATCTTGAGTTGGCGATGCCGGTGTTTCCACTTAAAATCTAGCGCCACTATTTGTATGGAGTGCATGTGGATGTGTTCGCTATCCACAAGAGCTTGCATTATGTTTTCAGTCAGAGAGAGCTCAACTTGCGACAGAGGAGATAGATAGAGTTGCTCAAGGATTATGACATGAGCATCTTCTACAACCTAGATAAAGCTAACATTGTTGTTGACACTTTTAGCAGGTTGTCAATGGGTAGCACGACCCATGTTGAGGAAGGAAAGAATGAGTTAGTGAAGGAAGTGGATAGACTGGCTTGATTTGGAGTTCAGCTCGAGGGGAATAACGAGGGAGGAGTCAATGTCCAAAGCGGGTTTGCATCATCTCTAGTGGCAAAGGTAAAGGAGAAGCAAGATCGAGATCCTATCATACTCCAATTGAAGGAGACTTTCCACACAAAGAAAGTGATGGTCTTCTCCAAGGGGGAACGAGGTGTCGAGATACTAGAGTAGGTTATGTGTTCCAGATGTTGATGATATTCGAGGGAGAATCATGTCTGAAGCTCATAACTCTAGGCATTCCATGTACCCTGGCTTTACCAAGATGTACCACAAGTTGAGGGCAATCTGTTGGTGGAGTGGAATGAAGAGGGATATTACTGAGTTTGTTTCTAAGTGCCTGAATTGTCAGCAAGTAAAAGTTGAGCATCAAAGGCCATGCGAATTGGCACAAAATTTTCAGATTCCAAAATGGAAGTGGGAGATGATCAATATGGACTTCATTACCAATCTATCAAGTTCCCGAAGGCAACATGATTCAATGTGGGTGATTGTGGACTAGATAACTAAATCAGCGCACTTATTGGCAGTCAAGATGACTAATAGAGCGGAGGAGTATGCCAAGTTATACATCCAAGAGATTGTGAGGTTGCACGAAGTTCCCTTGTCCATCATCTCAAACAGAGGAGCTCAATTAACCTCCCAATTTTGGAGATCATTCCAAAAGGTATTGGGTATAGAGATAAATCAAAGTACATTCTTTAATCCACAGACAGATAGCCAGGTAGAGCGTACCATTCAGACATTAGAAGATATGTTGAGAGCCTGTTTCCTTGACTTCAAAGGGGATTTAGGATGACCATCTACCATCGATTAAATTTGCATATAACAATAGTTATCATGCAAGCATTGAAATGGCCCCTTATGAGGCCTTGTATGGGAGGAGATGTAGATTACCTACTGGGTGGTTTGAGTTTGGGGAAGCCGAGTTGATTGGACCTGATCTTGTCCACTAATCGATGGTGAAGGTAAACATCATCACAGAGAGGTTGAAAACTACACAGAGCCGCCAAAAGTCTTACACTGATGTGAGGAGACGAGACTTAGAGTTTGAGATAAGTGATTGGGTGTACTTGAAAGAGTCACCCATGAAGGGTATCATGAGGTTTGGGAAGAAAGAGAAATTGAGTCCTCACTATATTTGGCTCTATTAGATTATGAGAAGAATTGGGAAGGTTGCATATGCGTTGGTGTTCCTTTTGAGTTAGACACAATTCATCTGGTGTTCCACATCTGGGTGCTAAAGAAGTGCTTGAGAGATCCTTCCATGGTGATCCTTATTGAGAGCATTGGAGTAAAGGATACCTTGTCCTATGAGGAGATTCCACTCTAAATCTTTGATCATCAGGTTTGCAAGTTAAGAACTAACGGGATTACACCTGGCAAAGTATTATGGAGGAACCAATTTGTAGATGAAACTACTTGGGAGGCGGAGGAGGATATGAAGGCCAAATACCCTCATTTATTCCTACCGGCTGATGTTGAGAGACTTGATGGTGATGAATTCCCTCTAAATTCTTGAATTTCCATTCCTTGAGTTCTCTTTTCATTCTAAGTATGATAGATGACAGAGTTCTAGGGTCCGAGTAAGGATTGATGTGATGTATTGACTGTTGATTATTTTACTTGCTGAATTTCTTTATTAATTGATTGCATGAGTGAGATGAGGGCTGGTTGATTGTTAGATTACATAGGAAGATTCGTTCCTTGAACCAAATCCTAGCTTTCTCTTCATTCGAGGATGAATGATCCCAAGGGGGAGATAATGTAACACCCCTTAATTCCTCTACCTAACCTAGAGTGGAAGCATAGAGGGTGCTGAAAAAAGGCTGAGAAAAACTATAGGAGAAGGTTCACGAGGGCCACTTACGACTCGTAGATAGGACTATGACTAATAGATTGGGTCTCGTAAACCCCCCCCCCCCCCCCAAATGACTTGGTGAAGTTTCTAAGCCCAAGGTCTATATAGGAGATGGTATTCCACTAGTAAAGTATTCTATGGCTCGTAGAGGAGGTTTATTGATAAATTCCAGTAATCAAATTCAGAACCCCTAATTTAAGAGAGTTAGTTTATGGCCCATAAAGCATTATATGGCTCGTAGAAGAGGTCTTGTGCTAATTTCCAATAACTCAGATTTTCAGACCCATCATTCACGAGAGGTTGTCTATGGCCTGTAGACGGGATTTCGTAGATGCATACAACAGTTTTTAAGAGTGGTATTTTTTCCATTCCAATCCCTATTTAATTATTTCCTTGGTCATTTTAGGCCTGAATAAAACCCGAGATGTATTATTCACCATGTTCACATTCAAGGGTTTCTTGAGGGCACTAGAGGAGAAAGTAGAGCGTGGGTTCTAATTCAAGCTTAAGGATCTACTAGAGTTTAATTGTTCCTTTTTATCCCAGGTATGTAGGGATACCTAAACTGTTAGATTATGTTTGTCCATGTGCCCCTTAGTTTCCTTAAGATAAGATTATGTGTATTAATTGCATATTCTCAATTCTTTTTATCTTCAGCCCCAAATTCTTGTACATGTCTGAGTTTCATGAATATATTTTAGTAAAACTATGAGTTGCATCATTATTAACATGGAGTGTGAATGTATTTCGAATGCTTGATATATTAACCCTAAACTTAGTATTTTATTTGTGTACTAAATTAAAATGATGAACCTATCCTTCTCAACCAAGTAGGTCGAACCTGAGAAGTATGTTTCCTTGTTTCATATATACATGTAATGAATATCTATTATGTCTTATGTGCTGACATAGATGATAGAATGTCCCTTGAACGTAATTCGTGAGAGTCTTGCATGATGTGAGTCAGAGTCTTGAGTTGCATTGCATGAACGATGGTCCTAAGTGATGGACTTATTGATAAATTGAGTTGCGTTACTGAGAACTGAGTTAAGCTTGAGTAAATTTCCATGAAACATTTTAGTCTTGGAAGGAGGATTAAGCACCGAGTTGGGTGATTGAGGAGCACCTCAGAACTATATTTCCCACATAGGGTAGTTGTACAGTTAACTCTGGCAGCTCACATCCGAATGGATGGACATTCTCTTTGGATCCAAGAGAGAGAGGTAGAGGTTGACGTCCTATTCCTAGGAAGGTTTCTTATGGGTGTGGAAATGATGTCATTTCGTTGTACATCACCAAAGCTCGTGGTGGGGTGGAAGGTATGTCGGTTAGATAAACTTCCGAGAAACACTTGAGTTAACCCATCATGAATTTTGAACTAAGATACATTACATATTAAGTCTAGTTCTAAAGCATGATTTCAAACTTTTTCTTGTATCAATTACTTGAGTCGAGTTATGAGATGAGGAGTTGAGTCTCGAGTCGAGCC
Organism: Solanum rostratum; assembly: GCA_029948455.1. Taxonomy (NCBI): domain Eukaryota; kingdom Viridiplantae; phylum Streptophyta; class Magnoliopsida; order Solanales; family Solanaceae; genus Solanum; species Solanum rostratum. The sequence continues at coordinate 56,282,474 of CM057048.1, forward strand.
GAGTCATTTGATTGAGTCTGACCCTTAATTATTTCTTGATCTATTTTACATACCATATATTTCACGTACTGACGCAACTCGATGCTGCATCATTTCATTATGCAGATACTGGTGACAAAGAACTTCAGCAAGCAAACCGTTGAGGTTCAAAGTTCTTGATTCCAGATTCGGTGAGCCTCCTTTCCGTTTGGAGGAGCCTCCTTTATTTCACTAGTATTTCTATTTTCTGTAAGTTGGGTAGCCATGGCTTGTCATGGTGCAATATGGACTTTTAGACTAGAGACTTCATAGACCTTGAGTAGAGTATTGTTGAATATTTCATTAGCTAGACTTGATCTATTTTGGAGACTATTTATCAAATCTTTATCTTTCCCTTAATGCTTGTATTGAGTATTCCTTTCGCTGTTGAGTAAGATGTGACGATGAGGCCAGGTGGTTCTCTTTATGAATCAACAATGGTTCTTCATGTATCAACCACACCAAGGGTACTCGCCCGGGGCATGATAATCATACCAACTTACAACTACTAGCTAAAAATTTGGGAACATAGGCTCACTAAAATCTCCTAGAGAATACTCTATCAACACATCTTTTTTCTCCAACAAAAGTGTTATCACCCATTCATTATACCTCCTTATCTGGCTAAGCTGATAACTCTATGAATTTCATGGGGCTCTCCCTTCAAGATCAGAAGCCTAGTCTAGATCTATTACCTCAAAATTGTGCTTTCTTATTCGACATCTATTCTTCACCCTCTCTAATATGAATACTATATTACACCAACCTAATCTTCTTTCTAGTTTGAAAACACTCTAACACATCTTGACAATAACTCTTTCTTTACACCTCATCTTGAAAATCAAAGGGTACTAACTACTTTTTGTCAAAACTTATGGTAATTGACTCATAACGCTTACTCACCTAATAGATAATAACTCTAGTTATGAGCATCAATTAACTATCACTCTCACTGTCTCATTTTTTCCTTTCTGTTGTTCACATTATAGCTCTGGAATGACATCTCTACTTATGGTTTACAAGACCTCAAGTCACACTCTTAGGTGGAAACATTAAACTCTTTTGAGACATAAGTTTCTCTCTCACGGATGACATCAAAAGCAAGTAAAGACTCGAATCATACCTATCATAACATATGGGGAGATATCTGGAGAATCTTCCTGATCTTGATGACCACCCATGGCATACAACTTGTCTATGGCCCTACTTGTGCCAGAAGTAGCACCTTTCTAATCTTCTCTAACTAGTAGTGCTGGTGAAGAATCTTGATCCTTTTTCACCCACTTTGGACATTTTCTTTGGAAGTGACCCACTTGGAAACACTTGTAACATCCAACACTCCATTCACGACATTCTCCCAAGTGAAATTTGCCACACATGCCACAAGGTGGCTTGCCTTGGGAACCTCGAGCCATACTAGCATGTGAATGAGAACCCTGAGCTCTAAGGTTATGAGACCCCTGTATATTCATGGGTGCAGGCATCCTAGTAGATGAGAGCCTTTTTCAAAAGCGAATCCTTAGAAACTTTTGTCCTTTCTTGAAGTTCATATTTAAGGGAAAAGCGTAGGGGCCGTAACTCCTCCTACGGGTTGTATGTCACCCTCGTGAACTTGATTTAGGTCATTTTAACCCAACTTTTTCTGTACTTTTATGCTCTTAAACTAGGGTCCTTTACAGCCTAATAGTTATAAAGAAGCTATTTCTAGTTCAAAAGAAGATCAATGGATTGGTGCTATGAGTGAAAAAATTGAGTATCTGCAAAAGAGGAAAATGGGGAAGCTTGGTTCATTATTAAGGGATTGAATTTAGTCAACCATAATTTTATTGGACATATTATATCTAAAGAGCTTGTTGTTGTGAAGAAAGTCTCTATGCATGTTAATCTAGAAGATATGATGACCAAGAAAGTCCCGATCAATAAGTTTAGACATTGTTTAGACTTGATTGGCGTATGTAGTACTCACTAAGCCATTTGAAGTGTTGACAGCAAAAGAGAGACGTTATTTCGATTGATGAAGGAAATTCAAGCGAAGGGAAAGATTTGTTAATTATTTATTAATTATGTTTTGAATTGTTTCCTTTTATATTTTAGTAAACTCACAATTCCTATTGGTGTTGGAATCCCTTGACCTAATAGATTTGAGAAAGGAATATATTATCCTTCTTGGACTAGAAAAACATTCTCTTATAGGTTTGGGATTAATTCGGATCTATATACATGGTATCTAGTTGAGGATTCTAAAGTATTGTAAACTTCTTTTTTTCTTTCATAGTGGAAAAGTCTCTCTATTTTTGTAGGAGGAGTGGGAATAGCCGAACCTCGTTAAATGCTTGTGTTATTTTTCTTCTCCATTTTCTTTATTTGTGATTGTGTGTTAGTTAATCCACGATATTTCTGAAACATATAATTTTACTAGTCTTCAGTCAAAACTTCTAAGGGATCTTTATCAATTTTTGACATAGCAGAAATCTACAAGTTAAACATAAGAAAATTTTAAAAATTCATGTCTTCTATTGAAATCATAAAAGAGTTATGTTAAACAATATCCCCACTTTAAATTTACCTTGCCTTACATATAGAGTTACTCAACCTTTTTGGCAACTCAAAAGTTTGCGGAAGTGAAGTATTTGTGATGACATTCGATATTCAGAGCCTCCAGTGGTACATTATAATATATAAACAAGTATATAACCTTAATCGACATGCCTCGATATCCTTACAATATTTGTAAATCTACATTTTTTCATTAAAGTTGATGTATTATTAAATTCTATAGTTCAAATTTTATTTATCAAATATTATTATTTATTTCCCCTTATTTTTTGTTTTATTAATTTAAATATTTATGTCTTTTGAATGCTAAGTTAATACAATATTTTATTTCTAATAAATGAGATACATTGATTTTGTACAATAGACTTTGAATGTGGAGAGATTTCTATAATTCATGAATGGAGAAAAAATAAGAAAACAAAACCAACACATAGACATGATTATTCAATTTTAAGTGTTTTTTGGAGTGCAAACATCAATTCTAGAACAATTAAATTAAAATAGAACACTCAAATTTTTAACATACAAGAGCATGGATGTAACACCCTCTAATTCCTTCTACCTAATATGGAGTAGATGGACAGAGGATGCTAAGAAAAGACTGAGAAAATCTGCTAAGAAAAATTCCCAAGGGCCATTTACGGCCCGTAGACAGATCTAAAACTTGTAGATTGGTCTCATAAATTCAATGTCAAAATATCAACTTTTCGGTATTTTGAATATGAGTTAGCAGACGGACCCGTAAAACGTTTTACAACTCATAGAAAGGGGTCTCGTGACAAATTCCACTAACTCAAATTTCAGGACCCCTTGCTTATGAGAGGTCATCTACGACTCGTAGAATGATCTACACCCCGTAGATGGTGTATCGTAGACTCAGAACACATTTTTTCTTGAGGGGCAACTTTTTCTTTTTCCATCCTTTTTAATTCAAACCCACCACGTTTTATGCTTATTTTAGTCCCCTTATCAGTACACTAAAGCTATTACTCCTAAAAAATACATAGAAACTCCAGTGGGCATAAGGAGGGGGAAAAAGCTAAGGTTCCAAGCACGTGAGTAGAGATTCTTTGAGAAGTTGATTGTTCTTCTATTTCTAGGTACGTAAGGTTAACCAAAATATGGAATATGCTCTTTCATGTGCCCTATACTCCAAATTGATTGAGTTGTATCTCCAATGTGTGTTTCTTTAAGTTTTTTCTTAAAATCTATATATTTCTACATAATCTTGTATGAATTACTACTCCAATGCATTAAACACTTGAAATAGATGATTTTGCCATATTACATGAACCCTATCATTAAATCTCAATAATTTTACAAATTCAATTTAATTGAGCATGCATGAGTATGATCTTAGTCCAGAGAGCCTATAAATCCCTAAATGTTTTTATCCCTCTTTTGTTTCCTAGATATCATGAGTTAGAATGTTGCATAATAGAGTTTCTATGAGTCAAGAGTTGAATCTTAAATGAATGTGACCAAAGAGTCGATAGTTGATGTGATGATTTGAGTTGATAGATGTCCATATGAGACTAGTTGATTGAGAATGATTGTCTTATGAGCATTGAGTCTTGGGAGGAGTATCGAGCACCGAAATGAGTAAGAGTAAGCCCAACTCAAAATCATTAACTATGTAGCCAAGCGTAGGTGAAGATTGAACTATTATATCAAATGTTCCCTCTTGATAGGAAGTCCTTGAAAGAATAGCGGACTTGATTGACTAGATTAATTATGGATTTGATTCATTCTTTAATCAGAAAGTACTGAACGATTGTGGCGACATCAACGAGATCGTTTTACAATCACTAGCTCATAAGTGATTGTTGTTGGATAAGAGAAACTCGTAAATAGGTTCCAAACTGATAGGACTCTCACTTGATTGGATCAGATGGATTTGAATTGGTATTGATGAGTAATTGTCTATTCTTTATTCTTTCTTTAGAGAGACATATGACATCTTGATTGAGCATCTTTGAGTCTTGTTATTTTATCTACATCTATTCTACTCAGCTATTTTACATGCTCGTATATTCCACGTACTAACATCCATTTGGGCCTGCTTCTTTTCATAATGCAGAGACAAGTGTTAGAGATCTTCAGCAGGGATATGTTGAGGACCTACTCACATCCAGTTGATCGGTGAGTTCTCCCCTACTTCTGGAAGATGCTCATTTAGATTTCATCTAGCTTAAGTTAGTACTTTATTTCCTTTGATTTGAGTCACCATGGCCTGTCATGGTACCATCTAGACAGTTTAGTTAGAGGCTTCATAGACTAGATTTGGGATTTATGATTTGGGGTATTGTCCGACTAATTTCTTTCACACTAGCCCTGATGATATGACATTATTGTCTTTATTTGAGATTGTCCACCTTTATTTATCTTTAGTCTTCCACTGATATGCTAATTGTTGTTTGAATGAATGGGATGAGTCCAAGATGTTCTCTTGGGGGTTAGCAATAGTCTCTAAGTGCAAACCACATCTAGGGTACCCTCCCGGGGCGTGAGAAACATGGCATCAAAGCATAGAGTTCAAGTGTCCTAGAGAGTCTATGAAGCCGTGTTTAATGAGTCTTGTTTCTGGGTGTGTTATGCACCACATTGCATAAGCAAGAGGCTATATGACATTAGCAAAAGTTACACTTCTTTCACATTCTAACTCGTGCTATAGAGTTAAACTCTATGAAAGCTCTCTTCTAATCAGTGTGTTGCATATTTGCAGAATTGTGACCATGCCTCCAAGAAGAGTTGTTAGAGGAAAAGGGCGTTCCAATAGATAGAAAGTCAACCAACCTGAGCCTCAGAATCAGGATGAACCCATAGGCTAGGTCATCCCTAAACAACCACCACAGGTGGACATCTCGAATGTTGAGCTCCGCCAGGCTATCCAAACCTTGCCCCAGGTTGTGACAACACCTGCTGCTAAACAAGGAGCACACATCCAGAGTCTGAGAATTCTTGAGGTTGAGTCCACCTGAGTTCATAGGGTCTATGCAAACTGAGGATCCAGAGAACTACATTGATGAGCTACCAAAAGATGTTCCAAGTTATTCATGTGAGTGAAGCTGAAGGGGTGGAGTTGGCTGCCTATCAGCTCAAAGGTGGTTTCATGTTGTGGTATGATCATTGGAGGAGGAACCAAGGAGAGGGTGCCCCATTTATGACTTGGATAATGTTTGAGGAAGCTTTCTTAGGGCGCTTCTTTTCGAGAGAGCTGAAGGAGGCCAAGGTAAGATAGTTCTTAAATTTGAAACAGGGCTCTATGATGGTAAAAGAATATGGTCTTAATTTCATGCAGCTTTCTTATTATGCTCCTAAGATGGTTGCGGACATGAGAAATAGGATGGGTATGTATGTTGATGGGTTGAACAAGTGGCCAAAGAAAGATGAGAGAGGAGCTATACTTATGAGCGATATATGGACATAGGCAGATTGATGGTCTATATGCAGCTGGCTGATGAGGAAAGAGACAAGATAAGGAGGAGATAAAGAATAAGAGGGCTAAAACCTCCATCTATGAGGTTGGGAAGAGTGGGAATATAGAAAGTTTCAGTCTGGGCCAGCACCTTCATTTGCTACTGCACTAAGACCCAGAAATTGGAATGAGCAGAATTCCCGAAATTTTAGACCTCAGGGGTCTCATTCGCAGGCTAGTGTGACTATAGACTCACAAGGTAAGCCACCATGCCATAAGTGTGGCAAACTACACTTGGGAATGTCTCGTGAGGGAGGTGATGCATGCTATAAGTTTGGCCAAATGGATCATTTTTAAAGATATTATCCAAAGTGGTTTGACAAGCCCCAATCTTCTGCACTAGTGCCACCAGCTAGAGAAAATCAAAGAGGTGCTACTTCTGGAGCAAACGGGCCCACAAACCATTTGTATACCATGGGTAGTCGCCAAGATTAGGAAAACTCTCCAAATGTTGTGACGGCTATGATTCGAGTCTTTACTCTTGATTGCTATGTTTTGATGGATCCTGATGCCACATTGTCATTTGTGTCTCCTTATGTGGCTAGTAGATTTGATAGAACTCCTAAGTGTTCATCTCTAACCATTTGATGTTTCTACTCTAGTTAGTGAGTCTATTTAGCTGAAAAAATCTATAGAGACTATGTAGTGCCCATCCATCATAAGAATACTTATGCTGATTTGATTGAGTTAGAGATGGTTGATTTCGATGTGATTCATGGCATTTTTGTCTTCATGCCTGTTATCCCTTTGTTGACTATAGAAATTGAATTGTCAAATTCTGATTTCTGACTAAGCCCATCATAGAGCGGAAGGGTCACTCTATTGCACCTAAAGGTAAGTTTACTTCCTTCCTTAAGGAAATAAAGTTAATCTTAAAAGGATGTAACTACCATCTCGTGCGACTCAAGTCTGACGATGTTGAGTCTCCAACCCTTGAGTCTATTCCGAATGTGGATGAGTTTCCTGAAGTATTTCCTGAGGATATGCCTCGAGCCCCCTGATAGGGAGATTAACTTCGGAATTGATATTATTCCCAACACCTAGGCTATCTTAATTCCACCATATAGAATGGATCCTACTGAGTTGAAAGAATTGAAAGAGTATCTAAAGGATTTACTAGAAAAGGGTTTTGTTAGGCTGAGCGTCTCTCCCTGGGGCACTCCTATCCTATTCATCCGAAAGAGAGATGGTTCCCTCAGAATGTGCTTTGATTATCGCCAATTGAATAAGGTAAACATTAAAAACAAATATCCCCTTTTGAGGTTTGACGACTTATTTGACCAACTTTAGGGTGCCACAGTTTTCTCAAAGATAGATCTCAGGTCAGACCATCACCAACTCAAAGTGAGAGAATATGACATCCTGAAGACAATTTTTCGAACCCGATATGGTCACTTTGAGTTTCTGGTGATGTCCTTTAGGTTGATGAATGCACCTGCAGCTTTCATGGATTTGATGAACAGCGTATTTAGGAAGTATCTAGACATGTTTGTGATTGTGTTTGTTGATAATATTTTGGTGTATTCTAGGGATGACGAGGAACATGTTAATCATCTTAGAATCATTTTACAGACATTCAAGGATAAAGAGTTATATGTAATGTTCTTGAAGTGTGAGTTTTCTCTCAAGTCTGTGGCATTCTTAGGCAATATAATTTTGGGCGATGGCATCCGAGTGGATACTCAAAAGATTGAGGCGGTCAAGAACTGGCCCAAATCCACCTCTCCAACTGAAATAAGAAGCTTTTTGGGCTTGGCTGGTTATACCGCAGATTTGTTGAAAGATTTTCTTTCATATCTGCACCGTTGATTACACTAACTCAGAAGAAGGTCAAGCTTCAACAGTCTAATGAGTGTGAGAAGAGTTTCCAATAGTTGAAAACAAGGTTGACTACTTCCCCAGTGTTGACCTTGCCCGAAGGAGCTGATGGGTTTGTTCTTTATTGTGATGCCTTGAGAGTGGGATTGGGATGTGTATTGATGCAGGAGGGTAAATTTGTTTCTTATGCTTCCAGGCAACTCAAAGTGCATGAGAAGAACTATCCCACTCATGACTTAGAATTAGCAGCGATAGTATTTGCTCTCAAGCTATGGCACAACTACTTATATAGAGCTCATGTTGATGTATTTACAGCGCACAAGAGCCTACAATAAGTCTTTACCTAGATGGAGCTTAATCTAAGGAAGAGGAGATGGCTTGGGTTACTCAAGGATTATGATATGAGCATCCTCTACCATTCAGGTAAAGCTAATGTAGTTGCTGATGCTCTTAGCAGGTTGTCTATGGGAAGCACCACCTATGTCGAGGAGGAGAAGAAGGAGGTGGCTAAAGAGGTGCACAGACTTGCGTGCTTGGGAGTTCAACTTGATGAATCTAGTGAAGGTGGGATACTTGTGCATAATGTGTCTACATCATCCCTTGTGGTAGGGGTAAAGGAGAACCAAGACCAAGATACCATCCTACTCCAATTGAAGGAAGTTATACATAAGAAGAAAGTCATGGTTTTCACCAAGGGGGAGATGGAGTATTGAGGTACCAAGGCTTATTGTATGTCCCAGATGTTGATGGTGTACGATAGAGAATCATGGTTAAGGCCCACAATTCTAGATATTCCATTCACCAAGCCTCAACTAAGATATACCACGACATGAGAGAGATATATTGGTGGAGTGGGATGAAGAAAGACATTGCTGAGTTCATTTCGAAGTGCTTCAATTACAAACAAATGAAGGTTGAGCATCACATGCCCTGCGGAGTAGCTCAAAACTTTGAGATTCTAGAGTGGAAGTTGGAGATGATCAACGTAGACTTCATCACAGGCCTACCAAGGTGTCAGAGACAGAATGATTCAATTTGGATAATAGTTGATCAGATGATAAAATTTGCACACTTCTTGGAAGTAAAGACAATTGACACTGCAGAGGATTACGCCTGGTTATACATAAGGGAGATTGTTAGATTGCGTGGAGTTGTTTTGTCTATTATCTCAAATAGAAGAGCTCAATTCACTACTTAGTTTTAGACGTCCTTCCAGAGAGAATTAGGCTAAAAGGTGAATCTTAGCACTACTTTTTACCCTCAAACTGATGGCTAAGCATAATGCACAATTTAGACCTTGGAGGATATGTTGAGAGCTTGCATCATCAACTTCAAAGGTAATTGGAATGACCATTTGCATCTGATTAAGTTCTCCTATAATAATAGCTTTCATTCGAGCATCTAAATGGCTCATTATGAGGCCCTTTATGCTAGGAGATGTTGATCATCGATTGGATGGTTTGAGGTAGGTGAAGCAGGGTTGATTTGGCCAGATTTAGAACACCAGGATACGGAGAAGGTAAAGATTATTACAGAGAAACTGAGAACCGCTTAGAGTTGTCAGAAGACCTACATTGATGTAAGGAGAAGGGATCTAGAGTTCGAAGTAAATGATTGGGTATACTTGAAAGTGTCACCATGAAGGGTGTAATGAGATCAAGGAAGAAAGAAAAGTTGAGTCCTCAACTTTAGTCCCTACCAAATTGTGAAGAGAGTGGGAAACATAGCTTATGAGTTGGAGCTACCACTAGAACTGGCAGTCATCCATCCGCTCATTCACATTTCTATGCTTAAGAAGTGTTTGGCAGATTCGTCCTTGGTTGTGCCTGTTGAAAGTATTGGAGTGAAAGATAGTTTGAGTTATGAAGAGTTCCTAGTCCAAATTCTTGAACGTCATGTTTGCAAGTTGAGAATTAAAGAGGTTGCTTCTGTCAAAGTGTTGTGGAGAAGTCAATCTGTTAAATAGGCTACATGGTAAGCTGAAGGGGATATGAAGGCTAGATACTCACATCTATTCATGCCTAATGATGATAACGTTGAAGGTAATATCCTACTCTTAATTTGAGTTGACTTGTTTTTTTCTTGAGTCTGAACAATGATTATCAAGATTGTTGATTGGTTGATAGTTTGATTGGTTGATTAGGTATTGAGAAGACTCTTGATTGTTATTCATCCTTTAAGTCTATCCTTACTCTTCATTTGAGGACGAATGATCCCAAGGGGGTGATAATGTAACACCCTCTAATTCCTTCTACCTAATTTGGAGTAGATGCACAGAGGAAGCTAAGAAAAGACTAAGAAAAACTGCTAAGAAGGATTCATGAGGGCCATTTATAGCCCATAAACAGATCTACGACTCGTAGATTGATCTCGTAAATTGATGGTAAAAATATCGACTTTTTAGTATCTTAAATATGAGTTAGCAAATGACCCATAGAACGTTTTACGGCTCATAGAGAGGGATTTTGTAAAAAAAATCTAGTAACTCAAATTTCAGGACCCCTTGTTTATGAGAGGCCATCTACGACCTGTAGAATGGTCTACTCCCATTGTTTTATTAAAACCTATGATGTTTTAGGCTTAGTTTAGACCCCTTATTCGTACCCGAAGGGTATTACGCCTGAAAAGAAAATAGAAACTGTAGAGAGCATCGAAGAAGGGAAAGAAACTAAGGTTCCAAGCACGTGGGTAAAGATTCCTTGAGAATTTGATTGTTCTTCTATTTCTAGGTATGTAAGACTAACCAAAATATGGAATATGCTCTTCCATGTTCCCTATACTCCAAATTGTTTGAGTTGTAAGTAAGTTGTGTCTCCAATTCATGTTTCTTTAAGGTTTTTTCTTAAATTCTAATGTACTTCTATATAATCTTCCATGAATTACTACTTTAATGCATTAAACACTTGAAATAGATTTTCTTTTCCATATTACATGAACCCTAGCATGAATTCTCAATATTTTTCCAAATTGCATTTGATTAAGTATGCATGCGTATGATCTGAGCCAAGAGAGCCTATAAAATCCCTAAATGCTTTAATTCCTTTATTGTTTCCTGGATGCCATGAGTTAGAACGATGCATGATAGAGTCATTATGAGCCAAGAGTTGAACCTTAAAAGAATGTGACCAAAGAGTCGATAGTTGATGTGATGATTTGAGTTGATAGATGTCCAGATGGGACTAGTTGATTTTGAATAATTGTGTTATGAGCATTGAGTATTGGGAGGAGTATCGAGCACCAAAATGAGTAAGAGAAATCCCAACTCGAACTCATTAACTACGTAGCCAACCATAGGTGAGAATTGGACTATTATATTAGATGTTCCTTTTTGAGTGGAAGTCCTTGAAAGAATAGCGGGCATGATTGATTGGATTCATTGTGGATTTGATTCGTGTTTTACCCTGAAAGTACTGAACAGTTGTGGAAACATCAGCAAGATTGTTGTAGAATCACTGGTTCATAAGTGATTATTGTTGGATAAGAGAAACTCTTGGATAGGTTCCAAACTAATAGCACTCTATCTTGATTTGATCGGATTGATTTGGATTGGTATTGATAGGTCATTCTCTATTCTTTATTCTTGCTTTAGATAGGCATATGACATCTTAATTGAGCATCTTTGAGTCTTGTTATTCTATCTATATTTGTTCTACTTAGTTGTTTTACATGCTCGTACATTCCATGTACTGACGTCCATTTGTTCCTGTATCTTTTCATAATGCAGAGATAGGTGTTAGAGATCATCAGTAGGCGCATCGTTGAGGACCTACTAGCATCCAGTTGATTGGTGAGTACTCCCCTACTTCTGGGGGATGCTCATTTAGATTTCATCTAGCTTGATTTAATACTTTATTTCCTTTGATTCGGGTAGCTATGACCTGTCATGGTACTATCTTGACAGTTTAGTTAGAGGCTTCATAGACTACATTTGGGATTTATGATTTGGGATATTGTCTAACTAGTTTCCTTCACACTAGTCCTTTTGATTTGTCATGATTGTCTTTATTTGAGATTGTCCACCCTTATTCATTTTTAGTCTTCTGCTCATATGATAATTGTTGATTGAATGATTAGGATAAGGCCAAGGGGCTATCAATAGTCTCTGACTGTCGGCCAAGTCTAGGGTACCCTCTTGGGCCATGAAAAAGGAAATTAATGCATCCTGTGCGATCACCTTATTTTATAAAATATATGAATATTATGTAGTTGTTCATGATAATATTCTTCAATTATTTAATTTATTTTTAATTTTAGATGTGTTACCAGTGTACACCAGATTGTCCCACAATTTAAATTTATGCAATACGATAACTGATTTGTTGGATTTTGAAGTGTAAGGGCCATTTTTAAGAATTATACCAACAACAACATTTCATTAACAATAGTTATAAGCGCACAAATAAATATTTAAATATCTAGTAACCATTAAAATAATTTTTAATTAGTCTAGTAGGTGATGAAATTACAAATTTTGAAAGAAAAAATAAAACACAGTAGAGGACTCTACAAATGAGGACGAAGGAAAAGTGACACAGAGAGTCATATAAAATAACTTACACATGCAAAATAGTGAAAGACACAAATAATCTATGGGACAACACGGAGACAGAATACAATACTTATTAAAAATGACACAGATTGGTTCTTGATCCTTGGAAAATATTGGTATCTTTTGAATCTTGAACAATAATATTTTAAAAATAATGGATAATCCAATGAAGTTATTATGTCGTCATTACTGCACTTCAGCAATCCAAATAATGTCGAACTTTATGGTAAGTCCTGAGACAGAAACCAGTAGCTATTGAGGTTGATGCATCCATTGAGGAGATATCTATTGAAGTTTCCATTTGAAGTGTTTGTTGAGGAAACACTTGAGAATACATTGTAGGAGCCATTATTAGAGAAGACATTGAAGAATCCATTATTTTTAAAGGCATTGGAGGGGACATTTGTGAAAACAATGGAGAAGAATGAATCTGCGAGGAGTCAACAAGATGAATCATTTGAGGAGGAGTCTTCAAAGGAGCCGCTAGATTAGATTTTCTAAAGTGTCCTTTCTGGCTTTTCCTAAGTGATGCTTTTTCATTACTTTCATTTACAATCAAAGAAAGATTTAATTTTTGCCTAGGCATAGTTAAAAAGAGAAGAAATATATTAAATTGGATATGAGGGGTAAATTGGCTTGGTTGTTGTTGTTGTGCATTTTATTGCCTGGGATAGACTCCTATTTATAAGAAAATTTTAGATTATCTTAATTTTTTAATAGCTTGGATTCAAGAAATTTCAGTTGTAAGCAATAACAATTTGGAATGAGAATAAATTTGGGGATATTAGATATAATGATCGATATTGTCATCCTAAAATATATGTAATATACAAATCTGGTCTTATATTGACTAACTTATTAGGAAAAGTATTAATGTAGTTTAAATCGAAGCAATTAATATCCATAGATTATGGTCAAAATAATAAAATAATGTTTGTATACTGATTTCGTTCATCAAAATAGTTTTTTTTTTTAAAATAATTTAAGAATGTACAACGTAAAATATTGAAAATGAGACCATTTTAAATATTGGCTAGAAATTTTGACAGTATTTGAATATGCATAAAATAATCAATTTAATGGTCAAATTTTTAAACGAACAAACATTTTAAAATTTTTAAATAGTGATTTGTGTATGATTGTAGATATTGGAATGCTTTAGAAGCACATTATCATTTTTTCCAATTTTGGAGAAACCATATTTGGTAGAAATATATTGTTGCTTTAAATATATTTAAGACAAAATCTTGCTTAAATGAGTTTTTGGATATTGTCTAATACTCAACAATTTATCACTCGATTCACATTTTATATTTTTTCTAAATTAGTTTTGAGACAAATCAATTAGTGATAATTGCATAAAAATCTTTTCAAAATAATGTCTATACAATAGTAAGTTAATTAAAGGAGAAAATTTATTCATTTGACGGAAAATAGTCAAGATGAAAATAAATTATTTGCAAATTATATTACGAAACATTTATTATATAAAGATATACATTTATTAATTTGATGAAATTTTGTCCTTCCATAGTAAAAAAGTTCATTTTTATTTTTAATCATATTGGGATCCATATATATGTTTCTTTGAGTCTTCCAATCTAATGTCTATCTGTTTAAACTAGAAAGGAAGAAAGAGTAATAAATTTCTTTAACTTTTGTTATCTTAGGTTTAACAGTTTAAAAGTAGTGATGCATCCCTTCATTAAATAAAATACACGCTTAAATATCTTAGCTTAAAAATTTGTGTATATAGTCAAGCTAGGTCGGGCCCTGCGTTGCCAAAAACAAATTCTCCTATAGAGGAAAACATGGTGAAAGATTGTGTAACAGCCCCTAATTCTTTCCACCTAGTCCGAGAAGATGTACAGAGAAAACTGAGAGAATGACTGAGAAAAAGCTTCAAAAAGAGAGTCCACGAGAGCCATCTACAGCCCAGCCCATAAATAAATCTACGCACCATAGACGAGGTCTTGTAAACATCCCCCCCCCCCCCCCCAAATGACTTGGTGGAATTTTATAAGATTGAGGCCCACATACAAGACCACTTATGGCCCGTAAAGTGGTTCTGTGAATTGATGGTCAAAAAATCAACTTTTCAGTATCTTGAGTTACGATTTATTAGATGACCCGTAAAACATTTTACAGCACGTAGAAGAGGTTTTGTGCCAAATTTCAGTAACTCAACTTTTAGGACCCCTTATTTACGAGTAGTTTACGGCCCGTAAACGGGGTCTCGTCGACCTAGTTGACAGTTTTAAGAGGAGTATTTTTGTCTATTCCTATCCCTTTTAACTAAACCCTAAGACATTTTAGACTTAATTGAAGTCCTATAACAAAAACCCTAAGGATATTTTCACCATTTTTCACGCTTAAGTATTTATTGAGGAACAACAGATGAGGGAGAAGAACTAGGGTTTCAATTCAAATGCGAGGATCAACTGGAGATTGATTGTTTCTTCTATTCCTAGGTATGTAAGGCTAACCAAAATATGAATTATGTTCTTCCATGTACCCCATAATCCATATTGATGATGATGTGAGTAAATTGAGTCTCCCATGAATGTTTCTTGAAAGTTTTCTTAAATTCTAATGTATTTTTACATAATCTTGCATGAATTACTGTTTATATAAATTAAATGCTTGAATTACATGATTTTTCAATACTAAATGAACCCTAGGATGATTTATTATTATTTTCACGTACTTTACTTACATGAGCATGTATGAACATCGTTTGAGCCTAAAGAGTCTATGGAATCCCTAATTTGCTTAATTCGACATTTGTTCTCCTAAAGGCTATGAGATAGAACGATGAATGCTTGAATCCTTATGAGTCATGAACTGAACCTAAAAACGATGTAACCAAAGGGTTGATAGTTGATGTGATGAGTTGAGTTGATGAATGTCCAATGAGACTAGATGAATGATTTAACTATAGGGTTGATGTCTTATGAGCATATGGAGTCTTGGGAGGAGTATTGAGCACAGAATTGAGTAAGAGTAAGTCCAACTCGAACTCAATTATTACGTAGTACGCGTAGGAGAGGATTCAACCGTAAAATTGGATGTTTTCTATTGTTCCACAATGAGGACTTGATGTTACTTATTTTGGATCCATTGATGGGATGTCTTATACCCCTGGTAGGGTATTGGATGGATGTGGCATGACATCACTTTGTTATATCATCACCGGCTCATAGGTGATGGCCGTCGGTTAGAGAAACTCCCAATTAGGCCTTGATAGTACTCTGAGTGGATGATACATAGATGATGGATGAGTAGTCGTTGTCTAAATTGCGTTCTTACTTTAGGCTCTTGACATGATGATTAAGTCCTCTTCTTCTTGAGTGAGTTATTTTAGTTTGTGTTATTCTTCCTTTACACGTTTCGTTTTGCCATTTTACATGCTCGTACATTTCACGTATTGACATTCATTTGAGCCTCAATCTTTTCATGATGCAGAGAAAAGTACTAGCGGTCACCAGCGGGTGCTCCATTGAGGACCTATTTGCTTGTAGCTGATTAATGAGCTCTCCCCTACTTTCAGAGAATATAATATTTCTGTTCTAGCTTTGAGTTTTAGACATATTTTATTCTACTTAGAGGTTGCCATAGGTCTGTTATTGGCACCATTTTTCAGATGTTTTAGAGGCTTTACAAACTAGACTGTTGAGTTTTGATTGGATGTTATGTTGACTAGTTTCCTTTCATACTATTTTTGCTTAGTTTATGGATGAGATATCTGGCCTTTGGCCATTATTTATCATTTGACGTTTCCTTTCTTTACGTATTCTTACACACTGATGTGTTCAGTTATTAGAATGTGATTGAAAGAATGTGATGAGGCTGAGTGGTGCGCTTGGAAGCTAGTAATAGCCTTCGAGTGCCTCCCACAACAAGGGTACCCTATTAGGGCATCACAAACTTAGTATCAGAGCACACAGAAAGAGTCCTAGGGAGTTTTTGAAGCCGTATCTAGTAGAGTCTTGTTTATGGGTATGTTGTGCACCACACTTCATAAGAAAGAGGCCATAGGACATTAGGAATTGTTTCACTTTCTTGTATTCTGAGTTCGTGCAATAGAGTTAAAAACTCTACAAAGCCTTTTTCTAATTCATGCATTACATGTTTGCAGATCGTACCTCCTAAGCGTACCGCCATCCAAAGAGACACTTCATCTCACAACACTTAGAATCCCCCACCAGAGGTGCCTCCTCATATGGAGACAAGAGGCCGAGGTTGACGAGGTGGAGTTACTGAGGTAGCCTAAGCACCTACCACTTTGCCTACTCTTACTATAGATGTTGACTTCCGGGGAGCTATCACTATGCTCATCTAGCTGGTAGCTACCCAAAGTTGGGATCGGAGCTCACAGGCTCCTAGCTCTAACTCTCAAGGGTCAACTGTTGCAACAAGACTTCACACCAGTCTTAACGAAGAACCCACCAGTCTTCACAGGGTATAAGAATTTCAGGGCTCAGGGTTCTCAATACCAAGCTAGCGCACCAGCTTCCCAAGAAGAAATCTTCAAACTAGGTGAGCATAGTGATAGCTCCCCCACCAGAGGTGAGCAGTGACACCTCTGCTCCTAGATCTAACTCCCAAGGGCTCCTAGCTCTAACTCCCAAACTTTAACGAAGAACCCACCAGTCTTCACAGGTTATAAGATTGAGGAAGACCCCCAAAACATTATTGATGAGATGTGGAAAGTTTTGAAAACCATGCATGCAACTAAGAAAGAGGGAGTTGAACTTGCTTCCTATCAACTCAAGCATGTGGCGAATGTTTGGTACAATCAATGGGAAGAAAGCCGAGGTGAGGATGTTGAGCCTTCCATGTGGGATGACTTTGAGAGTGCCTTTCTTTATCACTTCTTTCCATGAGAATTAAGGAAAGCGAAGGTGGAGGAGTTTGTCAACTTGAAGCAGGAGGGGATGACTGTCAAAGAATACAACCTTAAGTTCATAAAACTATCCAGGTATGCTTCCGAGATGGTCTATAATGTGATTTCTAAAGTTCACACCCGTCTTGGACAAGCATATGAAAAAGGAATGCAAAGCGACATTGTTGATTCTAGACATGGACATCTCTAGGGTCATGGCATATGTGTAACAACTTGAGGTGGACAAGGAGAGAGATAGGGAGGAGCACTTGAGGAAAAAGGCTAAGTCAACAGGGCATGAGCCTAGCAAACATAAGCAAAGTAAGGGGAGCAGGTCCTATTTTCAGAAGAAATCTTCAAACTATGCACCATCCTCAACAAGTGCACCAGCTCCGAGGAACTGGTATGATTAGAGATCTTAGGCCTATTAGAATTTCAGGGCTCAGGGTTCTCAATCCCAAGTTAGTGTGACTCAAGGTTCGTTGGGGAAACCACCATGTGGCAAGTGTGGTAAACTCCACCTAGGTAAGTATCGTGAGGGCATCAATGCTTGCTACAAGTGCAGACAGAGTGGTCACTTCCAGAATTAATGCCAAATGAGGAGGAGGGTGATGGAGTTAATAAAGCTCAGTCTTCAGCAGCGCCTCAAAGAGGTTCCACAACTAATATGGGAGGAGGGACAAACTATCTGTATGTGATGGGAAATCGACAAGATTAGGAAGTTGCACTAGATGTTGTCACGGGTATGCTTCGATTCTTTTCATATGATGTGTATGTCTTGCTTGACCCAGGTGCCACTTTATCATTTGTAACTCCATATGTGGCTAGTAAGTTTGAGATCCTTTCTGAATGTCTTCTTGAGCCCTTTAGTGTTCCTACTCCTACTGGTGAGTCTATTTTAGCTGGAAGGGTATATAGAGATTGCACGGTGTCTATCTATCATAGAGACACTTTGATAGATTTAGTTGAGTTAGAGATGATTGACTTTGATGTGATTCTTGGCATGGATCAGCTTTATGCCTGTTATGGCTCTGTCAATTGTAGAACACGGACGGTCAAACTCCAATTCCCAAATGAGTCTGTTATAGAGTGGACGGGTAGTTCTAGAGTACTCAAGGGTAAGTTTATTTACTACCTTAGGGCCAGAGAATTAATTTCTAAAGGATATATCTCTCACCTCGTAAGAGTTAAGGCTGATGATGTAAAGTCTCTACCTTCGGAGTCAGTTTCAGTTGTCAATGAGTTTTCTAATGTCTTTCCTGATGATTTGCCTGGAGTCCCTCCTAATAGGAAGATTGAATTTGGGATCTATGTCCTCTCTGATACCCAGCCTATCTCTATTTTGCCATATAGAATAGCCCTCCCCCCCCCCCCTTCTCCCGAGATGAAAGAACTAAAAGAGCAGCTAAAAGATCTGTTAGATAAGGGATTTATTAAGTTGAGTGTCTCTCTATGGGGCATTTATATCCTATTTATTCGAAAGATAGATGGTTCCCTTAGGACGTGTATAGATTGTTTCTAGTTGAATAAGGTGGCCATTGAGAACAAATATCCCCTACCGAGGATTGAGCACTTATTTGATCAACTTCAGGGTGCCACTGTTTCTCTAGGATAGACATCAGATCGGGCTATCACCAGTTGGAATTAAGATAATGTGACATCTCAAAGATGGACTTTCGAACCCGAAATGGTCACTTTGAGTTTCTAGTAATGTCTTTCGGATCGACAAATGCTCTTGTCGCTTTTATGGACTTGATGAACAGAGTATTCAAATAGTACCTTGACATGTTCATGATTGTGTTCATCGATGATATATTAGTGTACTCCAGAGATGAGGAAGAGCATGCCGATCATCTTCAAATTGTTCTTCAGACCCTCAGAGATAAAGAGTTATATTTCAAATTTTTGAAATGTGAGTTTTGGCTTAAATTGGTGTCATTTTTAGGCCATGTTGTCACAGGTGATAGCATTCGAGTGGATATGCAGAAGATTGAGGCAGTTAATAACTAGCCTAGACCCACCTCTCAAACTGACATAAGAAGTTTTTTGGGTTTGGCTGGTTACTGCCATAGATTTGTTGAGGGATTCGTTTCTCTATCCTTGCCATTGACTAAGCTTACTAAAAAGAAAGCTAAGTTTCAGTGGTCCGACAAATGTAAGAAGATTTTTTAAGAGTTGAAAACCAGATTAACCACTGCACCAGTATTGACTCTACCTGAAGAGACAAATGATTTTTTGATCTATTGTGATGCTTCTAGAGTGGGATTAGGATGTATTCTGATGTAGAGAGATAAGGTCATAGCCTATGCTTCCTAGCCACTGAAGAACCATGAGAGGAACTATCCAACTCATGACTTAGAATTGGCTACGATGATGTTTGCACTCAAGATTTGGTGCCACTACCTGTATGGAGCACATGTTAACATATTCACAGACCACATGAGCCTGCAATACGTCTTCATCCAAAAAGAGCTTAATTTGAAGCAGAGGAGATGGCTTGAGTTGCTCAAAGATTACGACATGAACATCCTTACCATCCAAGTAAAGCAAATGTGGTTGCTGATGCTCTTAGAAAGTTATCCATTGGGAGTATCGCCCATGTGGAGGAAGAGAAAAAGGAGTTGGCCAAAGAGGTTCACTGACTGGTATGATTGGGAGTTCAACTAGATGAATCAGGCGAAGGAGGAGTTCTTGTATATAATGGGTCTGCATCATCTCAAATAGTGGAGATGGAGGAGAAATAATATCAAGATCCTATTTTTGTGCAATTGAAGGCAGATGTGCATAAGTAGAAGGTGATGGATTTTTCCAAAGGGGGGAAATGGAGTATTGAGGTATCAAGGCAGATTGTGTATTCCAGATATTGATGGTGTTCGAGAGAGGATCATGGTAGAGGCCCATAGTTCCCGATAATCCATCCATTTAGGGTCTACCAAGATGTGCCATGACTTGAGAGAAGTGTACTGGTGGAGTGGAATGAAGAAAGACATTGCTGAGTTCGTTTCCAAGTGCCCGAATTGTCAACAAGTTAAAGTTGAGCACCAAAGCCCATGTGGAGTAGCTCAGAACTTTGAGATTCCAGAGTGGAAATGGGAGGCAATTAACAAGGACTTCGTCACAGGCTTACCGAGGTCCCGCAGACAGCATGATTTAATTTGGGTGATAGTTGATTAGATGGCAAAATCTGCATACTTCTTAGCAGTAAAGACGACTGACACTGCAGAAGATTATACCCGGTTATACCTAAGGGAGATTCTCAGATTGCATGGATTTCCTTTGTCCATCATATCAGATAGAGGGGCTCAATTCAGTGCCCAATTTGGGAAGTCCTTTTAGAAAGGGATAGGTTCAAAGGTGAACCTTAGTACTGCTTTCCACCCTCCGACTGATGGTCAAGAAACGTGGACGATACATACTTTAGAACATATGTTGAAGGCTTGCGTCGTTGACTTCAAAGGAAATTGGGATGACCACTTTCCTTTGATTACGTTTGACTACAACAATAGATTTTATTCGAGCATCCAAATGGCTACTTATGAGGCCCTCTATGGTAGGAGTTGTGGATCCCCGGTTGGGTGGTTTGAGGTGGGAGAAGCAAGGTTAATTGGACCAGACATGGTACATCAGGATATGGAGAAGGTAAAGATTATCCAAGAGAGATTGAGAACTGCACAGAATCGTCAGACGTCCTACACTGATGCTAGAAGGAGAGACTTGGAGTTTGAGGTCAATGATTGGGGGTACTTGTAAGTGTCACCATGAAGGGTGTGATGAGGTTCGGGAAGAAGGAGAAGTTGAGTCCTCGATACATTGGTCCTTACCAAATTGTGAAGAGAGTGGGAAACGTAGCTTATGAGTTAGAGCTACCACAAGAGCTGGCAACCATTTATCTTGTCTTTTACATTTCTATGCATAAGAAGTGTTTGGGAGATCGGTCCTTGGATTTTCCTGTTGAAAGCATTGGGGTGAAGGATAGTTTGAGTTATGAAGAGGTCCCAGTCCAAATCCTCGATCGTCGTTTGCAAGTTGAGAACTAAAAAGGTTGCATCTGTAAAGGTGTTGTGGAGAAGTCAATCTATTGAAGAGGCTACATGGGAAGTTGAAGAGGATATGAAGGCTAGATACCATCACCTATTTGTGCCTTCTAATGATGAAATTGATGGTAACAATTCATTTCTACCCTCCGAGTTACTTTTCCATTGTTGAGTTGAGTTCTTGTCTCTGCATTGATGTTTCTCTTGAGTCTATGAGTATTTGAGTATGCATGTCTTTAACTATATGTGTGCCTAATGATGATGTTAGAAGTAATCTTTCGATTCTAAGTCCTGAGTTGAGATTGATTTTTTAAGTATGAGTATCCGAGTATCCAAGTATTTGAGTTCCTTCTTGATAGGTCTCCTAGTTTCTCACCATTCGAAGACGAATGATCCCAAAGCGGAGATAATGTAACACCCCCCAATTCTTCCCACCTAGTCTGAGAAGATGTATAGAGAAAACTAAGAGAATGACTGAGAAAAACCTGTTGAAAAAGAGTCCACGAGAGCCATATATGGCCCATAGAGAGATCTACAATGCGTAGACGAGGTTTCGTAAACCTCCCAATGACTTGGTGGAATTTTCTAAGTTTGAGACCCACATATGACACAACTTACGACCCATAAAGTGTTCCATGGCCTATAAAGTGGTTCTCTGAATTGATGGTCCCAAACTTAATGTTTATGTATCTTTAGTTACAATTTATCAGAGAGCTCTTAAAACATTTTATGGCTCTAGAAGAGGTTTTGTGCCAAATTTCAGTAACTCAAATTTCAGGACCTCTTATTTACGAGAAGTAGTTTACAGCCCGTAGACAGGGTCTCATAGACCTAGTCAACAATTTTAAAAGGGGTATTTTTGTGTATTCCTATCCCTTTTAATTAAACCCTAGGACGTTTTAGACTTAGTTAAAGTCCTAAAACAAAACCTTAGGGATAATTTCACCATTCTTCACGCTTAGGGATTTCTTGAGGAACACCAGAAGATGGAGAAGAGCGAGGGCTTCAATTTAAATGTGACGATCCACCAGAGATTGATTGTTTCTTCTATTCCAAGGTATGTAAGGATAACCATAACATAAATTCTAATCTTCCGTGTTCCCTATAACCCGGATAGATGGTGATGTGAATAAACTAAGTCTCTCATGAATGTTTCTTGAAGCTTTTTCCTAAATTCTAGTGTATTTCTACATAATCTTGTATCAATTACTGTTTTTATGAATTAAATTCTTGAATTGCATGACTTTTACGTACTACATGAACCCTAGAATGATTTCTTATTATTCTCAAATACTTTACTTACATGAGCATGCATGAGCATAGTTTGAGCCTAAAGAGTCTACGGAATCCCCTAACTTGCTTCATCCTATATTTGCTCTCTTGAAGACTATGAGTTAGAACGATGAATGGTTGAATTTTGATGAGTCAAGAACTGGACATAAAAATGATTCAACTAAAGGGTTGATGGTTGATGTTAAGAGTTGAGTTGATGAATGTCCAATGAGACTAGATGAATGAGTTAACCGCGGGGTTGATGTCTTATGAGCATATTGAGTCTTAGGAGGAGTATTGAGCACCGAATTGAGTAAGAGTAAGTCCAACTCGAACTCAATAACTATGTAGCCGCCTTAGTAGAGGCTTGAACCATAAAATCGGATGTTAACCATTATTCCAAAATGAGGACTTAACGTTACCGATTTTTTATCCATTGATAGGATTTTCTACACCCCTGGCAGGGTACTAAATGGATGTGGCAATGGCATCACCTTGTTATATCATCACCAACTCATAGGTAATGGTTCTTGGTTAGAGAAACTCCCAATTAGGCCTTGATAGTACTCTAAGTGGATGATACATATATGGCGGATGAGTATTCATTGACTAGTTTCTTTCTATACTAGTCTTGCTTAGTTTATGGATGAGATCTCTAGCCTTTGACCTTTATTTATAATTTGACATTTCCTTTCTTTATGTATTCTTATACACTGATGTCTTCCACTATTAGAATGTATTTTAACGAATGTGATAAGGCCGAGGGTTGACTTGGGGGCTAGCAATCGTCTTCGAGTGTCGGCCACGCCAAGGTACCCTCCTGAGGTGTGTGATGTCTCCAAAGTTAAACCTCCTTTTTAGAGGATAAATAGGTCGTTGTAAAGCAATAGAACCTGACCAAGGTTAGGGTCGAACCCACAAGGAATACGTAGACTCAAGACAAATTTATGAACATGCAATCCGAGTAGTTTATCAACTCAATTCACCAAAAGGGGGGTTTGC
The DNA here is from genome assembly GCA_029948455.1 of Solanum rostratum. Lineage (NCBI taxonomy): Eukaryota > Viridiplantae > Streptophyta > Magnoliopsida > Solanales > Solanaceae > Solanum > Solanum rostratum. Next base: position 56,306,086 of record CM057048.1, read on the forward strand.
AAAAATCTATGAGAAAAATAAACCAACAAACTATCACAAGAGAAAGATCAATAAAGGAGGGCAACTTGGGTGTTGTGTTTCCTAGGATTCCCCATCTCAGTATCATAAGATAACCTAATTCTTGTCTAGTGTATAAAATGTTGAATGGTAATTTAAGTTCACCAAGTCCTTTGGTCAAAGGTGAGAGGCACATTTCACTATGCGACTTGGCCCATCTCCATAGTGTGCATTACTAACCATTACCTATAAGTACCAGTACAACCTCCCTTTGGCCCAGTTTTGTTGATTAGATGAGAACACATCAATCAAATCCTATTCATTACTACCTTGTCTGGTCACTAACACTAGGCGGGTTCTAATGTTGGCCACCATCAGAAAACATGCAAAATGAGGAGAGTTAATTAATAAATGCATATTCCATCCAAGAATCATGAATTATCCAGTTTTACTTTTTTAGTTCCTCATGGTTCCCACAACCCTAGTTGTGGATTTAGCTATTCAAGCTTTGTGTAGATGAAGAGATAATGAATTTAGAACACATAATTAAATACTTACACAACTGAATTAAGAACACACAAATCCAATGTCAATGAAAATCACAAGCTTGAAGATTGAATTAAACCACAAGCGTTTTTCAAAGACTCTCTCACAATTCTCTCTTAAAGAATATTGAGTTCTCTGAGCACTTACCTAAAACTAAGCTAAACTTATGTGAACTGGTGAGAACTAATGAAAAATAACCTAAAAGACCTATTTATAGTAATGAAATTCAAATCCTAAACAACTTAGGAGTACCAATCGGCACACTCTACGACAACACTTTATGGCTCGTATCGAAGTTCACGGCCTATAATCGGGGTCTTGTAAATTTTTGTCAGAAACTGGACTTCTCCTTTATAACACCTCTTAACGACTCGTAAAATGGTTTACGACCTATAAAGGAACTTTCATCTGATGAACTTCAGAAAGTTTTCAATCTCTGACCCTCAGGGCACGAAACCTCTTCTACGACTCATACATTAATTTACAACTCGTTTGCATGTTCGTAAAAGTAACTTCAGAAACTTGGCCCCTCGTTAGAATTCCACATGAATCCACCTTACGGCTCGTAGAATAGTCTAAAGTCCGCAAGGTGTCTCGTATAACAGGAAATCTGCAGCAACATTATAACTTTCCCCAAAATCATTGGCCAACCTATAATCCTGCTAAAATAGAGACAAAATCACATAAAGACAACTAAAGTCGCATACATAATACACAAAATCCTATGTTTTAAGCATCAAAAGTGTTGTATTTTTGCAGAACATCAACACTCTCAACTTAAGATTATCGCTTGTCCTCAAGGGACAACTCAATCTATATAGACGATATAGTCACACACTGACTTCAACTCAATGGCATACATCTCCAACTCAGATACCCACACCAACTCTTCAAAGTGGGATTAGATATCTATTTAGTAGAGCAATGCAAACTGGTACATGTGACAACACTATTACACACAAGGTATTATCAACAATCCACAATCACCGAACAAGTCTAATGCTAATAATGCAATATAAGTTCCCTCATAAAAAGAAGTCTCATATCTGACACTCAATGATATTTCCATGTTTTAGCATTGGGACTGTGCAAACTCACTCACTCTCACAACAAATATTCATGCATAATGACTAATATCACAAGCTTTCCCCTATACTCATGACTTAGACCTTTAACTAATTAGACTAGGATCACTCTAGGACTTTCATGGCTTATAACGTAGGCACAAGAGGCTTTGGAACGATATTTTTGAAAAATAGTGACTAAAGGCCCCCCTTGAAACTTCATTTTTCTACACTTTCGCCCTACCAACTCTATTATTTTCACCTTATTCTCCCTTTTTCCTCTTTCAAGCTTTTCTGGGTGCTTTCTTTTTGCTTTCAGCTTTTTGCCTTGTTTTACACTTCATTTAGCTTTTAAGATCTCAATTAAGGCATCTCTCATTTTTCTTGCACCCAGTATGTGATTTTTCTCCTTTTTCTTTGTATTTCTAACTCGCCTCCCTTATTTTTGTGTGTTACCCTTATACTAGCCACCCTTAATTAACTTAGGCTTTTGGCCTGTGCTGAAGTGCACAGTATCCATCCTCAGAGGCAGGGCCACTTTTGATAGCCACCCTTAACTTAGGCTTTTTATCTCAGTCAAGGTACACAATGTTCAAGAAAGGACCAGGGCCAAATTCAGGATTTTTCACTAGATAAGGCTAGGTTAATCAGGTGTTTTGAAGGAATAGGTACATGTTAAGATCAAACATTAGGAACAAGGGATATATCATCAATTTGGTTAGTTTTTTTAGGCTAAAGTGGACTATTTAAGAAAAATGGCCTAAGATCCTTTCCTAATCCAACTAATCTACAATCTAACTTAGAGTTATCGGGCAAGTTCTGAATTAGATCAAGACACATGAATTTAGAGAATAAAGCTCATACTCACATGAAACTGCATACATTATTAACAAAAGACTCTCAAATCATGCTTCTTATCTCAATTTACCCTTACATATCAGAATAAATATTGTCAAACACCTAAACATACATGGTTACTATCTAACTACTAATCAAAACTTTTTGTGGGTACCATTTTTTCAAACAAAACAAAAAAATATACTCTATGCTACAAGTATTGGTACTATATGTTACACATATTATCTAAACATCCTAAATATGCCAATTCAACAGAAATTAAATATCCACAGAGAAAAAGAACACATGCAAGAAAACCCCAGGATAAAAAATTAGGGTAGTTATGGACCATAAGCTAGTTGGACTCATCTGAGGCCCATAACTATCCACACCCCATCGAAAAAGATGTGCATTGTCCCCAATGCACAAAATTAAAACAAAATAGAACATAAGGGGTCAAAAATATATACCTAGCCGCCTAAGCACCAGGGTTCCTTGGGTTGCCCCCCAAGCAGCGCCTGATTTATTATCATGGTACGATGTAGATGGATAGAGTACTCAGACTTCCTCTAGCCATTATGCTCCCTGATCATCAAGCTTTGCCTCCATCAGTCACCTATCAGTGTTCTTTCGATCTAACATTTTTGCGTTATTCCTCTTAAAATTTGATCCAGTTCCATTGACAAAAATTCAAATTATTGATTAAGCCATTCGTTTGCCACAGAATGTTGTTCAACTTTAAGATTTATGTCGGGAATGTCAAACATAATCTCCCTTAAAGTCTCAGTTTGTGTCTCTGCCTTTTTCAGCAATTGTTCAAGCATCTCATCGATTCTGCAGTTTCTATTTCCCATGTGGCGACTGTGGGGAGGCACATAGCGACCACCCCTTTTTCCTCCTTGTAGCTTTCATGTTGGATGTGGTGGCCTCTGTGAATGTCCCCTGGCTGGGTTGTCTGCTTCATTAGCATCTCCAGATTGGCTCTATTTTCAGCAAGCACCCTGAGGATCTCCACGTTCATTTGTGCTTGGTCAAAGCTCATATCAGTAATCTCCACGTGGCTGGTCGAATGTTCCTTCATGGGTCTGCGCATGTGGTTCAATTTAGCCACCCTACCTAGCTACTCAGTGATTCCTCTGAATGGTTGTTCTATGAACAAACTTCCCAATAGGGCATTAGCACGTGCTTGGCTATTTGCATCTAGAGCTCGGTAGAAATTCTTTACCAGGTTATTCTCTATTATGAGCTAGTGCAATCCTCAAGCATCTATTAAGCCACTCCCATGTGGCAGGGATTTAATCACCATGGAATTGCTTAAAGTTGTTGCTCAGGTCCTCCACATTGATCCTGTTTGGTTTAATAAAGTACCTTGCTAAGAAAGCCCTCAAGAATTCTATCCACTTGGTGATTGAGCCCTTCGGAAGCTTAGATAGCCCTAATGCAGCATTTCCCTTGAGAGACAATGGGAAGCCATGAAGTCCCACAGCATCCATTGATAGATTTTGTGTTCTCATCACACTCTTACAAAACAATGCCACATTGTGTAAGTAGCTATGTGTATCCTCTTATGGTAGCTCGCAAATAGCCCACGGTTCTACAATATCTAAAGTAACCCACTCGAGACTATGAACTTTGTGTCTGCTGGTAGTGGTGGCAACATAATAGTTCCAGTCACCTCCATCGGCATGGGATTTAGCCGATACTAATTCCACTGGTAAGCATTGGCATTGAAGTCTTGAGGCTGTAGAATATCCTCCAAAGGAAGTGGGTTATCATTCCCATCAGTATCATTATATTTCCGATTCAGAGCTGCAATGGCCGCATTGTTGGTGTTATCTTAAGCCGTCCTTCTTATAGTTCTCTGGATCCCTAAATCAAATGAAGTTAAGTTGTGTTGACTCTAAGTATTGGGAATACACTACTAGTACACCCTGAAAATAAACAAGAACAACAAACAAAAGTAAAATAAAGGGAACTAAGGATTTAACACTCAAAATACTAATGAACTTACTAAGTTTAGCCATATTCCCCGGCAATGGCACCAAAATCTTGATGTCCCCCAAGTTACACCTCCTTTTTAGAGGATAAAGTGGTTGTTGTCATGAAATAGAACCTAACCAAGGTTAGGGTCGAACTAATGACGATTACGTAGACTTAAGACAAATTCACCAACATGCAATCCGAGTAGTGAAACAACTCAATTCCCCAAAGTGGGGGGTTTCCGAAATCAATGAGAAAAATAAACTAACTAACTATCACTAGAGAAAGATCAATAAAGGAGAGAAACTACGATATTGTGTTCCCCATGATTCCCCAACTCAGTATCACTAGATAACCTAATTTTTGTCTAGTGTATAGCATGAAGGACAGTAATTTAAGTTCAACAAACCCTTTGGTCAAAGGTGCGAGGTGAATTTCACTGTGCAACCTGGTCCATCTCCATAGTTTGCATTACTAACCATTACCTATAAGTTCCCGTACAACCTCCCCTTGGCCCAGTTTGGTTGATTAGACGAGAACACCTCAATCGAATCTTATTAATTAATCTTTTTTCCTATTCATTACTACCTTGGTCCAATCAGTAACATTAGGCGAGTTCTAATGTTAGCCACCATCAGAAAACATACCAAATGAAGAGAGATGAATTTATACATATACCTTCTAAGAATCGTGAATTATCTGGTTTTACTTTGTTAGTTCTTCATGGTTCCCACAACCCTAGTTGTGGATTTAACTACTCAAGCTTTATGTGGATGAAGAGATTATGAATTTAGAAGATATAATTAAACACTTACATAACTGAATTAAGAACACAACAATCCAATTCCAATATAAATCACAAGTTTGAAGATTGAATTAAAACACAAGTGTTTTCAACGATTCTCTCACAATTCTCTCTCTAAGAATATTGAGTTCTCTGATCGCTAACCTAAAACTAAGTTAAATTTACGTGAACTTGTGAAAACTTATGAAAAATAACCTAAAAGACCTATTTATAATAATGAAAATTCAAATCCTAAACAACTTAGGAGAACTTGTTGGCACACTCTACAACATCAATTTACGGCCCGTATTGAAGTTTATGGCCTGTAATCGGGGTCTCGTACATTATTGTTGGAAAATTGGACTTCTCATTTATGAATTGTAAAATGGTTTACGGCCCATAAAGGGGGCTTTGTCTGATGAACTTAAGAAAGTCTTCATTCTCTGACCCTTAGGACATAAAACCTCTTCTACGACTCGTACATTAATTTACGGCTCTTTTCCATGTTTGTAGAAGTAACTTCAAAAACTTGGCCCCTCATTGGAATTCCTCACAAACCCACCTTATGGTTCTTAAGGTGTCTCGTATAACAACAAATCTGCAGAAAATTTGTAAGATTCCCTAAAATCATCAGCCAACCTATAATCCTGTAAAAACATAGACACAAAAACACATAAAAACAATGAAAGTTGCATTGAGAACATGCAAAATCTTAAGTTTTAAGCATTAAAAGTGTTGTATTTTGGCAGCACATCAGCGTGACAGACTGCCTTGGAGTACTATATTGGTCCCTTGGCCGCTAAAATGGAGATCATTGTAGAGGTTACTGGGTCTCCATAGCGGCACTCGCAGTGGCCCCAACAATGATTATCCCTTTTCTTCCTAGTGAAAGTTCAAAAATGGTTTTTTCCTCTTCTGACAAGACTTAGGAATATTTTAAGAGAAAAACATTGATAATACAGTGGCAAGAGTCTTAGATGAATGCATCTCTAATGTTGAACAAACTACATCCTATAAATGAGATTAAAGTGATTGATGCAAAATTCAATAACCTAACTAGGTTGACATTGAATTACACAAAGAGCATATAGAGTTTCTTTATAACTTGATGTTGAGATTCATAAAAGTAACAATAAATAGAAGATTTAGGGGATTCTTTATTGTAATGATCATTTGGTTAATTTTGTCTTCCCTTGGATCTTTTCGTCATTTATGGCTTTTCTTTAGCGATCCTAGATAATTTATGACTTACTAGAACCGATAGTTTGATCATGTGGTTGTTCGTTTGGTTTTTATGCCAGTTTTGTTATCTGGAGACCTTAAAATTTAATTGGGTAACTTCAGTTGAAACTATAGGAAGATGACCTGAGAATGTAATTATAATAGCTTCGTCAACTTTTGAATGATCATTTTAGTCTAGGAGTATAGCTGGATTGGTTCGTGAGGCTATCTGTGTGAGTTTACGTTTATTTCGCCTAACTTTGACTTTTGTCAACATTTTTAAAGAAAGATCTCAAATGAGAATTTTGTCAATGCAATCAGTTCTGAAATGTTGACCTTTGTCTATAATAACCTTTCAGGTGTGTTTCAAGGTTTTCAGTAACAATCACAATTAAAAATCTCAAATCAAGGCTTTAGACTAAATCCCTATGTTCATTCATGAAAATAACACTTTAGACTAAATCCCTATGTTCATTCATGAAAATAACATTTTCAAATCAAGGTTCTAGACTCAATCCCTAGGTTCATTTATGCAATCTTTTATTAATCAATAATGTAGGGTTTGTGAAATAACTCATGAAAAGCGTTTATTCAATAAATCAAGTTTATGATGATCATCAACATAGGAAAATACATAGAATGTAAATAATTTATAAGAAAACATTCATGGAAAAACATGCATGAAGGTCAACACATTCATAATTTCTCTGCTACCATCGATAGGGGCACATGAGAGAACAATCCCACGCTTTAGGTTAGCCTTACATACCTAGGGTGGAGATAGATAATCGAATTTGCAAGCAATTGGCCTCATCCGCTTGAACCCTAGCCCCCTTTTTTTCTCCTTAGCCCTAGTTCTTAAGATGAATAGCGTAAATGATTGAAAAGTCACGCTTAGGAATTGATATAAGGTTGAAAACCACTTCAAAACGACATGGTTTTAGTCTTAGATGAGTGGAGAAAAGATTAGAATGCCTTTCCTTTTAAAACTAAATGTCAAGTACCATAATAGGCTACTCCGCGACGTCGACTTGTCGTGCTTCAGTTCATTTTTTTACTGAAAACTTAAAACATGTTGAAAAATTATTTTTCTACAAAAATACACATAAATTGCAGTTGTAAAATGTTTTGGGTATAATTTTTCATAAATCGCTTTCTGATTGATTTTTTAATCATGTAGAAAATATTAGAACACAAATTAATTTAAAATCAATGACCAGTCCGCGCATGGACTTGTCACATACTTTTTTGGAATCATCTTTGCACCAAAAAATTACCTTTTGATTCGGTTGCTCCAAAAGTCAACCAAGACCATTTTCCCACACAATTTTTCCAAGTGATCACATTTTTTACCTCTAATTTGCCAAAAGATTTCAAGAAGATGCGTTATGAAACGTTCTCTCCTCTAAGGATATTTTGGAAAATTTACCAGGTGTTACATTATCTCCCCCTTGGATCATTAGTCTTTGAATGATGGATAACCAAGAGTGAACTCATAGCATAAATGAAATAGCCAAGACTCTATCAGATCAAAGAATTACAATCAACATATCACCATCATACCTATCAACTAATCTGGAAAGTTACAAATCACTCAAAATGGACAAAGCAGTTTAGTTCAAAAGTAGAGATATTCCTTAGACATTCTTACTATCAGACATGAATGGAACATCAGAACTCAATCAATTTGAATCATTTGAGCACCTCGACAATCAGTTATTCGAATTCAAGAAGTAAGTCATCACCTCTAATCGAGAATGGCACCATCATAATATACAAGACTCTTTGGATACTCTCAAGTTCAACACTATGTCTCGACTACGCTCCTTTTAATGGCACTACACTCCATCAATTTAAGCTTATAGTTTTTATTCAAATATACGCCTAACCACATCCTCTTATTCTGTTCACGCCTAACTCTAAGTCCTAAGGTGCTAGTCTTAGGATGATCATACTCACACCAATCTAAACCCTCAAAATCTATGTCCACAGTGACCTTTACTTAAAGAATACTACTTGTTTTCACCTCTTTAATACACTCACATAATAGCAACTACAAATTCAACCCTATCACTCTAACCACTTTATGGATTCTTTAAGGTCAACATTACTTGAAAATCTTCAAGCCTACGATAGCACATCTACACCCTTAATCGCATGAACTCTTATCATGAGAGACACTAATATATTTTGCCTATCTATTAGACTCATCATGATTTCTCTAACTCCTTCTCCACATCTATAAACTTAAAAGCAAATGGAATCATATCATTATCTGAATCAAGAAAACTCATTCTTTCTCATCTACCATCACTCTTATACTATCATCAACAATTCTATCAAGACTAGAAAGCAGGATCATTGTTGAAAGGGCTTGGAACAAAAGATCATTAGCACAATTCAATTGAGAAATCTTATTTGAGGAAACTCATAATGAAGTACGATCTCCCTTGTCTACCAAAAATCATTTTAAGTTCACAGAACTATACATAGTATAAAACTCGAGTTACATCTCATTCAACATAGGGCTAGAAACTCTTAGATCCATAAGGTAAGATTAAATTCATGAATGATGTTATTGCTTCTCATCTTCGAAGCACAATATGAACGAGAATCAACATGTGGTATATAGGACTAGGCCATGGGCATGGCGTTCATACACCAGACGGTAATAGACAATCACCTCATTGAAGAATAAGGAACATATGACATGACAAAGAATTTATGTCTTATCTTAATTAACCTAATCATTATTGAAAACTCAAGATCTACTTTGGTTTATCACCTCATCATCTACCCCTTAGCTCAAGGTCATCTCCCTAAGTTTGTGAACCAATTCCCTTTACTTAGCTATAAGTACATATCTCCACACGGTCAGTGAATCACTTCACTATCCTCAAGAACATCTCAAGATATTTTGTTGTACTACAATGACATATATAGAATAGCTACTAAGACTTTCTTCGAAGATACAACCTTTAGCTTGCTCCTGTCTCTATGAGAATCCCTCTACACTAGCTGCTCTTATTGGCATAAATAATCCTTTTCCACAACTCTTACAATCTAACCTCTTCTTTTTGCTGCTAACACTCAACTTTTGTGCTCCCATAAATGTTTTTTATATAAGACTTAGACTATAATGGAAAACTTGTCATCATCTATCCATAAGCCCCAATCAACCTAATTACTCAGGATGACAAACAATGCTTACATCAGCCTAATCCATATTAACAACTCAAATATACTATCTAGATTCTTACAGTAGTCATAACTTAGGTCTTCACACAACTTTACACTATCATGGATACACATCTTTAAGCCTTTTCGTATCAAATGTTTCATCCTCAATTCACTATTTCCATCTATGGAACCTATATTATACTCACTTTGATTCATAAGGATAGGGAAAAACCGCCGACATCACATTTATTGCAACAAATCTTAATACATTATGGCGAACCTCTTAGAGTAAATCTCCAACTATGACTATCAGTGTTGCAATACTATCTCCTCTTTCACGATACTCCTCAAAATTCAAGCTTAGAGTCTAGTACTAACATGTGCATCACACATATCTCTCACATCATACCTACTTATAACTACTTGGTAAAAATTTAGGAACATAGGCTCACTAAAATCTCCTAGAGAATAATCTATTACACATCCCTTTTTCACAACACAAGTGTTATCACCAATTTATTATACCTCCGTATCTGGCTAAGCTGATAACTCTCAATTTCATAGGCTCACCTTTAAGAATCACAAGCCTAGTCTAGATCTATTACCCCAAAATACTATGCTTCCTTATTCAACATCTATTCGTCACCCTCAGTAATATGAATACTATAACACATCAACATAAACCTCCTTCTAATTTGAACATACTATAACACTTCTTGACAATAACTCTTTCTCTATACCTCATCATGAAAAACAAAGGGTACTTACTACTTTTTTGTCAAAACTTATGGCAATTGACTCATCACCCAATTACTCAGTGAATAGATAGTAACTCTAGTTATGAGCATCAATCAACTATCACTCTCACTGTCATATTTTTTTCCTTTCTCTCATGGTCATTCTATCTCTGGAATGACATCTCTACTTATGGTTTACAAGACCTCAAGTCACACTCTTATGTGGCAACATTAAACTCTTCAGAGACACAAGTTTCTCTCTCACGGATGACATCAAAAGCAAGTAACGACTAGAACCATACCCATTGATGTCGCCCAGTTTTACCTCTTTTTTAAAGTATAAAGCTGTCGTTGTTAAGAAATAGAACCTAACAAAGGTTAGGGTCGAATGCACAGGAAATACATAGACTCAAGAGAATTGAATGATCGCAATTTGAATGGTTAATCGAATTACTTCCCAAAGGGGGGTCCTTGCAATAATCAATGAAAAATACAACTAAACTAACTAACACAAGAGAGAAGTCAATATAGAGAGAAACTAGGGTATTGTGTTCCCCATGATTCCCCAACTCAAATCACCGAATGACATAATTTCTTTCTAGTGTATAGCATGCAAGACGGTAAGTTATGTCCACCAAGCCTTTTGGTCAAAGGTGAGAAATGAATTTCACTATGCGACTTGGTCCATCTCCATAGTGTGCATACTAAATCTTACGTATTAGTCCCAGTACAACCTCCCCTTGGCTACAACCTCCCCTTGGCTAGTTTGGTTGATTAGACAAGAAGACATCAATCGAATCATATTAATTAATCTCTTTTCTGATTCATTACTACCTTGGTCCAGTCAGTAACACCAGGCGGGTTCTAATATTAGCCACCATAAAAAACATGCAAAAAAGAGTTAATTAATATATGCATATACACCTTTCAAGAATTATGAATTATCCGGTTTTATTTTGTCAGTTCTTCATGGTTCCCACAACCCTAGTTGTGGATTTAGCTACTCATGCTTTGTGTAGATGCAAGAATTATGGATTGAGAAAACATAATTAAACATTTACACAAGATAATTAGGAACAAGTAGATCCAACTTCAATAAGAATCACAAGCTTAAAGATGAAATTCAAATACAAGTGCTCTCAAAGACTCTCCGATATGATCTAGCAATTTTCTTTCTCCAACTATTGAGTTCACTGAGTACTACATGAAAACTTATCAAAACTTTTCAAAACATAAGAAAAATAACCTAAAAACCTATTTATAATAAGTAAAATACAAGTCATAAACAAAATAAGAGAATTGGTCGGCCCGCTATACGAAACGGGTTTACTGAGTATATTGTATTCCACGGTTTGTAATTGGGGACTCGTATTCCGTTGCTGAAAATTTGGACTTTAACTCCACAACACTCCTCTACTACTCATAAGTGGTTTACGAACCGTAAAGGGGGTTTTGTCTGATGAACTTCATAAAGTCCCAATTTGTGATCCTCATGGCTCGTAAAGGGCCTCGTATAACAGCAAAAATCAGCAACTTTTACACTTTTTCCCAAAATTAAGGCCAACTGGTAATCCTACAAATATAAAAAGAAAAACACATAAAACCAACTAACATTGCATTGAGAACACATAAAATTCCAAATTTTAAGCATCAAAAGTGTTGTATTTTGGCAGCACATCAACACCCTCAACGTGAAATTGTTGCTTGTCCTTTAGAGACGGACTCAATCTATATAGATAATACAATAACACACAAACCTCAAGCCCATGGCATACATCACATATATCTCAAACTCAGTTACCCACACCATCTTTTCAAAACCGGATCAATTAGCTATCTAGCAAACCAATACAAACTGGTGCATGTGACAACACAACTATGACAAGCGAGGTAGTATCAACAATCCATAATCACTAAACAAGTCTAGTGTTAACAATGCGATGCAAGTGCCCTCATAGAAAAAAGTCTCATATCTGACACTCAATGATGTTTTCATGTATAACCTTGGGACTATGCAAAATCACTCTCTCACAATAGATATTCATGCAACATGCCTAATACCGTAACCTTGCCCCTATAATCCTGATTAAGACTTTCAACTAACAGGACTAGGATCACTTTAGGACTTTCTAGGCTTGTAGCGTAGGCTCAGAGGGCTTTGGTATGACATTATGGGAACGTAGTGACTAAAGGCCCTTCTTGACAATACGTGTTTTCTACACTTTTGCCCTACCAACTCTGTTATTTTCACTTTATCCTCCCATTTTCCTATTTTCAAACTTTTCTAGGTGTTTTCTTTTTATTTTTAAGCTTTTTGCCTCATTTCTACACTTCATTTTGCTTTTTAGCTCACAACTAAGGTATCACTTATATTTGTTGCACACAGTGCATGATTTCTCTATATCACTAATAAAACCCCTCATTTTTGTGTTTTACCTTTACACCAGCTACCCTCAACTTAGGCTTTTAGCCTATATTGAGGTGCACAATATCCATCCTAAGAACCAGGGCCACTTTTGGTAGCCACCCTCAACTTAGGCTTTTTATCTCAGTCAAGGTGCATAATGCTCAAGGAAGAACCAGGGCTAATTTCAGGATTTTACAGCCAACAAGGCTAGGATGAATCAGGTGTTTCAAAGAATAGGTACATGTTAGGCTCAAAATTTAGGATAAAGGGATCATAGTTTTGGTTGGTCATATTAGGCTAAGTGGACTATTAAGAACAATGGCTAAGATCCTTTCCTAATCCAATTAATCTACAATCTAACTTAGAGTAATAACGTAAGTTCTAAATTAGGACAAACACATGAATCTAGCAAACTAAGCTCACACTCACATAGCACTACTTACATCATCAAAAAAAGACTCTCATATCATGCTTCTTATATCAATTTATCCTCACTTATTAGAACAAACAGTATCACACACCTAAACATGCATGGTTGCTATCTAATTACTAATCAAAATCAATTTTTGGTTGGTATCATATTTCAAACAAAATAGAACAAACATGTTATATTCCACAAGTATTGGTACTATATGCTACAAATACTATCGAAAACATCCTAAACATGCCAGTTCAACAGAAATCAAATATCCATGGGGAAAAAGAATACAAGCAAGAAAACTCCGGGATCAAAAATTACGGTAGTTATGTACCCAAGCCACCCAGACTTCACTGAGGCCCATAACTACAAACACCCCCATCGAAAAAATAGACATCATCTCTAATGAACAAAATCAAACCAAAATAAAACATATAGCGATCAAACAATAAACTTAAGAGCCTAAGTACCAGTGTGTGGCTGAGTCTGGCCACCCTTCTCCTACGGGGTAGTCTACTCAACAGTAGTACTCTGTCTGGAGGGGACAGAACCCCTCATGCTCTCACGCTCTCAAGTTTGTCGTATCTCCTCCTCTGATCTCGATCTTCTCAAGACAAGCTTGAGCTCCTCCTCCTTTATAAGCTTTGCATATAAGCGTATCTTATCTAGATCATAATCCTTTGTGCAGAGTCTAATCCTGTGGGAAGACTGAATGGGCTCATCAGGAGCAAATAGATCAACCACCGGCACCGAAGGTATAGTGGTTGGTAGTGCAACTGGTGTTGCGAGTGTTTTTGTCATGTGAACTCAGAGCTGCTGGATCTCTATCTAAATAGCCTAAAATTCTTATAGTCGGGACTCACTTAATCTTCGTTGTACCCTCTCATCGAAGGCATCAATTTGAGCATCCACGGTAGAGATACGGTCTTGAATAGTAGCGACCGCGAATGCCTATATTCGACCCTTTGAATCTGAAATTGCCTGGAGGACCCATGGCCTGATTTGAGGTGAATTTCACTATGTGATTTGGCCCATCTCCATAGTTGTATTACTAACCCTTACCTATTAGTCCCAATTTGGTTGATTAGATGAGAACACATCAATCGAATCTGGTTAATTAAACTCTTTTCCTATTCATTATTACCTTGGTCCAGTCAGTAACACTAGGTAGGTTCTAATGTTGGCCACCATCAGAAAACATGCAAACAAAGAGAGTTATGAATTATCTGGTTTTACTTTGTCAGTTCTTTATGATTCCCACAACTCTAGTTGTGGATTTAGCTACTTATGCTTTGTGGAGATGAAAGAATTATGGATTGAGAAAACATAATTGAACGCTTACACAAGAGAATTGAGAACAAGAAAATCTAACTTCAATAAGAATCACAAGTTTAAAGATGAAATTCAAACACAAGTGTTCTCAAAGACTCTCCATTATGATCTCACAATTTTCTCTCTCTAACTACTGAGTTCTTTGAGTACTAAAAGAAAACTTATCAAAACATTTCAAAACTTATGAACTAACGTAAAAAACTTATTTATGATAAGTAAAATACAAGTCCTAAACAAATAGGAAGACTGGTCGGCACACTATATGAAAGGAGTTTATGGGCCGTATTGCATTCCATGGCCCGTAATCAGGGTCTCGTACTCTACTGCTAGAAATTTGGACTTTAACTCTATGACCACCCTCTACAACCCATAAAGTGGTTTACAACCTATTAAGGGGGTTTCATCGGATGAACTTCAGAAAGTCCCAATCTCTGTTTTTTTAGGGCTCGAACCATATTTTATGATTCGTAAAACTTTCTATGGCTCATCTGCATGTTCATAGGATAAACTTCAGAAAACAGTCTCTCATTGGAATTGTTCACGAAATCACCTTATGACCCGTAAAAGGTCTCATATAACAGCAAAGATCAACAACTTCTGCACTTTTTCCCAAAATCAAGCCCAACCTACAGTCCTGCAAATATAAGCACAAAAAACACATAAAACCAACTAACATCACATTTAAAACACACAAAATTCCAAGTATTAAGCATCAAAAGTATTGTATTTTGGCAGCACATCACCCATATAACATCTGGGGAGACATCTGGAGAATCTACCTGATCTTGACGACCACCCATGGCATACAGCTGGTCTGTGGCCCTATCGTGCCAGAAGTAGAACCTATCTAATCTTTTCTAATTGGTGGTGCCGGTGTAGAAGCTTGAGCCTTTTAGGCCCACTTTGGACATTTCCTCTGGTAGTGACTCACTTGGCCACACTTGCAACATCGAAGCACTCCCTTCACGGCATTCTCCCAAGTGATATTTTCCATACGTGCCACAAGGTGGCTTGCCTTGGGAACCTCAAGCCACACTAGCCTATGACTAGATCCCTAAGCTCTGAGGTTATGAACCCGTGTATATTCTTGGGTGCAGGTACACTAGTAGATGAGGGCCCTATTTGAAAGCGACTCCTTGGAAACTTTTTCCCTTTACTGAGGTTCATGTTTAAGGGCAAAAGCTATAGGCCGTAACTTCTCCTATGGGTTGTATGTCACCCTCGTGAACTTAATTTAGGTCATTTTAACCTAAATATTTCTGTAATTTTAGGCTCTTAAGCTGGGGGTCATTACAACCTAATAGCTTTAAAGAAGCTATTTCTTGTTCAAAAAAAGATCAATGGATTGGTGCTATGAATGAAGAAATTGAGTCTCTGCAAAAGAGCATAAAGGGGAAGCTTGGTTCATTATGAAGGGATCAAATGTAGTCAGCCATCACTTTATTTGAGGTATTATATCTAAAGAGCTTGTTGATGTGAAGAAAGTGACTACACATGTTAATCTAGCAGATATGATGACCAAGGCAATCTCGGCCAATAAGTTTACCTTGATTGGCGTATGTAGTACTCACTAAGCCCTTTGAAGAGTTGAGAGCAAGAGAGAGATATGTTAATTATTTATTAATTATGTTTTAAATTTTTTCCTTGTATATTGTGGGAAACTCATAATTCCTATTGGTTTAGGAATCCCTTGACCTAATATAATGGGAAAGGAGAATAGTGTCCTTCTTGGACTAGAAAACCATTTTCTTATAAGTTTGGGATTAATTGAGATCTCTACACAAAGTATCTAGTTGAGGATTCTATAGCATTGTAAACATCTTCTTTTCTTTCATAGTGGAAAACTCTCTCTGTCTTTGTTGGGAGGATTGGGCATAACCGAACCTCGTTAAATGCTTGTGTTATTTTTCTTCTATATTTTCTTTGTTTGTGATTGTGTGTTAGTTAATCCACGATATTTCCGAAACATATAATTTTACTAGTCTTGAGTCAAATCTCCTAAAACATCTTTATTAATTTTTGACAAATAAGAAATCTACAAGTTAAACATAAGAAAATTTTAAAAATTCATTTCGTCCATTGAAATCATTAAAGAGTTATGTTAAACAATATCCTCACTTACAAGTTTCCTTGAGTTGCATATAGAGTTAATCAAACTTTTTGGCTACTCAAAAGTTTGAGTAAGTGAAGTATTTGTGATGACATTCGATATGCAGAGTCACCAGTGATTCATAATAATATATAAACAAGTATATAATCTTTATAAATCTATATTTTTTTCATTAAAGTTGAATTATTATTAAATTCTATAGTTCAAATTTTACTTATCAAATATTATTATTTATTTCTCCTTATTCTTTGTTAAATATTTATGTCTTTCAAATGCTAAGTTAATACAAGATTTGTATTTCTAATGAAGGAGATACATTGATTTTGTCCAATAGACTTTGAACGTGGACGGATTTCTACACTGCATGAATGGAGAAAAATGAGAAAAATAAAACCAACACAAATAAATGATTATTCAATTTTAAGTATTTTTTAGAGTGCAAACATCAATTCTAGAAAATTAAATTAAAATAGAACACTTAAAATTTTTAACATACAAAAGCAAGGAAATTAATGAATCATGTGCTATCACCTTATTTTCTAAAATATATGAATATTATGTAGTTGTTCATGATAATATTCTTTAATTATTTAATTTATTTTTAATTTTAGATATGCTACCAGTGTACACCAGAAAGTCCCACTATTTAAATTTATGCAATACGTTAGCTGATTTGATCGATTTTGAAGTGTAGGGGCCATTTTTAAAACTTATACCAAGCACAACATTTCATTAACAATAGTAATAAACGCACAAATAAATATTTAAGTATCTCGTAACCATTAAAATAATTTATCATAGATCTAGTGGGCAAGTGAAATTACAAATTGTGAAACAAAAAATAAAACACGGCAGAAGACTGTTCAAATGAGGGCAAAAGAAAAGTGATGCAGAGAGTCCTATAAAAAAAACTTACACATGCAAACTTGTGAAAGACACAAATAATCCATGGGACAACATGGAGACAGAAAAATACTTATTAAAAATGACACACAATGGTTCTTGATCCTTAGAAAATATTCGTATCGTATGAATCTTGAACATTAATATTTTTAAAAAATAGATAATCCAATGAATTCATTATCATCATTACTCCACTTTAGAAATCCAAATAATGTAGAACTTTATGGTATGTTCTGAGATAGAAAACAGTAGTTATTGATAATGATGCATCCATTGGGAAGATATCTATTGAAGTTTCCATTTGTAGTGTTTGTTGAGTAAACACTGGAGAATACATTGGAGGAGCCATTATTGGTGAAGACTGTAACACCCCAGGAGGGTACTCTAGGCATGGCCGGAACCCATAGACTATTGCTAGTCCTCAAGCAAACCAGTCGATCTCAAAACAGTCATTCAACATCAAGCATAGAGGAAATAATAGAATAGGGTGGTGAGTTGCATCAGTCATTCTACATCAATAAAAAGGATCATTGGCCAACAAACTCAATCGCAACATCTATGATAAGTAAATAAGATTACTAACTCGACTCGAAGAGAGAAAGACCCCAACAACCTCAACTTAGGTCTATGAAGCCTCTACCTCAAATCAACAGTCTAAGATGGTACCATGATAGGTCATGGCTACCCAACTCAATAAAAATAAAATAGCTGAAAAAGGCTCCTCCGGATAACAAGTAGGGCTCACCAATAGCGGAAATCAATATCTCTAAACCTTAACGATGCGTCTACTGATGTCCTCTACCTTATATATCTGCATCATGAAATGATGCAGCACCGAGTGGCGTCAGTACTTGGAATGTACGGTATGTAAGATGGCTAAATATAAAAATACAGATAGAATAATATAGGGATAACATTAACTCAACATCATACTCCGTCAAAATGTCAAATGTCTATCTAAAGAATGAGTAAAGAGTAGACAAATGACCCATCAACATCTCATCTCAACATCATCAATACATCAGACTTGTCTCAAGGAAACTCGACTCAACTAGAAGGACTAATGCCCATCTAGGACAAGGAATAAGAGTAGATGATAAATAATCAACATCCATCAAGACTCATACCATCACATTAACATTAGAGTACTATTAGTGTAGAACCTAACTGGGAGTTTCTCTAACCGACAACCATCACCTATGAGCTGGTAATGATACGACGAAGCGATGTCGCTACCACATCCATCTAATAACCTGCCCGGGGTAAAGGACATCACCATTAGTGGATCCACAATAAATAAGGACAAAGGAACCATCAATTTTATGGTTCGATCCTCTCCTACGCGGGCCACGTAGTTAATGAGTTCGAGTGGGACTCACTCTCACCCATTTCAGTGCTCAATACTCCTCCCAGAACTCAACTTGGTCATAAAACATCATCATCAAGATTTCTCATCATCAGTCCCATAGGGACATAGTACATCAACAACAACTCATAGATTCAAAACATTCTTTTAGAATTAAGTTTCAAGATTTTTAAGACTCGAGAACATCATTCTTATCAACATCATCATCAACGCTCTCAACAATTTAGACCACAATCACATA
This sequence comes from Solanum rostratum, assembly GCA_029948455.1. Taxonomy (NCBI): domain Eukaryota; kingdom Viridiplantae; phylum Streptophyta; class Magnoliopsida; order Solanales; family Solanaceae; genus Solanum; species Solanum rostratum. The sequence continues at coordinate 56,325,209 of CM057048.1, forward strand.
TATCAAAGACATCATCATTGTCAAGGCTCTAGACTCATCCCCCAAGTTGATTTTTGCATCCTTTAGTAAAATAGACATAGAGTTTTGTGAAATCATTCATGAAAACAATTATACAATAAATCAAGTTTGTAATGATCATCACTTTAAGTAACATATATGAAATAAGTAAAATCTCAGTAGAATACTCAAGGATTTTCACATATAACTCATTACCTTCGATTATAGACTCAATTCAATCAAAAGGGGCCACATGAAAAAACAATCTCATGCTCTAGGTTAGCCTTACATACCTTCGATGATTGCTAACAATAATTTCTCGTGGGATCTCCTCTTGAACTCCTTAATCCCAACTCTCCTCTGCTCTCTTCAAGCCATAACTTGATGATTTTGCTAGGAAGGGGATTTTGGATGGATTTTGAACCCTTTCTTCATGGAACGACTTACATTAGTCGTATATGGAGTTCAGAAAGTATTAGGAATAGACCAGAATACCCCTAAAAAATTTTAGAAATTTCCTAGTCACGAAGTAATGCAGTCCGCGATGCAGACTGGTCGCGAACAATAATTTTTTGGCAAAAATTTTCTGAACGACTTTTCCCGATCCCGTCGAAAAATTTTGAGAAAGATATAAGTCCTCCTCCACGATAGGTCTGCGACGTGGCTTTGTCACGAACCCTCACTGTTTTGCGTGTCAGAACATAAAATTATCTTTTAATACGGTCGCTCTAAAAATCGATCGAGACGTTTTCCCCACTCAATTTTTAGTGTTGATCACAAATTCAATCTCGGATTTGCAACGCGTTATTTGCACATCATTCTTCTAGGGGTATTTTAGTAATTTTATCGAGCATTACATCATCTTCCCCTTGGGATCATTCATCCTCAAATGATAAGTAGGAGTGGTATTATGGCACGAATAGACTCAAGACTCATCTCAATACTCACTCAACAACTCAACTCTCAACTCTTCATCAACCTCAATAACTCTACTCAGAACATCAAGAATGGACACATCAACTCAAGATGGAAACATCAAGTTAAGTTAATGATAGGAACATCACCTTTGAAATTCTCGTCATCAGGAACGAATAGGGCGGGTATTTGGATCTCATCTACTCCTCAGCTTCCCACGTGGCTTTCTCAACAAATTGGTTCCTCCACAAAACCTTAATAGAGGCTATCTCTTTGTTTCTCAGTCTGCGAACCTGTCGATCAAGGATTTGGACCGGAATTTTCTCATAAGACAAGGTATCTCTTACTCTAGTGCTCTCAACAGGGATCACCAAGGCAGGATCTCCCAAACACTTCTTCAACATAGAAATGTCGAATACCGGATAGGTTCTGTCTAACTTAGAAGGCAACTCTAATTCATAAGCAACCTTTCCAATCTTTCTCACAATCTTATACGAACCAATATAGCGAGGGCTTAATTTCCCCTTCTTTCCAAACCTTAAGACATCCTTCATGGGTGATACCTTCAAGTTTACTTAATCTCTCACCTCGAACTCTAAGTCCCTTCTCCTCACATTGGTGTATGATTTCTGATGGCTTTGTCAGTCTTCAACCTCTCTCTAATAATCTTCACCTTCTCCATGGAATGGTGGATAAGGTCAAGCCCAATCAACTCGGCTTCTCCAACCTCAAACCACCCGATGGGTGATCTACACCTCCTCCCATATAAGGCCCTATAGGGGCTATTTGAATGCTTTCATGATAACTGTTGTTATATGCAAATTCAATCAATGGGAGATAGTCATCCCAATTCCCTTTGTAGTCAAGGGTGCATGCTCTCATCATGTCCTCTACTGTCTGAATAGTGCACTCTACCTGACCATCCTTCTGTGGATGAAAGGCTGTACTCAAATTTACCTTGGTACCTAATCCCTTCTGGAAAGATCTCTTGAAGTGGGAGGTAAATTGAGCTCCTCTGTCCAAGATGATGGACAAGGGAACTCCATTCAACCTCACAATCTCTTGGATGTACAATTTGGCATACTCCTTCGCAGTATTAGTAATCTTAACTGCCAAAGTGCGTTGATTTAGTCATCCTATCTACAATCACCCATATGGAATCAAGCTGCCTCCGGGATCTTGGTAGGCCGGTGATGAAATCCATGTTAACCATCTCCCACTTCCACTCTGGAATCTCAAAGTTCTGAGCCAAGCCATAGGGTGTTTGATGCTCAATCTTCACTTGCTGGCAGTTTAGGCACTTCGAAACGAACTTGGCAATATCCCTCTTCATTTCACTCCACCAATAGACTTCTCTCAAGTCGTGGTACATCTTGGCAGAGCCCGGATTAATGGAGTATCTAGTATTGTGGGCTTCAGCCATGATCTTCTCTAGGACACCATAAACACCAAGGACACATAGCCTACTCTTCTATCTCAACACCCCATCTCCCTCTTTGGAGAAGACCATCACTTTTTGTTTGTGGACAGCCTTCTTCAGCCGGAGTATGATAGGATCTCCATCTTATTTCTCTTTTACCTCTGCTACTAGGGATGATATAGACCCACTCTGAACATTGATCCTTCCCTTGTCATTCTCCTCGAGTTAAACTCCCAATTCAGCCAATTTATGCACTTCCTTCACTAACTCTTTCTTCCCTTCCTTAACATGGGTTGTGCTACCTATTGACATCCTACTAAGAGCATCAGCAACAATGTTAGCTTTACCTGGGTGGTACAGGATGCTCATTGTCATAATCCTTGAGAAATTCCAACCATCTCCTCTGTCGCAGGTTGAGCTCTCTCTGACTGAATACATACTGCAAGCTTTTGTGGTCAATGAACACATCCACATGCACTCCACACAAGTAGTGGCGCCATATTTTAAGTGCAAACACTACCCCCGCCAACTCAAGATCATAGGTCAGATAGTTCCTCTCATGAACTTTAAGTTGCCTGGAAGCATAGGTTGTCACCTTGCCTCTTTGCATCAACACACAACCATACTCAACTCTTGATGCATCACAATATATCACGAAATCTTTCATCCCGTCAAGCAAGGTCAAAACAGGTGTGGTGGTCAATCTAGTCTGCAACTCTTGGAAGCTCTTCTCACATTCCTCAGACCAATAAAACATGAACTTTTTCTGAGTCAGCTTGGTCAATGTTGCGGATAGGGAATAAAATCCTTCAATGAACCTACGGTAGTAGCCTGCCAACCCCAAGAAACTTCTTATATCAGTTTGAGAAGTCGGTCTTGGCAAGTTCTTAACCGCTTCAATCTTCTGGGCATTTACTTGAATTCCATCACCCAAAATAACATGGCGTAGGAAAGTCACTGACTTGAGCCAAAACTCACACTTTGAAAACTTTACATACAATTCTGGGTGCTTAAGAGTCTGAAGGACAATTCTAAGGTATTTGGCATGCTCCTCCTCATCCTTCGAACACACCAAAATATCGCCGATGAATACGATTACAAATATGTCAAGATATGGTCTAACACCCTATTCATCAGGTCCATGAAATCTGCAAGTGCGTTCATCAACCCAAAAGACATGACCAAGAACTCAAAATGGTCATATCTAGTCTTTAAGACTGTCTTCTGAACATCACATTTTCTCTCTTTCAACTGGTGGTAACCCGATCTGAGGTCTATCATTGAAAAGCATGAGGCACCCTGAAGTTAGTCAACATATCATCTATCCTGGGAAGAGGACATTTATTCTTAATCATGACCTTGTTCAGTTGCCTATAGTCTATGCACATTCTGAGAGACCCATCTTTCTTTCTCTTAACAGAACTGGAGCACTCCAAGAAGAAACACTTGGCCTAATAAAGCCCTTTGCTAACAGATCCTTCAACGCTTTCAACTCGGTGGGGGCCATCTTGTATGGTGGAATTTAAATAGGCTGCGTATGGGGAAGAACATCAATCCCGAAGTTGATCTCCCTATCAGGAGGGACTCCAGGTAAATCCTCAGGGAATACTTCAGGAAAATCATTCACAATTGAAACTAACTCAAGAGTAGGGGACTCAATATTATTAGACTTAACTCACACGAGGTGGTAAATACAGCCTTTAGAGATTAACTTTCTAGCCCTCAGGTAGGAAATAAACTTGCCCTTGGGTGCAACAGTTGTTCCCTTCCACTCTTGGACCAGTTCATTCGAAAATTGGAACTTGACAACTCGGGTCCTACAATCTATTTTTGAGGCATAACAGGCATGGAGCCAATCCATACCAAGGATTACATCAAAGTGAACCATCTCCAACTCTACTAAGTCAGCCAAAATATCCCTATGATAGATGGATACTACACAATCTTTACAGACCCTCTCAGCTAGGATAGACTCACCAGTGAGAGTGGAAACAGTATAAGGCTCAAGCAAACACTCTGGAAGAATCTCAAATCTATTGGCCACATAGGGCGTCATAAAAGATAAAGTGGCACCCGAGTTAAGCAATGCATAACAATTGAAAGAAAAGACTCAAAGCATGCCTGTAACAACATCTAGTGCAACCTTTTGACCCTGTCGATTACCCATCGCATATAGATGGTTCGTCCCGCCTCCTACACCCGTAGTAGTACCCTTCTGATGAATGCTCGTGGGGGGTACTATAGAAGAATGCGCCTTGTTACTCCCATCACACATCTCCTCATAGGACACTCACTCTGAAAATGGTCACTATGTCCGCATGAATAACAAGCATTTGTGCCCTCACGGCACGCACCAGGGTGAAGTTTTCCACATCTGCCACAGGGTGGCTTTCCTCTCAGACCTTAGGTCATGCTAGCTTGGGACTGAGGACCTTGAGCTCTGAAATTCTGATGACCATAAGATTTTTTATCATACCTGTTTTGCTAAACAGGTACACTTGCCACAGTGGGTGCATAGCTAGAAGTCCTCTTTGAAAAGTAAGTTTTATCACCCTTATTCTGCTTCTGTTGGCTAGGGTCGTGCCCTACTGATTTGGCCTCCTTACTTTGCTGGTCTTCCCTATCAATCTTCTTGTCCTCCTCAGTTTGCTGGGAATAGACCATAAGCCTAGAGATGTCCATACCTGGGATTAGCAATGCTTCCTTACACTTCCTCTTTACATGCCTACCCAATCTAGACATGAATTTTCTCATCCTCGCCCTCATACCCAAGACAATCTTTGGGGCATATCGGAATAGTTGAATAAACTTGAGGTAGTACTCTTTGACAGTCAAACCCTCTTGTTTCAGGTTCACGAACTCCTCAACTTTTGCCTCCCTCAACTCTTTGGGAAATAAGTGACTGGGAAAGCACTTTCAAACTCATCCACTCAGCAGGTCCAGCATCCTCACCTCGATTATCTTTCCATTGGTTATACCAGACATTTGCAATATCCTTAACCTGATAAGAGAGAAGCTTGACTCCATCAACCTCATTCATATGCATAGCCCACAAAATCTTGCACATCTCATCAATAACGTTTTGTGGGTCCTCCTCAACCTTAGACCGTGTATAGACTAGCAGGTTCATCCTCAAGAAATCTCTGAGCCTGGTTGCAGTTGTGGGCTCTTAGGAGCTGGAGTTAGGGACCTCGGCTATTACTTTGGGAGGCCACTAACTGGGTGAGCATGGAAATAGCTCCCCTGAAGTCTTCTGTCGAGGTGGAGGCTGACTGAGCAAGAGGTGCCTATGAAATCTCAGTGGCTTTGGCAAGCCAACCCTGTCTCCTCGTCTAAGTCAGGGTAAGGGCCTCTGGTGGGGGATTCTCAGTGATTGGGACTGAGGCATCTCTTTGGGCAGCAGTGCGTTTAAGAGGTATGATCTGCAAACGCGTAAACACGAATTAGAAGAGAGTTTTATAAAGTCAAACTATATCACACGAACTCAGAATAATGAAGAAGTGTAACCATTCCTAATGTCCTAGAGCTTCTTGTTTATGAAGGTGGTGCACAACACACACATAAATAAGACTCTACTAAGCCTGGCTTCATAGACTCCCTCGGACTCTTGAACTTTGTGCTTTGATACCAAGGTTTTCACGCCCCAAAAGGGTACCCTAGGCGTAGATGGCACCTAGAGATTATTGCTAGTCCCTAAGCGAACCACTCAATCTCAAGACAATCATTCAACATCAAGCATAGCGGAAATAATAGAATAAGGAAGTGATTTGCATCCCTCATTCTACATCAATGAGAAAGGCCAATGGCCAACAAACTCAGTCTCAACCACTTTGATAAGTAAATAAGGTTACTTACTCGACTCGAAGAGAGAAAGACCCTAACATCAAACCTCAACTCAGGTCTATGAAGCCTCTACCACAACTCAACTGTCTAAGATGGTACCATGACAGGCCATGGCTACCCAACTCAATAAAAATAAAATAGCTGAAAAAAGGCTCCTCCGGATAGCAAGGAGGGCTCACCAATACCGAAAATCAGATATCTCTAAACCTCAACTATGCGTCTACTGAAGCCCTCTACCTTCTATATCTACATCATGAAACGATGCAGTGCCAAGTGACGTCAGTACGTGAAATGTATGATATGTAAGATGGCTAAATATAACGATACAGATAGAATAATACAGGGATAACATCAACTCAATATCATACTCCGTCAGAATGTCAAATGTCTATCTAAAGCAAGAGTAAAGAGTAGACAAATGACCCATCAACATCTCATCTCAACATCATCAATATATCACACTCATCTCCAGGAAACTCAACTCAACTAGACTCAAATCAAAGGACCAATGCCCATCTAGGACAAGGAATAAGAGTAGACAGTAAATCATCAACATCCATCAAGACTCATACCATCACATTAACATCAGAATACTGTCAATGTAGAACCTAACTGGGAGTTTCTCCAATCGATAACCATCACCTATGAGCCGGTAATGATAAAACAAAGTGATGTCATTGCCACATCCATCTAGTACCCTGCACGGGGTAAAGGACATCACCATCAGTGTCATCAATCCTCTTTTGGGATAAAGGAACCATCTGTTTTACGGTTTGATCCTCTCCTACGTGGGCAACATAGTTAAGGATTTCGAGCGGGACTGAATCTCACCCATTTCGGCGCTCAATACTCCTCCCAGAACTTGACTTGGTTATAAAACATCATTGTCAAGATTTCTCATCATCAGTCCATAGGGACATAGTACATCAACATCAACACATCTCATCAACATCAACTCATAGACTCAGAATATTCTTTTAGAATTAAGTTTCAAGATTTTCAAGAATCAAGAACATCATTTTCATCAACATCATCATCAACACTCTTAATAATTTGGACCACAACCACATACATCAAAGATAACATCATTGTCAAAGCTCTAGATTCATTTCCTAACTTCATTCTCGCATCCTTTAGTAAAATAGACATAGAGTTTTGTGAAATCATTCATGAAAAAATTATACAGTAAATCAAGTTTTTGGTGATCATCAATATAAGAAAGATACATGAAATAAGTAAAATCTTAGTAGAATACTCTAGGATTTTCACATATAACTCATTACCTTCGATTATAGACACAATTCAATCAAAACGGGGTACATGGAAGAACAATCTCATGCTCTAGGTTTGCCTTACATACCTGGGATTATTGCTAACAACAATTTCTCGTGGGATCTAACAATTTCTCTTGAACTCCTCAATCTCAACTCTCCTCTACAATCTTCATGCCCTAACTTGATAATTTTGCTAGTAAGGGGATTTAGGATCGGTTTTGAATCCTTTCTTCGTGAAAACGACTTATATGCGTTGTATATGAAGTTAGAAAGTGTTAGGAATGGCCAAGAATAACCCTCGAAAATTTTAGAAATTTTTCAGTCGCGAAGTAACCCCGTCTGCGACGCTGACTAGACGCGAACTATACATTTTTGGCGAAAACTTTTTGAACGCATTTTCCCAATCCCTTAAAAAATAACATAAGTTCTCCTCCCGCGATAGGTCCGCGACGCGGCTTTGTCGCGAACCCTCGCTATTTTGCGTCTCGGAATGAAAATTTATCTTTTGACTCGATCACTCTAAAAATCAACCGAGACCCTTTCCCCACTCAATTTTTGTGTTGATCATAAATTCGGTCCCAGATTTGCCATCCAAGCATCGAAAGACGTGTTATGCGCACATCTCTCCTCTAGGAGTATCTTTGTATTTTTACGAGGTGTTACAAAGATATCAAAGAATCCATTATTTTTAAAGGCATTGGAGGGGACATTTGTGAAAACGATGGAGAAGAATGAATCTGCGAGGGGTCCACAAGATGAATCACATGAGAAGTCTTCAAAGGAGTCGCTAGATCAGATTTTTTCAAGTGTCCTTTTTGGCTTTTCCTAAGTGAGACTTTTTCACTACCTTCATTTACAATTAAAGCAAGATTTAATTTTTGCCTAAGCATAGTTAAAAAAGAGAACAAATATGTTAAACTAGATGTGAGAGGTAAATTGGCTATTTGGTTGATGTTGTTGTTGTGCATTTTATTGCCTGGATTGGTTCCTATTTATAAGAAAATTTTAGATTATGTTAATTTTTTAATAGTTTGAATTCAAGAAATTTTAGTTGTTAGCAATAACAATTTTAGGATGATACTAAATTGGGGATATTAGATACAAAAATTGATGTTGTCATCCTAAAATAAATGTAATATATGAATCTGGTCTTATGTTGACTAACTTATTAGGAAAAATATTAATGTAATTTAAATCGAAGAAATTAATATCTGTATATTATGATCAAAATAAAAATAAAGTGTTCGTATACTCATTTTGTTCATCAAAAAAAATTAAAAACATTAATTTAATAATGTACAAACTAAAATATTGAAAATGGGACCATTTTAAATATTGGCTAGGATTGCAATATTTGAATATGCATAAAATAATCAATTCAATGGTCAAAGTTTTAAAAGAACGAACATTTAAAAAAATTAAATGGTAATTTATGTATGATTGTAGATATTGCAATGCTTGTAGAAGCACATTATCATTTTCTCCAATTTTGGAGAAATCATATTTGGTAGAAATGTTTTGTTTATTTAAATATATTTTTAACAAAATCTTGCTTAAATGAGTTTTTGAAAATGTCTAATACTCATCAATCTATCGCTCGATTCACATTTTATATTTTTTTCTAAATAAGTTTTGAGACAAATTAATCAAAGATAATTGCACAAAAATCTTCTCAAATAATGTCTATACAATAGTAAGAAAATTAAAAGAGAAAGTTTATTCTATTTAAGAAAAATACTCAAGATGAAGATAAACTATTTGCAAATTATATTATTAAAAAATTATTAAATAAAGATGTACATTTATTACTTTGATGAAATTTTGTCTTTCCATAGTAAAAAAGATAATTTTTATTTTTAATCATATTGGTATCCATATACATGTTTCTTTGAGTCTTGTTGCCTAATATCTATCTGTTTAAACCATAAAGGAAGAAAGAATAATAAATTTCTTGAACTTTTGTCATTTTAGGTTTAACAGTTTAAAAGTAGTGATTCATCCTATCATTAATAAAAATACACACTTAAATATCCGAGTTTAAAAATTTGTATATGCAGTCAAGCAAGGTTGGCTCCACCCTGAGGGAGTCCAAGTGCTACCAAAGGATTGCTGAACCTACACAATGAGAAAGTGATTTCTTAATACATACCCTACTTTAGTTCCAATTGAGATAGTTAAGAGTGAGGATCAGGTTCTCCTGATTAAGCGTAGACGAAGGTGATTTAGTTCAAAGTGTTCTCTTGCCAAGGCTTTGGTGAGGATGTCTGCAGCCTAATCCTCTGTTTTGCAGGACACCATCTCAATAAACCACATTTCTACATTATCTCACAAAGAGTGATGTCGGACATCAATATGCTTGGTTCACTTGTGGTGCACCGAGTTCTTAGCTATGTTTACCGCACTTGTGTTATAACATTTAACGGGAATGTAGCCAACTTTCACACCAAAGTCCAAAGGTTGTTTGACACAGAGAAATTGAGTACAACATGATGCACAATAACATACTCTGCTTCAGCAGTAGATAGGGCAATCGAGTTTTGCTTCTTTGTGGCCCAGGAGACGGGAATAGGGTCCCAAAAAGTGTGTCATTCCAGAGGTGCTCAATCTTCTAATCAACCAGGGACGTAGCATGTTAGCATCTGCAAATCTAGGTCAAATGTGAAGCCAGTGGGATACCATAAAACCAAGTTCATGCTTCCTTTGAGATAGCGCAGGATTTGTTTCACATCCTTGAGATGAGATTCCTTGGGCTTTGACTAAAATCGGGCACACATGCCTACACTGAAGATTAAGTATGGTCTACTGGCAGTGAAGCATAGAAGTGACCCGATCATCTCCCTATACTTGGTTCAGTTCACTTCAACTCAGCTTTATCATTATCTAATTTGGTGATGGTCTCCATGGGAGTGTCACTAGTCTAGGCATCAAACATCCCAAACTTAGTAAGCAATTCTTTGATGTACTTCTATTGATTGATAAAGGTACCCTCCTTTGTTTGATGAATTTGTAGACCTAGGAAGAAGTTTAGTTCACCTGTCATGCTCACCTAAAACTCACTACTCGTGAATTTCGCAAACTCTACTCTGAGAGCTTCATCAATTCCTTCAAATATGATATCATAGACATAGACCTGAACTATGAGGACATGGATACCTTTCTTCTTAAGAAATAGAATATTGTCAATCTTTCCCCTGGAGTATCCATGGCTTAGTAGAAATCTAGACAGTCTATCATACCAGGCTCTAGGTGTCTTCTTTAGTCCATACATTACTTTATCTAGCTTGTATACATATTCATGATGTTCATGATCTTCAAAACCTGGGTGTTTCTTGATGTAAACCACCTCATGTAGATACCCTTTGAGAAATGCACTCTTCACATCCATTTGGTACAGCTTGAACTTCATGTGATCTGCAAAGGCTATAAGCATTCTAATGGCCTCAATGCATGCCACTGGAGCGAAGATCTCATCGTAGTCAATTCCTTCCTCTTGATTGTACCCTTGAACCACAAGCTTGGCTTTGTTCCTAGTGACAGAACCCTTCTCATCCAGCTTGTTTCTAAAAATCCAAAGTGCCAATGATGGGGCGATGTTTAGGAGGGGGAACCAGGTGTTACCTTCACTGCGCTCGAACCGAAGCTCTTCCTGCATAGCAGAGATCTACTCGTCATCCAGCAGGGCCACCTTGATATTTTTGGATCCACCAGAGATATATAGGCAGAGAAAGCACACATGTTTTTTAGTTTTGACCTGGTGGATATCCTTGAGAATAGGGGGTTAATAGATTTTCTAATGAATGAAAACTCATGTGCTTCTAGTTTTGACTATATCCCTCAGGTGTTGTATTAGTTTGTGCATTAGTTAAGGGACCAACTCCATCATATGTTGATGTCCCCAATGTTCTCGCTTCATTAGAGGAGCTTGGCCCAGGTGCCTCTCTTCTTTCCTCATTGTTTGGAATAGAAGCGGGAGGTGGAGCTGGTTGAGTTGGAGGAGCAGGTCCACTGGGATTTCCTCTTTCTTCATCATCAAAATCTCTTCAGCAATTTGACATCCCCTGTACATGTACCTGTTCTTGTAAAACTTTCTTAGTCACAGGTCTAGCCTCATCAAATATAACATGTGCACTTTCTTCCACACATTTTGTTCTTTTATTGTAAACTTTGTATGCTTTGCTTTGTGTAGAATAACCTAGGAAAATTCCTTGATCTCTCTTGGTATCAAACTTCCCTAGCGCATCCTTCCCATTGTTGTGCACATAGCATACACAGCCAAAGGAGAGGAGGTGAGCTAGATTATGTTTTTTGCCTTTAAGTAGTTCATATGGTGTTTTATTCAAAATGGGTCTAATCATGCATCTGTTGAAGATATAACAAACAGTGTTCACAGCTTCAGCCTAATAGCTCTGTGGAAGATTACTGGCTATCAACATAGTTCTAGCCATGTCTTCCAGAGATCTATTCTTTCTTTTGACTACCCTATTTTGTTGAGGTGTTCTAGGGGCTGAGAAATTGTGGAACACGCCATTGTCAGCACAAAATCTTAAGAACTTGGAGTTCTCAAATTCTGTACTAGAGTATGTTCTCAAGCTCATCAGATGACAATTCAATTTCTTTTGCACCATTTTAATGAACACAGTGAACACATCGAACATTGCATCCTTGGATTTTAGGAAGAAAGTCTATGTGAATCTCGAATAGTTATCTACAAGTACAAAAACATACATTTTACCTCATCGGCTTTGCATACGCATTGGTCGCCAGAGATCCATGTGAACTAGTTCTAGGGGTCTACAAGTGCTCACCAAACCAACTGGCTAAAAGCTACTTCTGACATGTTTTCCTTGAGCACATGCACCACAAACTTGATCCTTATTGACTTTGCCTTCTGGAAGACCTAGAACTAATTCCTTAGATATCAGTTTGTTGATCTTCGAGAAGCTAGCATGACCCAGTCTCTTTTGCCACAAGATGGATTCATTGCTCATGACTCTAAGGCATTTTAGCGTAGGCTTCTTAGGGCCACTAATATCAACCTTGTACACATTCTTGTACCTTTTCCTCTTGAGTATGAGCCTCATAGAAGAAGAGTTAGTAACCTTGCACTCAGAAGCAGTAAAGAGCACATCATTTCTCTTGTCATACATTTGATAGACACTCAGCAGATTGTGCTTTAGTCCTTCCACATAGTACACATTGTCAATACACTGAGATGCTGATGGTCCCACTTTTTCAATTCCTTTTATTTCCCCTTATTTTTTATTTCCAAAACCTACACTTCCACCTTGGAAATCATTCAATAGAAGGAAGTTGTGTTTGTCTCGTATCATGTGTTTGGAGCATGCGCTCTCTAAGTACCACTACTTCAGCTTTCCTTCTACTAGTTCCTACAAAAATTAGCCATGGTTAGTTTTGCGTACTCCAATCCACTTGGGTCCCTTTTGATTGTAAAAATGATGAATTAGATCTCGATTGTCCCAACTAGGTAGGTTTTTTTCCCTTCCTAGTCCTTTTTACTCTTCTTCCATAGGTCTTATTACATACCCAAGGAGGGTACCCTTGGCGTGATCGGAACTTGAAGAACCATTGTTGATTCCCTAAAATAATCACCTGGTCTCATCATCACATCACCTCGACAGTGAAAGAAATTGCTCAATTAGAATAAAATATTATCAGAATAAATATAACTCTACTAACTCATAGTTTCCAATGAATAAGTTTTGAAATACAAAATGCTCGACAGTACTCTACTCACATTTATGAAGCCTCTACTCAATAGTCTAGATGGCGCCATGACCGGCCATGAAACCTAAATCAAAGAAATGAACTACTCAATCGAAGTAAAAAATAAAAAGGCTCCTCTGGGATGCAACGAAGGCTCACCAATTTTGGAATTGCACTGAACCGGACCTCAACGATGCGCAGGCTAAAGTCCTCTATCACCTGATTCTGCATCATGAAATTATGTAGGTCCAAATGGACGTAAGTACATGGAATATACTAGAATGTAAAATAGCTCAAGCATGTAATGCTCAACCACTCACCTCGACTCAAACAATTCATGCCCATCTTAATATATGCAAGTTTAAAGTAAATTGTGCTTTTAAAATAGGCTCGAAGTAAACTCAGTTTAAAATATCATGCTCAATTAGTGTTTGATTAGAAGTTTTTCGTAACTGAAATCCACTCTCATCACCATTAGCTTGGTGATGCACAACAAAGGTGACGTCGTTGCCACGCCCGTCCTTAGCTTGCCACGGTAAAGGACGATCAACTCTTTCATGGATTCATAGTAAATGTCTAAATTTTGGGACATGAGTCACCAAAACGTGTTGTACATCTATCCTACACTGGAAATGTAGTTTTGTGGGTTAAAGTAGTTATTACTCGCTCCCACCTTAGTGCTCGATACTCCTCCCAAGACTAAAACATGTTCAACTTATCAATCGACTCAATACTCAGTCAAACCTTAATCTCATTAGGTAATCTCTCTCGACTCATCTCGATTACCCATGAATTTAGTCAATAAATTGTGATAATCAAACTCGTCTTAGACTCTACGGTCATTTAGACTCACTCAACTGGACTCATTATGCAATGCAAGTAGGATTCATGATGGTATATATTACTATGTTCAATATGCTTTTCATGCTTGACAATGCTCAAGTTACTCATCTCCTACAATCAATATCAAACTCAAATCTCAACTCGGTCCATGCATAGAATTTCATAAAATTATGCAATTTAGGGTTCTTGATATTAAGAATTAAATAGTCATGTTAATCTTACACCAGTAGTTGTCAACATGATGATTACCTCATATATATCATAAGGACTCGTAATAAATATCAAAACTCAATAGCTAGATGATAGGGATTACAAAACTCAACTCTTGCTCAAAATTTTGAATCAAATCAGTGAAAGGGGCATGTGAATGAACGTCATTTCACACTTTAGTAAGCCTCACATACCTTAAAATAGAATAAACAGTCAAACTCCAGTTAATCTTTGTATTAGAATTGAAACCCTTGCTATTCTCCCTCCTCTGGTGTTTCTTATAGGATTGGTGAAACTATGCTTTGGGTTTTGTTTTAGGGCTTTAATTAAATCTAAAACGTCCAAGGATTTAATTAAAAGGGATAAGAATAGACAAAATTACCCCTCTTAAAAACCATCTACGAGACCCCGTCTATAAGCTGTAGACCATTCTACGAGTCATAGATGGCCTCTCATAAAGAAGGGGTCCTGAAATTTGAGTTACTGGAATTTGGCACGAAACCTCCTCTACGAGCCATAAAATGTTCTACAGGTCGTCTGCTAACTCGTAACTCAAGATACAGAAAAGTTGATTTTTGGACCTCCAATTCACGAAATCAATCTACGAGTCGTGAAATACTTTACAGGTCATAGGTTGTCTCATATATAAGCTTCAGACATAGAAAATTTTACCAAGTTAATTGGGGCTTACGAGAACTATTTTACGGGTCATAGATGCCCTCGTGGATTCTCTTTTCAGCCTTTTTCTCAGTCTTTTCTCAGCATCTTCTATGCATCTGTCTAGATTAGGTCGAAGGAATAAGGAGGTGTTACACTTATTCAGATAGGTGAAGCTACTGTTAAAAGCCTTTGTATATGTATTACACCTATCCCTACTATGACCTTTCTTACCACACAATGTGCATAAGATGTCGTAGTCAACTGCACTCTCTTTGGGTTCCTTTATTTTGAACTCGATTCCATACATAGTGGTAGGCTGACCTTGCTACATATCATTGAGAATGGCAGAGGACCTAGTCTACTTCATGTTATGCTCTAACTTAGCTTTGTTCTGGCTGAGTTCTTTGAGAAGAGCTTTGTTTCTTTTAGACAAATTAATTAGCTCATTATCTAGCACTTTTGCCTTCTCTTCCAAGGCCAATTGAGCCTGCCTCATCATATTTTTCACTTTTTTAGAGGTCTTGAATTTGTCAATCTCCATTTGGAGTGTTTGGTTGACATTTCAAGGTTTACATTCTCAATTCTCAATTGAGCATAATCCTCCAAGAGATGTTCCTTAGAATCAGAGATAGGCATCAATTAGGACCTGTATCAAGGATTCAAGCTTTTTCTTAGAGTAGGTGTGAATATTAATTTTGACTTGTTTGAATCTTACCTTGGTGTCCAACAAAGAGCTATCCTTGTCACAGGAACCTGTTCCTGCCATCAGCGCTATGTTCTCTTTATCACACCAAGCCTTATAGTTGCCTGGTTCAATATTGGTCACGGTCACCACCTTGTCCTTCCTGTTTTTGTCATCAAATTCTTCTACAGCAACAAGTGCAAGGAAATCATACTTCTCGGGCCCCTCAATGGCCATGAAGATTGATTCTCAGGAACTTCACCATCAAATTCCTAACCAGAGTTGTTCACTAAAGCCGCGAGAGCCCTTTTCACAGATAGATCTACCTCTTGGTTTGTCATCCTCCTATCCTTGAGAACATATGGCTCAGGTCTGGGATCCTTGGGCTTCAGGTACATTCTTCTTGTATTCAAGCGCCTAGAGGGGACAGAACTTAATGAAGTGGTCAGGACTTTCATACATGTGACAGAGTTGTTCCCTAAGATCCTTCTCAGGGTTTCACTGGGGGACCCTTTTCTGTCCTCTAGTTCCCTTTCGCAACACCTATTTAAATCTCTTAGTGATTAAAGAGAAGTTCTCTTTTTCGTAATCCTCTTTCTCAGTAGCCTTGAGAACTAGGTTCTTGTCTTTCCTCTTTTTATTCAGCTCTTTTTCCTGGTTCTTCTTCAATTCGTAGGTCACAAGTGTTCCCATCAACTCATCCATGGTTAGAGTATTAAGATCCTTTGCATCAATGATGGTTCCACCTTACTTTCCCAGGATTCAAGCAAGACACTCAGTAGTTTCCGGACAGTCTTTCCAGTGGGAATGATTTTGCCTAGGATAGTAAATTTCATTCACTATAGAAGTGAATCTGGTGTGTATGTCCTGAATGGATTCACCGTCGAACATCCTAAAAAGCTCATATTGTTAGTTGAGATTGTCAATCTTAGCCTTCTTGACTTGGGTAGTTCCTTCATAAGCAGTCTGATGAATATCCCAAATAGCTTTAGCATCCTAACATGTAGAGACTCTATTGTACTTATTCGGACAATGCCACAAATCAATATCTTTTTCACCTTGGCATCGTTTTGGATCGCCAGCTTGTCAGTAGTATCCCATTCAGTATGTTCCTTAGGAACTTGAGTGTTGGGCATGGGACCATCCTTCATGGGAATGGTAGGTCTATCCAAGATGACATTCCAAAGATTATGAAGGATAGTTGGTCCATCTAGGATGATGTTCCAAAGATCCGGGCTTTCTTTGATCAAGTGATCCATCATACAATTCTTCCACCAGCAGTAGTAATTTCCATTGAACATTGGTGTTCTGCTTTGAGATGTTCCCTCTTGAGCAATAGGTGGGGCTACCATTAAACTTTTCGAGGTGGTTAGTCTTTATCCAAAAAAATCTACTCTGATACCAATTGAAAAGACTGCTGCCCCTAACCTACTAGTGAACCTGGTTCAGTAGTAGTACCAGTTTACAAGTAAGAATGTAAAAGCAAGGCAGACACACAACTTACAGTGGAAAAACTCTTTGTTCAAGAGAGAAACAACCACTACCTACACTAGTAGGATTTCAATAACTCTTATTACTTCAAAACTTGAGCAATGTCAACTTACAAACTCTCAACTCATAACTCACCAAACTCACTAAGATTGAGATTCGAACCCACTCTCCACAATAACTCTCACAAAGAAAACAATCTCTTACAATATTTGTCCCTAAACAAAGATTCTAAGAGGATTGCAAAACAACTCGAACAATCAAGGAAAACCCAACTCTAGATCTTGCTTGAGTGCTCTGCTCTTGTGCCCATGCTCTTGTGTGAAGACTCTCTCATTTCAGAATTGCAAAAGCTCTGACTTCTAGGGTTAAGGATTGTTTATATAGTTAACCCTAGAGCTGTTTCATCTAGGACTCCTTTGAGTTGGGCACGATCTCTTATCCTTGTAGAAGTCCTGTTATGATTCTACTTCCTTTGTTGAATCTATTTTCCTATTTGACACTCCATCTCCTAGTTGATTTCTTCTTTGCGACTCCTGGTACAGCACCCTAAACCTGGTTCTGTTTGTCATTATCAAAACTCCTTAAGTACACCTGCCAGATCCTAACACCAACATACGCCGTTATAGCAATTTGAAGCAATCACCAGTATAGTTCTACATGGTCTTAATTTTTTTTAAAAAAATTCAGATTTTAGAAGTGTACAATGAACTTGATTCAGTGTACATTAATTCTTTTGTTTAGCGTAATTTTAATTTTACAGAAGAACTACTAGGACAATCTTCAACGTCATTACACATATAGTAGCTCTCGAGAAAAAGGTGAACTACCGGTTCGCTTCATCCTTTACTTTATCCATCTCCATTGATCTGCCTCATTGAAATTCTCAGCTAGTATCTCATATCTTTCAATAATTTTCTCGCAGTACTAAAGTGCATTATCTGCCTCAATACTTGAACTTTATGTTGAATTTAAATTCTTGGCAAGACTGAAAACTAAATCTAACCCAAAGTAGTCTTTCTCTTTTTTGGTGAAGGAGACATTAAACTATTGAAATGTTGTTTAAATTAGATTATTAATTAGTATTCCATGATCTAATTTGACTTGGCACAATGTTTAAAAAAATAAGGGAAGGTTTTTTTTTTTAATCTTGTGATCGTAAATTGAAGTTATGTCAAATGTACCAAAATGCCCTTTAAAAGTGTTGCCAAAAAAGAATATGGGTCATTACTTTTTAAATGCACCAAAAAAGAAAGTAGATATTTTTTTAAATGAAGAGAGTATTTTAAATAAATGGATGTCTTTTATTATTGAAAGGTTGTGTCTTTAAATAAAAGGGTGTGTCCTTTGATTCGTTGGTTACCACGAATTCTATTTAACACCAACTTCTGCAAATACCAACATAACTTTATAAAATATTTTCTCTATAATACCCTCCAAAGAAATTTATTTTCTTTTCCAAAAGATTAAGTTCAAGTTTTACTTTTCAATAGGTTTTCTTCATTATTTTCTTAGTGCAGAAACTTATAGGCTTGTCATATTTACTTAAACTATTTGTGTGCAATCTTATAGCAATCACAAAGAGGAGATGAAGCAAATATCATTTTTAGGAAAACGTTTCGCACGTGTATTAAAGCCTTCAATTTTATATTCTTGATTCATATTATTATTTATTCATCTGGTATTCTTCATATAAAATTTTGTAACCTGGATATATATTTTCCAGCAACCAAAAACACTGAAAATATGATGTTTCTAGAATTAAAGAAGGGATGTGCCATAGAAAAAACAAAATTGCTTTTTCATGAACCATTGAAGGGAATAAATTTTCTTTTAAAAAAGTAAATATATATGTTCTTCTGACTTTGAGTGTTGAACCAACAAGGAAATTAGTGTGATAGTGAAAGTTACAAAATCAGAGAAGTTGATCAGGAAGAAAGTGTCTCGTCCTCAAAATTCGGGTTCTATTTTTGTTAACCCTACTTATTACTTATTTATTTATGGCTTAACTCATAAACAGACATTTAAACGTGTCCTCATTTTTCACTTAGACACCTAAACTAAGATAAGTTCTTAATAGACACCTCAACTGCTAAGATTTGATCCCATTAAACACTTTTATCCTACTTGGCACTCTCCATAGTCCTTTTTCATGTTAATTGTACTTTTTTTTTTCAGCCAAAAATAAATAGTTGCAGTCCAAAAAATTTTTTTTTCATAAAACTAGGTTCTCAAAATTCTAAGTTATCAAAAAAAAAAATTTCATAAAAAGTAGGTTCTAAAAATTCTCTGTTAACCATGTGCAAAAAAAAATTATTGCAATTTTAAATAAATTCTTTTTGCACATGGTTAACTTAGAATTTTTAGAACCTACTTTTATGAAGAATTTTTTTTTTGGACCGCAACTATTTATTTTTGGCTGAAAAATCAAAAAAATAGTACAATTAACATGAAAAAGGACTATGGAGAGTGTCAAGTAGGATAAAAGTGTTTAATGGGACTTGAGGTATCTATTAGGAACTTATCTTTGTATTAGGTGTCTAAGTGAAAAATGAGGACAACTTTAGGTATTTGTTTATGAGTTAAGCCTTTATTTATTTATATTTTTTTTATCCTTCATGACTTTTTTGGAATTTATTTTTATAAATATTAGGATAAATGATACACTTGTGATGATATTTAAATGCTTGATATTTTTAGGAATAATATTTATTTTTATGATTCATTATTATTGCATAAAGATCATATATAAAGTTTATATTTGGTTATAAGTGAATCTGAGATCTAGAGAATCTGAGTTAGTGAATTGAGTTTTCCCTTTATGTGATACGAAAAGGAACTTGATAGTGTCAGGAAGTTTGACATGTGATTAAAATTCAATATTAGAATTAAGTGTATCCAATATATATATTTAAAACACATAAATTAATTGAGATAGCATGCCTTCACTAAAAAAATATTATATAAAGTCATAATAGAAACGAGAAGGTTTTAGTTTTCATATTTTGACAAAGGATCTTGGAGAAATTGATATTATGCTGGGTATCAAAAAATTAAATAAAATAGTGGTAGTGTACCATACTAAGTTAATCTTATTAGATTGTATTTGATCCAGATCGAGTGAACTAATTATGTTGAAGAATCATGACTTAAAAGTTGTGATTCATACTATTTTATAAAGATATATTTTGGTGATAATTGAATATTGAATATGTGAGAAAAATAAATTTACCAAATGATGAGTATTTACCTTGAGGGGAGGTACACTTTCTTGAAATCAAGAAATAAACTTCCATTAGTAGAAGCAAAGAAATGAGTTGAGTGGGGCAGAGATTTCCATCCTTTTAGAAAATACATTGACTTTGTAAAATATGAGCTTTATTTTGGGATAGTCAAGCCACCGTAACTCGAGCATGTAAAGATTATACATTTGGATGTCAAGATGCATAATTCATTGACATAATTAAGTGAGAAAGTTAATCTGAGATGGAACAATTCCTATCACATTTGGTTTTGTCAAAGAATTCGACTAATCTATTTACTACATTCTTAAAAGGAAGTAGTCATCCATTCATATGATATACGATTTTAATTGATAATTTTTAATTGAGCATAGATGTTAAATTAATTTCTTAGTGTGGGAATAGAATTGGAGATGATAAGAGGTTACAGTTCTAAACTACCAATGACTTTTAGGGTGTATATACATGCTAGGATCAATTCCTAAGTATTTAAACTATATTAAATGTGATTTAGAGTTATAAAGGATCTTTTACATCAAGACAAGTCCAAAGAATTTCTACCGACTAAGTTTTTGTATGAGTTGATAGAAGGGTCAACTTCAAATGACCAAATCTCCTAAAGTATAATGCGTTAGGTGACCCATAATAAATCAAATTAAAGATCTTTTCATTAGCTTTGCAATGCATCTTATTTCGCCTTAATCAGAGTTCGGAGTAAAAGGTTATGACTATTTTACTGAAGACCTACAGAGTTGTCTGTAGATCCGCCACAGCTCCGCGTCACGGACCTATCGCGAACCCTTTCTGGATAAGCTAAATGACGTCCTTTTATTTTATTTTGAGGGTACTTTTATCCAAAAACTTCGGAGGTTTATTTAAGGTCCCAAAATGCATAAAACATCAGTTTTTATAATTAAAACCCTCTCCTTCGCTCCTAAATATAAATGCGCAAGAATCATCAAGAAAGTCATCAAGTTAGGATTAACTTTCAAGATTCATCATCAAAGTGAGTTATTCTTCATAAATTTTAAGTTATCCAACCTAAATTTCTTTATCTATTCATGAATCCTTAATAGAATCTTAAATCATAACCTAGGGTTATAAGAAAATGAATTCAAGTATCCCGAGAAAGGATTTCTTGATTCTTCTTTTCATGAATTAGGATTCTTCATCAAGCACTCTAAAGATTCTAAGTAAATAATTCAATAATCAAAGAGAAGCCCTTCAAACAATATCGTTCCAAGTTCTTCCACTCCAAAAGAACTACCGAGATCAACGTTTTTTTTCGAGAAAGCTAGTATTCATCAAATTTCGATTATAATATCAACTTTTCAGATATGTAAGGCTAATATAAAGCATGGTATTGTTCTTCTGTGTGCCCCTTTGAGTAAATCGAGTCTATGATTGAAGATGATGAGTTATATGTGAAAATCCTTGAGTATTTTACTGAGGTTCTTCTTAATTCATGTATTTTTCTTAAATTGATTATCACCACAAACTTGATTTACTGCATAAGTTATTTTTATGAATGATTTTTACAAAACTCTATGTCTATTTTACTCAAGAATAAAAGAATAAACTTAGGGGATAAGTCTAAAGCCTTGACGATTATAATATTTGTGATGTTGTGATTGTGGTCCAAATTGTTGAGAGTCTTGATGATGATGCTGATGAGAGTGATGTTCATGAGTCTTAAAACTTGAAACTAAATTCTAAAAGAATGTTTCGAGTCCATGATGTTGATGCTGATGAGATGAGTTGATGTTGATGATGATGTTGATATATTATGTCCTTATGGGACTGATGATGATGATGATGTTTTATGAGCATGTCAAGTTCTGAGAGGAGTATTGAACACTGAAATGGGTGAAAGTGAGTCCCACTCGAACTCATTAACTACGTAGCCCGCGTAGGAGAGTATCGAACCGTAATATGGATGTTTTCTTTGTCCTAAAAGAGGACTGTTGTAATTACTAATGGTAATGTTCTTTACCCCGGGCAGGGTACTGGATGGATATGGCAATGACATCAGTTCATTGTATCACTGGCTCATAGGTGATGGTTGTCGGTTAGAGAAACTCTAGTTAGGTTCCTCACTGATAGAACTCTGATGTTGATGTGATGGTATGAGTCTTGATGGATGTTGATGATTTACTGTCTACTCTTTGTCCTTATCCTAGACAAACATTGGTCCTTTGAGTGAGTTGAGTCGAGTTTCCTTGTGATTAGTCTGATGTATTGATGATGTTCAGATGAGATGTTGATGAGTCATTTGTCTACTCTTTATTCTTGCTTTAGATAAAAATTTGGCATTTTGATAGAGTATGATGTTGAGTTGATTTTATGCCTATATTATTCTACCTATTTCTGTTTTATTCAGCTATTTTGCATACCATTACATTCCACGTACGGATATCCCCTTTTGAAATGCATTGTTTTATGATATAGAGGCAGGTATTATAGATCATCAACATGCACTTCGTTAAAGATCTATTCGCATTCAGCTGATCGGTGAGACCTCCTTGTTTTCAGAGGATTTCCATATTATTTTCATCTAGGTTAGTTAGTACTTTATTTTTCTTGAGTTGGGTAACCATGATCTGTCGTGGTACCATCTAGATGTTAGAGGTAGAGGCTTCATACACATTGAGCAGAGGATGTTATATATTTTTTTTCCAACTCCTTTTTATTGGAAAGTAACTTTTATATAAAGACTTGATTACTTTAATTATATTATAGTCTTTTCCTTGAGAATGTTCCTTCCACTGTTGAGTATGAGGTGATGATGAAGTCAAGTGGTTCGCTTGGGGACTAGCAATAGTCTCTGAGTGCCGTCCACACCAAGGGTACCCTCCCGAGGCATGACAGGTCCACTAATAATGGTAACCCTGCCCCACATTATGAACTGTATAGTGATGGGTTCAAAGGGTAACTATAAGTTATTTATACGTGGATGTTTCCGTTCTAAATTAAGAGTTATACTGGTACTGGTTTTCATTGATTAGAGGGTTGAATTCTAATACTCTTAATTAGGTTCACTTCAAGGAACAAGTGTCTCAAATATGACAAAGATGTTGTAAGAACTTAACCTATTTGAACATAAAAGTGGTGCCACCTCGATTGAGAGTTGGATCTACTTTCATGAATGTTCAGGAATTTTGAATAACACATGCATGGCCATAAAAGTGCTAAGCATTTTTTAGCGTAGAGCAAAAATAAATATCTATGTGTGCAATGTCACCGATGTTATCAGAAGGAATAACATGTTCAAAGCTATAATGCTATATGAAATTTCAATTTCATCTTGTGAAATTATACTAAGGTGATGTTTGGATTAAAAGATACATTACTCTATGTATGAACATAACTTAGTCTTTGTATTCTAATTTATATTTAAACTAGATAATTAGCCCGCGCTTCACGCGGTCATAAGTAATCTAATTAAATTTATATATCTTAATACTAAAATTAGTAAAATATCTAAAATTATTAAGTAATTTCTATATAGAAAATTTAGCATTATAAATTTATCTCAAGAGCTTTTATCAATGTAATATTGCTAGTCTTAGTTATCTTCAATTATATTTTTGGATTATAACATTATTTCTAGATATAATTAGTTTGCAATAGTGCTTGAACTCCCTAACTTGAATGTTAAATTACTATAATACCCCTAGTGTAAAAGTTAATTTAGTATTTGTTTTATATTTTATATTATAATTATTTAATTATATTATATTATATTGAAAAAAGATTGTAACACCTGGTAAAATTGCCAAAATACCTCTAGAAAAGAGATGTGTGCATAACGTGACTTTCCACACTCCGATGGCTTATCCAAGGGCGAGAATGCTATCAGCATAAAAACCTGAGTGAGATAATGGTCTGGGTTGATTTTTAGAGTAACCAAATCAAAGATAATTTCATGATGTGAAAATAATTTTCAGAATAAGTGTGTGACAGGTGTATAACATGCACCTGCCATGGAGTTACACTTAGTTTTGGTCCAAATATTTTCTACAGGACCAGAAAACTCAATTAGAGAATTTTTGGTGAAAAACCCAGAACATAGTATAAGTTCCACGTTGTGGACCCACATACCTAGGCCGAGCCCTTTATCAGTTTTTTGTGAGGGGCATTCCAGTCCTTTTCCAATCCCTCCTAAACTTTACGATCAACAAAGGCCTTTTGAGTATGAAATGGGGTTTTAAACCCATTCTTAAGCCTTTCAAAACATCTAACAAAAGACCTAGGGCTAATGAGAAGAGAGAAGAGCGAGGAGTCGAGGAATTCAAGTTGGATTTGTGCAAAATTGATTATCTACCTTCATCCCATGTATGTAAGGCTAAACTAAAACATGGAGATGCTCTTCCATGTGTCCCATTGCTGGTAATAGAGGAGTTGAGAGTCTAAATATTATATATATATATATATATATATATATATATATTGTGTGTGTACTTTCATATATTGATGATCATCATAAACTTGACTTACTGATTTAATGTTTTTACATAAGTTATTGCAAAAACCATACATGTTATTTTGTAAAGATTGCATGCATGAACCTAGGGATTGAGTCTAGAGCCTTGACTTGAGTATCTTGATTGTGATGACGATGTGAGTATGATGAGGAGTTTGTAGAGCTTGATGGTCCCATGTGTATTAATAATTGAATTTTAGAGTTTTTTCCAATTGACTTCTTCTTAATGATCATTCTAAGTCCTTGAGTTATTAAATGAGAGATGTGTTGAGGAGATGTTTGATATGTTAGGCCAAAAGGCGCCACTTGAGTTGAGTTAATGAGAGTCTCCATGAGACTAATTGAGCTAATGAGGGTCTCTTGAGACCTATTGAGATGAGTTATGGAGGTGAGGAGCCTTATGAGCATTAAGTCTTGGTAGGAGTATCGAGCACCAAAATGAGTAAGAGTGATTCTCACGCACTCATTAACTACGTCGCCAAGCGTAGGTGAGGATTGAACCATCACAACAATGGTTCCCTCTTGAGGTAAAGTCCCTGAAAGCAATAGAGCACTCTAGAGGTCGAATCCCTTGTAGATTCTAGTTGTTCTTTACCTGGTAAGTACGGAATGTCTGTGGCAACATCAGCAGGATTGTTGTACAATTACTTGCTCATAAGTGAGTGTCTTACAATCACTGGGTCATAAGTGATTGTTGTTGGATAAGAAAACTCCCAAATAGGTCCTACACTGATAGTACATTAAGTCGAGTTGAGTTGATAGATGAGGTTTGATTAGTACTGATGGGTCGTTTGTCTACTCTTTATTCTTTCTTGAAATAGACATTTGATATTCTGATTGAGTATCTTCTGAGCTGATGTTATTTCTATATTATTCTACCTTTATCTATTTCATTCATCCATTTTACATACTCGTACATTCTACCTATTGATGTCCCCTTTGGACTGCATCATTTTATGATGTAGAGGCAGGTACTAGAGATAGTCAACATGCGCATTATTGAGGATCTGTCGAAATAAGTAGAGTTGGTGAGCCTTCCTTACTTCAGAGGATCATTATTTTACTTCATCTAGCTTTATAGAGTTAGACTTGGGTTAGCTTTATTTTGTTTTGAGGTAGCCATGGGTCTGTCATTGGCATAACATGATATTGATAGAGGCTTCATAGACTAGAGTTGAGTTATTGATGTTGACACTTTGTTGAGTTAGTTTCTTTCATACTTGCCTATTTATGTGATTGATATTTGAGACTTAGATTGCCCATTTCTATCTTTAGTTTTCCGTTGATTGATTAGTTATTGAATAAATGAATGTGATGAGGCCAAGTGGTTCGCTTGGGGACTAGTAATAGTCTCTTAGTGATGGCCATGTCTAGGGTACCATTCGGGAGCGTGACAAACTTGGTATCAGAGCACAGAGTTAAAGTGTCCTAGGGAGTCTATGAAGCCGTTTCTAGTAGAGTTCTTATTATTGATGTGAAGAGCTCCACATACATAATAGGGGGGCTGTAGGACATGAGGGATTGTCTCACTTCTTTGATACTCTAAATCGTGTGATATAGTTACACTCTATGAAAACTCTCTTCTAATTTGTGTATTACGTGTTACAAAATTATGATCATGTTTCCAAGAAGAGCTGACAAAGTGAAAGGGAGTCAAGCTAGTAGAATTCTAACCAACTCGAGCCCCAGAATTAGGATGAACCCACAGGTCCAGCGTCCCCTACTATACAGCCACCACAGACTAACATCAATAATGATAAGCTTTACAAGGTCATTTAGACTTTGGCCCAGGCTGTGACAACACTGGTTGCTAGACAGGGAGTAGGCAGGCAGGGTATTCCAAATACATCCAGAGTTCGTGAGTCCTTGAGAATGAACCCACCTGAGTTTAAGAGGTCGAAGAGGAATAGGTACAGGAGCTACCTTCAAGCAGCGCCTCATAACTTTAGGGCTCAGGGATCTAAGTCACTAGCTAATGTGGCTTGAGGTCCTCGAGGCAAGCCAGCTTGTGGCAAGTGTGGCAAACTTCACTTGGGAAAATGTTGTGGAGGGAATGGTGGATGTTACATGTTGTTCCAAATGAGTCATCTTCTAAGAGAATGTCCTAAGTAGGCTAAAAAGGCCCTAGCTTCTACACAAGCACACCCAGCTAGAAAGGATCAGGAAAGTTCTCCAGATGTTAACCCCCCCCCCCCTCCCAACAGTGAGATCTTACAAACCCTGAGTAGAATTGAATCATCCTAGAGTTAGAAGGACGATGATAGAAAGAAAGGAACGAGATAACAAGAGCGATAGTTGAATGAGGCTTGTAACTAAAGTTATTATCTATTAGGTATGTAATGGGGTGATGAGTTGATTTCCATAAGTCTTGACGAGAGAGTAGTAAGTACCCCTTGATTTTCATGATGAGGTATAGAGGAAGAGTAATTGTTAGAATGTGTTAGAGTATGCTCAACCTAGAGAGAAGTTTACGTTGATGTGTTATAGTATTAGTGAGGGTGAAGTATAGATGTTGAATAGGGGGAATGGAGTACTTTTGAGGTAATAGATCTAAACTAGACTTATGATTCTACGAGGGAGCCCCGTGAAATTTATAGAGTTATGAGCTTTTTTAGATAAGGAGGTATAGTGAATGGGTGAGTGGTACATGAGTTGTGAAGAGGGGATGTGTTGATCAATTGTTGGCTATGAGATTTTAGTAAGCCTATATTCCTAATTTTTACCTAGTAATTATGGGTTAGTATAATATGAGGGAAGTGTGTGATGCACATGCTAGTATTAGACCCTAAGGTTGAATTTGAGGAGTAGTGTGCAAGAGGGGATAGGATTGTGACAACGATAGTTTTAGTTAGAGATTCTCCCTAAGAGGTTCACCATAGTGTGTGTCTGAGATTAAAGTGTTGGCTTGCAAGGAGTGTGATGTTATGAGTATGGTATAGGTGTCTTTAGATTGAAATAGAGAGTTGAGGATGATACATTTGATATAAGAGGGTCAAGATGTGTAACCATGATAGAGTAAAGTTGTGTAAAACTCTAAGTTATGACTGCTATAAGAATCTAGATAATATATTTGAGTGGTTAACATGGAGTAGGCTGATGTATGTATTCTATGTGAAACTCTAAGTTATGACTGCTATGAGAATCTAGATAATATATTTGAGTGGTTAACATGGAGTAGGCTGATGTAAGTTTCTTTGTCATCCCTATTAATTAAGTCGATCAGAGCTTATAGATAGATGACGATGAGTTTTCTAAGATAGTCTAATTATCATACAAATAAATTTATGTGCGCACAGAAGTTGCTGTTAGCAAGCAAAAGAAGAGGTTAAATTATAAGAGTTCTAGAAAGTGGTTATGTACGCCAATAAGAGTAGTAAATTAGAAAGGTTTCTATGGAGACAGAAGGAAGCGAAGAAAGGTATCTTTGAAGGGATTCTTAGTGGCCATTATGTATATGTGACTATAGCATAACTAGAGAGTTTAAGACGTTTTTGCAGATAGTGATTCCTTGATCATGTAGAGATATGTGTTTATAGCCTAGTAAAGGGAGTTGATTTGTAAGACTAGATAGATAACCTTTGAACTAAGGGGGAGATGATGATGTGATAAACTAAAGTAGATAATGAGTTTTCGATAGTGATGGGTTGATCAAGATGAGACTTAAATTCTTTGCAATATTATATGTTCCTTATACTTCAGTTGAGGTGACATTTCATTTTCGTCTGGTGTATGACTGTCATGCCCATAGTCTAGTCCCATGTACCACTTGTTGATTGTCATTCTTATTAAGTTTCGAGGAGGAGAAGCAATAACCTCATTCAATAATATTGATCTTAACTTATGGATCTAAGAGTCTCCATTTCTATGTTAAATGAGATGTGACCTGAGTTTTACACTATGTATAGTTATGTGAACTCAGAATGAGCCTGGAGAGACGAGGGAGATCGTACTTCATTATGAATGTCAGATAATACTTCTTGATGGAATTGTGCTTATGATCTTTCGTTCCAAGCCCTTTTTGGTGATCCTGTCTTTTAGTCTTAATAGAAATGTTGATGATATTAGAGGAGTGATGGTTGACGAGAGAGAATGAGTGTTCTTGATTTTGATAATGAGGTGATATCGTTTCCTTTAAGGTTATAGATGTAGAGGAGGAGTTAGAGAAATTATGATGAGTCTAATAGATAGTAAAAGAATCCCATGATAAGAGTTCATGTGATCGAGGGTGTAGATGTACAATGGTAAGTTGAAGATCCTCTAGTGATATTTACCTTAAAGAGGCCATAAAGTGGTTAGAGTGATAGGCTTGAATGTGTGGTTACTATTATGTGAGTTTTTTAAAGTGATGAGAACAAGTAATATTCTCGAAGTAAAGGTCACTATGGAGACATGAAACATAGATTTCAAGATGTTAGATTGGTGTAAGTATGATCATCCTAGTACTAGCACCTTGAGACTTAGAGTTAGGCGTGAACTGAATAAGATGGTGTGGACAGGCAGAGAGTTGAATAGGAGCTATAGGCTTAAGTTGAAAGAGTGTAGTGTCATTAAAAGGGTCGTAGTCGAGATGAGGTGTTGAGCTTGAGAGTATCCATAGTGTCTTGTAGATCACGATGCCCTCATTTGCGATTAGAGTTGACAACTTCCTTCTCGAGTTTGAATGACTTGATTGTCGAGACATTTAAATAATTCAAAATGATTGAGTTCTAATGTTTCATTCGTGCCTGACGAAGACAATGCCGAAGGTAATGTCCATATCCTAGACTTAATTTGATTTGTCTATTCCTGAGTTGATGTGTCTATTCCAGAGTCTGAATAGATATTGTTAAGATTGATGAGGAGTCGAGAGTTTGATTGATTGAGTGAGTATTGAGAGGAGTCTTGATCGTATTCGTGCCTTTTTGTCTACCCTTACTCGTCATTCGAAGACGAATTCTTTCAAGGAAGAGATAATGTAACACCCGATAAAATTACAGAAATACCCCTAGAAAAGAGATGTGCGCATAATGTGTCTTCCCACACTTTGATGGCAAATCCGAGCTGTAAATGCAATCCACATGAAAAATCCAGTGGGAAAATGGTCTCGGTTGATGATCAAAAGATAATTTTTTGATGCGAAAATGATTTCTAGAATAAGTGTGCGATAGGTGTGCAATGCGCACCTACCACAGAATTACACTTAGTTTTGGTCCAAATATTTTCTATGGGATTAGAAAACTCGATCGGAAATTTTTTGGCAAAAAACCTAGAAAAAAGGTACAAGTCCGCGTCACGGACCTACGTACCCAGGCCAAACCTTTTTTCAGATTTTCGTGAGGGGGATTCCAGACCTTTTTCAACCCCTCCTAAACTTGAAATACAATCAAAATAGGTTGTTTTGAATATAAAAATGGGTTTTTAACCCATTCTTAAGCTTTTCAAAACTTCTAATAAAAGACCTAGGGCTAAGGAGAAGAGAGAAGAGCAAGGAGTCGAGGAATTCATATTGGATTCGTGCCAAATTGATTGTCTATCTTCATCCCAGGTATGTAAGGCTAAACTAAAACATGAGAATATTCTTCCATATGCCCCGTTGACGGTAATAGAGGAGTTGAGAGTCTAATGAGTCTACATACATGATTCTTGAAAGTTTTCTTGATAATTATATATATATATATATACGTACTTTCACATGATGATCAACAAAAAAGTGACTTCCTGATTTATTGCTTTAACACGAGTTACTGAAAACAACCTATATGTTATTTTATAAAGATTGCATGAATGAACCTAGATATTGAGTCTAGAGCCTTGACTTGAGTATGTCGATTGTGATGGTGATGTGAGTATGATGAGGAGTTAGTAGAGCTTGATGGTCCCATGTGTATTCATAATTGAATTCTAAAGTTTTGTCCAATTGACTTCTTCTTAATGATTATTTTGAGTCCTTAAGTTATTAAATGAGAGCTTAGTTGAGGAGACATTTGAGATGTTAGGCTAAAAAGCTCCACTTGAGTTAGGTTAATGAGTTGATGAGAGTCTGCATGAGACTGATTGAGCTAATAAAGGTCTCTATCATACCTATTGAGATGAGTTTTGGAGGTGAAGAGTCTTATGAGCATTGAGTCTTGGGAGGAGTATCGAGCACCGAAATGAGTAAGAGTGATCGAGTCTCACTTGCACTCGTTAACTACGTCACCAAGCGTAGGTGAGGATTGAACCATCACAACAATGGTTCCCTGTTGAGGTGAAGTCCCTGAAAGCAATAGAGGACTTTAGAGGCTGAATCCCTTGTGTATTCTAGTTGTTCTTTACCTAGAAAGTATGGAATGGCTATGGCAATATCAGCGGGATTGTTGTACAATCACTGGCTCATATGTGATTGTGATCGGATAAGAGAAACTCCCAAATAGGTCCCACACTGATAGTGCTTTGAGTCGAGTTGAGTTTAGTTGAGTTGAGTTAATAGATGAGGTTTGATTAGTATTGATGAGTCATTTGTCTACTCTTTATTCTTGCTTTAGATAAACATTTGGCACTCTGGTTGATTTTCTTCTGAGTTGATGTTATTTCTATGTTATTCTACCTTTATCTATTTCATTCTGCCATTTTACATACTCGTACATTTCACATACTGGTGTCCTCTTTGCACTTCATCGTTTTATGATATAGAGGCAGGTACTAGAGATCGTCAACAAGTGCATCATTGAGAATCTATCGAAATCAGCAGAGTTGGTGAGCCTCCCTTACTTAAGAGGATCATTATTTTACTTCCATCTAGCTTTATAGAGTTTGACTTGGGTTAGCTTTTTGAGGTAGTCATGGGTCTATCATTGGCATCACCCGATAGTGATAGAGGCTTCATAAACTAAAGTTGAGTGATTGATGTTGAAACTTTGTTGAGCTAGTTTCTTTCGTACTTGTCTATTTATGTCACTTAATATTTGAGACTTAAATTTACCATTTCTATCGTTAGTCTTCCGCTAATTGATTAGTTATTGAATGAATGAATATGATAAGGCCAAGTGGTTCGCTTGGGGACCAAATTTGTCCTCATCTCTTCTTTCATAAATCAAATCTGCAAATCTGAAGCCAGCAACTGTGAAAAAATGAGTACCTCAAGCCTTGTCTTTGAGTTTCATTAAGTCTACACTGCGACAAGCCTTGAAGCAGGGGACATTTGTAGACACTGAAATTTTGTATGAATCTACAAAATTAGTCCTATTTCAGTCCGATTTCTTGGAGGCTACCCTGCCCAATATAAATGGTATTATTTTACCTTGAAAAAGCATCTCAAGTATCTTATAGAGATCAAAATATGATGACTTAAGGAGGTCAAAATCATGCTACGTTTGAGAAATACGCCACTAATGGCCCTCGAATCATGGAGAAATCTTAGGGGAGAAGAATCAAGGGATAAACAGATTTTTACCCACATTATTTATCAATAAAATTATGTTTCTTCATATTTTATTTGTGATTGCAATTATTTTCTTTCACATTAAAATTTGTCGCAAACAAGCACTATCGATTTTGTTGTGTTTTATTAGAAGCTCTCTTGTTTCTACACGTTTTCAATTTCGCCATGTTGAATTAGTCTTAAGGACCAGCTAAACTCCAATATATTTACTGTTATGTCATATTTTACAGTTCAGCATTTTAACTTTTATATATTGTTTAGTAGGATTCTAGTTGTGTTGCTTTTATTCGGACACCCTTTTGCTTCTATCGCTTGATCATTACAATTGATGACAATTTGGAATCTTCCATATTGATAGTGTTTTCAACTAAAGAAGTAGTCTAATCTTGATCTATACTTAAGAGGTCTGTAGATGTTGAAGAAATAATCTTGGTAATATTGGAAAACAAGTTGTTCATATACAAACACATTTCAAGTTATTATTTGTCATGACCCGAAACTAGGGGCTAGATGTGACACGACGAATGGGAACCCGAGAATCCCAAAACAAGCCTCACGTATCTAAATTCACATCATCAGTTCAGGAAGAACATTCAAATTGTAACATATAGCTCTAAGAGATGGGAGAATAGGGCTCACGCTATGGGGCAATACGGGGCTTAGGACTTTCCACATTTCCAAACCAAATACGTATATAGCCAAAATACGAAATTTACATCATAACTCAATCCAAACAAATACATAAACCAAATATCATGCATTGCATAAAGATTTTAAAGAGTCTACATATTGTCCAACAAATGCCTCTAGTCAAGATGGAACGGGAGCCGAGACATGTTCAGGGCTCACCCTCAAATAGGAAAGGAAATCTGAGATAGCATAGGTAAAAGAAGATGGTTTGTCCTTGGAGGATGGGACTCACCACAAGTACTCTTCTCCATCAGACTACACGTCAAACGGTTGGTAATCGAAATGGTCGGCCCCTACATGGTAAAATCATATAGGCATAGAGTATGCGGTAGTACGTTTGAATGTACTAAGTATGCGGGCATGCAATGCATATGACTTATCAACCTGCATTTCAATGTTAGATGACAAGGGCATGTAATATAGCAAGAATCGTATATCCAAGGAAGAAATATACAAGATGCCATGAAATGTATGATGCATGAATTAGATGATGCTCGTATATAAGGGGGATGGACTATAACCACAAATCAAACTCATGTGAGCTATTACATGAATTAGTCCGATAAAGACCTCCCATCGATAGGAGAAGATTACTTGCCAAAGGTAATCTACATCACACCTTATGGAACACCATTTCAGTGGATGGTCACCTTCCTTACGGAACACACCATTTCAGAAGGATTTTCCAAAATCATATCATATCATAAACAAAACGAATAACCATTCCTTATGACTCGGTCATTTTGGTAATTGCTACCATTCCTATGTTGACACATAGTTCGAGGAAAGGGAGAGGACCTTGGGGATAGCCCTAACGCCCCCAATCCATCGGTGCTAAGTCAAAAACATTCCACATGAATACTTATACATATACGTACTTCCAAAAGATACAATATTCATTTCAAAACCGTAATTCATTTTTAAACCGTTCAATGCACATTTAAGGCTCAAATGACAAATCATAGGTCACAATCATGATGCTCATGCAAGGAATAACTCATTCACATATACAAGATGGTGCAAGCACCCGAGATGCTCAAAGAGCCATAATCATAAGACATGTATGTGATAACATTCTTGTCATAACCAATATATTATCAAAATCATTTCATAAAACGTGTTTGGGCTTAACCCACTTCATAATTTTCATGAAGATCAATGTTCATGAATGCAAGTGCAAATGCATGATGTGAGAATAGCATGGGTAACATAGATTCAAGTTAAAATCAACATCATAATATGAAATTGAATAAATCCATAATCAAATCAAGATCTAAATCATAATATAAAGCACCCATGCATAAATAAACTTTAAAAGGGGACATGCATCTTCATAACTTCATATCTCAATGAAAATCATTGTTGCGCCCCATTTTTTTCTCGCGGAGAAACGGGAACCTGGACGACGTCGTGGCAACAACTCCTTTGGGATCTTAATGTTGAAGAGTCGCCACCTAATGATTTGAGGTGCATTAGGACACAATTCTAACCTAAGAAAACTAGTCTAAGGGTCAAGGTCAACCGGAGAGAGGGTAAGGGCTCAAATTACCTCGAAGGGAAGGTGTTAGGCACCCTTCGAGGTCCGCAAATGCGGGCCCCGACCGTGTCTCGTATTTTATGTGGGGGGTCTCTAACAAATAAGGTCTCTATTTTATTAATTCTAAATTATTCTAGGTGACAAAATTAAATAAGCAAATTAATTAAAAACAATAAATGAAACGAGATGAGGATTAAATAATTTGTTTACTCGGATCAGTTACTCGGCTTTATTTCCGGATTCAGCTTCACATGGCTTATTTAAGCCTAAGGAAAAAACCAAGGTTTGTCCTTTTTTAAGCACGAGTTATATTTCATCATTTTCGAGGGTCCTATTTACCCCTACCCCTCCTAAGTTGATTTATTAATTAAGTTAAAAGCGTACTAAAAAAGACGAAAAATCTAACGCGTCCTAAAGTGCCTATCGTCCCTTCCTAAGGTCCAAGAGGCATTGGACTTTTCTATTTTTTTGTAAGGTTCTAAACTAAGAAAATATAGGTTTCCTATTAGACTCGCGTCAAATAAAACGAAAAAAACCACGCACTTAGCAAATAAAATCTCAAATATGCCTCCATATGAAAATGTGCTAAAACAATATTCAAATAATGTGAAATGCATAACATGCAAGGTGTATGCATAACATGCCCTATTAATACAATACGCGAATTATATGTGTATATAAAGACTTAGTCTTAAGACAACTTATGGCTTAGTAATTCTATTTCTACTTATCTTAAAACACAACATAAAAAAAATATTACAAGTGTGAGATTAATATGCATTAGATCCTATAGACATGATTTCTATAACACATAAAAAAGAGTCAATTTATTTCTTATATGCATGATTTTCTAACATTAGAAAAAAAAATTTGGAAGAAAGCAAATTTAATCCCTATAGACATGATCTTCTAACATAGAAAAAACAATTTAAAACAAAGCAACTTTTAATCCCTATAGGCATGATTTCTAAAATAGAAAATATTAAAATCTAAGATCGTGATTAAATATCATAATTTCTGAAAATATACAACACTACCTTAAGCATGATTTAATACTAAAAAATAGATATTGAGTCCTATAAACATGATTTCTAAAATAAAAACATTAATTCCTAAAACATGACATCTATTATTTTATACCCCTTAAAAGAAAGAACACATCCTATGAACATGAAAGGAAAAACTTATTATAAGTCATATCTACAAATTAATTTCATACGACTTTATTTTTTATTTTTGAGACAAATAATGAAAGGTTGTTTAAGTGCGACGCACACCTAACTCATTTTTGAATCCTAGGTTGAAATTGCCTAAGTGAATTCTGCAGAATAAGTAAAAAAAAATGTGCGGCACGTAATTTCCTCCCTCCTTTAAGTATACCCCCATTTCACTATATTACTATTACAAGCCGTCGAGAAAATTAAATACAACACAGTGATAATGACAAGAAAAAAATTTTATGGCTCATTCTCCTCCCATCCCGACGGCTCTTCTAACCCTCGCTCCAAGTCCCTGCTAAAACATAGACAACACTGCAAGAAACATTATGATATTTGAGAATAAGTAACAAAAGAAGAATACCTATAGAGGTTAAGGACTGATAATTCAGATTTTTAGAGTAACCCTCCACTTTTGACACATCAAGTTCACAAGAATCTCAAGAATTCCGAGCAATGCTTGTGTCAAGGGACAGTGGGACAAACAATAGTAGAGATGCCGAATTCAAAAATATGCCAGATGTATCCAAGATAACCAAGCAACAAAAACCTAATATATGATTGTATGAGAAAGTTGTAAAGTAGAGAGGAGAACCTTTTTTTTTCTACCGTCTCCCGTTATAAACAAGAGAACCTATTTATATATTGAAAATGAAGAGATCCATTAGCAAGATAAAAAAAAGGTAAGAAAATAATTTATCCACCTAATTTGCCATATATAATTAATGAGATTCAGTCAAGGACTACCGAAAATGCTGTATAATAACAAATATATATATATAAATATGCTGAAAGAGAGAAAAAGGAAAATCTCATCATAATTATCCGTCCAAAATTAAATAAGGAACACATGATCAATACGTAACAATAATTAGCATAATAACAGCGAATTGATTAATGATATCTTAAATTTAAAATGTTGTAATTAATATAAATTGGGCAGAGAACAAAATTATAGACCTATTAATTAAGGATTTTGGTCAGATTGTCAATGTAATTCCAAAATATTCAGTTAAAATTACCATATAATAAGAATCAGTCACTAACTCAAGAGGCAATAATGTATTCTTCCCACACAATGCAAGGTAAAGAGAATTAATGTAAATAATATCATACCACACTTTTGACTAAATAATTGGCTAATTAAACATGATTCTTTCCTCCCTTAAATCAAGCATCCTATATCACATGCAAAGGATAGAGGCAGAGTTTTCCTTAAAAAAGTGAGAATCAATTTGGTGGGTGGATTGAATCAAATTTCTCCTAAAACAAATTGTGATTACAAACAAACCCAATCATATTGTCGTTATCGTAGAAACTAGGAATCTGCAGAACTATAAAAATAAAGTTTACCATAGGAACAAAACAAATCTAGTCGTCAATCAAGTTGATCTAGCATTTCACTCAACAGGTAAGGTCGGATCATGCTCCAATTACGCTTGATGAATTATTCCAATTTGAACAAGAAGCATTGTCATGAGAAATTAGAAAATTATAATCCAAGAATTATCAAGAGCACTGGGGTATGCAGACATGTAAAAACTATAGAAAAATTAGAAAGGTCAAGGTAACGCTTGCCATAGTTACAAGGCAACAACAGTGAGCAAGTATATACTTTAATCTCAAAGGAAACTTTATCGCATATGATGGTTTGGACGAGAATAACAATCGTGCCATAATTCATGAGCAAGGTGTGTGACTTAAAGATTTTGCAACCTATCTGCAGAGTTTTAGCAATAATAGTAGTAGCAACAGCCGCATCAGAGGAGGTCGTTCTATAAACGGGCTCGAAAGCCCCGTCTTTAACCCAACCAAGACTTCTGGAGTCTTTGGTCACTGGGTTTCCAGCGTGGTGAGATAACAGAGAACGAGGAGTATAAAGGAATCGTTGCATGGAGTTTTCCCGCAAGGAGATGAGGTCACTTGGCGGAAGAGAAACTGATGGCGGCGAGGTTGCATGACGGGTTTTGGTGGATTTTAGTCGGATTCGGGGTTGCCGGGGGTTGTTGGTGCAGCTGCTGCAGCAGCGGCTGGTGGCTGGTGGCGGAAATTTGGCGGTGGTTTGGAGGGAGAGGGGAGGGTGAGAAAAGGGGGCGGCGCCGCGAGGGAGAGGGAGAGAAAGAGGGTGAGGCGGCGCGGTGTGGGGGAGAGAGGGAGCAGCGGGAGGCTGCCGGAGAGAGAGGGGGCTGTTGCGACGGGGTTTGGGAGGAGATGAGGGGTCGCCAGCGGGAGTTGTGGCTGGAGAGAGGGGCTGACGGAGAGAGAGGGGAGAAAAAGGGTGTGTTTGGGCGGCTAGGGAGGGAGAAAATGAGGGATTTTAGGGTTTTGGGGGTGTTCAAGAGATGAAAATAAAAACAACAACAACAACAACATACCCAGTGAAATCCCACAAGTGGGGTGTGGAGAGGGTAAGATGTACGCAGACCTTACCACTACTACACAGGTAGAGAGGTTGTTTCCTTGAAACCCTCGTCACAAAAACCCATCAGCGGAATAAGCTAGATATGATAAACAGGCAAGAAAGAGAAGAACACATGATAATACGTAGATACAGGATAGTAACATATAAAGGCAGATAAATAACATATAAAGGCAGACAATTACCACTCCTTCCTATCTACCCTATTAGCCTGCTACTCTAATTCTTGACCTCCATTCCTTCCTGTCTAAGGTCATGTCCTTGGTGAGATCAAGTTTCACCATATCATATCTAATCACCTCCCCCCAATACTTCTTTGGTCTACCTCTACCCCTCCTTGTATCTCCCAAATCTAGCCTCTCACATCTTCTAACAGGGGCATCGGTACTCCTTCTCTGTACATGTCCAAACCATCGCAGTCTCGCTTCCCTCATCTTTTCAGCTACAGGGGTCACCTCTAGCTTTTCCCGAATGACCTCGTTCCTAATATTATCACTCCTGGTGTGACCACACATCCATCTTAACATCCTCATTTCTGCGACCTGCATCTTCTGAACATGTACATTTTTTATTGGCCAACACTCCACCCCATACAACAAAGATAGTCTAACCACCATTCTGTAGAACTTACCTTTGAGTTTAGGTGGTATCTTCTTATCACACAATACTCCAGAGGCCAACCTCCACTTTGTCCAAGCCGCTCCAATACGATGAGTGACATCATCGTCAATATCCCCACTGCTCTAGATGATAGACCCAAGATACTTAAAGCTTTCCTTCTTGGGGATAAGGTGAGTTGCAAGTCTCACATCAATGTCGCTTCATCCCTAGCAACACTGAATTTGCACTCCAAGTATTCTGTTTTGGTCCTGCTCAGTTTGAATCCTTTGGTCTCCAAAGCGTGTCTCCAAACCTCCAACCTATCATTAACTTTGGTCCGGTTCTCATCAATCCGTACTATGTCATCTGCAAACAACATACACCACGGGACTTCCTCCTGGATAGATCGCGTCAGCTCATCCATCACCAAGGCAAATAAAAAAAGGCTCAACACAGACCCTTGATAAAGTCCCATCTGAACAGAAAAATATTTAGAGTCTCCTCCCACCGTTCTTACCGAGTTATGGCCCCGTCGTACATGTCCTTTAGAACTCTAATATATGCCATTGGAACGCCTTTCAGCTCCAAACACCTCCATAGGACATCCCTCGGGACTTTGTCATAGGCCTTCTCAAGATCAATGAACACCATATGAAGGTCCTTCTTACTTTCCATGTATTTCTCCACTAATCTCCGAACAAGGTGGATCGCTTCAGTAGTCGGCCGTCCTGGCATGAATCCAAACTGGTTTGCTGAGATAGAAACTACTTTTCTCACCCTCATCTCCATCACTCTCTCCCATGCCTTCATAGTATGACTCAACAACTTGATACCCCTATAATTATTACAGTTTTGAATATCACCTTTGTTCTTATACAGTGGGACCATTGTGCTCCTCCTCCATTCATCCGGCATCTTGGCCGTCTTCATGATAGTATTGAACAGTCTAGTCAGCCACTCTATGCCATCCTTAACCATACTCTTCCAAAAATCTATTGGAATCTCATCCGGTCCGAGTGCCCTCCCTCTCTTCATCCTATTAATAGCCCTTCTAACCTCCTCAACTCTGAACCGCCTGCAATAACCAAAATCTCGGTGACTTTCGGAATGTGCCAACTTGCCTAGCTCAATATTACTATCTCCTTTTTCATTTAAGATGAAAATAAAAAAAATAAAAAAAATAAAATCAAATAAATTAGGACTGTTAGATCAAAAATCATGAACGGTCGAGATTAAAACTTTGCGGGTCCGGGTCGAATTTGGATTAAAAACGGGTACCCGAATTTAAAAACTAGCCAAAAATTATAGGAATTTAAAAATTAAGCCACAAATTGGTAAATTGAGTTCAAATACTAGCCAAAAATTATAGGAATTTAAAAATTGAGCCACAAATTGGTAAATTGAGTTTAAATACTAGCCAAAATTGAGTTTAAATACTAGCCAAAATTGTAGGAATTTAAAAATTGAGCCACAAATTGGTAAACTGAGTTTAAATATTAGCCAAAATTGTAGGAATTTAAAAATTGAGCCACAAATTGGTAAATTGAGTTTAAATACTAGTCAAAAAGTGTAAAAATTTAAAATTGAGGCGCAAATTGGCTCAAGTTGGATTAAAATGCAAAAATTTCAAATAAGTGGCTAGAATTGAAATAAATTCAAGTAAATTGATCAAAATTAAAATGGGATTTCAAAGATTTTCCCAAAATTGACATAGAATTTATTTAAAAGGTTAGACTTGAACAAAATATGGGTAACATAAAATATAATACTTTGAGTCACAGACTTGCATAATAAAACACGTAATTCACACCAAACTATGAAAAATGTATTACGTAATTCACACCAAACTATAAAAAATGTATTAAAAATAATATTTTGAATAACGCAATTCGAAAGACGTTACTAAAAATAATTCGACACGCATCTAACATTAAAATAACGATTATTTGTTGTTGTTTATTTTTTTCTGTAGACAGTAATAAATATAAAATGACAATATAAAGAGAATATTTTGGAAAATAAAATCATTTATTCCGCCAATTAGAATACCAATTTCAAATAAATAAAAAACGTAAATAAGTTAAGGGTCGGTCAAAATCGGGTGTCAACAATTATCATAATAGTAATCAAGTAGATTAAATTCATAGGTAAAGTCCAACCCATACATCAATTGGATTTAATAAAATCAAATAATGAAAACTCATATTTAAAGTAAACTAAAATTCATGAAATTAATTGAAAAGATTTTTGGGTCTTCTTGGTAGAAGGGACCAAAAAACAATCCAACATACCTTGATTAAGGAGCTGAATTTGGAGAAAGACCTAGCTTGAATTTGAGCTCCGATTAAACCCTAGCCTTCAACCTTGAGAGGGGAGAGTAGGGAGTATTTGGGTGATCTTATGAGGGGTAGAAGGTTTAAGGAGAATGACTTAAGAGGGGAGGGATATCAGCTGAGTTAGGGGGTTTTGGGATAGGTAAAAGGTCATAATTCATAATGAAAATACACCAAAATTACATACATTCCATTAATGAATAGGCAAAATTTGAACCGTCAGGTCCATACGACTCCCTACACGATTCGTGAGTCGTCACATGGACCGTGACCGTCACTTAGACAACTTTCGCAGTGCCAACACTTGGAACTTATCAGAGGCTAAGGGGTACTATACAGGCGGCTACACGGCTCGTGTGACGCTACATGGGTCATGTCAAGGGCCATGTGATAACACTTAGAAAATTTCCGCATGAAAATTTTACAAGACGGTAATTTCATACTTAGAAACATTTTTACGTGGTGAGCCACACGGAGGGCCACACGGCCTGTGAAACACCACATGGACCATGTGGGTAGCCATGTGCCCTCACTTGGTCCGAAATCCTCCGTCACATTCCACTCGGTCAAAATCTTGGCCAAGTGCCCTCCACGGGAGACCACACGGTCCGTGTGGCTACAGACGGCTTGTGTGGGCCTACCATGGAGCGATGTCTAGCAAATTTTTCACTTGGGACGTTACTAAGAGGTCCGGTAAAGCCGCTCAAAAATCTGGGTCCTTACATCATCTCCCTCTTGGGAATATTCATCCCCGAATGTGCAACAACAAGGCTTCTAAGCTTGACTTAGGACACAAAACATCCGAACACAAGGTAT
This sequence comes from Solanum rostratum, assembly GCA_029948455.1. Lineage (NCBI taxonomy): Eukaryota > Viridiplantae > Streptophyta > Magnoliopsida > Solanales > Solanaceae > Solanum > Solanum rostratum. The sequence continues at coordinate 56,367,001 of CM057048.1, forward strand.
AATGCATAGTTCATCAAATCATAGTCTTTAAACCCTATTTCAAATGTATTCAAATCATTCAAACATCATAAAATTATTTCCATGCCCATGTATGCATGTCATGTCATGAGACTCAAGAGCGAAAGAATTAGGACTATTTAGAAGGGGATCGACCTAATACCTTAGGTTTGAGTAGGTTGGAAAAGATGAGGATATCGCTCCATCATGTCTAGCTCCACCTCCCACGTAGCATTTTTCAAATGTTGATTTCTCCAAAGCACTTTCACCGAAGCCACATCCTTGTTACGAAGCCGCTTCACTTGCCTATCCACGATCTCCACTGGGATTTCCTCATAAGACAAGTTTTCTCCGACCTCAATTCCTTCCAAAGGCACAATGGTTCCAGGATCACCAACTAGCTTCCTCAACATAGACATATGAAAGACCAGGTGAATGAAACTCAAGTCCGGAGGCAACTCCAACCTATAGGCCACACCCCCAATCTGCTCAACGATATCATAAGGGCCAATATACCAAGGTCTTATCTTTCCCTTCTTACCAAAACGCATCACACCCTTCATAGGTGAAACCTTCATATATACCCAATCAGCAACATGAAATTCAAGGTCCCTCCTGATATTCGAATAGGACTTTTGGCAACTTTGTGCTGTTTTCAACCTTTCCCTAATTACTTTTACCTTTTCCATGGCCTCCATCACTAAGTTCGGGCCAACCAGTGCCATCTCCCCCAACTCAAACCACCCCACGGTGACCTACACCTTCTCCCATACAAAGCCTCAAATGATGCCATACCAATGCTAGCTTGGAAGCTATTATTACAAGCAAACTCAATGAGTGGAAGGTCATGATCCTACTTGCCCTTAAACTCCAAAACACAAGCCCTCTACATATCCTCCAAGGTCTGAATAGTCCTCTCCGCTTGCCCATCAATTTGAGGATGGAAAGCGGTGCTCAACTTAATCCTTGTTCCAAGTCCCTTCTGAAATGATCTCCAAAAGTGGGAAGTGAATTGGGTTCTATGATCCGATATGATGGACCTAGGCACACCATGCAACCTCACCAATTATTTGATGTACAACCTTGCGTAATACTCAGTGCCGAAGGTAGTCTTGACCGGTAGGAAATAAGATGACTTAGTCATCCGATCAATGACAACCCAAATGGAATCGGATTGCCTTCGGGTCCGAGGCAAACCAGCCACAAAATCCACGTTTACATCTTCCCATTTCCACATGGGAATCTCAATGTCTTGAGCCAAGCCACTGGGCCTTTGGTGCTCTACCTTCACTTGTTGACAACTCGAACATTCGGATACAAACTTAGTGATGTCCTTCTTCATACCATGCCACCAATACACTTCTTTCAAATCCCGATACATTTTAGTAGACCCCGGGTGAATAGAATAATGAGAGTTGTGAGCCTCACTCATAATCACTCTTTTAAGATCATCAATATCCGGAACACAAAGTCGGTCTTGGTACCAGAGCACACCATCTCCCCCTTAGGAGAACATCTCGATCTCCTTTTCGGCAACTAACTTCTTCAATTCAAGTAGCGACGGGTCTAAATCTTGCTTAGCTTTTACATTAACCACCACAGAAGATTCTGCCCTGCCTTAAACATGGATACCACCATCGCTCCAATCGGTCAACCTAACACACAACCTAGCCAACAGGTGAACATCCCTTGCTATCTCCTTCTTTTCCTCCCCAACATGGGCCACACTTCCCATAGATAGTCTACTGAGAGCATCGGCTACAATATTGACCTTGCCAGGATATAGAACACTCATGTCGTAATCCTTTAAGAGTTCCAACCATCTCCTTTGCCTCTTATTGAGATCCCTTTGAGTGAATACATATTTCAAACTCTTGTGATCGGTGAACATGTCAACATGAACCCCATACAAATAATGTCTCCAAATCTTCAACGCGAAAACTACTGCCACCAACTCAAAGTCTTGTGTTAGGTAATTACGTTCATGCACCTTCAATTGCCTTGAAGCATACGCTATTACCTTACCCTGTTGCATAAGCACATCCCAATCCAATCCGCAAGGCATCACAATACACAACGAATCCCTCAAAACCGTTTGGTAAAGTCAAGACGGGAGCCGATGTAAGCCGATCCTTTAAATTTTGGAAACTCCGCTTGCAGTCGTCCAACCACACAAACTTAGCCTTCTTTTGGGTCAATTTAGTCAATGGAGATGCAATAGATGAGAACCCCTCAACAAACCTTCTATAATATCCAGCCAAGCCCAGAAAACTTCGAATATCTAAGGGAGTCAACGGTCCAGGCCAATTCTTCACAGCCTCGGTCTTCTTCGGATCCACCTTGATATCATCATTGGACACCACATGACCAAGGAAAGCCACTTCACCCAGCCAAAATTCATATTTTCTAAACTTGGCATACAATTCCTTCTCTCTCAAGGTTTGAAGAACCACTCTCAAATGATCCCCGTGGTCCTCTTCACTTCGGGAGTAAATGAGAATGTCGTTAATGAAGACCACCACAAAACTGTCAAGGAATGGCTTAAACACCCGATTCATCAGATCCACAAACACGGCCGGAGCATTGGTGAAGCCAAACGAAATCACCACAAACTCAAAGTGCCCATACATTGTCTTAAAGGCTGTTTTAGGAATGTCACACTCCTTAACCTTCAATTGATGATACCCAGAATGAAGATCAATCTTTGAGAAATGAATAGCCCCTTAAAGCTGGTCGAACAAGGCATCAATCCTGGGCAATGGGTACTTATTCTTAACGGTCACCTTATTCAGTTGCCTATAACCAATACACATTCGAAGAGATCCGCCCTTCTTTCGTACAAACAACACTGGAGCACCCCAAAGCGATATAATGGGCCAAATGAATCCTTTCTCCAACAAATCCTTTAATTACTCTTTTAACTCCGCCAACGCCATATGATAAGAAGGAAAAGAGATAGGCTGAGTATCTAGGAGAAGATCTATGCCAAAGTCTACCTCCCTTTCAAGAGGGATACCGGGCAAGTCTTCGGGGAACACATCCAAAAACTCATTTACCATAAGAACCGACTCAAGAGTGGAAAATTCGGACTCCATATCCTTGACCCTCATAATATGATAAATGCACCCCTTAGAAATCATTTTTCGTGCCTTGAGGTAGGAAATAAATCGACCTTTTAAAGAGGAGTCACCACCCTTCCATTCAAGAATGGGCTCACCGGGAGGTTGGAACTTGGCCTTCCGAGTTCTACAATCTATAGAGGCATATGATGCATGCAAACAATCCATCCCAAGAATCACATCAAAGTTAAGTTCTAGAAGATCACACGGAACACTTTTGTGCAACATAGAAATAGGGCAACCATGATAGACTCTTTGTACAATAACAGATTCACCCACGGGTGTATAAATTGAGAAATGATCCCTCAAAATCTTGGAACTCAAACAAAATATAGCAGCCCACAGAGGAGTCACAAAAGACAAATTTGCACCTGGATCAAGCAAAACATAAGCATCAAAATCAAAGACTTTTAACCGATTGTTCCTTGGGGCAACACCTTGGGGAGCTCTTTGTTGGCCTTGGAAGCCTTGGGCCACCTAACCTTGGCCTCTATGCGCATTCTTAGGATAATCAGCAACCTTTTGATTTTTATCACCACACCCGAAGCAAACACCCAAATCCCTCCAACAAACTCCCGTCTGAGGCTTTCCACATTTGTTACATAGAGGATTCTTCTGTCCACCACCAACGGATGCCCCGGGAGGAGGTACCCAAGCATAGCAACTCGAGCACCAGAACCTTGGCCCTGTTGGAAGCGACAGAAACCAACACTTCGAGAACCAGAGAATCCACCATAAAAAAGGGGTCCTCTTGGCATCGTGAACCCTTCTCTCCTTGAGTTTCTCCCCTTTGATGTGTTCAGCATACACCATGTCTAGCAATATCCATATCTCGCATGAGCATAGCAGTATGGCATTCTTTTACAAGCAAATTAGAGATACCCAAGACAAACTTGTGCATCCTTGCACGGGGGTCAGCCACAAGTAACGGAGCATTCTTAGAGAGCTTTGTGAATTTAAGCGCATAGTCCTTCACACTTATACCTCCTTGCTTAAGGTTGATAAACTCCATCATCTTGGCCTCCCTAAGATCAAGGGGGAATAAGCGATCCAGGAACAAAAATTTGAACTCTTCCCAATTGACTTCACTACCACAAACTCTCTTCGTAGACCATTGGGTATACCACACATGAGTTATATCTTTTAGTTGGTAGGCAGCTAATTCAGCCTTCTTTTCAGATATGACTCCCATAATGTTCAGTATCTTGGTATGATCATCAATAAACTCCTGATCATCCTCATCAGCCTTTGAACTATGGAACTCCGGAGGATTTATCCAGGTGAAATCCTTCACCCTAGAAGCTGGAGTAGGATCCCATGGCAAGTTAGCCTGCTTTGTCTGAGAGGCCATCACCTGGGCAAGCATGGAAAAGGTTGTACGGAACTCACCGCTTGAGATGGGTTCATCTATAGGCTCTTGAGGAGCTTGTTCATTATTAGTCAGAGCCAACCTTGGTGGGAAGGGTCTTCCTCGAGGCATCTTCTGAAATGGAGCAATGACATTGTCAAGATGAGAAACCAAATATACGAGTCATAGCATGACATAAGGCATGAAGAAGTGAGACAATTCCTAGAACACCTTTGTAGCCTCCCACTCATAGGCATGGTGCACTTCATACCCATGAATAGGACTCTACTTGACGGGGCATGTTGGACTCCGAGGACCATTAATAAACCTAGGGCTCTGATACCATCATTTGTCACGACCCAGACTAGGGCCTAGATGTGACACAACGAATGGGAACCCGAGAGTCCCCAAACACGCCTCAAGTATCTATATCCACATCATCGGTTCAGCAAGAACATTCAAATTGTAACACATAGCTCTAAGGGACGAGAGAATAGGACTCATGCCATGGTATTATACGGGGCTTGGGACTTTCCACATTTCCACACCAAATATGCATATAGCTAGAATACTAAATTTCCATAAGCCAATCCAAACGAATACATAAACTAAATATCACGTATTACATAAAGATTTTGAAAAGTCAACACACTGTCCAACAAATGCCTCTAGTCAAGATGGAACGGGGGTCAGGACATGTTCCGGCCTCACCCTTAAATAGGAAAGGAAATCTGAGATAGCATAAGTAAAGGAAGATGGCTTGTCCTTGGAGGATGGGACTCACCACAAGTACTCTTCTAGATCGGACTACTCCACAAACGATTGGTAATCAAAATGCTCGGCCCCTACATAGTGAAATCATGTAGGCATAGAGTATGTGTAAATACGTTTGAATGTACTACGTATGCGAGCATGCAAGGCATATGACTTATCAACCCACATTTCAATGTTAGATGACAAGGGCACAAAATATAGAAAAAATCGTATATCCAAGGAAAACATATACAAGATGTGATGAAATGTATGATGCATGAATGAGATGACGCTCGTATATAACGGGGATGGACTATAACCGACAAATCAAACTCATGTGATCTATTATATGAATTAGTCCGATAAAGACCTCCTATCAGTAGGAAAAGATTACATGCCAAAGGTAATCTACATCACACCTTATGGAACACGCTATTTCAGTGGATGGTCACCTTCCTTACGGAACACACCATTTCAGAAGGATTTTCCAAAATCATATCATACCATAAATAAAACGAATGACCATTCCTTACGACCCGATCATTTCGGTAATGCTATTATTCCTATGTTGGCACATAGTTCGAGGAAAGGGAGAGGACCCTTGGGGACTGCCCTAACGCCCCTAATCCATCAGTGCTAAGTCAAGATCATCCCATATGAATACTTATACATAAACGTGCTTCCAAAAGATACAATATTCATTTCAAAACTGTAATTCATTTTCAAACCGTTCAATGCACATTTTAGGTTCAAATGCCAAATCATAGGTCATAATCATGATGTTCATGCAAGGAATAACCCATTCACATATACAAGATGGTGCAAGTACCCGAGATACTCAAAGAGCCATAATCATAAGATATGTATGTAATCATATTGTTGTCACAACCACTATCCTATCAAAATCATTTCATAAAACGTGAATAGGCTTAACCCACTTCATAATTTCCATGAAGATCAATGTTCATGAATGCAAGTACAATGCATGATGTGAGAATAGCATGGGTAAATTCCAGCCCATACATCAATTTGATTTAATAAAATCAAATAATGAAAACCCATATTTAAAGTAACTAAGATTCATGAATTCAATTGAAAAGATTTTTAGGTCTTCTTGGTTGAAAGGGACTAATAATCAATCCCACATACCTTGATTGAGGAGATGAATTTGGGAAAAGACCTAGCTTAAATTTGATCTCCAATTAAACCCTAGCCTTGAACCTTGAGAGGGGAGAGCAGGGAGTATTTGGGTGATCTTATGAGGGTAGAAGGTTTAAAGAGAATGACTTAAGTGGGGAGGGATATCAACTGAGTTAGGGGGTTAAGGGGTTTAGGATAGGTAAAAGGTCATAATTCATAATTAAAATAAACTAGAATTACATAAATGCCATTAATGAAACAGGCAAAATTTGAACTGTCAGGTCCATACGGCCCCTACACAGTGCGTGAGTCGTCACACGGACCGTAAATAGTGACCATGAATCGTCACTTAGACAATTTTCATGGTGCCAACACCTGGAATTTATTCGAGGCTAATGGGTACTCTACGGGCAGTATGGCTGTCAGCGGAACCGGTAAGTAACGGTTCCGGTCCGGTTCCAGTGCCGGTTCGGTGCCGGTCCGGTTCGATTTCAGTACTTACCGGTAGGATCCGGGAGGGGGGGTCCGGTAGGGGGACCGGGAAGGGAGGGGGTTTCTGTGCCGGTAATTAGTGGTTCCGGTTTACCGGTTCCGGTCCGGTACCGGACCGATAATTCCGGTCCAAATTTTTTTTTTCTTTTTTTAATTTGTTACCGTTGGTGTGGGGCCCACCAATGGTAATATTAATATTTGACCGTTTTTTGGTCCGTTTTTGACCGTTGTATTTGTTTTTTTTTTTCAAAATTCAATATTTTCTCAACTATAAATACCCCTAAATCTTTCATAATTTTTCACTTCAATTCTCTCAATTCAATCCAATCTCTCAATCCAATTCTCTCCACTTACTAATATTACAAATTTATAATTATAAACATATTACATATTTACATACTACTCTCAAATATTATATATTATATATTAATTATCTACTCTCTCAATCATTATTCCAAAATATTATTTAGTTTTGGTAATTGCATTTTGGAGCAAAATTTGGTGGATCAATTTGGAGCATATTCAAGCTTCAACTTTCATCAATTTCAGCTTCTACGTCTGTTTTTACACAGACGTTTGGTACCTTCGTTCCTAAGTCCTACTTATTTGTTCTTCCAAATTTACTTATTTGATTACTTTTACTTGTTGAGTTGTTGTCTCCTTGAATTATTTTTTTTACATTCATAAACTTGAATTTTTGCATATAATCGTAATTTGTTTAATTAAATTTAACATGAATTCCAGTGGAAAAGGAAAGGAAAAAAGTACATTTTTTGGTGGAATTAAAAAGGCTTTAACCGGTAAAAAATCAAGTGATAGTTCGTCTACAAGACAACCACCACTTAGATTAAATACCGAAGATTCTACTTACGTAGACAACACTTTTATTAATATTGACTCTAACACAGGATTAGACAATGATTTTCTTGAACAACATTTTGGAAATTTTAACGAAGATTTACCGGAAGATGATTTTGAAATAAATGAAAATGAAGATACTTTTGATGACGATGAAACTCAACCCCCATATAGTGCTACTACTCCCCCCCCCCCCCCTCCCGCTCCCGCTCCCCCCATACAACCTACGTCATCTAATAGGCCTAAGACGGAACGCGCAAAAAAATCCGTTATTTGACAATTTTTAACGCAAATTGAAGATAAAACAAAAGCTATTTGTAACAAATGTAAACACGTTTTAAACCATAAAACTTCGGGAAAGGGGGCGGGACGGGTCATTTGAAAAATCACCTTATGCATTGTTGTAAAATGGAATTTTTGCATGCACAGGAAGTTGCGTTACGCTAAAAAATTTGGAACTTCCATTCCCGATGAATCGGCGGGAGGTTCAAATATGGTGCAATCGCAACTAAATCCTACTAATATTTCCGGTCCTAGTACACATAGACCTTATAGTAGACAACGTGACCTGGATGAACTTTCTAAAATGATTGTTGTTACTGGTTTGCCTTTTAGTTTTGCTGAAAATCCCGATTTTGTGCATTATATTCAAATTGTGTATAACCCGTCTTTTAATGATTTTTCTAGAAATACTATAGAAAAAGCTGTTTTTGACTTTCAAGCATGCCATGTACAATACCTTAGGTGTTTATTTGCTTATAATAATTGTAGGCTATCAATAACTTCTGATATGGGACGTAGTGTAACCGGTAACGATTACTTTACAATTACGGTCCACTGGATAGATGATAACTGGAATTTGCAAAAAAGAATTTTAGGATATAAAACTTGTGAATTTTGAAAAACAGGTTCTTATATTTCGCAAACTATTCTTAATGTTTTACAATTTTTTGGTATAAGTAGAAAAATATTTAGTGTAACTTTAGATAACGCTAGTAATAATAAACGTGCTGTAGATTATTCAAAACCTATTATTTGTCCAACTTATGAAGATGGTTTTCATATTAAATGTGTTGCACATATTTATAATTTAATTGTTAAAGATGGTATTTCTTTATTTGAAAATGGATGTAATAAAGTGGAAGCCGCATGCCACTTTATTTTTAAATGTCAAGTATTGGCTAGGCGTAGGGAATTTGAGCAGCGTTGCATTGAATGTAATTTGCCTGTTAGAAAAATTCCTAAATCAATAGCAACTAGGTGGAATTCATTCTATGAAATGTTAAAAGTTGCTTACGACTATAGGAGACCGCTTACAATGGTCTGGAATGCACATAATTCAGATCCCAACTTCCGTCTAGATGAAAATGATTGGGTTAATATTAAAGATTTAGTTGATTTTTTAAAAGTTTTTTATTTAGCAACAAAACAAATTTCCGGCCTTTACTATCCTACTATTTCTTCTGTGTTGCCTAATATTTGTACTATTTGTAATAAATTCGCTTCGTTTAAAAATAATGCAAGATTTAGTGAACCTGTTAGAAAAATGATTGAAAAATTTAGGAAATACTTTTTCCCAATCCCTCAAATTTATTTAACTGCTGCTTTATTTAATCCTGCTTATAAAGAATTTGGTGTATTTAAAATGGTAACTAGTATATATGCAGACTTAGAAATAGTATACGACGGAGAAAATCAATCACTTCATTTAGAAGCAGTTCTAAGTAGCATTAGACATGAAGCTAGGAAATTATATGATTTAGAACAATATAATTTAGTACAAAATGTACAATACCAACCACAACCTACTAGGGCTAGATATGATGATGATATTGACGCAATGTTAGAATTACAACTTAGACTAGAAGCTAACGAAAACAACGACTTTGATGAATATCTTAACCAGGCACCGGAAAGCATCAAGGACTCAGAGGAGAAGCCGCAGCTTTTGGCGTGGTGGAACACTCGTGGAAAAAATTTTCCAAGACTTCAACAGGTGGTTCGTGATGTGCTGGCAATTCAAGCTTCTTCAGTGGCTTCGGAAGGCGCTTTTAGCGCTGCTAGGTTCCAAGTAGGAGACTATAGGCGTTCACTAGCTGGCGATAGCTTAGAAGTTTCAGTCTTATTTCGAGACTGGAAAAATGCGGAGCGGAGGAATTTAGGGCATCCGACATTGCCTTCTCAGTTTGAAGCCGATATCGATAATGTTATATCGGAATCAAGCGAAGATGGCATGGAATTTCTGGAAGAACAAGCTCAAGAGCCGATTCCAGAAAATGTGACAGCTGAAATGTTAGAAACTCTTAGACAAGAGTTTCAAAGTAGTTTAAGATATTAGTGATTAAATTTAATTGTATTACAAATTTACAATAAATTATACCTAGTTGAAGCAGAACCCTTCCTAGAAGGTGGCTGCGTAAATTAGGTTGATTTCTAATATCTTACCTTTCTACATTGTACAATTTAAATTTTGAAATTACCAAATAAAATTAGAGGCTATTCGCCTTATTTCTTTTTTTATTTTTATTATCTTCACTTAATCTTAATTTAAGTTTTGACTTTTGACTTCTTTTTAATATATTTGCCCCTTTATTTCTCAAATCTTTATTAACTTTAAAGTTTAAAATACAAAAAGAAACATTCAAAATTTAATCGTTAAAAATTAAACTTTATAATTTTATATTTAAAAAACTAGAAATTTAAACTTTTATAGTACAAAGATTGAAAATTTTGATTTTACACATTAAATGTTTTAGTTATATACTTATATACTTATATTATATAAAACTTTAAATCCAAAGTTTCAAACTTCATTTTAAATTTTAACAACTTTCATACTTATAACAACTTTAAATTCAAACTTTCAAACTTATAACAACTTTAAGTTTGAATTATAATTTATAAATTATATAAGTTTTAAAAATAAATTATATAACAAACTTTTAACAACTTTAAGTTTGAATTATAAATTATATAACTTATAAAGTTATAAGTTATAACTTATAAGTATAACTTATAAATAACTTATAACAATTTTGAATTCAAACTTTCAAACTTCATTTTAAATTTTAACAATTTATATAATGATTAATGAATAATAATACTACCATTTTAACATTTTAATTTAACCTTTAACATTTTAAACTTGAATTTAAATTTTTAAATATTAACAATTAATTTAACATATTTATTTAATAAATTGTTTTTTTTTAAATTCCGGTGGACCGGTCTGGTCTGGTCCCAGTTGGTACTGGGACCGGTAAGGTAAGGTTAGTTTTTTCCGGTACTACCGGTTCCGGGAAAAAACCACCCCTGCCTTATCGGTTCCGGTCCCGGTACTAATCAATGCCAGTCCGGTGTTACCGGTTCCGGTGCCGCTGCCAGCGTTAACGGGCAGCTACATGGCCCGTCTGACGCTACACGGGTCATGTCAAGGACCATGTGATAACACTTAAAAAAATTCCACACGAAAAAATTACGAGACGGTAATTTCATACTTTGAAAAGATTTTATAGGTTAGCCACACGGAGGGGCCCATGGCCCGTGAAACACCACACGGATCGTGTGGGTGGCCGTGGGCCCTCACTTGGTCCTAAATCCTCTATCGTATTCCACTTCGTCGAAATCTTGGCCAAGTGACCTCCACGGGAGGCCACACGGTCCGTGTGGCTTCACACGACCCATGTGGGCCTTCCATGGTGCGATGTCCGGAAAGTTTTTTTCTTGGGATGGTACTAAGTGGTCTGGTAAAGCCGCTCAAAAATCATGGTCCTTACATTATTGAAGACTGATTCAAAGTATGACTTGGTCAAATTTAATTTGTTAGTAGTTTCCTTTTTTCTTGGGTTGTTAGCAGTCATGTTGTAGTATTTTTCTTTTTCCAGTTTAGTGATAGTTGTTGCTTAGTTAGTGGAGTAGTGGTTAACTTAGTGGTTTGTTTATTTGTAAGTCTATGTGACGGTTGTACTTTCCTTTAATGAAATTCACATAAAAGCTAAGTTTCAACAAACTTTTAAACCTCTATTTTTTTGAGTTGTTTGCAATTTCTTTCTAATATCTTTGGTATCAGACCATGGCAAGTAGCAGCTACAACCACTAATTCCTATCTTCAGGGGAGAAAGCTATAAATTTTAGAGTATCCGTATGAAAACTATACTCAAATCCCAAAATCTTTCAGATTCGATAGATAGTGGATTTGCATATCCTGGCGAAAGAGATAGACTGCGAAACAACAAGCAAAAAGATGTTAAGGCATTGATGTTTATCCAGCACGTTGTCCATGGTAATGTCTTTTCATGGATTGTAGCAGCAACCACATCAAAGCAAGATTGGTCCATTCTATAGAAGGAGTTTCAAGGTGATTCAAAGGCCATTGTGGTAAGATAGTAGTCACTTCGATGTGACTTTAAAACCTTGATGATGAAAAATAGAGAATCTATTTCTGATTTTTGTCTAGAAAAGTGGCAATTGTCAACAAAATGCAATCTTTTGGCGAAACAATTACTGACTAGACTATTGTGAAAAAGGTACTGCATAGCTTGACTCCAAAATTTGATCCTGTAGTTGCTATTACAAAAGAATCCAAGGATTTTTCAATATTCTCCTTTAATGAACTAATGGGATCTCTTCAAGCTCACGAGGCAAGACTCAATCAATTTACTGAAAAGAATGCAGAGAAAGCATTCCAAATGAAGGACAAAGCAACTAAGTATGGAGAAAATAATGGTCAGCAACCAGAGGTCAAGAAAGAAGAGAATTCCGTGAAGGTCGAGGTCTATGTTATGAAAAAGGCAAAGGAAGGAATGATGGGCACAAGCAGTCCAATGAGCAAATGAAGAAGAGAATTATCTCTTATGGCTTGCTATGATACATACCATAAGCCAAGTGTGATTTATGGTTTGTAGATAGTGGTTGTTCAAATCATATGACATGTGCTAAATCTTTGTTCAAGGATCTTGATGAGAAGTAAAATAAAATGGTGCAGCTTGGCAACACAAAAGAGATGTCGATTGAAGGAAAAGGCATTGGGAGTGTTGACACTAGTCATGACAAAGTAAAAATGCTACATAAGTCCAATTTGTACATGATTTAGGATACAATTTGTTGAGTGTTGGATAACTAATTACTTATGGGCATTCTCTTTGATTTGATGACAATGCTTGAGTTATTACAAATAAAAAGTCCGGCAAAAAGTTTCGCATCACCATGACACCAAACAAGATGTTTCCGCTGAATGTTTCCAATATAAAAACTTTTGCCCTAGCTTCCAGTGCAAAGGATGACTCAAAGTTGTGGCATTTGAGGTATGGTCATCTCAACATAAAGGGCTTGAAATTGCCTGTCACTCCCCGGAAGGGTACCCTAGACATGACCGACACCTAGAGACTATTGCTAGTCCCCAAGCAAATCACTTGGCCTCATCACATCCATTCATTCAATAACTAATCAATTAGCGGAAGACTAAAGATAGTAGATGGTTGGAAGTATTAACATAAGTATAAGTAAAATAAGCTAGTCGGAAAGAAGCTAGCTCAACATAATATCCAAAACAAAACTCAACTCTAATCTATGAAGCCTCTATCACTATCAAGTGGTGCCAATGAAAAACCCATGGCTATCTCAACTCAAAAATGAAGTTAGGCTAAAGTATGACTCTAAAGCTAGATGAAAATAAATAAGGTTCCTCCGGAGTAAAGGAGGCTCGTCAACTCTACTAATTATGATAGATCCTCAACGATGTGCTTGTTGACGACCTCTAATACCTACCTCTTCATCATAAAATAATGCAGTCCAAAGGAGAAGTCAGTACGTGGAATATACGAGTATGTAAAATGGCTGAATGAAACATATAAAGGTAGAATAATATAGAAATAATATCATCTCAGAAGATAATCAAAATGTTAGATGTCTATCTAAAGCAAGAATAAAGAGTAGACAAATGACCCATCAATACCAATAAAACCTCATCAATCAACTCAACTCAACTCAGAGTATAGCAGTGTGTGACCTATTTGGGAGTTTCTCTTATCCGACAACAATCACTTATGATCCAGTGATTGTACAACAATCCTGCTGATGTTGCCACAACCGTTCCATACTTTCCATGTAAAGAACAAGTAGAGTCCATAATGGAAATCCATAATGGAAACAGCCTCAAAAGTCCTCTATTGCTTTCAGGGACTTCTCCTCAAGAGGGAACCATTGTTATGATGGTTCAATCCTCACCTACACTTGGTGACATAGTTAATGAGTGCGAGTGGGACTCACTCTTACTCATTTTGGTGCTCGATACTCTTTCCAAGACTCAATGCTCATAAGACTCCTCACCTCCACAGCTCATCTCAATAGGTCTCATAGAGACCCTCATTAGCTTAATTAGTCTCATCAACTCAAACTTTGAAGTCCTCTATTACATTCAGGGATTTCAACTCATCTCAAATAACTCAATTCTCATTTAAGAACTCAAGAACTCAAATCATCATTAAGAAAAAGTTGATTAGACAAAACTCTAGAATTCAATTATGAATACTCATGGAATCATCAAGCTCAATTAACTCAACCTCATACTCATATCAAAACCACAAATAACATACTCAAGTCAAGGCTCTAGACTTAATTCCTAGGTGTAACACTTGGAAAAATTACCAAAATACCCCTAGAGGAGAGATGTGTGCATAACGCATCTTTCCCATGCTTCGATGGAAAATTCGAGGTGATGTGATAAACATGAAAAATTGAGTGGAAAAACAGTCTTGGTTGATTTTTAGAGAAACCAGATTAAAAGATAGTTTTTTTATGCGAAAACAAAAAATAGTGATAATATGTGATCGCGGACATGATTTATTTTCTTTGAATTTTTTCGACGGAATTGGAAAATTCATTCGAAAAATTTCTGGGAAAAAATACACTGAGCCGCAACTAGTCCACGTCATGGACTCGCTTTTCCGAACTGAAATATTTTTCTTAATTTCATGAGGGGCATTGTAGACATTTCCCAACCCCTCCTAAACTCAAAACTCAATCAAAATAGATTGTTTTGCACATAAAAAAGATTTGAAACCCCATTCTAAGTCATTTAATGAGATATTGTATAAACCCTATATGTTAACTTTTGAAAGCATGCATGAATAAACTTAGGGATTGAGTCTAGAGCCTTGATTTGAGAATGTTGATTATGATGTGAGCATGATAATGAGTTGATAGAACTTGATGGTCCATGAGTAGTCATAAATAAACTCTAATGACTTGTCTTATCGATTGCTCCCTAATAATTGATCTAAGCCTTGAGCTATTGATTGAGAGTTGAATTGTTGAGATGATGAGAGCCTCTATGAGATTGGTTGAATGATAAGTGCCTCCACGAAGCTGATTGAGATGATTCGATTGAGATGGATGAGTTTTATGAGCATTGAGTCTTGGGAGGAGTATCGAGCACTGAAATGGGTAAGAGCAAAACCAACTCGCACTCATTAACTATGTTGTCAAGCATAGGTGAGGATTATAACTATTACATTAGATTGAGGTTCCCTCTTGATAGAGTCCCTGAAACGATAGAGTACTTGTTAATAGTTGCATCCCTAGTGGATTTGATTCATTTTCTACCTGGCAAGTATAGAACGGTCGTGGCAACACCAAAAAGATGTTGTACAATCATTAGCTCATAAGTGATTGATGTTGGATAAGAGAAACTCCCAGCAAGTTCCCACATTGAGTACTCTGAGTCGAGATGAGTTTAGTTGAGTTCCATTGAGTTGAGCCTAATTTGATTAATGAGGTTGATTGGTTGATGGGTCACTTTTCCACTCTTTATTCTTGCTTTAGATAGATATTGACATTATGATTTGGTTATTATTCTGAGTTAATGTTATTTCTATATTATTCTACTTATTTCTGTTACATTAGGCTATTTTACATATCGTACATTCCACGTACTGATGCCACTCGGCACTGCATCATTTCATAATGTAGATACAGGTATATTAGAGATTGTCAACAAGCACATCATTGTGGATCTGAGCAGTTCAACTGATTTGATGAGCCTCCCTTACTTCGAAGGATTCATTACATTTGTTTCATCTTGCTTAATAGAGTTGGATATTGAGTTAGCTTATTTTGATTTGAGGTAGGCATGGGTCTGTCATTGGCACCGCTTGATAGTGATAGAGGCTTCATAGACTAGAGTCAAATTTTGATGCTAAGACTTGTTGAGCTAGTTTCTTTATACTAGCCTTTTATTTGATATGTTATTTGAGACTAAACGTGCCCATTACTTTCGTTTGTCTTCCGCTGATTGATAGAGTTTTTGATTGAATGAATGTGATAAGACCAAGTTGTTCACTTGGGGACTAGCAATAGTCTCTGAGTGGCGGCCACGTCTAGGCTACCCTCCTGGAGTGTGACAAACTTGGTATCAGAGCAAGATTTCAAGAGTCTTAGGAAGTCTATGAAGTTGTGTCTAATAAAGTCTTTATTATTGGTGTGAAGAGCTCCATATCCATAATAGGGAGGCTATAGCACATTAGGAATTGTTTCACTTCTTTCATGTTTTAAATCGTGTGATAGAGTTATACTCTATGAAAGGTTCTCTTATTACTCATGCTCTATGCGTTGTAGAGTTGAGACCATGCCTACCAGAGGAGCCGTCAGAGGTAGAGGACGTCCCACAAGGCAAAAATGTTAACCCACCCAAGCCTCAAGGACATAAGGAGCCTGTCGACCCAGTTGTCCCTGTTGAGCAGTCCCCATAAGCTGAGGTTTCTAATGTTATACTTCGCCATGCTATTCAAACTCTAGCCCAAGTTGTCACAGCATCCGCTGCAAGACAAGGAGTAGGCAGACAAGATGCACAGGACATCTAAACTCAGGTGTTCTTGAGGATGAATCTGCCTGAGTTCACAGGGTCTGTATCCACTTAGGATCCTGAAAACTATGTGGAGGAGGTTCAGAAAGTGTTCTAAGTGATGCATGTGGCAGATGCTGACAGAGTTAAACTGGCTGCTTACCAACTCAAGGTTGTGGCCAGACTATGGTTTGACCAATGGAAGAAGGGTAGAGGAGAGGATGCCCCATTGCTAACTTGGGCAGCATTCAAGGAAGCTTTCTTGGGGCATTTCTTTCCAAGAGAATGGAGGAAGGCCAAGGTAAGAGAGTTCTTAAATCTAAAATAGGGCTCTATGACTGTGCAAGAGTATGGGCTTAAGTTCACTCAATTATCTTGATATACTCCGGATATGGTTGTTGACATGAGGGGGAGAATAGGGATGTATGTTGATGGGTTGAACAGAGGGCCAAAGAGAGATGGGAGGGGAGTGATGTTTGTGAGTGATATGGACATTCGGAGATTGATGACATTTATGCAAAAAGCTAATGAGGAGAGACAATATGATAGAGATGAGTTCAGAAGTAAGAAGGCTAAAACATCTAACCATGAAGTTGGAAAGAGGGGGAATGGTAACAGATTTCCATCAAGGCTAACACCATCATCTTCTAGTACACCTGCACCCAGAATCAGGAATGATCAAAGGTCCCAGAATGTTGGAGCCCATGGATCTCAGTCACAAGCTAGTGTGGCTTAAGGTTCACAAGGTAAACCACCATCTCGTAAGTGTGGCAAACTACACTTGGGGAAATGTCGTGAGGGGCGTGATGTATGCTATAAGTATGGCCAAGTGGGTCACTACCACAGAGAGTATCCAAAGTGAGCTGACCGGGCTCAATCTTCTACACCAGCCCCCGCCAGCTAGAGGAACCAAGAGAGGTACTATGTCTGATGTGAGTGGAGCTACAAACTGTTTGTATGCCATGGGTAGTTGCCAAGATCAGAAGAACTCCCTAGATGTTGTGACAGATATGATTTGAGTCTTTTCTCTTGATTGTTATGTTTTGATGGATCCTGGTGCCACATTATCATTTGTAACTCCTTATGTAGCTAGTAGATTTGATAGAACCCTTAAGAGTCTCCTTGAACACTTTGATGTTTCTACTCCAGTGGGTGAGTCTATTCGAGCTGAGAGAGTCTATAAAGCTTGTGTAGTGTCCATCCATCATAGGGATACTATTATTGATTTGGTTGAGTTGGAGATGATTGATTTTGATGTGATCCTTGGAGTTGATTGGCTTCACTCCTGCTATGCCTCCATTGATTATAGAGCCCAAATCGTTAAGTTCCAAATCCCGAATGATCCAATTCTAGAGTGGAATGGTGATTCTGTTGCACCTAAGAGGAAGTTTATCTCATACCTTAGGGCCATAAAGCTAATTTCTAAAGGTTGTATTATCACGTCGTACGAGTTAAATCCAATGATATTGAGTCTCCTACTCTTAAGTCTGTCCCGATTGTGAATGAGTTTCCTCAAGTGTTTCTTGAGAATCTGCCTGGAGTCCCTACTAATAGGGATATTGACTTTGGGATTGATATTTTCCTGATACCCATCCTATCTCAATTCCACCTTATAGGATATCCCCCCCCCAAGTTGAAAGAGTTGAAAGAGCAATTGAAAGGTCTGTTAGAGAAGGAATTTATAAGGCTGAGTGTTTCTCCTTGGGGTGCCCCTGTCCTACTTGTGAGAAAGAAAGTGGGCCTCTTAGAATGTGTACTGATTATAGGCAACTGAACAAGATCACAATGAAGAATAAATATCCTCTCCAAAGGATAGATGATCTGTTTGACCTACTTTAGGGTGCCTCTTGTTACTCAAAGATAGACCTCAGATCTTGCTACCATCAGTTGAAACTAAGGGAATGTGATGTCCCAAAGACAACCATTAGGACTAGATATGGCCATTTTGAGTTCTTAGTCATGTCCTTTGGATTGACTAATACACTTGCAGCCTTTATGGACTTGATGAATAAGGTATTCAGACAATATCTTGATATGTTTGTGATTGTGTTCATTGATGACATTTAGGTGCATTCTAGAGATGAGGAAGAGCACGCCATTCACCTTGGAGTTGTCCTCCAAAAACTTAAGGACCATGATTTGTATACGAAATTCTCAAAATATGAAATTATGGCTTAAGTCAGTGGCTTTCCTAGGCTATGTTGTCTTTGGTGATGGTATTCGAGTAGATGCCAAAAGATTGAAACAGTTAAGAACTGGCCCACAACAACCACTCCAACTGATATAAGGAGCTTCTTGGGGTTGACAGGCTACTACCGCATATTTGTTGATGGATTTTCTTCTCTATCTGCACCATTCACTAAATTGACTCAGAAAAAGGTCAAGTTTCAGTGGTCCGACAAATGTGAGAAGAGTTTGTAGGAGTTGAAGACAAGATTGTCTACTGCACCATTTCTAACCTTGCCCGATAGGATAAAGTACTTGTAATCTATTGTGATTTTTCAAGAGTTGGATTGGGATGTGTGCAGATGATGAGAGGGAAAGTGATAGCCTATGCTTCCAAACAACTTAAGGTTCATGAGAGGAACTTTCTGACCCATGATCTTGAGTCGGTAGCAGTGGTGTTTGCACTTAAAATTTGGTGTCATTACTTGTATAGAGTGCATGTGGATATGTTCAACGATCACAAAATCTTGCAGTACGTCTTCAGTTAGAAAGAGCTCAACCTGCGACAGAGGAGATGGTTGGATTGCTCAAGGATTATGACATGAGGATTCTATACCATCCAGGTAAATTTAACATTATTGCTGACGCTCTTAACAAGTTATCAATGGGTAGTGTGTCACCACCCGGACCTAGGGTCTAGGAGTGACTTGGCGAATGGGAACCTGAGAGTCCCCAAACAAGCCTCAAAGTATCCAAATTCACATCATCAGTTTGGAAGCGTATTCAAATGATAATCACATAATTCTAAGAGAAGGGAAAGTAGGACTCACACTATGGGGACAATTCAGGACTTAGGATCTTTCACATCTTATCATGAAATCAAGTCATAAGACTCATAGCCAAAACACATAGCGATATTCAATAGGTCACCAAGCCATAACATAATCCCCAATCATAACACTTAGCATATAAACATGAAGGAGTTTACAAGATTTCCAACAATGCCTCTACACATATGATATAGGTCGGGGGCTAAGACATATCCCGAGCTCACCCTCAAATATAATAAAAATAAGTAAAACACCATAGGTAGAGGAATGGTGGCTTGTCCTTAAAAGATAGGACTCACCATAACAAGGAAAAAACTTGAGATCCGAGCTAACCGTCGTGCGGTGGATTAATGTACTCCTCGGTCCCAACATGGTTAGATCATGTAGACAAAAGTATGCGTTAGTACATTTGAATGTACTAAGCATGTGGGCATGCAATGCATATGACTTATCAAACCTGCATTTCAATGTTAGATGATAAGGGCAACTAATATAAAAAGAATCATATATCCAAAGAAGAGTTGAATACAATATGCCATGAAATTTACAGTGCATGAAAATACAATAATGCTCATATATAGTGGGGATGTGACCTCAACCGACATAAGTAAGACCAAGAGAGCTATTACTTGGAATCTCGATGAAATTCCCTCACTGGTAAAGAGGTGGTCTACTTGCCAAAGGTAAATCATACTTCAATTTACGAGCATTCGCATTTCATATGAAACAACCTTCCTTTAAGGCATCCCCATTTCGGATAGGATTTTCACATAACCTATGCTAGGCACATAGTTCAAGGAAGAGAGAGAACACTCAATCCATCGGTGCTAAGTCAGTATCTCACAAGAATACATATACATATATATATACATGCTTTCAAAGAGGAAATAGTCATTTCCAAATCATTTCAATGCAATCTTAGGCTTATAAACCAAACATCATTCATAATAATTCACACTTTGGCTCAAATGCCAAATCATAGCTTGTAGTCATAATACTCATGTATAGGAATAGCTCATTCAAATATGCAAGATGGTGTAAGGACCCAAAATACTCAGAGTCATAACCATAGACATTTATATGATCACATTTTTGTCATAACCATAACCATATCAAAATCATTTCATAAAACATAATTAGGCTTGAGCCACTTCATAATTTCTATAAAATCAAATGTTCATGAATGCATATGTCATGAATGATGTGGGAATAACATTGGTAATTAAGACACCATTCGTAATTGAGATTCAAACTTAAATCAATAATTCATTATGAAATTTAAGTAAAACATAAGGAAAAGTCACATTTAAATCATGGTATAGATCATCCATATACAAATCAAGCTTTAAAGGGGACATGCACACTCATAATTTCATAACTTCAACGTAAACCATCATATTAGGGTATAAATCAACTTAAAATCATCAACAAAGCACAACCCATTCATAAATTGAATCTAATAAATCATAATATTGGAAACTCATATTTAAAGTAAGCGAAATTCCATGAAAATCAATTGAAAAGAATTTGGGTCTTCTTGGTTGAAAGGGACAAAGAATCAATCCCACATACCTTAACAAAAGAAAGCCCCAAGAGAATTTGAAAAAGAAATGAGTTTCTTTGCTTCCCAAGTCGAAAATCCACAAGAGTTCCTCTGAAAGGGGTTTGAGAGAATTCAAATGTGAGGAGTGATTTTGAGTATTAGGAATAGGGTTTAAGTCATTGGGGAGTCCTTAGATAGCATAGGAAGTCCTAAAAGACCATAGGATAAACCGAATTACGAAAATGCCATTAATGAAACGAATGAAAAAATTAGCCAATATCACTTCAAGGAAGGGTTCATGGGTCATGTGACATTAGACAGTCCATGTACAGTGCCTGTGAACTAACACTTAGACAAATGATTGCTTGACACAGTGGTCCGGAACCATAATCCAAAACTTGATAATTATTTATGAAAAGTTAGCCACGTGGATGGGCCATATGGCCTGTGTGAAGGTACACGGGTCGTGTAGGTGCCCGTATCCCCATACTTGGGAAATATTCTCACGACAAGTTACAAGATGGTGATTATACTTAGAAAAAATTTCATTCCGAAAGCTATACGATTGGCCATACATCTCGTGAAGGTGGCTGTGTGACCACACTTTGATCCAATCATGGGTATTCCAAGCTTAAGGCCATCGCACAGCCCTCCACACGGTCCATGAAGTGCCACACAGCCCGTGTGGGGTCCAAGTGTGATGTGCCTTAGCCTGAAACACCACGTGAAGGCCACACATCCAAAATTCAGGCCAAAATCACTCCACTGGAGGCCACACAGGTCGTGTGAACTTACATAGACTGTGTAGTCTCCCTTGAGGTGACACTTGGTCCAAATCTTTCCAAAAATGACATTTCAAGCTCCGATGAAGTTTTACAATGTCCAGCTCATTACATCATCTCCCCTTTGGCAACATTTGTCCCCAAATGTGCAAGAACAAGGCTTGAACTTGACTTAGAACATGAAACTTCCAAACATAAGATACAATGCATACCATTTGAAAATCATAAAGTCATTAACACTCATGTCGAAACATATTTAAATCATTCAAAACATCATAAAAATCTTTTTAATGCACATGCAAGTATGTCATACCATAAGACTCAAGAACGAAAGAATTAGGACCACTTAGAAAAGAAAGAACCTAATACCTTAGGCTTGAGTAGATTGGAATAGTATGGGGATATCGTTTCATCATGTCCAACTCTGCCTCCCATGTAGCACTCTCCACGTGTTGATTTCTCAAAAGTAACTTCACCAAAGCTACATCCTTGTTACGAAGCCATTTCACTGGTCTATCAAAATTCTCCACTGGGACTTCCTCATAAGATAAGTTCTTCTCAATCTCAACACCTTCTAAAGGCATAATAGTGCTTGGATCACCAACTAACTTCCTTCACATAGACACATGGAAGACCAGGGGAATGGAACTCAAGTCCGGAGACAACTTCAACCTATAAGCCATGTTCCCAATCTGTTCAACAATCTCATAAGGGCTAACATACCGGGGACTTAGCTTACCCTTCTTACCAAAATGCATCGCACCCTCCATAGGTGTAACCTTCAGATACACCCAATCACTAACATGAAATTCAAGATCCCTCCTCCTGACATCCAAATAGGGCTTTTGGCGACTTTGGGCCGCCTTCAACCTCTCCCTAATCAACTTCACCTTCTTCATAGAC
The DNA here is from genome assembly GCA_029948455.1 of Solanum rostratum. Lineage (NCBI taxonomy): Eukaryota > Viridiplantae > Streptophyta > Magnoliopsida > Solanales > Solanaceae > Solanum > Solanum rostratum. The sequence continues at coordinate 56,389,771 of CM057048.1, forward strand.
ACCAACACTAAATCTGGGACAATCGATGCCATTTCCCCTAACTCAAACCACCCTACTGGTGACTTATATCTCCTCTCATACAAGGCCTCAAACGATGTCATACCAATGCTAGGATGCAAGTTATTATTATAGGAGTCTCGAGAAGGTATTAGCCACTGGTAACCATACTTTCGTAAAAGCACCATTGGGTAGTGGTTCCTCTCCTTCTTCTTGAACCTCGAACAAAAAATCGATCTCACCATCAGCTCGACTAAGAGTTCCGAATTGGAAAAGTAAACTGAACTTTACTTAAGATGAAGGAAGCGAGTGCCGAAAAAAACCACTTTCTTAAGGCTGCCTGGTCCGATATGGGATGAACTTATAATCATGGAATCAACTCGATCATTAGATTATAAGTTCATAACCCTAGTCCATTCCCATTTTGGGCAGAACAGATCTACTAATTTTTTGATTCCAATTAGTAAGAGGAATCTTGAACTAAGAAATAGACAGCTCCGAAGGATTCTTTTTTTTATTCTGGATCGCGAGAGTTATTTCTTTTGATCTCCATCTTTTCACCCGTCATAGGTATTGGTATATACCCCGATTTTGTTCTTTCATTAGCAGTTGACAAGGTCAAAGTTATTCTATCTAATCCAACTGTTTGGAAAACCTAGCCATAGGGTACTGAAGCCATACAACCATACTCCCGTAAGGATGGTGATTGTTCAACATAGCCTTGATAGAGATCGTAGAAATATCCTTTCACTAGTCTCGACGGAGCTCATCCACAAGAAATCTTTTGGCAAACTCTACACAACCAGTAGAGGAACAAAGAGACTTGGCAAAAGATATCTTCACACCAAGCTTTTGAATCATACTGGCGCAACACGCTCATCGGCGGTGAGAACATCATCACCGAGCACAGCATAAGAGAGAAAAGTCTCACTTTCTCTTCTTTCTTTTTGATTTCAGCTTTCTTTTTTTTCAGGGGTCCAGAAGGCTAAAAAGTGGGGGGAGAAGGAAGCCGAACCTCTAATCGACCCGAACATATAAAGAATTCTCGGCGTCGAGAGAGATTTGAGATTCCGTAAGTGACTTAGTTAGTGCTTTCTAAGAAGGGCTTGGAAGACGAAAATGAAATAGGAACAACCGCATTGGTCGTAATAGATCGACCTTCATGCTGGCGAGGTAATCCCATCTAGAACATGGATGGGTAGAGTTTCTTAGATAAAGTATCTAAAAAAAATTGGATTCTATCTCCTCTTTTTTTCTCCTCTCATTCAAACGAATTTGAATACGTAATATATATTTGAAAGGTAAAATTAGTTAATTGTTGAAAGGCTCAAAAGTCAAATCTGAATCTAGGGGGGTTGAAATAGACAAGATTCAGCTAAATCTTGAGATGGAAATTCCGATACATTCTCTTCTATTTGATTACTTATTCTATTCTAAATCACTAAGAAAAAAAATAAAAATAAAGATCTCCTAATTCTATTTATAGAAAAAAAAATAGAAATCTTTAAAGAATTTTTAATTCCAATTAAAGAAGAAATAAGATAAGTAATTAATTTAGAATTCCCGTCTTTAGAGAAATCCGAGTAACTCCTCAACCTGAAGTTCCACCTGAAGAAGCAGGGGCCACGGTAGCTGCCGAATCTTCTACTGGTATATGGATAACAGTATGGACCGATGGACTTACCGGTCTTGATCGTTACAAAGGGCGATGCTACCGCATCGAGCGTGTTGTTGGAGAAAAAGATCAATATATTGCTTATGTAGCTTACGAGATGAAGTCCGTCCCTTAGCCTAGCCTATATCCACAACTGACACAACTCCGTACCTACGCCTTCCGAAAGAAACAGAGGACTTCATTCAGTGACCCCGCGATTGCCCTCTGAATGATCAGAATAAGGTAAAGCTTGAAGATACATTTTGTACTCAATTAATTTCTTAGTCCCACTTGTCGGGTGGGCGCCGGCTGGTTTTTCGACCAGATTCCCCAAAAACACGTACGTGCAGGTCTCCCCGCATGCGGCACATGCCATTCGAGGTACCCAGCCCAGCATTCATTCGCAAATCCTGTAGTGAAATTGAGACTGCTCAACCTCGGAAGCTAATACGCGTGTAGGCAGTGCTGTCTGTCGTACCGTTGACTCTATCTATTTTATGGAATTTTCTTTATTTCATATTCGATTTAGAGTGGAAGGTGGTCATCCCAATTACCCTTGAACTCTAACACACAAGCCCTCAACATATCCTCCAAGATTTGAATTTTCCTCTCGACTTGCCCATCGATTTGAGGTGAAAGGCCGTGCTCAACTTAACCTTAGTACCAAGTCCCTTTTTAAACAACCTCCAAAACTGAGAAGTGATTGGGTACCATGATCCCATATGATAGACCTAGGTACACCATACAACCTCACCAACTTTTGGATGTTTAACCTTGCATAATCTTCGGCACCAAAAGTAGCCTTGATGGTAGAAAAGTTAGCCGGCTTAGTCATCCGATCAATGATAACCCAAATGGAGTCAAATTGTCTTCGAGTTCGAGGCAAATCAACCACAAAGTCCATGTTCACATCTTCCCACTTCCAAGTGGGAATCTCAATGTGTTGAGCCACACTACCAGTTCTTTGGTGCTCTACCTTCACTTGTTGACAACTTCGGCACTCGGATACAAACTTGGATATGTCCTTCTTCATACTATGCCACCAATACACCTCGTTTAAATCCCAAAACATCATACTAGATCCCAGATGAATAGAATAATGAGAGTTGTGAGCTTCACTCATGGTCACCCTTCTAATAACATCCACATCTGGAACACATAGTTGGTCTTGGTACCGAAGTATACCATCGCCCCCTTGGGAGAACACGTCAATCTCCTTTTCAGCGACCAATTTCTTCAATTCAACCAATGATGGATCTAAATCTTGCTTAGCTTTAACATCAACAACCACTAAAGATTCGGCCCCATTTTGAACATAAATATCACCATCATTAGAGTCGGCCAACCTAACACCCAACCTATTTAACCGGTGAATATCCTTTGCCAACTCCCTTTTCTCCTCCCTAACATGAGCCATACTCCCCATAGATAGCCTACTAAGAGCATCGACTATAACATTAGCCTTGTTGGGGTGATATTGAACACTCATGTCGTTGTCCTTTAGGAGTTCCAACCATCTTCTTTGCCTCAAGTTGAGATCCTTTGAGTGAACACATATTGGAAACTCTTATGATTGGTGAAAACATCAACATGTACGCCATACAAGTAGTGTCTCCAAATCTTCAAGGAAAAAACCACCACCGCTAACTCAAGATTATGTGTCGAGTAATTCTGCTCATGCACCTTCAATTGCCTTAATGCGTATACTATTACCTTACCATGTTGCATAAGTACACAACCCAATCCGAACCGTGATGTATCACAACACACCAAAAATCGCTCCAAGCCATTAGGTAAAGTCAAGATAGAAGCTGATGTAAGTCAATCCTTCAAGGTTTGAAAACTTTTCGCGCATTCATCTGACAACACAAACTTAGCCTTCTTTTGGGTCAGTTTAGTCAAGGGAGATGCAATATATGAGAACCTTGCAACGAACCTCCTATAACAGTCGGCCAACCCCAGAAAACTTCGAATATTCGAAGGAGTCAATGGGTCTAGACCAATTCTTCACGGCCTCGATCTTCATTGAATCAACCTTAATACCATCACTGGACACCACATGACCAAGAAAGGCTACTTTACCCAACCAAAACTCACATTACTTGGCATACAACTTCTTCTCCCTCAAGGTTTGTAGAGCCAAGCTCAAATGATCCATGTTATCCTGCTTATTTCGGGATAAATGAGAATATCATCAATGAAGACAACCACAAAATTGTCAAGGAATGGCTTGACCACCCAATTCATAAGATCCATGAACACGGTCGGAGCATTAGTTAAGCCAAACGACATCACTACAAACTCAAAGTGCCCATACCTTATCCGAAAAGCCATCTTAGGAATATCACACTCTCGAACCTTCAGCTGATGATACCCGAAATGGAGGTCAATCTTTGAGAAGTAGGTTAAGTTGATCAAACAAATCATTGATCCTAGGCAACAAATACTTATTTTTAATGGTCACCTTATTCAATTGCCTATAATTGATACACATCCGAAGAGATACATCTTTCTTCCTTACAAATAACACCAGAGCACCCCATGGCGATATACTTGGCCTAATGAAGCCCTTCCCCAACTAGTCTCTCAACTGATCCTTCAACTCTTTCAACTCAGTTGCTGCTATATCATAGGGAGGAATAGAGATAGGTTGAGTATCCGGGATTAGATCGATGCGAAGTCTACTTCCCTTTCGGGAGGAATACTAGGCATGTCTTCGGGGAATACATCTGGAAACTTATTCACCATCGAAACCAAATCAAAATTAGGTGATTCGGACTCTATATCCTTGACCCTCACAATATGACAAATACACCCCTTGGTGATCATCTTCCGGACCTTGGGATAGGAAATAAACCGACCCTTAATAGTGAAGTGACTATCCTTCCATTCAAGAACGGGCTCACTAGGAGGTTGGAACTTGACCTTCCGAGTTCTAAAATCTATAGAAGAATATGATGCATGAAAACAATCCATCCCAAGAATCATATTAAAATCAAACATCTAAAGTTCCACAAGCTCACACGGGAAGACTTTATGCAACATAGAAACAGGACAATCACGATAGACCCTATGTGTAACGACAGATTTACCCATGGGAGCATAAATTGAGAAAGGACCCTTTAAAAGTTTGGGACTCAAACCAAACTTAACAACCAATAGAGGAGTCATAAAAGACAAATTTGCACTGGGTCAAGCAAAACATAAGCATCAAAATCAAAGACTTCTAACATACCAATCACAACATCTGGAACTTCCTCAACCTCCAGAGGAGCATGAAGAGCATAGAATTTGTTATTTCTTGGGGCAACACCTTGGGGAGATCTTTGTTGGCCTTGTCCACCTTCAGCCGCTTGACCATGACCACTATGAACATTCTTAGGACAATCAGCAATCTTGTGTTTCTTATCACCACACCTACAGCAGGCGCCTATATTCTTCCAACAAGCACTCATGTGGGGTTTTCCACACTTGTCACATGGAGGATACCATGATCCAAAACCGATCGGTGCCTTAGGAAGAGGCACTTTAGCATTATCAACCCAAGCACCGAAACCTTGGCCTTGTTGAAAGCGACCAAAACCACCCCGAGAGTCGTAGAAACCCCCCCCCCCCATCAAAATGGGCCCTCTTAGGATTATGTACTCTTTATTCCTTGAGTTTCTCCCCTTTAATCTGCTTGGCATACACTATGAGTCTAGATATATTCATATCTCGTACGAGCATGGTTGTAGGGCATTATTTCATAAGTGAGTTAGAGATGCCAAAAATGAACTTGTGCATCCTTGCATGAGGATCGACCACAAGCATCGATGCATACTTGGAGAGATTAGTGAACTTGAGGGCATAATTCCTCACACTTATACCCCCTTGCTTGAGGTTGATAAATTCATTCATCTTTGGCCTCCCTAAGCTCAAGTGGAAATAAACGATCCAGGAAGGCAAGCTTAAACTCCTCCAATTAACAGCATTACCATAAACCCTCTCCATAGACTATTAGGTGTACCACACCTGAACCACATATTTCAACTGATTGGCAGCCAATTCAGCCTTCTTCTCAGCAGTGACAACCATAACGTTTAACACCTTGGTGAGCTCATCAATGAACTCCTAAGACTCCTCATCAGCCTTTGACCAATAAAACTCAGGAGGATACATCTAGGTGAAATCCCTCACCCTAGAAGCCGGAGTGGGATCCCATGGAAGATTAGCCTACCCAGTTTGAATATGTCACCAACTAGGTAAGCACAGAAAAGGTCGTATGAAATTTATCATTAGAGATAGGCTCATCCATACGCCCTTGAGGTGCTTGGCCCTCATTAGCCAAGGCCGGTCTTAGTAGGTGGGGTCTTCCTTGAGGCTTCTTTTGAAATGGAGGAACGACGCCATCAAGATAAGGAAACCAAATAATTGAAACATAGCATGACATAAGGCATGATGAAGTGAGACAATTCCCTGAACGTCTTCGTAGCCTCCCACTCATACGCATGGTGCACTTCACACCTATGAATAGGACTCTACTTGACGTGGCATGTTAGACTCCGAGGATCATTTACAAACCTAGTGCTCTGATACAATCTCTGTCACAACCTGGACCTAGGGTCTAGGAGTCACATGGCGAAAGAGAACCCAAAAGTCCCCAAACAGGCCTCAAAGTTTTCGAATTCACATCATCAGTTCAGAAGCGTATTCAAATGATATGCACATAATTCTAAGGTACAGGAAAGTAGGACTCGCACTATGGGGACAATTCAGGACTTAGGATCGTTCACATCTTATTATGCAATCAAGTCATAAGACTCATTGCCAAAACACATAATGATATTCAATAGGTAACAAGCCATAACATAATCCCTAATCATAACACTTAGCATATAAACGTAAAGGAGTTTACAAGATGTCAACAATGCCTCTAAATACGATAGGTCGGGGGTCAAGACATACCCCGGGCTCACCCTCAAAGAGAATAAAAACAAGTAAAACACCATAGGTGGAGGAATGGTGTCTTGTCCTTGAAAGATAAGACTCACCACAACAAGCAAAAACTTGAGAACCGAGCTAAACGTCGTGTTGTGGATAACTGTACTCCTTAGTTCCTACATAGTGAGATTATGTAAGCAAAAATATGTGTTAGTACATTTGAATGTACTAAGTGTACGGGCATGCAATGCATAGGGCACCTAATATAGAAAGAATCATATATCCAAAGAAAAGTTGTATATAATATGCCATGAAATTCATAATGCATGAAAATGAAATAATGCTCATATATAGTGGGGATATGACCTCAACCGACATGAGCAAGACCAATTGAGCTATTAATTGGAATCACAATGAAATCCCCTCACTGATAAAGAGGTGGTCTGCTTGCTAGAGGTAAATCATACTTCACCTTACGGGCATCCCCATTTCGTATGAAGCAACCTTCCTTACACGTCCCCATTTCGGATAGGATTTTCACTTATAACATATCATATCATATCATACTTCACCTTACGGGTATCCCTATTTCATATGAAGCAACCTTCCTTATGGGTATCCCCATTTCAGATAGGATTTTCACATAACCTATATTAGGTACATAGTTCAAGGAAAGTGTGAGAACCCCCAATCTATTGGTGCTAAGTTGGCATCCCACAAGAATACATATACGTATATATATATATATATATATATATATATATACATACATGTTTTCAAAGAGGCAATAGTCATTTATTTCCAAATCATTTCAATGCAATCTTAGGCTTAGAAGCCAAACATCATTCATAATAATTCATACTTAGGCTCAAATGTCATATCATAGCTTTTAGTCAGAATACTCATGTATAGGAATAGCTCATTCAAATATACAAGATGGTGCAAGCACCCAAAATGCTTAAAGAGCCATAACCATAGACATTTATGTGATCACATTCTTGTCATAATCATAACCTTATCAAAATTATTTCATAAAATATAATTAGGCTTAACCCACTTCATAATTTTCATAAAATTAAATGTTCATGAATGTAAATGCCATGAATGATGTGGAAATAGTATGCGTAATTTAGTTTCAAACTTAAATCAACAATACATTATGAAATTTAAGCAAAACATAAGTAAAATTCACATTTAAATCATAGTATAGATTATCCATGCAGAGATCAAGCTTTAAAGGGGACATGCAACTTATAACTTCATAACTTCAATGCAGACCATCATATTAGGGTTTAAATCAACTTAAAATCATTAATAAAGCGTAGGTCATTCATCAATTGAATCCAATAAATCATAATATTGAAAACTCATATTTAAAGTAAGCAAAATTCTATGAAAACCAATTGAAAAGAATTTGGATCTTCTTGTTTGAAAGAGATCAAGAATCAATCCCACTTACCTTGACAAAATGAAGAAAACCCCAAGAGAATTTGAAGAACAAATAAATTTCCTTGTTTCCCAAGTTGAAAATCCACAGAAGTTCCTTTTAGAGGGGCTTAACAGAATTCAAATATGAGGAGTGATTTTGAGTATTAGGAATAGGGTTTAAGTCAATAAGGAGTCCTTATATATCATAGGAAGTCCTAAAAGACCATTAGGATAAATTGAATATACGAAAATGCCATTAATGAAACAGATGGAAAATTGGGCGACACCACTTCAAAGAAGGGTTCATGGGTCATGTGACACGACACGGTCTGTGTATAGTGCCTATGAACAAACACATAGAAAATTATTGCTTCACAGAGGTTCGAAACCATAATCCAACACTTAGAATATTTTTATCCAACACTTAGAATAATGTTTGACAAAACGTTAGCCACATGGATGGGCCACACATCCCGCGTGCAACTACACGGGTCGTGTAGGTGCTCGAATCCCCATACTTGGGGAATATTATTATGAACAGTTACGAGATGGTGATTTATACTTAGAAAAAAATTTATTCTGGAAGTTGTACGGTTGGTGATACAGCCCGTGAACCTTCACACAGTCCATGAAGGTGGAAAGTTACCACACTTTGCTCCAATTGTGGGTTTTCCAAGCTCAAGGCCATCACACGGCCCTCCACACGGTCCGTGAAGTGTCACACAACCCGTGTGGGGTCTAAGTGTGATGTGCCTTAGCTCGAAACTCCATGCCAAAGCCATGCATCTAATATTAAGGCCAAGGGTCACTCTAATAGAGGCCAAACGGGTCATGTGACCTCACACGGACCATGTCGTCTCCCTTGAGGTGACACTTGGTCCAAATTATGCCAAAAATAACATTTTCAAGCTTCGATGAAGTTGTACAATGTCCGGTCATTACATAGCATAGTTCGTGTTGAGGAAGGAAAGAAGAAGCTAGCTAAGGAAGTGCATCGATTGGCTTGATTGGGAGTTTGACTTAAGGAGAATGATGAGGGAGGAGTTATTGTTCAGAACGGGTCTATTTCATCTTTAGTGGCAGAGGTCAAAGAAAAGCAAGATCGCGATCCTGTCATACTTTAATTTAAGGAGGCTGTCCACAAACAGAAAATGATGGTCTTCTCTAAAGGGAGAGATGGAGTGTTGAGATACCAAAGTAGATTGTGCATTCCAGATTGTTAGATTTGCACACCCTATGAATTTTTCTAATCGAAGGAACAGGTTTGTAGACGTGTTTCAATGAAGCAGAAGTAAACAAGAATGCAGTCATTTTATGTGGGAACACCCGACTCACAAAAGGTGAAAAACCACGACCTGTACCTCTACAGGATTTTCTCCCAACTTCACTAAATCAATATAAGCCTTCAACAAATGATTACAAATCCTAGTAATCTAAGACTTCAACTCAACTTCACCAACTTATAAACTCCACATAAACCTCCCTAGGCTTATGTTCCCAGTGTCTTCGAGTTGCCCTCAACTTGAAGACTAAAACAAGCTCTCAGTTTATAAGTTACTGAGATGTGACCAATTGCTTAATATCTAGAAGGAAAAAAACAGACTCTTTTACTATGAGACACACTAGACCTTAACAACCTAGCTATTCCCTTTTAGCGATAGCTTTGCTGCTGAAATCCTTTTGCTTTTTGTAATTCCTTGCTTTGCCAGTGTGCTGAAATCCTTTTCATCATTGTCTTGAAGAGTTTATTTGCTATTTTGCTCTACAGCTATATTCTCGCAGAAAAATTCTTCAACACATGAAACTCCTATATTTTTGTATCATTTTTATTTAGAGTTTTATTTCTTTTAGAGTCCTTGTTCTCGCCAACTCTGCATTCTTTGTGACTGCTGAACCATCTTCCTACTTATGCACTTGTACACCTTATCTTCAGGAGCTTTTATCCATTTCTCTTCTTGTGATGTTGTGCAGCTTTCTAGGGAGACAGTATACTAAAGAACCTGGTAGACCAATATGTTTCATTGTCTTTTGTCTATCATCAAAATTCTATTTTTTCCCAACGTAGATGTTGATAGTGTTCGAGATAGGATTATGGTGGAAACCCATAGTTCTAGATATTCTATTCATCCTATCATCACTAAGATGTACCACGACTTGAGAGAAGTCCATTGGTGGAGTGGAATAAAGAGGAATATTTTTGAGTTCATTTCAAGGTGCCCAAATTGTCAGAAAGTTAAAGTTGAGCATCAAAGGTCATGTGGATTGGCCCAGAATTTTGATATCCCTAAGTGGAAGTGGGAGATGATCAACATGGTCTTCAGTATGATTTTACGAAGGTCTTGAAAGCAACATGATCCAATTTGGTGATTGTGGATAGGATGACCAAATCGGCTCACGTCTTAGCAGTTAAGACAACCAACACTGGAGAGGAGTATGCCAAGTTGTACATGCAGGAGATTATGAGGTTGCATAGAGTTCCCTTGTCCATCATCTCAGACAGAGGAACTCAATTCACCTCCCAATTTTGGAGATGTTTCCAGAAAGGATAGGTACTAAAGTGAATATGAGTACAACCTTTCATCCATAAACTGATGGCCAGGTGTACAATTTAGATATTAGAGGATATATTGAGAGCCTGTGTTCTTGATTTCAAAGGAAATTGGGATGATCACTTACCATTGATTGAATTTGCATATAACAATAATTATCATGCGAGCATTCAAATGGATGCTTATGAAGCTTTGTACGGGAGGAGATGTAGATCACCAATTGGGTGGTTCGAGGTTGGGAAAGTAGAGTTGATTGGGCCTGACCTTGTCTATCAATCAATGGAGAAGGTTAAGGTTGTTAAAGAGAGGTGGAAGACTACATAGAGTCGCCAGAAATCTTATACTGATGTGAGGAGAAGAGACTTAGAGCTCGAGGTAAATGATTGGGTGTACTTGAAAGTGTCACCTATGAAGGGTTTCATGCGATTTGGGAAGAAGGAGAAATTGATTCCTTATAATATTGGTCCCTATTAGATTGTAAAGAGGATTGGGAAGGTTGCTTATGAGTTGGAGTTGCCTTCAGAGTTAGACGCAATTCATCCTTTATTCCACATTTTGATGTTGAAGAAGTGCTTGGGAGACCTGCCTTGGTGATCCCTATTGAGAGTATCGAAGTGAAGCATAGCTTGTCCTACAAAGAGATTCCTTTTTGAATCCTTGATCATGATCGTCAGGTTCGCAAGTTTAGAACCAAAGATATCACCTCAATCAAAGTCTTATGGAGAAATCAATTCGTTGAGGAAGCCACATGAGGAAGAGATGAGAGCCAAATATCCGCACCTATGTGTGACCAATGATAAGAATGTTAAAGGTAATTTCCCTACCCTTAACTTAAATTGATTGATCTATTCTTGAGTTGATGTGTCTATTCTTAAGTCTGGATAGAGATTGTTGAGATCGATGAAGAGTCGAAAGTTTGATTGATGTGAGTATTGAGATGAGTCTTGAGTCTATTTGTTCCTTGATATCCACTTTTACTCATCATTCGAGGACGAATTATCCCAAGGGGAAGATGATGTAACACCCGATAAAATTATCAAAATACCCCTAGAGGACAGATGTATGCATAATGCGTCATCCGATGCTCCCATGGCAAATTCAAGGATGGATATGCGATGAGCATAAAAGATTAAGTGGGAAAATGGTCTTAGTTGATTTTTAGAGCAGCCGAATCAAAAGATAATCTTTTTGATCAAAAATGAAAAATAGTGATAGTATGCAATAGAGGCGTGATGCGCCCCTGTCGCGAAATTGACTTATTTTTTTAAAAGAATTTTGACGGGATTGGAAAACTTATTCGGAAAATTTCCAGGAAAAGATAAGCTAAGGCGCAATAGGTCTGCGTCGCAGACCCACTTTCCCGAACTGAAATGTTTTTCTTAATTTTGTGAGGGGCATTTTAGAAATTTCTCAACCCCTCCTGAACTCAAACCATGATCAAAATAGGTCATTTTGAATGTAAAAAGGGTTTTAAACTCCATTATAAGTCCTTTCTAAGTTTTTGAAAAAGCTAGGGCTTGAGAGAAGAGAGGAGGAGCTTAAGATTGAAGAGTTCAAGGGCGAATATTGGATATTGATTGTTGAAAGCTTCACATCAGGTATGTAAGGCTAAACGAAAGCATGGGACTGCTCTCCCATGTGCCCCATAGATGATAATAGAAGATTTGAAAGTCCATGAGTCTCCATTCATGTTTCTTGAAAGTATTATCTTGATGAATTTCCTGAAAATTATATTAATTACATGTATCTTTATATGTTGATGATCATCATAAACTTGTCATTTTGAATTGAATACTTTTCATAAGATAATGTATAAACCCTACATATTAACTTTTGAAAGCATGCATGAATGAACTTAGGGATTGAGTCTAGGACCTTGATTTGAGAAGGTTAATTGTGATGGTGATGTTAGCATGATGATGAGTTGATAGAACTTGATGGTCTATGAGTAGTCATAAATGAACTCTAATGAATTGTCTAATTTATTGTTCCCTATTGATTGATCTAAGCCTTGAACTATTGATTGGGAGTTTAATTGATGAGATTATGAGAGTCTCTATGAGACTGATTGAATGATGAGTGCCTCCACGAGGCTAATTGAGATGATTTGATCGAAATGGATGAGTCTCATGAGCATTGAGTCTTGGGAGGAGTATCGAGCACCAAAATGGGTAAGAGTAAAATCAACTCTCACTCATTAACTATGTTGCCAAGCATAGATGAGGATTATAACTATTACATTACATTGAGGTTCCCTCTTAATAGAGTCCCTGAAACAATAGAGGACTTATTGATAGTTGGATCCCTAGTGAATTCGATTCATTATACCTAGCAAGTACAGAACGATCATGACAACATCGGTGAAATGTTGTATAATCATTGGCTCATAAGTGATTGTTATCGGATAAGAGAAACTCCCATCAAGTTCCCACATTGAGTACTCTGAGTTGAGATGAGATAAGATGAGATGAGTTAAGCTGAGTTCCATTGAGTTGAGTCTGATTTGATTGATGAGGTTGATTGATTGATGGGTTACTTGTCTACGCTTTATCCTTGCTTTAGATAGACATTTGACATTTTGATTTGGTTATTATTCTAAGTTGATATTATTTCTATATTATTCTATTTGTTTCTATTATATTCAGCTATTTTATATATCGTACACTCCACGTACTGATGCCACTAGGCGCTACATTATTTCTTAATGCAGATATAGGTTTTAGAGATCGTCAACAGGTGCATCGTTGAGGATCTGAGAAGTTCAGTTAATTTGGTGAGCCTCCCTTACTTCGGAGGATTCATTACATTTGTTTCATCGTGCTTGTTAGAGTTAGACATTGAGTTAGCTTTTTTTTATTTGAGGTAGCCATGGGTCTGTCATTGGCACCGCTTGATAGTGATAGAGGCTTCATAGAGTAGAGTCAAATGTTGATATTAAGATTTGTTGAGATAGTTTATTTCTACTAGCCTTTTATTTGATATGTTATTTGAGACTAGATGTGCCCATTACTTTCATTTATCTTTTGTTGATTGATAGAGTTATTGATTGAATGAATGTGATAAGGATAAGTGGTTTTCTTGGGGATTATCAATAGTCTTTGAGTGTCGGCCACGTCTAGGGTACCCTCCCGGGGCGTGACACTAGGTTCCTTCATGAAATCTTTATAAAATAACATACATAGTTTTTGCAATAACTCATGTAGAAGCATTAAATTAGTAAGTCAAGTTTATGGTGATCATCAACATGTGAAAGTACATATATACATACATATATACATACATACATACATATATATATATATATATATATATATATATATATATATATATATATATATGTATGTATATAATTCACAAGAAAACTTTTAAGAATCATGTATGTAGACTCATTAGAGTCTCAACTCCTCTATTACCATCAATGGGGCACATGGAAGAACATTCCCATGTTTTAGTTTATCCTTACATACTTAAGATGAAGGTAGACAATCAACTTGGCTCGAATCCGACTTGAAATCCTCGACTCCTCGCTCTTCTCTCTTCTCTTTTAGCCCTAGGTCTTTTGTTAGAAGTTTTGAAAGGTTTAAGAATGGTTAAAAAAATCCTTTTATACTCAACACGACCTATGTTGATCGTATTTTGAGTTTAGAGGGGTTGGGAAAGGCCTGGAATGCCCCTCACAAAAAATTTTTAAAATGTTTGCCTCGGTATAGGGGTCCGCAACGCGCACATGGTGTCCCCAAGTGGATTTTCACTGAAAATTCTCTGAACAAGTTTTTCAATCCCCTAGAATATTATTGGACAAAATCTAGGTGTTGGTCCGCATCAAGTGCGCATCGCACACTTGTGCGCACTTATTCTAGAATTTATTTTTGCACCAAAAAATTATCTTTTGATTCGGTTGCTTTAAAAATCAACCTAGACCACTTTCCAACTCAATTCTCTTTGTTGATCGCATATCCAGTCTCGGATTTGCCATTGGAGCATGAGAAGACGCATTATGCGCACATCTTTCCTCTAGGGGCATTTTGATAATTTTATTGGGTGTTACATTGCCAGTTGACAAAGGTATGGTTCTTGTACTACCAAAAATTGATTCTATGGATCTGTGTGAAGGGTGTATTTATGTAAATCAAACTATAAAGTATTTTCCTATTGGAAAGGCTTGGAGGGCTTTAAAGTGTCTTGAACATATACATGCTGATTTATCTGGACCTATGCATACTACTACTTTTGGTGGGAGTATTTTCTACTCTTTACCGATAGTGGCATGAGTTAGGTCTATTATTTTGAAAGCAAATAAAAATATTTCAAAAATTCAAGAACTTTAAAGTTAAGGTTGAGAATTAAAATGGTCTGTCCATCAAAACCTTTCGCAATGATAGAGGCGGCAAATTCTTATCCAAGAAATTTAATCTTTTTTTTTTAAAGAAAGTGGCATTCACAGGGAATTATGAACATTACTCCCCGGAGCAAAATGGCGTTGGTGAGCAAAAAATTTCACCGTCATAGAGATGGCAATAAGCATGTTGCCAGCAAAGGGACTTCCGAATCATTTTTGGGCAGAAGGTGTGGCAACATCAGTCTATTTATTGAATCTGTCTCCCACAAAGGTTTTTATGAATCAAACTCCATTTGAAGCTTAATGGGGTAGAAAACCATCTGTAAGTTATTTAAGAATTTTTGAATGTATTGCTTATGCTTTTGTAAATTCCCAATTTCTTCATAAGTTGAATGAAAAATTTGAAAAGTATATTTTTATTTGTTATTGTACACAATCCAAAGCATATAGATTGTGTAACCCTCTTAGTAAAAAGATTTTAATTAGAAGGAATGTTGTATTGGATGAAATGGCAAGCTAGAATTGGAGTGGAAGCAATGGTAAGGTGCAAGAGCAGATTCTTATGCCAATAGGAATCATGTTTGATGGAATTCAATAGTCAACTTCTACAGCTGCATAAGTGAGTTCTTTTACATCTTCCTGGGATTCATCTTCTTCAGCTTCACCGAGTATAAATTCTTCATCTACAACTCTTGAAAAGTCTCCAGATGAGCCAATTCCACTGAGAAGATCAACAAGGGTTACAAATCCAAATTCCAAGTATGCTAGTGCCATCTATACGTCTTGTCAATTCTCTTTTGTTGTTTCAGATCCCAGACATTATGGAGAAGCAACTGAAAAGGAAGATTGGTGGAGTGTGATGCCAGAAGAGATGATTTCTATCGAAAAGAATGGCGCATGGAAGATGGTGGAATTATTGGTAGATTAAAAATATAATTGGCTTGAAGTTGATTTTCAAGACAAAGTTTGCAGTATAAGTTTGAAACTGTCAAATTTGTTCTAGTATTGGCAGTATAGTCACAATGGCTAGTTTATCAATTAGATGTTAAGTCAGCATTTCTCAATAGATACGTGCAAGAAGAGGTCTATGTTTCACAACCAAAAGGTTTCATAAAGAAGAGCGATGAAACAAAGGTCTATAAGTTAAAAAAGACATTATATGATTTGAAGCAAGCCCCTCAAGCGTGGTATAGCAAAATCGATGAGTATTTTAAAAAAGAAATATATGAGAAGTGAGAAATGAATCCACGTTGTAAATAAAGAAAAAAGGTAATGATTACATCATTATTCTTTACGTTGATGATATCATTTATACTAGATCTTCTATTTCTCTTGCGGATGAATTCAAGTCTCGAATGATGGATGTGTTTGAGATTTCAGAAATGAGTTTATTACATTATTTTTTAGGCCTTGAAATTCTTCAAGATGAAGGTGGAATATTTCTATCACAAAGAAAATATGCTAAGAACCATCTCATTAAATTTGGTCTGCTTAATTGCAAGACTGCAGCTACACCTATGAATGTTAGTAAAAAATTATAGCTTAATAACATAGCAGAGATGGATGATACTAGAAGTTTCAGAAGCCTGGTTAGAGGTTTGATTTACCTAACTCACTCTCTCCCTGATGTTGCATTCTTTATTGGTGTCATTTCTAGATTTATGCAACAACCTTCAAAGATTCATTTTGGAGTAACAAAAAGGTTTTACGTTATATCATTGGAACTATAGATTATGGGATCTAGTACTCACAAGTTTTTAATTTCAAATTATGTTAATTCACTAATAGTGACCATGTTGGTTCGTTGCATGATAGACGGAGCATTTCAGCTCATGTTTTACTCTAGGTTCAGATGTGGTGACTTGGAGTCCAAAGAAGCAGCCACAACAATGTTATCAACCTCAGAAGCTGAGTACATTGCAGCAACTTCAGTAGCTTGTCAAGCCATTTGGCTAAGAAGGATGTCAGCAAAACTTCAGCATATGCAAGCAAGTTCAACAAAGATATACTGTGACAACAAAGCACCACTCACTATAACAAAGAATCCAAATTTTCATAGCAAAACCAAGCACATTGATGTCTATTTCCATTTCATTCGTAATCTGGTAGTAAGAGAGGAAATAGTATTGAAACATTGCAGCACTCATAAGCAAGTAACTGATATACTGACCAAGTTTTTGGCAACAGACAAGTTTATCTATTTGAGGGCTTTTCTTGATGTCTGTAACTTAGGGGAGTATTGAAGACTGATTTAAAGTATGACTTGGTCAAATTTAATTTGTTAGTAGTTTCTAATTTTCTTGGGTTGTTAGCAGTCATGTTACAGTATTTCTTTTCTCTAGTTTAGTGATAGTTATTGATTAGTTAATGGAGTAGTGATTAATTTGGTGGTTTATTTATTTATAAGTCTATATAACGGTTGTACTTTCCTTTGATGAAATACATAGAAAAGCTAAGTTTCAGCAAACTTTTAAATCTCTTACTTTTAGCCTCTATTCTTTGAGTTGTTTACAATCTTTTTTCCAACAGTAATGTCCGTAAACAAGGGGAAATGTCATGTTATAATTAATGGAGAAAGACTTCTTAAGAGAGACTTTATCCCACTTCACTCTCCATGAATATATATTAGGGGTGGGTCCGTAAAACCAAAAATCGAAAATCGAACCGAAACCGATCGAAAAATACCAAAAAAAAATCGCACCGTAAAAAACCAAAACCGAACACAAAAACCGAACCGAACTGATTTTGTGCAGTTTCGATTTCGGTTTTGGTCTTCTAAAACCGAACCGAACCGTCAAAAACCGATTTGTTTTGCTTTACTTAAATTCTACTACATCATATCATTTAAAGTTATCATTAAGTAAGACGAAAAGATATATTTTGTTCAACAATCTATTTGGTGTGATTGCATCGTTGCTTTAATATTTTTTCTTCTTTTGTCTTTACTTATTGCTATTTAATAATTTTGTGTTATTATTTATCCTACCTTTTCATAATAGCTCCATCGTATATCCAACAATTTCTTATATATTTATCATTCAAATTATGAATATGCCCACATTATATAACAACAACGAATGATATAATCCATCAAAATATTATATTCATTGAAATAATACAAAATAACACATAATAATCATCCAAACAAAGAATAAGTTGCAATATCAAAATGAAAAATAGAGACAAACTTTGATGTCTATGGAATTCTACCAAGGGAAAATGCATAAAATCGCCTTTAAATTTCTCGATATAACTTAATTTAGCACTGTAATTTTATGATATTTATTTACCTCGTCATTCTAGTAAAATTAATATATGAATGTGATTTATAGGTAAATGAATATATTAACATTCTGTAAAATTTGCAAGAAAATTTTATTTAGATAATGGTTGAATCATAATTTGCTCCAATAGACCATCCGAACAAATGATAAAATATTATTTTAATCTTTTTATATATTTTGACTGATATTTAAAAAATATATTATGTGTGTATGCTCATAAATATTTATTAGGTAGATAAGTTAATTATATAAATTATGTCTTTTCTTTTAACTATACACTTCAACATCAATTGACTTGAACCTTCCAAGGAGTATTTGATACTTGTTTTTCTAGAACATATGTTTGCAATTTTCTTGGTGATAATTGTAGTTCTTATATTGTGATACTTGTACTAATCCAAACTTTACTCTTTACCAATTGTTTAGCATATCTATACAATGATACGTCTCTACCCAACATATTCTTTACTTTAAAAAATTATTTTTAAAAACCGAAAAATCGAAAAAAACCGAAAACCAAACCGAAAAAAACCGAACCGAAAAACCAATGGTTTACTTTTTTTTGGGGCAAAACCGAACCGAACCGAACCGCCAAATCACCTTCCGTTCGGTCTTTGGTTTTAGGGAAAAACCGAACCCACCCCTAATATATACTGAGTAGATTCTTTAACTTCATAAGACATTTCATTTTTGAAAAATATTAATAGTACATTGAATTATAAATTTTATCATAATTCTCTTTATTAAATAGATAACAACTTTATAGCTTTTTAGCACCTAACTTTATTTCTTTTTCATATTTAGTGATAATTGAATCTTATCAAGTTATCCATTGAGGTACATTTAATAATGTCATAACTTTTTAGTTTGTTTAGATATCGTATATAAAATCACATCTTAGATTTTTTTCTCTCTTTTTTACATAAACTGTGGAAGGTGAAAATCATATTACTTGCGAGAGAAGTGCTTCTGCAATGATATTTTTACAAGCAACCTCTATATCTTTGTCTTTATTTTGTTAATGTAATAATTTTAGTTATATTTTTAAGTTGGGTGAACATTACTTAATATTAGCTTTTCTTCAAGGAGCTAGTATGTAGTGAGATAACATCTCAATGTCATTTTCTAATTGTTCTTCATTAGTACCGTATTATTGTTATTATTATTATTGCTATTATTGTTATTATTATTGTTATTATTATTATTATTGTTATTGTTGTTATTATTATTGTTATTATTGTTATTTTTATTATTGTTATTGTTATTATTATTATTATTATTATTATTATTATTATTATTATTATTATTATTATTATTATTATTATTATTATTGTCTTGTTCTTGTTGTTGTTGTTGTTGTTCTTCTTCTTCTTCTTCTTCTTCTTCTTCTTCTTCTTCTTCTTGTTCTTGTTCTTGTTCTTGTTCTTGTTCTTGTTGTTGTTGTTGTTGTTATTGTTGGTGTCGTCGTCGTCGTCGTCATTGTCATCTTGCTTCTTTAGTATGTTGTCATTTTTAAGTTGCATATTTCTTATTATAGAACAAACTAGGTTATGAAATTTAATACTTTCATGTATTATTTAAAAATTATGAACTTTTTATAAATTTTCAAATTCCCAAAAATCTAGTTAAATATGAATAAAAAATAGTATTAGTAAGAATGACTAGTAACAAAATATTTTATCCCTAAAATCTTAACTTTTAGCGAAGTGTCACACCCCGAGAGGTTACCCTAGACGTGGTTGACACTCAAACACTATTGCTAGTCCTCAAGCGAACCACTTGACCTCATCACATTTATTATTCATAAACTCTATCAATCAGCGGAAGACTAAAGATAATAATGGGCAAATCTGATGTCTCAAATAGTATATTAAATTAGTAGGCTAGTAGAAAGGAAATTGTCTCAACATCAATGGCTCAACTCTAGTCAATGAAGCCTCTATCACTATCAAATGGTGCCAATGACAGAACGTGGCTACCTCAAAACAAAAGTAAAGCTAACTCAAGTTTAACTCCAATAAGCTAGATGAAAATAAAACGATGATCCTCCGAAGTAAAAGAGGCTCACCAACTCATATGAATGCTCAAATCCTCAATGATGCACCTGTTGACGATCTCTAATACTTGCCTCTACATCATAAAACTATGCAGTCCAAAGGGAACGTCAGTACGTGGCATGTACCAGTATGTAAAATGGCTGAATGAAACAGAAACAAGTAAAATAATATAAAAATGATATCAACTCA
This sequence comes from Solanum rostratum, assembly GCA_029948455.1. Taxonomy (NCBI): domain Eukaryota; kingdom Viridiplantae; phylum Streptophyta; class Magnoliopsida; order Solanales; family Solanaceae; genus Solanum; species Solanum rostratum. The sequence goes on from CM057048.1 coordinate 56,410,188, forward strand.
GAATATACTCAATCAGAATGTCAAATGCCTATCTAAAGCAAGAATAAAGAGTAGACAAGTGACACATCAACCAATCAAACCTCATCAATCAACTCGACTCAGAGTACTCAGTCTGGGACTTATTTATGAGTTTCCCTTATGCGAAAACAATCACTTAGGAGCTAGTGATTGCACAACAATCCTGCTAATGTTGCCACAGCCGTTCCATACTATCCAGGTAAGGAACAACTAAGGGGATCTGGACAATTAACTGATTAAGTCCTATTGTTTCAGGACAAAAAAGGGGGACTTGCCCGACTCTAACATACTTAGTCCTCAAATTAGGAACGTTTCCGGCTTTAACGGACTTAGGCCACTAAATAGGAACTTGTCCGACTTTAATGAACTTAGTCCACTCCTACGCTTGGCGACGTAGTTAATGAGTGTGAGTGGGACTTACTCTTACTCATTTTGAATAATCCTCTGAAGACTCAATGCTCATAAGACGTTTCATCTCAATTACTCATCTCAATTAGTCTCATAAATACTCTCATCATCTCATTAGTTCAAACTCTAAAGTCCTATATTTCTTTTACAGACTTTAACTCATCTCAATTAACTCAATTCTCATTTCAGACCTCAAGGACTCAGTTCATTATTAAGAAGAAGTCAGTTAGACAAAACTCTAGAACTCAATTATGAATACTGATGGGATCATCAAGCTCAATTAACTAAACCTCATACTCACATCAAAACCACAATCAACACACTTAAGTCAAGGCTCTAGACTCAGTTCCTAGGTTCATTCATAGAATCTTATATGAAGTAATATGTAGAGTTTATGCAATGACTCATGTAAAAGCATTCATTTCAGTAAATCTAGTTCATGATGATCATCAACATATGAAAATATATATAACATATAAAATTTGCAAGAAAACTTTCAAGAAACATGAATAGAAACTCAATATACTGACAATCTTTCTATTTCCATTAACAAGGAACATGAAAGGATATTCTCATGTTTTAGTTTAGCCTTACATAACTTGTGTGAAGCTTTTGGAAAATAAACCTCGAAGAACTCTCCTCAAACTCCTCAATTTCTCACTCCTTTCTCTTCTCTTTAACCCTAGGTCTTTTCTTAAAAACTTAGAAAGGCTTAGGAATGGTATTAAAACCCTTGTATACTCAAAACATCCTATTTAGATCATGTTTTGAGTTTAGAAGGGGATGGGAAATGTCTGGAATGCGCCTCACAAAATTGGAAAAAAAGCTCGCCTCGGGACATGGGGTCCGCGATGCGGACATGGCCCATTTTCAAGTTTTTTTGCAAAAAATTCTCTAATTGAGTTTTCTAATCCTGTAAAAAATATTTGGACTAAATCTAAGTGTAAGTCCGTTTAGGTGCGCGTCGTGCACTTATTCTGGAATTCGTTTTCACATCAAAAAATTATCGTTTGATCTAGTTGCTCTAAAAATCAACCGAGACCATTTTCCCACTCAAATTTCTAGGATGATTGCATATCCAGCCTCGGATTTGCCATCGGAGCATGGGAAGATGCGTTATGCGCACATCTCTCCTCTAGGGGTATTTTGATAATTTGATCGGGTGTTACATCATCTCCCCTTTGGAATCATTCATCCTAGAATGATGAGCAAAGGTGGAGACCAAGACACGAATATACTCAAGACTCATCTCAATATTCATTCCATCAATCACACTCTCGACTCCTCCTCAACCATAACAACCTCTTCTCAGACTTAGGAATAGATACATCAACTTAGGAATAGACAAATCAATTTAAGTCAAGGGTAAGGACATTCCTTAGTCATTTCTCACTATCAGGCATGAATAGAACATCGGAACTCAATCAATTTGAATCATTTGAATGCCTCGACAATCGGCTATTCGAACTCAAGAAGGAAGTCATCAACTCTAATCGACAATGGAACCATCGTGATCTATAAGACTCTATGGGTAACCCTCAAGCTCAGCACCTCATCTCAACTACACTCCTTTTCATGCCACTACACATCATAGATTCAAACTTATAGCTTCCATTCAGATCGACACCTAACCGCATCCTCTTATTTCGTTCAAGCCTAATTCTAATCCCCAAAATACTATTTCTAAGATGATCATATTCATACAAAGCTAATGCTCAATGCTCAAGCTCTATACCTCCACGGGAACTTTCATTCAAAGATCACTAGTCCTCTCTACTAATTCACTATACTCGAAACCCTTACCAAAAAATCCTCAATAGTATATCACAATTGCGCATTCAAGCCTATCACTCAGACCACATCACTATATCTAAGAATTATCAAGCCTACTTAGCACTTTTGCCTCCACCATTGAATGAGTTCTCACTCAAAGATACACCAACACATTCTTATCTAGAGACACTCTAATTTTACTCTTACCTAGCTATTGCACGTCATAAGGTCTCATCTCTCCCCTCTTCCCTATCTCTATCCCTATATAGAATTAGCATAACACCACTATCACAATAGGGGTACATTCACTCCTCCTTATCTCATCTCACTCTCAGTCTATTACTATCAACATCATTATTCGGACCAGAAGGAAATCATCATCTCCCTCTTAACTCAGTCTATTACTAAGCTATAGGTACAATTCTCCACCTATATCATACTTATGATGTCATGACCCGGGTAGGGTCCTAGACATAATAGGGCGAATGGAGACCCGAGAGTCCCCAAACAAGCCTCAAGTATCCATAACCACATCATCGGTTCGAGAATAGTATTCAAACACACATAACCATATAGCCAAAATAGATCTCCGGAATCATTCTAGCATTAAGAAAGCAATACAATAGTCATAGCAACCAGATCTAAGTAGAGTTCTCATAGTGCCCAACAATGCCTCTAGTCAAGGAACGGGATCCAGGACAAGTCCCGGGCTCACCCTCAATAAAAGAGAACATCCAAAATAAGAATAAAGAGGATAGTTGGCTCACTCTCAGAAGACGGGACTTACCACAGTAACTCCAAGAATGGACTACTCGTCAAACGGCTGGTATTCGAAGTATTCGGCCCTTACATGGTAAAATCATGTAGGCATAGAGTATACATTAGTATGTTTGAATATACTAAGTATGCGGACATGCAATACATATGATTTATCAACCTGAATTTCAATGTTAGATGACAAAGGTGCATAATATAGAATGAATCATATATCCAAAAGGGAAAGTATATAAGATGCCATGAAATGCATGATAATGCGATAATGCTCCTATATAGTGGGGATGGACTATAACTGACAAATCAAATCCATGCGAGCTATTACATGAACTAGTCCGATAAAGACCTCTCATCGGTAGGAGAAGAATACTTGCCAAAGGTAATCTATATCACACCTTACGGAATACACCATTTTGGTAGATGGTCACCTTCCTTACGGAACTCACCATTTCGGAAGGATTTTTTCTAATCATATCATATTATATCATAAACATAATATACGAATAACTATTCCTTACGGCCCGATTATTTTGGTAATAGTGATTGTTCCTATGTTGGCACATAGTTCAAGGAAAGGGAGAAGGCCCTTGGGGATAGCCCTAACGCCCCCAATCCATCGGTGTTAAGTCAACAACATCCTACGTGAATACTTATATATATGTATGTGCTTTCAAGAGATTCGATATTCATTTCAAACCGTTCAATGCATATTTAAGCTTCAATGCCAAACCATAAAATCATAATCATAATGCTCATGCAAGGAATAGCTCATCTACATATACAAGATGGTGCAAGCACCCATAATTCTGAAAGATCCATAATCATAAACATCCCGGTGATCACCTTCTTGTCATAACCAATGCCTTACTGAAATCATATCATAATCATTTCATAAAATATAATTGGGCTTACCCCACTTCAGAATTTCCATATATCAATGCTCATAAATGTAATGCAATGCATGATGTAAAGATAGCATGGGTAACATAGATTCAAGTTAAAACCAACATCATAATATGAAATTTGAATAAATCCATAATTAAATAAACATCTAAATCATAGTAATAGTCACCCATGCACAAACCAATTTTAAAGGGGACATGCATGTTAAAAATTCCATAACTCAATGTAAATCATCATAATAGTAATCAAAATGGATAGAAATAATAGGTAAAATACATCCCATACACTAATAAGATTTAATAAAATCAAATATTAAAATTTCATATTTAAAGTGACTAAAATTCATGAAAAAGATTGAAAGGAATTTTGGGTCTTGTTGGTTGAAAGGGACCAAGAATCAATCCCACATACCTTGATTGAGGAGCTGAATCTCAGGGATGAATTGGGCTTGAATTGGACTCCAATGGAACCCTAGCTTTGATCCTTGAGAGAGGAGTGTAGAGAGGAGTAGGGAGGGGATCCTGTGAGGGGTAGAATGTTTTAGGAGAATAAATAAAGAAGGGAGGGGTTTCAGCTGAATTAGGGGTTTAGAATAGGTAAAAGGTCATAAATCATGATTGAAATAAATTGAAATTACATAAGCACCATTAATAAAACAGAGTAAATTAGTCCCATCAAGCTCACACGGTTCATTACACAGTCCATGAAACATCACACGGACCGTGAACAGTGGTTGTGATCCCCTACTTAAACTCTCACATAGGAAATATTTATGGAACTAAGTGGTATCACACAGACAGCTACACGGTCCATGTGACTTCACACGGTTAGTGACACCAACCGTGTAACAGTACATGAAATATTTTCTGCATGATAAAGTTACGAGATGGTACTTCTATACTTAGAATAATATTTACGTAATGAGTTACACGGAGAGCCATACGGGTCATGTCACATCATACAAACCATGTGAGTATCCGTGTGCCTTCACTTGGCCACAGTTCCCTTCCGTCCCAAAGTTGTCCCAGCCGTGAATTGGACCTAGTGCCTCTTCATGGGAGGCCACATGGTCCGTATGGCTTCACACGGGCCGTGCAGGCTCCTCCGTGGAGGGGTGTCTGGCAGTTCACCTGGGAAATTTCTAGGACACTTGGGCAATGCCACTCGAAAAATCTGGGTCCTTACATCATCTCCCCCTTGGGAAAATTTGTCCCCGAATATGCAAAACAAGGCTTGAATTAGTGCATGAAACACCCAACATAAGATACAATGCATAATTCATCATTCAAAATCGTACCAAAAGCATTATTCAAAACCATTGTTCAAGACCCTTAGGCTCATATCAAAAATCGTATTCAAGTCACTCAAAACATTATAAAAATCCTTTTAGTGCACATGAATGCATGTCATGTCATGAGACTCGAGGGAAAGAAATGGCACCATTAGACAAGGAAGAATCCTAATATCCTTAGGCTTGAGTAGATTGGAAAAGATGAGGGTATCGCTTCACCATGTCCAACTCCGCCTCCCAAGTAGCACTCTCCACTTGTTGATTTCTCCAAAGTACCTTCACCAAAGCCACGTCCTTGTTACAAAGCCGCTTTACTTTCCTATCAGTGCTTTCCACTGGTATTTCCTCATAAGACAAGTTTTCTTCAACCTCAATTCCTTCCAAAGGCACAATGGTGCTAGGATCACCAATTAGCTTTCTCAACATAGAAACATGGAACACCAGATGAATGGAGCTCAAATCCGGAGGTAACTCCAACTTATAAGCCACACCTCCAATTCGCTTAACAATCTCATAAGGGCCAACATACCCAAGGCTTAGCTTGCCCTTCTTACCAAAACACATCTCACCCTTCATAGGCGAAACCTTCACATACACCCAATCACCGACATGAAATTCAAGGTCCCTTCTCCGAACATCTAAATAATACTTTTGACGTCTATGAGCCGCTTTCAACCTTTCCCTAATCACCTTCACCTTATCCATGGCTTCCACTACTAGATCTGGACCAAATAGTGTCATCTCTCCCAACTCAAACCATCCCACTGGCGATCTACACCTTTTCCCATACAAAGCTTCTAATGGTGCCATACCAATGCTAGCATGGAAGCTATTATTATAAGTAATCTCAATGAGTGGAAGATGGTCATCCCAATTTCCCTTGAACTCCAACACACAAGCCCTCAACATATCCTCCAATGATTGAATAGTCCTCTTCGCTTGGCCAACGGTTTGAGGGTGAAAAGTAGTGCTCAACTTAATCTTAGTTCCAAGTCCCTTCTGAAAAGACCTCCAAAAGTGGGAAGTAAATTGGGTACCACAATCCGATATAATGGACAGTACACCATGCAACCTCACCAACTCTTGAATATACAACCTCGCATATTCTTCGGTGCTGAAAGTAGTCTTGACCAGTAGGAAATGAGCCGACTTCGTCATCTGATCCACAACAACCCAAAAGGAATCAAATTTCCTTCGGGTCTGAGGCAACCCCACTACAAAATCCATGTTCACATCTTTCCATTTCCATGTGGGAATTTCAATGTCTTGGGCCAAACCACCAGGCCTTTGGTGTTCTACCTTCACCTATTGACAACTCGGGCATCAGATACAAACCTAGCGATGTCTTTCTTCATACCATGTGACCAATACTCTTCCTTCAAATCCTGATACATTTTGGTAGACCTCAGGTGAATAGAATAGTGAGAGTTGTGAGCCTCACTCATAATCACCCTTCTAAGATCATCTACATCTGGAACACAAAGTCGGTCTTGGTACCGGAGTACACCATCTCCCCCTTGGGAGAACACCTCGATCTCCTTTTCAGCAACCAACTTCTTCAATTCAAGTAACAATGGGTCTAAATCTTGCTTGGCCTTTACATCACTTACCACGGAAGATTCTGCCCCGCTTTGAACATGAATACTACCATCGTTCGAATCCGCCAGCCTGAAACCCAACCTAACTAACCGGTGGACATCTCTTGCCAACTCCTTCTTTTCTTGCCCAACATGTGCCACACTCCCAATAGACAACCTACTGAGAGCATCAGCTATAACATTAGCCTTACCGAGATGATATAGAACACTCATGTCGTAGTCCTTTAGGAACTCCAACCACCTCCTTTGCCTTAAATTGAGATTCCTCTGAGTGAATACATATTGCAAACTCTTGTGATCGGTGAACACATCAACATGAACCCCATACAAGTAATGTCTCCAAATTTTCAAAGCAAAATCTGTTGTTGCCAATTCAAGGTCGTGTGTGGGGTAATTAGGTTCATGCACCTTCAACTGCCTTGATGCATATGCTATCACCTTACCATTCTGCATAAGCACACAATCCAATCCAATTTGTGAGGCATCACAATACACCACAAATCTCTCAAAACCATTTGGTAAATTTATGACAGGAACCGATGTAAGTCGATCCTTCAAACTTGAAAACTCTTCTTGCATTCATCTGACCATACAACTTAGCCTATTTTTGGGTCAACTTGGTCAATGGAGATGCAATAGATGAGAACCCTTCAACAAACCTTCTGTAATACCAAGCCAACCTAAGAAAACTGTGAATATCTGAAGGAGTCAACGGACTGGGCCAATTCTTCACGGCCTCGGTTTTCTTTGGACCACCCTGATACCATCACCGGACACCACATGACAAAGGAAATCCACTTCGCGCAACCAAAATTCACCCTTGCTAAACTTGGCATACAATTTCTTCTCCCTCAAAGTTTGGAGAACCATTCTCAAGTGATTCCCGTGCTCCCGCTCACTTCGGGAGTTGATGAGAATGTCTTCAATGAAGACTACCACAAAACTGTCAAGGAATGGATTAAACACTCGATTCATTAGTTCTATAAACACGGCTGGACCATTGGTTAGGCCAAACGACATCACCACAAACTCAAAGTGACCATACCTTGTCCGAAAAGATTTTTGGGAATATCACACTCCCTAACCTTCAACTGATGATACCCGAAATGAAGATCAATCTTTGAGAAATGAGTAGCCCCTTAAAGTTGATCAAACAAGTCATCAATACTGGGATGTGGGTACTTATTCTTGATAGTCACCTTATTCAGTTGCCTATAATTAACGGAGAGAACCGTCCTTCTTTCTTACAAAGAACACTGGAGCACCCCACGACAATATACTAGGCCGAATGAAACCTTTCTCCAACAAATCCTTTAATTGCTCCTTCAACTCTTTCAACTCCGTCAGGTCCATACGATAAGGAGGAATAGAGATAGTCTGAGTATCCTAAAGAAGATCTATGCCGAAGTCTACCTATCTCTCAGGAGGGATACTCGGTAAGTCTTCGAGGAACACATCCGAAAACTTATTCACCACAAGGACCGACTCAAGAGTAGGCACTTCGGACTCCATATCCTTGACCCTCACAATATGATAAATGCACCCCTTAGAAATCATTTTTCGCTCCTTGAGGTTGGAAATAAATCGACCTTTAATAGAGGAGTCACCACCTTTCCATTCCAGAACGGGCTCATCGGGAGGTTGGAACTTGACCTTTCGAATTCTATAATCTATAGAAGCATATGATGCATGCAACCAATCCATTCAAAGAATTAAGTCAAAATCGAACATCTCAAGTTCAACAAGATCACATGGTAAAACTTTATGCAACATAGAAACAGGGCAACCATAATAGACCCTATGGGCAATAACAGATTCACCCATGGGAGTATAGACCGAGAAAGGATCCCTCAAAATCTTGGGACTAAAACCAAACTTAACAGCCAACAGAGGATTCACAAAAGAAAAATTTGCACCCGAATCAAGCAAAGCATAAGAATCAAATCAAAGACTTTTAACATACCAATCACGATATTCAAAGCCTCCTCGACCTCCTGGCGGCATGGAGTGCGTAGAACCTATTGTTCCTTAGGGCCACTCCTTGGGGAGCTCTCTGTTGACCTTGCCCACCCTGGGCCACCTGACCCTGGCCTCTACGGGCATTCCTAGGACAGTTAGCAACTTTTTGATTCTTATTACCACACCCAAAACAAACGCCTAAATCTCTCCAACAAATCCCCGTGTGGGGCTTTCCACACTTGTCACACAGAGGATGTTCTTGACCGTGACCAACCGGTGCCCTGGGAGGAGGTAACTGAGCATTACCAACCTAAGCACCCGAACCATGGCCCTGCTGGAAGTGACCAAAACCAACATTTTGAGAACCAAAGAATCTACCATCAAAATGGGCTCTCTTGGAATCGTGAACCCTTTTCTCCTAGAGTTTTTCCATTTCGATCTGTTCAGCATACACCATGAGTCCGGCAATATCCATGTCCCATATAAGCATAGCAGTACGGCATTCCTTCATAAGCAAATCAGAGATACCCAAAACAAACTTGTACATCCTTGCACGAGGGTCAACCACAAGTGATGGAGCATATTTGGAAAGCATCAAGAATTTGAGGGTAAAGTCACTCACACTCATACTCCCTTGCTTGAGGTTGATGAACTCAGTCATTCTGGCCTCCCTAAGCTCAAGTGGAAAGAAGCAATCAAGGAAAGCAAATTTGAACTCTTCCCAATAGACATCACCTCCACAAACCCTTTCCAAAGACCATTGAGTATACCACACTTGAGCCACATCTTTCAACTGATAGGCAGCCAGTTTTGCCTTTTCTTCAAAAGTGACACACATTATGTTTAGTACCTTGGTAAGTTCATCAATGAACTCCTGAGCATCCTTGTCAGCCTTTGACCCATAGAACTCCAAAGAATTCATCCGGGTGAAATCCCTCACCGTAGAAGCAGGTGTACGATCCCATGGCAAGATAGCCTACCTTGCTTGAGAAATCACCACCTGAGCAAACATGGCGAAGGTCGTACGGAATTCCCCATTTGAGATGGGTTGATCCACATGCTCGTGGGGAGCCTGATCTTCATTAGCCAGAGCCGGCCTTGGTAGAGGGGGTCTTCCTCGAGGTATCTTCTGAAATGGATCAACGACACCATCAAATAAAGGAACTATATATACTAGCCATAGCACGACAAAAGACATGAAAAAGTGAGGAAATTCCTAAACGTCTTTGTAGCCTCCCACTCATAGGTATGGTGCACTTCACACCAATAAATAGGACTCTATTCAACGCCGCATGTTGGACTTTAAAGATCATTTATAAACCTAGGGCTTTGATACCATCTTTTGTCACGACCAGGGGTTAGGGCCTAGATATAGCATGGCGAATGGAGACCAGAGAGTCCCCAAACAAGCCTCAAGTATCTGTAACCACATCATCGGTTCAAGAATAGCATTCAAACGCATATAACCATATAGCCGAAAAAGATCTCAGGAATCATTCTAGCATTAAGAAAGCAATACAATAGTCATAGAAACCAGATTTAAGTAGAGTTCACATAGTGCCCAATAATGCCTCTAGTCAAGGAATGGGGGCCAGGACAAGTCCCGGACTCATCCTCAATAAAAAAAGAACATTTGTAATAACAATAAAGAGGATAGCTGGCTTGCCCTCGGAAGACGGGACTCACCACAGCAACTCCAAGAATGGACTACTCGTCAAACGGCTGGTATTCAAAGTGCTCGGACCCTACATGGTAAAATCATGTAGGCATAGAGTATGCATTAGTACGTTTGAATATATTAAGTATGCGGGCATGCAATGCATATGACTTATTAACCTGCATTTTAATGTTAGATGACAAGGGCGCATAATATAGAAAGAATCATATATCCAAAGGGGGAAGTATACAAGATGCCATGAAATTCATGATGCATGCAATATGATAATGCTCCTATATAGCGGGGATAGACTATAATAAACAAATCAAATCCATGCAAGCTATTACATGAATTAGTCCGATAAAGACCTCTCATCAGTAGGAGAAGATTACTTGCCGAAGGTAATCTACATCACACCTTACTGAACACACTATTTCGGTGGATGGTCACCTTCCTTACGGAACTCACCATTTCGGAAGAATATTTTATAATCATATCATAAACGTAATATACAAATAACCATTCCTTACGACCCGATCATTTTGGTAATGGTGATTGTTCCTATGTTGGCACATAGTTCAAGGAAAGGGAGAGGTCCCTTAGGGATAGCCCTAACGCTCACAATCCATCGGTGCTAAGTCAACAACATCCCACATGAATACTTATATATATGTACGTGCTTTCAAGAGATTCGATATTCATTCCAAACCATTCAATGCATATTTAGGCTCCAATGCAAAACCATAAAATCATAATCATAATGCTCATGCAAGGAATAGCCCATCTACATATACAAGATGGTGCAAGCACCCATAATGCCCCAAGAGCCATAATCATAGACATACCAGTGATCACCTTCTTGTCATAACCAATGCCTTACCAAAATCATATCATAATCTTCATAAAACATAATTGGGCTTAACCCACTTCATAATTTCCATATATCAATGCTCAAGAATGTAATGCAATGCATGATGTAAAGATAGCATCATGAAGAGAGAAGGGGTTTCAGATGAATTAAGGGTTTAGAATAGGTAAAAGGTCATAATTCATAATTTAGATAAATCAAAATTACATAAACATAATGAAACGGACCTAAATTAGTCTCGTCAGGCTCACACGGTCCGTGAAACGTCACACAGACCATGAATAGTGGTCATGATCCCCTACTTAGACTCTCACAGAGGAAACTTTTACGGAACTAAGTGGTATCACACGGACGGCTACACAGTCCGTGTGACTTCACTCCGGCCGTGACACCGACCGTGTAACGGTACTTGAATATTGTTCACACGATAAAGTTACGAGACAGTACTTCTATACTTAGAATATTTTTTACGTAGTGAGTTACACGGAGAGCCACATGGGCCATGTCACATCACATGGACCGTGTGAGTGGTCGTGTGCCTTCACTTGGCCATAGTTCTCTTCCGTCCCAAAGTTGTACTAACCGTGAACTAGACCTAGTGCCTCTTCACGGGAGGCCACACGGTCCGTGTGGCTTCACATGGGCCGTGTAGGCTCCTCCGTGGATGGGTGCCTGGCAATTCACCTGGGAAAATTCCAGGACACTTGGGCAATGCTACTCGAAAAATCTGGGTCCTTACACATGACATAATATTCCTTATAAGTCAACATCTTAATTTTGAACATACACTATTGTAAGCCTCTTAGAGCAAATCTCCAACTAAGACTATCACTATCATAATCCTATGTCATTCTTCACAATGCTCTGCACAATTCAAGCTTAGAGTCTAGTGTTAACCTGCGCATCACACACTTATAGCCAATAATCGATCAACACCCCCTCTTCACAACTTATGTACCATTCACCCATACATTATACCTCCTTACTTGGCTAAGCTCATAATTCTGTGAACCTCATAGGGTTCTCCCCTTAGAATCAGAAGCCTAGTTTAGATCTATCACTTCAAAAGAACTCTATTCCCTTATTCAACATCTATAGTTTAGCCTCACTTATACAAATACTATAACATATCAACATAAATCTCTTTCTAGTTTGACCACACTCACACACATCCTAGCAATAACTCTTTCTCTATACCTTACCATGAAAAAAATCAGATGGTACTTACTAGTCTTTTATTAAAACATGTGGCAATCGACTCATTACCCTATTACTTACCTGATAGATACATAACTCTAACTACAAGCCTCAATCAACCACTACTCTCAGAATCTAGTCTCTTCTTTTCCACCATCATCCTTCTGACTCTAGCATGACTCAATTCTACTTATGGTTTACAAGACCTCAAATTACACTTCCCAAATGGTAACCTTCTAACCATCGAGCATGTACAATAGGCTCAGGCCCCTTTGTCCAAACCCTAATCCTTGTCCTAGACTATGAGGGAATCCTTGGCGAGAAACTTTCGGTGCTAACAACATTTCTTGGGTTATCAATGCGTTTTGATGGCATGGTCTACAAATGTGTAATGCACGAGGTAGAAGACAACTTTCCTAAAGTTTAACTCTATAGAAAGAATCAGAGAAAGAAAGAAGTTTAACAATTCCTAATGTCCCATAGGCTCCTGCTTATAAAGTGTGGTGCATAATACATCCATAACAAGACTCTACTAGACACGGCTTCATAGACTTCCTAGGATACTTGAACTTTGTGCTCTGATACCAAGTTTGTCACGCCTCGGGAAGGTACCCTAGACGTGGCCAGCACTCAAAGAATATTACTAGTCCCCATAGCGAATCACTTGGCCTTATCACATTTATTCATTCAATAAACTATATCAATCAGCGAAAGACTAAAGACAATAATGGGCAAATCTGACGTCTCAAATAGTATATCAAATAAATAGGCCAGCAGAAAGGAAACTAGCTCCACAAGACTCAACATCAATGACTCAAATCTAGTCTATGAAGCCTCTATCACTATCAAATGGTGCCAATGACAGACCCATGGCTACCTCAAAATAAAAGTAAAGTTAACTCAAGTTTAACTCTAATAAGCTAGATGAAAATAAAGCAATGATCCTCCGAAGTAAAGGAGGCTCACCAACTTAGTTGAATGCTCAGATCCTCAATGATGCGTCTGTTGACAATCTCTAGTACCTGGCTCTGTATCATAAAATGATGCAATCCAAAGGGGACGTTAGTACGTGGAATGTACTAGTATGTAAAATGGTTAAATGAAACAAAAATAGGTAGAATAATATAGAAATAACATCAACTCAGAATATACTCAATCAGAACGTCAAATGTCTATCTAAAGAAAGAATAAAGAGAAGACAAGTGACCCATCAACCAATCAAATCTCATCAATAAACTCAACTCGACTCGACTCGACTTAGAGTACTCAATGTGGAACTTATTTGGGAGTTTCTCTTATCTGACAACGATCATTTATGAGCTAGTGATTGTATAATAATCCCGTTGATGTTACCACGGCCATTCCGTACTTTCCAGGTAAGGAACAACTAAGATCGACAAGGAATCTGTACAATTAACCAATTAAGTCCTCTTGTTTTAGGACAAAAAAGGGGGACTTGTCCGACTCTAACGGACTTAGTCCTCAAATTCGGACCTTGTCCAACTTTAACAGACTTAGTCCACTATATAGGAACTTGTTTGACTTTAACGGACTTAGTCCACTCCTATGCATGGCGAGGTAGTTAATGAGTGCGAGCGGGACTTACTCTTACTTATTTCAATGCTCGATACTCCTCCCAAGACTCAATGCTCATAAGACTTTTCATCTCAATTACTCATCTCAATTAGTCTCATAGAGACTCTCATCATCTCATTAATTTCAAACTCTAAAGTCCTCTATTGCTTTCAGGGACTTTAACTCATCTCAATTAACTCAATTCTCATTTAAAAACTCGATCATCATTAAGAAGAAGTCGATTAGACAAAGCTCTAGAACTCAATTATGAATACTCATGAGATCATCAAGCTCAATTAACTTAACCTCATACTCTCATCAAAACCACAATCAACACACTCATGTCAAGGCTCTAGACCCAATCGCTAGGTTTATTCATGCAATCTTTTATGAAGTAATATGTAGGGTTTATGCGATAACTCATAGGAAAGCATTTATTTCAATAAATAAAGTTTATGATGATTATCAACATATGAAAATACATATAAAATATAAAACTTTCAAAAAGCATGCATGGAGACTCAATATACTCACAATCTTTCTATTTCCATCAACGGAGCACATGGAAGGACATTCCCATGTTTTAGTTTAGCCTTACATATCTGGTGTGATGCTTTTGGACAATCAACCTTGAAGAACTCTCCTCAAACTCCTCAATTTCTCTCTCCTCTCTCTTCTCTTTAACCTAGGTCTTTTGTTAAGAACTTAGAAAGGCTTGGGAATGGGTGTTAAAACCTTTTTTATACTCAAAACGACATATTTAGGTCGTAGTTTGAGTTTAGGAGAGGTTGAAGGTTTGGAATGCCCCTCACAAAATTGAAAAAAAAGTTTGCCTCGAGACATGGGTCCGCGACGCAGACATGGCCCATTTTTGGGTTTTTCACTGAAAATTCTCTGATCGAGTTTTCTTATTCCATAGAAAATATTTACACCAAATCTAAGTGTAAGTCCGTGTTAGGTGCGCGTCGCACACCTGTTGCGCACTTATTCTAGAATTCATTTTTGCATCAAAAATTATCTTTTGATCCGGTTGCTCTAAAAAACAACTGAGACCACTTTTTCACTTAATTTTTCATGTTGATCGCATATCTGGCCCCGAATTCCCCATCGGAGCATGGGAAAATGCATTATGCGCACATCTCTTCTTTAGGGGTATTTCGGTAATTTTACCGGGTGTTACACAAAGACTATATTATACTTTTTAAGACAATCATATTTTCATCATAAAAGTATGGCTGGTCATCGTCGCTAATTATGACATTCTATAGTGACAATCTTTTTGTCAGTGAAAAAATATTTTTAGTGACAACATAATCATTTTCAACTACAAAATTATATATTAAATAAAGGAGAAAAGTTGACACTAATTTATACATTTATGGACAAAAAGAAAACTCACATGTAAAAGACAATTTTTGATGATGAAATAATATTTGTCAAATGACAAAATACATATAAATTTAGAGACAAATAATGCCATCACTAATAATAAATTCTTAGTGGTGCATCATCTTCGTCGGCATTAACAGCCTCTTTAGTGACGAAAAGACACTATTGGCTACAAAATATATAATCCCTATTGAAAATAAGTTCATCTTAGATACTATGCATTTGGTGACAATAACTAATTTTGTGGTTAATAGAACTCTATTTAGTGACGAAACACTAAGTTGTGGTGGTATAATTGGGTGATATATGATTGAGGAATGAATGCTTGACCTTTTTTTTGTCAAGAAAGTTCTTTTGTGATGGAATATGTGCTTTAGGTGACAAAATCATTCCTCACTAGTAATCAAATTTGTTGTAGTGACATTTCATTACAACTCCTCTTCCTCTAAGGTTTTTGTTTCTCTCAAATCTCTTTGTTAAAATCTTATAATCAACATAACTCATATTTCATGAAATTATTAGATTGGTATATTTTTATAGCCAACTCTGAAAGAGTCCAATCAATTCATTATCACTGGACTCAAAAATTAAGTATAGCAATGTATCCGAAGTTGAAGGTACCTTCCATTCAGGAATAAAAAATGGAGTTATAAAGTTAAGGTGTCGTTTCTCTTTTGCTAGCTCTTCTTTGAGTTCTTTATCAATGTATCTGTCTTTGTTTAAGAAAGAAAGGCAATCATAAGAAATTTGTATACACCTAAACCTAATTTGGATCGATGAATCATTTGAATACTAATTTATGAGACTCATCGAAAAAGAATTCAATTAGTATTTCTGAAAAAATAATTTTACCTTGAATTCAAAGCTCTTAATTTGGCCCATCGCATACCTATTGCATTATTGTTCTTTATTACTTTTTCTTTCACTGTCAGCTAACAAAAAAAAAAATTCATCATAAAACAGTAAAAAGTTTCTGCTATAAAACATAATTTTTTCATTTATTTTTCAAAAAATAAAATACATTATCACTCAAATAGAGTGAATCTTCCTAATATTTTCATATTAAAACATTAATATATTTTCTTTTGTCAGTGACTCAACCAAAATATTTATGAGAATAATCATCAAATATTTTTCAGTGAATAATAATAATGTTTTAATATTGTATATCCTCCAAATAATTTGATTTGCAATGGACAAGGCTTTATTACAAATATTGATTCCAATAGGGAAGTTTTAACAAATTTTCTCTTTCAAAATATTGATTTCTATAGAAAGATTTTAACCAAGTTATTTGAAGGAATTTTGTTTTAAGAATTTATTGATTTGATTTTTAAATCATGTTACTATGGTAGAATGTAGTCCATTTGGATTTAGTGAAAAGTTAATGAGTTGGGCATTTTTGTAGTGCAAGAGCAGAAGAAGAAACTAAAAAGAGATCAAAGAATAAATTAAAGGAGTAAAATATTATTTAAATGAGTTGTCAATGTCTGAAGTAACCGTTGCGCAAAATAATAAATGGCGATTTTATTTATTATAATGTTGTTTTAAGTGCATGACAAAAAGTTCGATTAATATTTCTAAGAACCTTAATACTTTTAATATAATTAGTTTAGCATATCAAAATATGTACCTCATTTGTCAACAAATAGTACAAAAAAGAAATTGAAGTAATTTCTTGGAAAGAACTCAAATTCAATGTTGAAATGAATCCTCAGGTAAATTGATATGAAATATATATGATAGTTATTTTTAAATAATTCAAATAAGGAAAAACTTATGAAGTAAAGTTTTAATTGATTTCATGTATAAAATATAAGAATTTTCTGTAGATCCAAACAAGAAAATAATTAGGATCGTTCTTGGTTTCTCAAGTCGCTTCTTCAATCAGGTGATGCTTCCATTGGGGCTATGCCCACTTAATCCCATTATTTTTAGCTTTTGGGCGTCATGATCAAGAATTGTAATTGTCTCTTCCTCATATTGAAGATTCTTATCCAATAATACTGAGTCCCATTTAATGATATGGTCTCCTTCTCCATGGTGATTTTTCAACATGGATACATGAAATACTGATGGACTGCAGACAAACTAGATGGTAAGGCCAACCTATAAGTCACTGGACCTACATAATCAAGAATCTCGAATGGGCCAATGTTGCGAGGATTAACCTTGCCCTTGTTATCGAATCTAATAACACCTTTTATGAGGGACATCTTCATAAAAACCTACTCACCAGTCTAAAATGTCATATCCCTAACCTTGAAATCTACGTATTCATTATGCCGACTCTAGGCTGCTAAGAGCATAGCTTGAATACTTCTTACCTTATCCTATCCATTCTTTTCCAAATCAGCTCCCAAAGGTTTTACATCTCCAACCTCAAACCACTATATGGGTGATCTAGATCCCCTCCCATAAAGGGCTTCAAATGGTGTCATATCAATGACGATGTGATGACTATTATTGTAAAATAAATTACGCATCCCTCTACATGTCTCCTAACATTTAAATCATCCTCTCTGACTATCCATCAATTCATAGGTGAAAATTTGTGTTGGAAGTGAGTTGTGTTCCCAACTTCTCATACACATTTCCCCAAAACTTTGATGTAAACTATGTACCATGATCTGAGATGATAGAAAGGGAATCTCATGCATCCTTACTATCTCCTTCATAAAATGCTCACCAACTATTGAGTGTTATAATACATTTTTTCTGCGATGAAGTAGCATGACTTTTTTAGCCTGTCAACCACAACTCAGACTAAATCAAACTTTCCTAAGGTCTTACGAAGACAAACCACAAAATCTATTGCTATCATCTGCCACATCCATTCATGAAATGGGCATTCTCTAAAGTAAACTTATTGGCCTTCGAACTCATACTTCATTTCTTGGTAATTTTGACACTTGGACACAAGCTTAGCTATGTCTTTCTTCATACCAAGCCACCAATAAAGCTACTTTAGATTTTGATACATCTTAGGCATACTCGAATGAATAGAATACCGAAAGCCATGAGCCTCTAACAGTACCCTTTGAATTATGCCATCAACTCAGGGAATACAAATCCTTCCCCTAAAACTAAGTATTCAGCTTGTATCAAAAGCAGCGTGTTATGTCTTACCAGACACCATCTTATTCCTAGGCTCATTCAAATCCTTATAGACAAACCTATCTATATCTTTCTTCATACTAGGCCATCAATAAAGCCATTTTAGATCTCGTTACATCTTAGTCACACTGGATGAATGGAATACCGTAACCCATAAGCCTCTAACAATACCTTTTGAATTTTGCTATCAACTCAGGGAACATAAATCCTTCCCCTAAAATTAAGCATTGCGCTTGTATCAAAAGTAGCATCTTGTGCCTTACCAGACAACATTTTATTCCTAAGCTCATTCAAATCCTTATCCTTAAACTCTTGGCCTTGATATCTTCGACGAAAGTGGGTCTAATCTCAATACTAGATAACACCCCTTTTTCTCTAATATTCCTAGCTTCATAAACTTGGTCTCCAATGTTAGAATCTCTCTAGCCAAGAGTCGCTTACACACCTCCAAATAGGCTTGACTGCCCATATGATTGTTTTTTGGCTCAATGTATTTGCCACCATATTAGCCTTACGTGGATGCTACTAAATAGTGACATCATAATCCTTAAGTAACTCCCTCCACCTTCACCGTCTCAGATTCAAGTCTTTCTGAGTAAACACATGTTAGAGATTGCAATGATCAATAAACACTTCAGACTTGACACCATAAATACAATGTTGCTAAATCTTGAGAGCAAATACTATAATTGCTAACTCCAAGTCATGCATTGGATAGTTTCTTTCATGAACTTTTAACTGCTATGAAGTGTAAGCTATGACAATCCTATCCTACATAAAATAACACCAAAACCGAAATATAATGCATCATAATAAACAATAAAGTTCTTGCCTTCAACCAACAATATCAGGATTGGAGCTGTAGTTTGAAAAGTCTTAACTTTTGAAAGCTCTCCTCACACTTGTTGGTCCACTCAAAGGGTACATCTTTCTAATTCAGCCTTGTCAAGTACATAGCAATAGAAGCAAAGTTATTCATAAATTGACAATAATTATGGGCAAGTTCCACAAAACTCTTTCCTTCAATTACTAAACTAGGCTAAACCTAGTTCTTAACTACTCAATCTTTAAGAGATGTGTCATCTCCCTTCTTTAGAAACTGCATGCCCTATGAAGGAAGCTGAAGATAACTAGAATTCACACTAATTAAATTTCGCATATAATTTCTATTTCCTTTGGTTACCTTGAACAATGCAAAGATGGTTTGTATGCTCTTCTTTACTTTTTGAATAAAATCAAAATGCCATCGATAAACACAATTACAAATAATTCAAGAATGGTTTGAACACCCTATTCATAAAACTCATGAAGGTTGTAGGTGCATTGGTCAATCCAAATGACATTACCAAAAACTCATAGTGCCCATATTGAATTTTGAATGTTGTCATAGTTTAATGACCTATAAGTTAGGGAGTTAAAAGGTGCACAAGAAATGGAACTCGAAATATTGTAGGTCAAAAGTACAAGCCTCATTAACGACTCATGGATCAAACGATGGATCATAAATTGGGTCGTGGATGGGGTTAGCCAAGATAAAAAATTGACCAAGTCTAATGGCCATCTACGAGGGGCCTTTACAATCTGTAAATGGAACTACGAATTGTAAAATAGGTTCATGGTTCGATAACTTGAGTTGATGGAATTTGGATTTTTGAAGTTGAACTATGAACAAACAAGATAAGTCATGGTTTATTTTGTGGTTCGTAGTTTGCTCTCGTGGTTAGGGTCCTAAAACTGAAAATTTTGTAAGCATGGAAGGTGTTTCTATGACCTGCAAATCATTCTACAAGTCATAGAATGGGATCGTTGATGGGACTTTAGGGATCAAGTTTTCAGAAGATTGAAGAATTAAACAGAATGAAACCCTAAGTATTGTCCATAGACTATTTTGATTTGTAAACGGGGCCATGGTCGGAGTTCTGACAGTTTTGATGAAGGATATTTTTGTTTATTTCCCATACCCTAAGCCTAAAATGACATCCTTTTGGGACTCTTTTACCGTCCATATCCAACCTTGTACCTTCATTCTCACAATTCCAAATCCTCCTAAAATATTTGAAGGCAAAATACTTTGTAAGGCAAGGTAAGGACAAGGCTGGGGATTTCTTCCAAGGGCTTTCTTATTTAACTTCTTCAAGCCTTTCCTTAAAGTCATTATTAGATATGTGAGCTTGATTTGTTGGTTCCTTTCACCCATAAAGATCTACTATGAATTATTTTTTATCTTTTCTTTAAGTTCTTCAAAATTTATGAGTTCCCTGGACATGATTTAAATGATATTTTTAAGATGCATTTATGAGTATTTTGGTTTCAATGATGTAATGTTATGATATATCATGAGTTCCTATGACTGTCAAGTTGATTGTTAGGATTTCATTATGTAGGGTTTTCAATGATACTGCGAGTTGTTTAATCTTCGTTTAAAAGTTATGTAATTTATCATGTTCATACATTTTACTAGTGAATCATGTGATTTAAGAGTCATTGCATAGGCCAATTAAGTTTATGATGAATTTTTCATGATGTCAAGGATAAGAACTAAGAGTAAGTTTTAAAGTTATGAATGTTGTCAAAGATGTAAGCATACAAAAGCCCTTTTGATGTTTAAGATGGACTCTTAACATGAAAGGCCAATTCTAACTTGGATGGATACTAAAATGATGAGCTACTCCTATTGATGCTACTTATAATTCTAAGTTATAAATTGCATGACTATGCTAATATTTTCTAAAGTATTCTATGGGATTGACTTAGCACCAATGAGGCATTGAGATAGAGTTCGGTAAGGGAACCTTAGAAGCAACATATTTTCCTATTAAGTATGTGCCACCATATGAGCTACGAGTCGTAAGTTGTTCCATGGGCCATAGGTTGTGCTCGTGGAGTGGAGGGTAAAATTGGTGAAGAGATAGTTTTCTACGGTTTGGGGTACGAGATACCAGTATAGCTCATACATTAATTTATGGGCCATAAGTCATGTCGTGGGTTGAGATTTAGATAAAATTTCTAAGGGTCCAAAATGTTATCAGACGAGACCCCTTCTCATGACCCTTGGAATGGACCCCGACCCATAATCAGGGTCTCGAGGTCCTATCCAACAAATTTTTAAAAAGGGCAATTTTGACATCTCCTATTAGCCCAAGGTTATGTTATGTCATTGAGGACCCTAAATTAGCCCTTTCAGCCTTATACAACCCAAACTAACTCCATTATACTTCATTCTCAAAATACCCTAAGTCCCACTCCTCCAAAATACTCCCAAATTCTTCAAGGCCTTCAAGAAAAGAGTCCAAGCTAGGGTTTAAGATTTCCTACACTCTTCAATAAGATTTTCATCCCCAATCATAGCAAGGTCTGTAGGTTTTAATTTGTGGAGATCTTTCCTCCACAAAGCTCAACCATTCATCTTCCTCATCTATATTTAAGTAATGGAAATTTATGGGAATTTTTTAAACTCTTTATGTGTTGATGTTGTGGAGTAAATCATGCTATTCTACCTTTGTACACAATATTGTGTAGAAATGCTATGTGAAATTTATGGATTTCTATGAGGGTTAAGGAAGCCCTAAATAAGCTTTATTTTGTTAAGATGGGTTACCTCGAACGATTTGAAAAGGACCTTGTTTACTCTTCTCCATGTCCTAAATCTTGACTTTTCATGATTTTGAGCATAGACGCACCACCATATTTTCTATAGTTGTGCACCAAGCTAAAATGATGTTGAAAGCCTTAAATTATGAATGTTATGAATTTGAAGGACTATTATGCATGTTATGAGATATGAGAAGACTGTTACAGTTATGAAATATATGAAGCCCTATCTTTGATATTATGACGCCTTGGTTTTAAAGAGCTACTCTATGATAATAATATGATATTATGATGTTTTGCATATTATGACTATAAGTATAATTTGAGTATTCCTTGGGATGTGACCTAGCATCGAGAGGACATTAGTAGATAACCATTATCCAATAAAAATGTTGCCACTATAGGTTTGTGAATTAGCTAATGGATCCATATATCTATTGTTGCATGATTCACCGAAATAGGTGTGATTCCCATAAGGTACATGCTAATTGAAGTCCACAATAGGTAGTGTTCCTGTAAGGCTCATATTATACATTAACCGGAATGGGTGTTTGGTTTACCTTGGCAAAGTAGATCACTCCTAGTCCAGTGTGGAGTGAACATCGGGGTTTCAAGTAGTAGCTCGCTTGGTCTTGTATGTCGATTTTGGTCCCTTCCCATCTATGTGCGATATGTTATGTGACTTGATGACTTTTCATGCATGATGTTGACTAAGTCATTGAACATTCATGTTATATTGAGCTTATATCTATTGATTATTATTATTATGCCTATTGTCAATTATGGCTTACGCTACTTGTTGCATTGCACCCCGCATACTTAGTACATTCCAAGTACTAACGCATAATTTTTGCCTAAATGATCTAACTATATAGGGACCAGAGCTCCTATTCATCCTCCTTCTCTATGTGGCTAAGCGGACCGATTGAAGATTGTTTTGGTGAGTCCTCCATTTCGAGGACAATTTTCACTTAATTTTATGCTTTATTAAGACTTGTCTATTATGGATATTTACCTTTTGAGGGTGAGCTTGGGAGATGTCTTGGGCCCCGTTCTATTCGAGGTGGTGTTGGATATGGATTTGTAAGTTATGAGCTTGACACCTATTATGCCTATGTATTATTGAAGACTTCCCTTAGTCCCTTATTCCCTTCTATTTGTTGATCTTTGTGGTATTGTTGAGATGGAAGTCCTAAATCCCTATTTTTCCCATAGTGTGAGTCATACTTACCCACCCTTTATGTTCATGCTAATCCACTTCCTTATAACATCCCCATAGCTTAAGTCCGAATTCCCGTTTCCCCTAGAATTTATGTATTTGTTGTTAAATTATACTTTTGCAACCAAGGATGTACCATATATGCTAAAGAGGCTTGTTTAGGGTTTCTCGGGTTCCTTATTTATCGTGTTACACCTAGGTCTTACGCTTGCTTGGGTTAAGACAACGAACTTGCATACTTTCAATTATGACATTACAATTCCATACATAGAGACTTTTAAATTTAATGAATGATGGCATTACAATTTTATGCTTGCATTAATACATATTTTGTCCAAATGATGTCACCATGTAGGGATTTCCACCACATCCACTGGCTTGTTGTCATGCCATAGAAGGGTACCCTTGGTATGGCCGGCACTCAAAGACTATTGCTAGCCCCCAAGCGAACTACTTCGCCTCATCACATTCATTCAATCATAACTAACAACGGAAGACGTCAATGATCTAGAAATACTTAATAAAAGGTGATAATGATGTGATAATCAAAGGTCAAAGACCAAAGAATATAGAAAGCAAACTGAGTAAGACTAGTATGAAAGAAACTAATCAAAAACATAATCCAATCACAACTCAACAGTATAGTCTATGAAGCCTCTATCCATCGGCAAAGTGATGCCAATGACAGACCCATGACTACCTCAAAACAGAATAAAGTAAGTCTAAACTCAAAGTAAGAAAAGAACATGATATCCTTCAAAAGTAGGGGATGCCTCACTAATCAGTTGAAAGCAAATATATCCTCAGTGGGGTGCCTGTTAATGACCACTTGTACTTGTCCCTGCATCATGAAAAGATTTAGGCCCAAATAGATGTCAATATGTGGAATGTGCGAGTATGTAAAATGGTAGAAAGAAACATGTAAAGGAAGAATAACATCTAATCAAGAAGTATGAAACTCAATTAGCAAGTCAAGAGTCGAAATTAAAAATGTAATTTAGACAATGACCACTCATATACCATCTAATCCAATGCACTAAGAGTACTATCAAGAACTATATAGGAGTTTCTCTAACTGACAACTATTACCTATGAGCCGGTGATGATACAACAAAGTGATATCATTGCCACATCCATCTAATACCTTACTAGGGTATAGGACATCCCATCGGTGGATCCGAATCAGTAACATCAAGCCCTTTTTGTGGAACAGTAGGAAATATCCAGTCTTACAGTCTAATCCTCTTCTATGCTGGCTATGTAGTTATTGAGTTCGCATTGGACTTATCTTACACAATTTAGTGCTCAATCCTCCTCCCAAGACTCAACATGCTCATAAAACATCAACCCTATGGTTAACTCATTCAACTAGTCTCATTGGGCATTTGTCAACTCAATTCATCACATCAACTATCAACTCTTTGGTTAGGAACATTCTTTTAAGATCATTGTCCCATAAAACCCTCTGTCATCCATTAATCCAACATCATAGTATTCAGAAAACAAGAGTGGGGTCAAAGCATTTAGGAACTCGATGGACTCTTTAAGCTCAAATTATACTCATGCATACCTATTTAAGTGTAATATGTAAAAATAACAAGAATTCGTCATAGCGTTTATGTAGAAAGGCAAAATCATCTATTTCAAGTATTTAATTCATAAAATTGTAATTCGTACAAAATTATATAGAAATACATTAGTATTTAAGAAAAATATTCAAGAAACATCCATGGAAGACTCAATTCCTTCACAACTCCAACTATTCAATTTACGAGACAAATGGAAGAACAAAATCCATGTTCTAGTTAGTCTTACATACTTGGAAGTTTTGAATCTTAAAACAGCTTGGGGGAATTCGCAAGATTATCTTCAAACCCTAACCTTTTTCTCCGTTGAAACCTTGCTCTAAGTTGGAGAGGGTGTTTTAGTGTGAAAAAGTTAAATGGTTATGTTTAAGGACATGTTCACGTATAAAAAGGTCAAGTTAAGGCTTTGAAAGGTTGGAAAATGATCAAAATAACCCTTCTTTAGAATGTTGTCAAAGTTGTCAACAAGCCTACCTACGGCCCATAGAAACTTCCACGGCCAGTAGGAACCAATTCGTAAACCTTTGGGCAAATTTTAGGGTCTCTAGATCGATTCCATGAGCCCAAACTATAGTCTGCAGAAGAACTTATGACCGGTAGGTACGTTCGTCAAGTTGGAGGCTCAAAAATGAATTTTCTGATGTTTTCCACAAGTTGACACGGGATGTAACTCAAACCACAGCCTATAAATCATCCCATAACTCAACTCTGCTCTGATAATCTGTAGTAAAATGGCCTTAATTTTTTACTCCAAACTTTAAATGAGGTGAAATCAGAGGAGTTGAAAAGCTAATTCAAAGAGATTTCATTTGGTAGGTCATGGGCCACCTTGTTCTTTGTGTGCTAAAAGTTATAGTCATTTAAAATTGACCCTTATATAATCTAACACGAGAAACTCAATTGATAGAAAAGTTTTGAACTTCGCTAAGTACTAGAGGTCTCTTATGATCCTAATCTACTTCCCACATATAAAATTGAGGCTTGAAACATGGATACATGTAAGGATAGAGTTATGTGGTGTCATAATATCTCCCCCTTGGGATGATTCATCCTCGAATGATGAGAAACTAGGAGATCTATCAAGCAGGAACACCATCAAGAACTCAAATACTCAGATACTCGAACACTCATACTCCAAAAATGAACTTTAACTCAGGATTTAGAATTGAAAGACTATTTCTAACATCATAATTGGGAATGAATACAATTAGACACATGTATACTCAAATACTTATAGATTCAAGAGGAGCATCAACTCAAAGATAAGAACTCAACTCAACAATGGAAAAGTAATCCGGAGAATAGTAATGAATCATTACCATCAATTTTATCATTAGGAGGCATGAATAGGTGAGGGTATCCAGACTTTATATCCTCTTTAGCTTCCCATGTAACCTCTTCAATGGATTGACTTCTCCACAATACTTTTACAAATGCAACCTTTTTAGTTCTCAACTTGCAAACTTGACGATCAAGAATTTAAACTGGGATCTCTTCATAACTCAAACTATCCTTCACTCTAATTCTTTCAATAGGCACAACCCAGGATGGATCTCTCAAACACTTCTTCACCATAGAAATGTGAAATATCGGATGGATGGCCCCCCGCTATTGTTACAGCTCAAACTATAAGCTACGTTTCCCACTCTCTTAGCAATTTGGTAGGGATCAATGTATCGAGGACTCAACTTTCCCTTCTTCTCGAATCTCATTACACCCTTCATGGGTGATACTTTTAAGTATATCCAATCATTCACTTCGAATTCTAGGTCTCTTTTTCTAACATCAACGTAGGACTTTGGTGACTCTATATGGTTCTCAATCTCTCTTGGATAATATTTACCTTCTCCATTGCCTGGTGTACGAAGTCTGGCCAATCAACCCTACTTCACCTATCTCGAATGATCCAATTGGTGATCTACATCTTCTACCATAAAGGGTATCATAAGGAGCCATTTAGATGCTTAAATAAAAGTTATTAAAGTAGGCAAACTCAATCAGAGGCAAGTGTTCATCCTAATTATCTTTGAAGTTAATGATGTAGGCCCTCAACATATCCTCCAAAGTTTGTATCGTCCGCTCTGCCTGATCATCAATCTGAGGGTGGAAAGCAGTACTTAGATTCACCTTTGAACCTAGTCCTTTCTGAAAGGACTTCCTGAATTGGACAATGAACTGAGCTCATCTATGTGATATGATGGACAAAGGAACTCCATGCACCTAATAATCTCTTGAATATACAATTGGGCATAATCCTCTGTCGTATTAGTAGTCTTTACTGCCAAGAAGTAGGCTGATTTAGTCATCCTATCAATAATTACCCAGATCAAATCATGTTGTCTACGAGACCTCAGTAAGCCAGTGATAAAATCCATATTGATTATCTCCAACTTCCATTCTGGAATTTCAAAATTCTAGGCTACTCCATATCACCTTTAGTGCTCAACTTTCACTTGTTGGCAGCTTGGACACATAGAAACAAAGTTTGCAATGTTTCTCTTCATCCCACTCCACCAATAAACTCTCTCAAGCCACAGTACATTTTGGTAAACCTTGAATGGGTAGAATATCTAGAGTTATGAGCTTCTAACATGATCCTTTCTTGAATACCGTCAACATTTGAAACACATCATCTACTTTGTATCTCAATACCCCTTCTCCCCCTTTGACGAATGCCATTACTTTTTGCTTGTGTACATCTTCCTTCAATTAGAGTAAGACAGGATCTTGGTATTGCTTCTCCTTTATGTCTACCACAAGAGATGACATAGACCCATTATGCACAAATATTCCACCTTTACCAGATTCATCTAGTTGAACTCCTAATCGCGCTATTCTGTGTACCTATTTAGACAAATCTTTCTTCCCTTCTTCCATATGAGCAATGCTTCACATAGACAACCTCCAAAGAGCATCATCAATAACATTAGCTTTACCTAGATGGTAAAGAATGCTTATGTCATAGTCTTTGAGCAACTAAATCCATCTCCTTTGCCTCATTTTAAGTTCTTTCTGGGTGAATACATACTGCAAGCTCTTGTGATCTGTGAATACATCAACATGTGCTCCATATAAGTAGTGGCGCCAAATCTTGAGTGCAAACACTACTACAGCTAATTCTAAGTCATGAGTTGGATAGTTCCTCTCATGATTCTTAAGTTTTCTATAAGCATAGGATATGACCTTATCTTTCTGCATCAGAACGCATCCCAATCCCACTCTAGAAGCATAACAATAGGTCACAAAATCATCGGTCCCCTTAGGTAGAGCCAACACTAGTATAATCATTAATCTGGTTTTCAACTCCTAAAAACTCTTCTCACACTCATCAAACCACTGAAACTTAGCTTTCTTTTGACTCAGCTTAGTCAATGGCGAGGATATAGAAGTGTATCCCTCAACAAATCTGTTGCGGTAACCAGCCAAACCTAGAAAACTTTTTATGTCAATTGGAGAGGTGGTCTAGGCCACTTCTTAACTACCTCAATCTTCTGCATCTCCACTCGAATACCATCACCTGAGACAAACATGGCCCAAAAATGACACCAATTTAAGCCAAAACTCACATTTTAAAAGTTATTAAAGTTGATTGATTCCTAACTTAGAACCTTAGCCCCCCCCCCATCCAATTTTTGTGGGTTAAAACAGAGAGTAGATTATGATGGTGTTTTATGACGTTAGTATTAAAAAGAAATTACAACACTGTAATGAAAACAATAATGAATTTTCTTAGTGTGGTTGAAAGAACACAAAAATTCTCTTCGCATGGTTTGTTTGAACAGGGCCGACAACTAAAGGGACTTTTTTCGGGTTCCTTTAGTTGTCTCTATGTCCATGCATAAGAAGGTCTCCCTAGCAGGCTGCGATTTCTTAAAAACAGTTGTGAAACTGAAATGACGTTCAGATTTTCTGTATACTGCTTTGTATTTAAAAGAGTGTACAGTTTTCCTTCAGCGGGATTGAATTTCTTATGGTTCCATTGGTTTTGAAAGGTAATTTAGCTCTACAACTAGCATTGTATAATTTTTTAGTATTCCGATAATGTTTTGATATTTATAGTGCCTTAAGTTTTTCTAGTTGCGAGTAATTGAATTTCGAATCGAGGAGACCTCAGATTTAATTTGTAATAACTCTATTGAGTACAAAACATCAAATTTAATGGGTGTTCATATATGGTTTGTATGTACAGGATTCTGAATAAATTCTTAGAGTCCATTCCATGAATTTTTTTCCATTTTGTGAATTGTTGATGTCCGGTGTATAGACTTTCTTCACGTTCATGGATCCCACATCCGTTCTCATGATGACCAAGTGTCTGAACCTTCGAGTTTAGGGCAACAGGTTTGCATTCACGAAGGGGTGATCAGTACGCTTACGCATTCACTATACTGTGCTTGCTTTGAAGAGGGATAATTTATTGGAGCTGCACATTTTGCAGAGGTGGTGAAAGTGTTCGCGAAGCACATTATCTGTCGAAATAGTGTTTAGTTCTAAAGATGACGTATTTGGATTATTTTCTCCATTTTTGAACTTTGAGAGCTCAAAAGAAGGTGATTCCAAGTGGGTTTTTTAGAGGAACACATTGTGTAAGTTATTTTGAGTTAAAATCTTCATAACCCATTAAATATTTGTTGTTTTTTAACATCAATGTAGTTATTCGCAATTGAAAAAATTGAAAGTTTTTCATGAACTTGAATATTTGATTAAATGGTGATTATGAGTAGATTTTAACTTTATTTTTAAAATGGTTTTCACTTACAGATTTCTAATGTCTTAAGAATATTTAATACAATAATTTTCAAATTTCAATCTCAATTTTTGGCATCAGATTTTTGAACTATTTTACCTTTTTTCCAAATTTTATGATTTTGACATGGTTGAACTTGAAATTTGATTGTGAATGATAATTTGAATAGATTCTAGTGTTTTAGATACAAAATTGGAAGGGGATTGCTCCATGGTTGGATTGATTTCTTGATTTTATTGAGGCAAGTGGATTTCTAAACCTTGTAGAATTTATTTGAACCTTTTCTTTTTTTGTGTGTTAAGGAGCAATGGG
This sequence comes from Solanum rostratum, assembly GCA_029948455.1. Taxonomy (NCBI): domain Eukaryota; kingdom Viridiplantae; phylum Streptophyta; class Magnoliopsida; order Solanales; family Solanaceae; genus Solanum; species Solanum rostratum. The sequence goes on from CM057048.1 coordinate 56,440,170, forward strand.
GATTCAAAAATAGGTGAATTATTTATGAAATGACTTAATAACAGTGATAGGGTAATAAAATGTGTTATATGGTTGCATGTTATAACTTGATTCATGATTTGATATATACTTGTTGATGTTGTTTAAAGTATCGAGGGATGTGGGTTGATGATACTAATCTTTATATTGACACAATTGATTATGAGATCCCTGTTGATTAGAATTGTGAATTGCTAATACTTACTCAAGTTTTGAGTAATGATAAATGCTAATTGTTAAGGTACTCCAAATGTGATATTGATACAAGTGTTGTATGATTTTAATATTGTGACAAAACTGTTGTGGAATACTAGTGAAAATAATGACCCTTGATGAATAGTCTTGAATGGTGATGATAAATGAGTTATTACGAACTGAAGAAATTATATGATGCTATCATTAAATGATTCAATTGATGATGATTCTATTATTGAAAGAATAATGAGATTGATTGAAATTAATATATTTCTATGAAATTATGAAATAACTTTTATGATATTGATGATACATTGTGAAAGAATCTTGATTAAGGATATGACATGTTGTTGGAGAGTCTTGATTGAGAATACTATATTAATTATGATAGTAATTTGATAATGATGTTGAGCCTATTTATTGAAGAACTTGATCATTGATAACACATTGACTATTGAAGTACTAATGATAGTGATTAATTTGAATGATATATAAAAAGCATGAACTCTTGTATACACTCGGGTTCCTTTTAAAGTGCTTATTGGTGTTGAATTATAACATGCACTGAATTTCACTGTTGGTAAAAGCCGAAGAAAAATGGTTTCGGTAAAATATCTATACAGGGATCCGACCATGTGTTGTGTGACAAGATATACTTGATTATGAGGAATCAGGTCATACACTCTATTGCAAGTTTGAAACACTTAATGACATACAGGGGTGGGGACACATCATTCATGAAAAGAGGTACTTGATTATAAGGGGTCGAGCCACACGCTCCATGGTATGTAATGTGAATAATTGAGGGGTTAGGCCTTATGCTCTGGGGCAGGTACATGAATAGATATATTCCCCATGGATTCAAGTCTGGTTATATCAGCAGATATGTATCGTAAGATAGGAATGCATCATTATTACTTGACATTGCATTGTGTCATTTCACTTCTTTACATTCCATTTCATTTTATTATAATAATGCGGCTACTTGTATGAGGTGTGATTTGACAGTTGATTTTGTACTTGTAAATTGTTAAAAATGATCTTTTTGACATATTGTATGCATAAATTGTGGATATATATATATATATATATATATATATATATATATATATATATATATATACATGTATATGTATACATATACATGTATATATATATATATATATGTATATATATATAGTGTGTGTGCTAGATATTTCTGAGTATAGGTTATAGTTTCAGAGGTTCAGTTGGTATGGAAGGAGAACATGTGTTTTTTATTTTCTACTTGTGTTTAGATCTTCTTGTTAGGTACCGCATTATTTGGTACTCACTCACGTTATTCTTAATTTGGACAGAGCTTTGAGATAGTCTGAGAGCTAGAAGCTAGTCCATTTCGGCGGACCCTTCAGACTTCTATTTACTTACCATTTTTATTCTATTTGAGTATCAAAGACAATTGACACTTGTAAATTTTTTTTTCAAATCCAATTATAGTAGAGGCTTGTACATGTGACACCAGTCTTGGGTTGATTTTTAGATTGTGGATATTTTCTCTTGTTGTCTATATTTTCATATTTAGATTGTTACTTCTACTTTATCTTTCGAATTATTTTATTGTATCCTGTTTAAGCTGACTTGTCTTAATGGATTAGAGGTAAGTGTCATCACACCTAAAATATTTAATGTGTCAAAATGTGACACTTGATCCAATAATGTGTTAATACGTGAAAAGCGATCAAAATATGAGTTAGAACGCGAGACTCGATCAAAATATTTATTTTAAATATGATACTCGATCCAAATATGTGTCAGAATATGACACTTAATCTAATCATGTGTCAGAGCATAATGCCTAATCCCACAATCACAATTGTGCATAATCAAAATCACAATCATAACTACAGTAAATGTTTTACAAACTTGGACAATCAATAATAGATTTATTACATGCAATTTGATCACAACTAATCATTTCATTAGGTTCATTTCATAATTCCCTATTCATATACATATAGGTAATACTAACGACATATTTAACAAGCAAATATAACACAATTGAAAACTTAAACCATCACCTACCTCAAAATAAGCCATGAAATCACTAAGAAAACTAGAGCTTTCCCTTTCTCCAAATCCTTAGTGCATTTTTTGGTTTAGAACAAATAGAAATACAAAGAATTGATGAACAATGACCTACATGACCCAGATTATATCAAAATCTTAAACCTTGACCACTTTCATGATCATCTTTCCCCAACTAGGGCTTTTCTCCGCCATCAATTTCAGGTCACAACCTTTTCCTAAGCGAATTTTCATATATTTTAAGATTTTGGAATCAAATTACAAGTTGGAGGGATGATTAAATTACATTTATTGACATAACAGGTGGAAAACTGATGGAAAATAGCCCTAGGGACATTTCTGGTCTCTCAAGATTAAAGGGGGAGAAATAAGAACAATTTTGAGACTTCTATGCGTTAAACTCACGACTATTCCACCATGGCGGCCACTTATACCATCACGGAGACCCACGTAGTGGGAATAATCCTAGCCTGGTAGGTTGCATAAAAATAGAATATTGGAGATATGGGCACCTACACGACCCGTGTAACTTCACACGAATCGTGTGGCCCATTCGTGTGGCTAACTTTTTCGTCAAAAAGTATTCTAAGTGTTGGATTATGATTCTGGGACCTCCGTCAGACAATAATTTTTCTAAGTATTGGTTCACGGGCACTGTACACGGACCGTGTTGTGTCACATGGCCCGTGAACCCTTTCTTGAAATAGTGACGGCTAATTTTTCCATCCATTTCATTAATGGAGTTTTAAATTTAGTTTATCCCAATGGTCTTTTAGGACTTCCTATGCTATCTGAGGACTTCCTAATGACTTAAACCCTATTCCTAATACTCAAATCACTCCTCACATTTGGAATTCTTTCAAGTCACTCTTAAGTCTCCTTCAAAGAACTCCTGTGGGTTTTAAGCTTGGGAATCAAGGAAGGGTTGTTTCTTCAAAAAATTTCTTGTTGAATCTTTTCATTAGCTAAGGTATGTGGGATTGATTCTTGGTCTCTTTCAACCAAGAAGACCCCCAAACTCTTTTCACTTGAATTTTATGAAATTTTGCTTACTTTAAATATGGGTTTTGAGATTTATGATTTTATAAATTCAATTGATATATGGAATATGTTTATTTATTGATTTTACAGTAATTTAAGCCCTAATATAAAGAATTGCATTGAAATTATGAAGTTATGAATATGCATGTCCCCTTTAAAGACGAATTAGTGCATGAGTATTTTATATTATGGTTCTAAATGTGAATTTAATTATGTTTTCACTTGAATTTAATATTATATTGTTGATTCTAGAATGAATCTCAATTACCCATACTATTCTCATCACATTCATAGCATTTTCAGCCATGAGCATTGGATTTATGAAATTATCGGTGGGTTAAGCTCACATATGCTTTTATGAAAATGTTATCGGTGATTTAAGCTTACGTATTGGTTATGACAAGAATGTGATCACATAAATGTCTATTGTTAATGGTTCTTGGAGCATTTTGGGTGCTTGCACCATATCAGCGTGAGCATGAGCTATTCCTATGCATAAGTATCATGATTATGAATGATGGTTTGGCTTTTGAGCCTAAATGTGCATTGAACCGGTTTGAAATGACTATACATCTCTTTTTGAAAGCATGTATATGTAAAAATATTCTCATGAGATGTTTTGACTTAGTACCAATGGATTGGGGGCATCAGTGCTATCCCCAAGGGTCCTCGCCCTTTTCTCAAATCATGTGCCAACATAGGAATGGAAGTCAATACCGAAAAGACTGGGTCGTAAGAAATGGTTTCATTTATTGATATGATATGAAATGATGATGAAAATCCTTCTAAAAAGACTGGGTCTTAAGGAAGGTGTCCATCTACCGAAAAGATTGGTCATAAGGTGTGATATAGATTACCCTGGCAAGTAATCTTCTCCTACCGATGGGAGGTCTTTATCGGACATAAGTTTGATTTGTCAGTTATAGTCTATCGCTACTATATATGAGAATTATGGCATTTCATGCATCATGGACTTCATGGCATATTGTATACTACTCTTCTTTGGTTATATGATTCTTTCTATATTATGTGCCCTTATCATCTAACATTGAGCGCAAGTTTGGTAAGTCCTATGTATTGCATGCCCGCATACTTAGTACATTTAAATGTACGAACGCATACTTTTGTCTACATGATCTCACCATGTAAAGACCAAGGAGTACATTTATCCACTACACGACGTTTAGCTCGGATCTCAAGTTTTTGCTTGTTGTGGTGAGTCCTATCTTCCAAGGACAAGCCATCTATCCTCTATCTATGGTGCTTTTGTTTAGGTTATTTATATTTGAGGGTGAGCCCTGCGTATGTCTTGGCCCCCCTCTTATGACTAGAGGCATTGTTGGACATCTTAGAAACTCCTTTATGTTTATATGCTATGTGATATGATTGGAGATTATGTTATGACTTGATTACCTATTGAATATCATTATGTGTTTTAGCTATGAGTCTTATGGTTCGATTGCATGATATGATATGAAAGATCCTAAGTCCCGAATTGCCTCCATAGCATGAGTCATACTTACCCACCCCTTAGTCTTTACGTGCTACATGTTATGTGAATCCATGTTAATCCCTTTCCCTATGATATCCCTATAGCATGAGTCCTACTTTCCCATCCCTTAGAATTATGTGTTTACCATTTGAATATGCTTTCGAACCGATATGTGAATTTGGATACTTTGAGGCTTGTTTGGGGACTCTCGGGTTTTCGTTTTCCATGTCACTCCTAGATCCTAGATCCGGGGCATGACAGAGATGGTATTAGATCCCTAGTTTTGTAAATGATCCTCGGAGTCCAACATGTTGCGTCAAGTAGAGTTGTATTCATGGGTGTGATGTGCACCATGCTTATGAGTGAGAGGCTACGAAGATGTTCTAGGAATTGTCTCACTTCTTCATGCCTTATGTCGTGCTATGGTTCGTAAATTTGGTTCCTTTATCTTGATGGTATCATTGCTCCATTTTAGAAGATGCCTCGAGGAATACTCCACTTGCCAAGATCGGCCTCGGCTAATGAGGGTCAAGCACCTCAAGGGCCTATCAATGAGCCAATATCTAATGGTGAATTTTGTATGGCCTTTGCTATGCTTGCCCAGGTGGTGACATCTCAGAGTAGGCAGGCTAATCTTCCACGGGATCCCACTCTAGCTTCTAGGGTGAGGAATTTCACCTGGATGAATCCTCTTGAGTTTTATGGGTCAAAGGCCGATGAGGATGCTCAAAAGTTCATTGTTGAGCTCATCAAGGTGTTGAATGTTATGGGTGTCCCTTCTGAGGAGAAGGATAAATTAGCTGCCTACCAATTGAAAGATGTGGCTCAGGTGAGTTACACCCAATGGTCTATGGAGAGGGTTTGTGGTAATGTTCTCAACTGGGAGGAGTTCAAGCTTTCCTTCCTAGATCGTTTCTTTCCACTTGAGCTTAGGGAGGACAAGATAACTAAATTTATCAATCTTAAGAAAGGGGGTAAAAGTGTGAGGGACTATTCCCTCAAGTTCACTAAGCTCTCCAAGTACGCACTGACATTTGTGGTTGATCCTCGTGCAAGGGTGCATATGTTCATTTCTGGTATCTCTGACTCATTTGTAATGAATGTTGTACTGCCATGCTCATATAGGATATGGATATTTCTAGACTCATGGTATATGTTGAGAAGATCGAGGGGGAGAAACTCAAGGAGAGGAGAGTACATGATCCTAAGAGGGCCCAATTTGGTGGTGGGTTCTCCGGTTCTTGGGGTGGTGGTTTCGGTCGCTTCTGACAGGGATAAGGATTTTTTGTGCCAGGGTTGCTAATGCTAGAGTGACTCCTCCTAGGGCACCAGTTGGTGGTGGTCGGGGGTACCCCCGGTGTGACAAATGTGGGAGGAATCACACTAGTACTTGTTGGAAGGAGTTGGGTGCATGCTATGGGTGTGATGATAAGAACCATAAGGTCGCTGATTGTCCCAAGAATGCTTAAGGAGGTCAAGTTCAGGTGGCTCAAGGTGGGCAAGGCCAGAAAAGAGCTCTACAAGGTGCTGCCCTGAAGAACAATAGATTATATTCTCTTCATGCACTCTAGGATGTTGATGAGGCTCCAGATGTTATGACTGGTATGTTAAAAGTGATTTTGATGCTTATGCTTTGCTTGACTAGGGTGCAAATTTTTCTTTTGTGCTCCTCTGTTGGCTGTTAAGTTTGGTTTGTGTCCTAAAATTTTGAGGGATCTTTTCTCAATTTATACTCCTGTGGGTAAATCTATTATTGCTCATAGGGTTTATCGTGGTTGTACTATTTCTATGTTACATAAAGTCTTCCTGTGTGATCTTGTGAAACTTGAGATGTTTGATTTTGACGTGATTCTTGGGATGGATTGGTTGCATGCATCATATGCCTCTATAGATTGTAGAACCCGGCAGGTCAATTCTATTCTCCGGTGAGCCCATTTTGGAATGGAAGGGTAGTGACTCCACTATTAAGGGTCGGTTTATTTCCTATCTCAAGGACTGGAAGATGATCTCTAAGGGATGTATTTATCATATTATGAGGGTCAAGGATGTGGAGTCCGAATCACCTACTCTTGAGTTGGTTCCGGTGGTAAATGAGTTTCTAGATGTGTTCCCTGAAGACTTGCCCTATGTTCCTCCAGAAAGGGAAGAACACTTTTGCATAATCTTCTTCGGATACTCAACCCATCTCTATTCCTCCCTATCGTATAGCATCGGCTGAGTTGAAAGAGTTGAAGGATCAGTTGAAAGACTTGTTGGAGAAGGGCTTCATTAGGCCAAGTATATCTCCATGGGTGCTCCGATGTTATTTGTAAGGAAGAAAGATGGATCTCTTCGGATGTTTCTTAGATTATAGGCAATTGAATAAGGTGACCATTAAAAATAAGTATCCGCTGCCCAGAATCGATGACTTGTTCGATCAACATCAAGGGGTTACCCACTTCTCAAAGATTGACCTTCGTTCCGAGTATCATCAGTTGAAGGTTAGAGAGTGTGATATACCCAAGACGGCTATTTGGACAAGGTATGGGCACTTTGAGATTGTGGTGATGTCATTTGTCTTAACCAATTCTCCGGCTATGTTCATGGATCTCATGAACCGGGTGTTCAAGCCATTCTTTGACAGTTTATGGTTGTCATCATTGATGATATTCTCATTTATTCTCATAGTGAACGGGAGCATATGGATCATTTGAGGTTGGTTCTACAAACCTTGAGGGAGAAGAAGTTGTATGCCAAGTTTAGCAAATGTGAGTTTTGGTTGGATGAAGTAGCCTTTCTTGGTCATGTGGTGTCCGGTGATGGTATTAAGGTTGATTTGAAGAAGACCGAGGTTATGAAGAATTGGGCTAGACCATTGACTCCTTTGGATATTCAAAGTTTTCTGGGGTTGTCCATCTATTATAGGAGGTTCATTGAAGGTTTCTCATCTATTGCATCTCCGTTGACTACATTTACCCAAAAGAAAGTTAAGTTTGTGTGGTCGAATGAATGCGAGAAGAGTTTTCAAACCTTGAAGGATCAGCTTACATCGGCTCCTGTCTTGATTTTACCTAACAACTTGGAGGGGTTTGTGGTATATTGTGATGCCTCACGGATCGAGTTGGGTTGTGTACTTATGAAACATGGTAAGGTAATAGCATATGCATCGAGGCAATTGAAAGTGCATGAGTGTAATTGCCCGATGCATGATCTTGAGTTAGCAGTGGTAGTTTTTGCCTTGAAGCTTTGGAGACACTACTTGTATGGGGTACATGTTGATGTTCTCACCGATCACAAAAGTTTGCAATATGTATTCACTCAAAGGTATCTCAACTTGAGGCAAAGAAGATGGTTGGAACTCCTAAAGGACTACGACATGAGTGTTCAATATCTCCCCAGCAAGGCCAATGTTGTAGCCGATGCTCTTAGTAGGCTATCTATGGGGAGTGTGACTCATGTTGAGGAGGGAGTTGGCCAAGGATGTTCACTGGTTGGCTAGGTTGGGTGTTAGATTAGTATGATGGTGGTATTCATGTTCAAAATGGGGTTGAATCTTCAGTGGTTGTTAATGTGAAAGCTAAGCAAGATTTAAATCCATCATTAGTTGAATTGAAGAAATTGGTTACTAAAAAGGAGATTGAGGTGTTCTCCCAAGGGGGAGATGGTGTACTTCGAAACCAAGACCGACTATGTGTTTGGGATGTAGATGGTCTTAGAAGAGTGATCATGAGTGAAGCTCACAACTCTCATTACTCTATTCATCCAGGATCTACTAAGATGTATCAAGTATTTGAAGGAGGTTTTTTGGTAGCATGGTATAAAGAAGGAAATACCAAGATTTAAAGGACATATCAAGATTTGAAGCAAGATTTCTTGTTGAATCTTTTCATTAGCTAAGGTATATGGGATTGATTCTTGGTCCCTTTCAACCAAGAAGACCCCAAACTCTTTTCACTTGAATTTTTTATGAAATTTTGCTTACTTTAAATATGGATTTGGGATTTATGATTTTATAAATGCAATTGTTGTATGGTCTATGTTTATTTATTGATTTTAAAGTGATTTAATCCCTAATATGAAGAATTGCATTGAAATTATGAAGTTATGAATATGTATGTCCCCTTTAAAGCTTGATTGGTGCATGAGTATTTTATATTATGGTTCTAAATGTGAATTTAATTATGTTTTCACTTGAATCTCATATTATATTGTTGATTTTAGAATGATTATCAATTAATCCCATGATATTCTCATCACATTCATAGCATTTGAATCCATAAGCATTGGATTTATGAAATTATCGGTGGGTTAAGCTCACAGACATTTTTATGAAAATATTTTCGATGAGTAAAACTCACATATTGGTTACGACAAGAATGTGATCACATAAATGTCTATTATTAATGGATCTTGGAGTATTTTGGGTGCTTGCACCATATAGGCATGAGCATGAGCTATTCCTATGCATAAGTATCATGATTATGAATGATGGTTTAGCTTTGAGCCTAAATATGCATTGAATGGATTTGAAATGACTATACATCTCCTTTTGGATGCATGTATATGCATAAGTATTCTTGCGGGATGTTTTAACTTAACACCGATGGATTTGGGGCATTAGTGCTATCACCAAGGGTCCTCTCCCTTTCCTCGAACTATGTGCCAACATAGGAATGGAAGTCATTACCGAAAAGATTGGGTTGTAACGAATGGTTTAATTTATTGATATGATATGAAATGATAAAGAATATCCTTCTAAAATGACTAGGTTGTAAGGAAGGTGTCCATCCACCGAAAAGACTGGGTCGTAAGGTGTGATATAGATTACCCTGGCAAGTAATCTTCTCCTACTGATGGGAGGTCTTTATCGAACATGAATCTGATTTGTCGATTATAGTCCATCTCCACTATATATGAGCATTATGGTATTTCATGTATCATGACTTCATGGCATATTTTATACTACTCTTCTTTGGATGTATGATTCTTTCTATATTATGTGTCCTTCTCATCTAATATTGTACGCAGGTTTGGTAAGTCATATGCATTGCATGCCCACATACTTAGCACATTAAAATATACTAACGTATACTTTTGCCTATATGATCTCACCGTGTGGGGACTGAGTACATTTATCCACTGCATGATGTTTAGCTCAGATCTCAAGTTTTTGCTTGTTCTGGTGAGTCTCATCTTCCAAGGACAAGCCGCCTATCCTCTACCTATGGTGCTTTTTTTGGGTTAGTTACATTTGAGGGATAGCCTGGGGTATGTCTTGGCCCCCATCCTATCTAATGACTAGAGGGATTGTTGGATATCTTTTAACTCCTTTACATTTATATGCTAAGTGCTATGATTGGAGATTATGTTATGGCTTGGTTACCTATTGAATATTATTATGTGTCTTGGCTATTAGTCTTATGACTCGATTGCATGATATGACGCAAAAGATCCTAAGTCCCGAATCACTCCCATAGCATGAGTCATACTTACACGCCCCTTAGTCTTTATGTGCTATGTGTTATATGATTCTATGTTATTCCCTTCCCCTATGATATCCCCATAGTGTGAGTCCTACTTTTCCGTCCCTTAGAATTGTGTATTTACTATTTGAATACGCTTTAGAACCGATGATATGAATTTGCATACTTTGAGGCTTGATTAGGGACTCACGGGTTCCCGTTCACCATGTCACTCCTAGATCCTAGGTCCGGGGCATGACAAACTCTTACCTTGTTCTATTTATAACAATGAGGAGAGATCATTACAATGCTCTAATATCACCGTGTTATTACGACCCTGGCCTATCGTGATTGGCACCACTCTAACTCTCTAGTGGAAGAACTATTACTACACCAAGTAAAACAGACTAACAAGAGCTATCTTAGATGAATCCATACTAACTTAAAAGAGCTGGCTCGCCAATGAATTTGACATGTTAACAATTACTTAACTCTGGTCTGTTAAACTAACCTGAAGATACCCTATATTCAATAAGGAAAGAGCAAGTGTGATATCATTATACCTAATAACAGTATAATGGTAGGATCACGCACCTATTTCATCAAGCCTTATATATACTGGTAACCACCACATAATAAACCATACATATATATAAAGAGTAAAAATTTACCAGTTCATGATTAATCTATCAATTCCATAATCTCATTCTCAAATGCAGCGGTCGACGATAGTCCTCTTATGGATCACACTCCCAAATATTTAGTATGCCAAGATGTGACATCTAATCCAATAATATGTCAAAATGTGGCATTCAATTCAAATATGTGTCGGAATGTGACACCTATGTAAATATGTATCAGAACATTTCACCTGATCTAAATATGTGTTGGAATATCAAATTTGATTGAATTATGTGTTGGAATATAACACTCGATCCCACAATAACAATTACAATCACCATCGAAATCATGATGAATGTTTTACAAACTTGCACAATCAAGTAATAGATTCATTCATACAATTTGATTATAGATGGTTATTTCATTGGGTTCGTTCAATCATTTTCTATTCACATACGTGTAAATAATACTAACAATGTATTTAACAAGTATATATAACAGAAATAGGAATTTAATTTGTCACTACCTCGAAACAAGACGTAGAATCTCTAAAGAATTGGAGTTTTTCCTTTTCCCCAAGTGCTGGATTGTTCTTGGTCTAAACAAATAAAAAATACAAAGAAAAATGCACAATTGCCTACAATATCCGAACTACATCAAAATCCTAAATCTTAGCCACTTTCATGATCATCTTCCTCCAACTAGGGCTTTTTCCACCATCAATTTTAAGTCATAACCTTTCCCTGAGTGAATTTTTATAAATTCTAAGGCCTAGGATTCAGATTACAAGTTAGAAGAATTAATAACTTACCTTTGTCAAAGAAATAAGTGAAGAATGAAGAAAATAATAGCCCTTCTGGTCTCTCAAAAATAAAGTGAAAGAAATAAGAATGATTTTGAACTTTCTACCTTAAACTCACGATTGTCCCGACATAGTAGTCCCGCCATTATGGGAATAAATCCACCTTGGCAGGTTGCAAGAAAATAAAAACTCAATATTTTTGTTCCAAACCTTTATTTCACTATATATTATCAAACCATGACGTTCTAAAAACAATTATGTCAAGATCAATTTTCAGAGTTTTACTCACCTTCCTAAAGCTTAATTGGCTCCTTATTGTCTTGGCTATATATGCAAGAGATCGAACTCATAAATTAAACCTCAATCCATTATTGAATTGTTCCATGCCTCATGTGATATAAATTTCGGCCATGTCTAGCCTAAGCTCAAAATTTTCAAGTTACTACTCAAGAATTTTCTACCTTAAATTTTTTCCCTGTTGGTCTATCTATAATGATAGAGATAGGTCGTTATAGGTCTCCTTGTTTAGTAACAAAATCTAGAACGACAACTATGTTATCCTGACATTCATTTTCTCTTTTTGATTTGGACTAGATCTTCGGTGGTTTTCTTGCCTATCTTCTTCTTCATCCTTCTTGATTTAACTTCATCTTCTATAATAATTGGTGCTTCATCTTCTGTTCATGTATTTATTAATCAATTAAACTTCTTTATGGTTATGAATTATATATATATATATATCAATTTAACAAAAAGTTGAATTGGTTGTTTTTGCTATATACCAACTTGCAATAGTTCTTACATTTGTGTTTTTAAAAAAAAATATATAAATGATTGAATCTGTTAGTGACAAAATTTGTCATATAGTTATGCGCAAGACTCTTGCACAGTTCAACCTATTGAATATTTCACCTATTCAAAAAGTGTAACTCGAACACATTGCTCTCCATCGCACATTTCAAATAACAGGCAATATATATAAGAAGGAGCAAGTATTTTAATCCTTAAAGTTAAAATATTTTCATATAAAAAATTGTTGAATATAGTTTTTTTAGAATCTAACCTCATTTTGTATTCTACATTCTCAATATTGCAATTGCTTCATGCTGTAATATCTTTATGACTTTCACTTTCTTGTGGCACTTTTCGCATGACGAATACCATTGCTCATCTTTATTGAGGATGTTTTCAATTTTTACTTTGAATATTTATAAAGAATCATGTACCTCATCAATATATAATATTTGATATTATAATTTGTACATAGTAATGGGCCACTTTTGAGATGTAGAAGTGTCGATTTAGAAGGTACCTATGTATCACCCTACAACCCATTCATTATAGTGACTTATAATATTTTTATGTCCTTTTTCATTGTCTTACTTGGTGCTATATCATTGTATTTTTTTAGAACTTTATAATTTTAGTCCTATATTTTTTATGATGTTAGTAAACTGTATAATCCATTTAGAGTCAAGCATGGACTAAACAGAGTTTTATGGAGTAATTTATCCAACTATGATAATAACACCAATATTTCCTATTATAACACTCTAGAAAATTAGTGAGACTATGATTAAAGGATAGTTTGAACATGAGTTGAACTGAACATATTGCTAAAGCATGTAGTGTATCATGTTTGAAGGTTCGTTACTTTTTTAAACAGTTGATTGATCAACACACTACTTGTGAAAATAGCAGATATTTTAAAAATTTCTAGTGTGAAAAGAACATATTAAAATTATAAAAGAACAAATATGGTCAATATATTTTCTATAAACACATGCAACAAATTATATGGTACCTTTATAGATTGAGACTCTAATGTCACACAAGTCAAGAATAGGTGTATCATCTTTCAACTTCTCCAAAAGTGTGTTGTCTTGTTTTGCAAATTTTTCTTGATAAAGTAACGATTGTATGCTTCATGTTGGATTTACACTTAGACAAATTTGGTAAATACATCACCATATCTTATATGCTATGGCGTACGTGTATTTGCAACTTACAGTTCATTTATAATCATAAATTTTCATCTTTTTTGCTATATTCTTCTTCAATGATAATAAACATGTAAATCAAATTTGGAAAAAGACTGGGCTAATTAATGATGGTTATTATGAATTTGTGCATGGAAATAACTAATAATTCATGAAAATACTCATGGAATATAGTGTCATTTGACAATTTCTAGGCATGTTCTTATTTTTCAAAGCCATCAGAATTTGTATATTTAAATGTCATGGTCAAACTCCTTTATGATCATGTTGTTTGTAAAGGACAATTTCACTTCTTTGCACATGGTAGAGTAGTTGGTTTGATCCGATCTAAGTGATTTTTAGGAGTGTAATTCTTATTTGACTTCAAAAATTACTTTATGTTTCGATATCTTTATTAAATAGTATTTCTTAAATTTTTATCATCTAGCATTGATAAACGGGTGATGACACAAGTACAGTAAACATGAACTAATTTAAGCTAAGTAAAAGAGGTAATGTTATTATCGTTTCAATAACAAATAATATCATTCAGAAAGTCTCTTCATGTCATATATTCTTGTAAGGTATTATTTTACCCCTTTGTATGTCTAAGACTCTCATCACTCAATCAACCAAGTATTTTGATATCTTATTAGTTGGTATACTTTGTTTTTCAAGTTCCATTTTAGTCGTTACTGAGGTTGTTTCTAGATGATTAGAGATTAAAAGAGAGAAGAGAGCAGTAATGTTATTAGTAAATATCATAAAATTTATTTTTTAACCACAATCATAATACCTCAATAGTTGAAAGAATAGAATAAGAAAGAGTGCAGAAAAAGTAATTTGGTGCAAGTTTCATAAGACCTATTTGTAGTCCTATCACGCCCTAGGAGGGTATTTTTGGCATGGCCGGCACTCAAAGACTATTGTTAGTCCCCAAGCAAACAACTTGGCCTCATCATATTCACTCAATCAATATTTAATGTATCAGCGGAAGAGTAAGGATAATAAATAGGTGAACAATCTCATATATATATATATATATATATATATATATATATATATATATATATATATATATATATATAGTCACATCAATAAGACTAGTAAAAAGGAGACTAGCCCAAAATAAGCATCCGGATCAAAATCAACCACAGCTCAATGCTCTAGTCTATGAAGCATCTATCTAAATTGTTTGTATGGTACATGACAGTCCATGACTACCTCAAATCAAAAGGAAATATAATACTAGATTCAAGCTAGATGATAATGTAAATGTGCATCCTCTGGAAGCAGGGGAGGACTCACCAAATCAGCTGACTACAATGGACCCTCAATGATGCTACTGTTGATGACCTCCAGTACCTATCCCTGCATCATTAAATGATGCCGTCCAAATAAATGTTAGTACGTGAAATGTACATGTAAAATGACTGAATGAAATAGATATAGGTAAAATAATATCAACTCAGAAAATGCTCAATCGACATGTTAAATGTCTATCTAAAGCAAGAATAAAAAGTAGATAGTGACCAATCAGTGCAAATCAAATCTTATCTGAATCCAATCCAGTCAAGCTAGAACATTATTAGTGTACAACCTATTTGAAAAGTTTCTCTTATCTGACAACAATCACTTATGAGCCAGTGATCGTACAATAATCCCATTGACGTTATCATAATCATTCAGCACTTGCCAGGGTAAAGAACGAATCGATCTATAATGGATTGGGTCAAATCAAACGAGTCATCTATTCTTTTAGAAACTTATCAGGAGGAAGCTTTTGACCTAAAGGTTTCAATCATCTCCTATATTTGGCGACGTAGTTATTGAGTTTGAGTTGGACTTACTCTTAATCAATTTTGTGCTCGATACTCCTCCCAAGACTCAATGCTCCTAAAACACTCACTTCCAATCAACAATCGGTGAGTCCCTTAATGGGCTCTTTCAGTTCATCAGTTCTATCAAATCAATCTTTCGAAAGTCGACCAATCAATCTCGTCAACCCTTCAAGAGTGAATTGGACAGTCACAAAGGAGGACTTTCAATTTAGACAAATCTTTAGAGTTCAAATTTGAAGACTCATATGACCATCAAGTTCTATCAATCTATAATCATGCTCACATCACAATTACAGTCAACATTCTCAGATCAATGCTCTATACTCAATCCCTATGCTCAATCATGCAAGTAGGATTTGTAGAAAAACTCATGCGAAAGTATTTATTCAGTATATCAAGTTCATGATGATCGTCAACATATGAAAAACATAGAAGGTACATAGTTTATAAGAAATCATTCAAGAACGTGCATGCAAACTCAATACTTTCACCCGTCAATAAGACTGGCAACGGAACCGGTAGGTGCCGATTCCGGACTGGTTCCGTACCGGTTTCGGTACTCTACCGGAACCTGCCGGTATAGGGGTAACGGAAGGAGGTACCGAGAAGGGAGGGAGATTTTTTTTTGGTAATTACTGGTTCCGGACCGGTATTACCGGTTTAAATTTTTTTTAAAAAAGGTTACCGTTGTGGTGGGGCCCACCAATGGTAACCTAATCGTTCGAAGGCTTTTTTTATTTTTCAATTATAAATACCCCTAAATCTATATACTTTTTCAATCAAATTCTCTCAATCATCTTAAAATTCTCTCAATATTCTCAACTCTCTCATTTCTCAATTTTCTCCACTATTATAAATTTATAATTATATTATACATACTACTCTCAAATTAATTATAAATATTAATTATTTACTCTCTCAATTATTCAATTAATATTAATTACTATTTAGTTTGGTGTGTTAATTGCAATTTGGAGAAAATTTTGATGGATCAATTTGGAGCATATTTCAAGCTTCAACTTTCATCAATTTCGGCTTCTACGTCTGTTTTTACATAGACGTTTGGTACCTTCGTTCCTATTTGTTCTTCTAATTAGTTTTTATTCTTTAATCTTTACTACTTGAGTACTTGTCTACTTGCATTAATTTTTTTATATTCATAAATTATAAGTTCATATTTCATAACTTGAATTTTTACATATGATTTTACTTGTTTAATTTAATTTAACATGGATTCCGGTAGAAAAGGAAAGGGAAAAAGTACTTTTTCGGTAGAATAACCAAAGCTTTAACCGGTAAAAAATTCGGTGGTAGTTCATCTAAATCTACAAGATAACCACCACTTAGATTTAATACCGAAGATTTTACACACGTAGACGACACTTGTTTAATATTGATTCCAATACGGAATTAGATCACAAATTTCTTGAACGTAGATTTGGCTTTAATTAAGATTTACCAGAAGATGATTCCGAAATTAATGAGGACGACGATATTTTTTATGACGATGAAACTCAACTCCCATATACTGCTATTACCCCCCCCCCCCTCCCGCTCCTGCTCCCCCGTACAACCATCGTCATCTAATAGGCCTAAGACGGAATGTGTTAAAAAATCTGTTGTTTGGAAATTTTTAACACAAAATGAAGATAAAACAAAAAGCGATTTGTAATTAATGTAAGCATGTTTTAAACTATAAAACTTCGGGAAAGGGGGGTGGGACAAGTCATTTTAAAAATCACTTAATGCATTATTGTAAATTAGAATATTTGCATGCTCAAGCCATTGCAGATACCAAAAATTATGGAACTCCCATTTTCGAAGAATCGGTGGGAGGTTCAAATATAGTGCAATCTCAATTAAACCCCACTAATGTTTCCGGTCCTAGTACACATCGCCCTTATAATAGACAATGTAACTTAGACGAACTTTCCAAAATGATTGTTGTTACTGGTTTGCCTTTTAGTTTTGTCAAAAATTCTGGTTTTATCTATTATATTCAAATTGTTTATAAACCCATCTTTAATGGTTTTTCTAGAAATACAATAAAAAAAAGTTGTTTTTGATTATCAGGCACGATATGTACAGTATCTTCGATGTTTATTTGCTTATAATACTTATAGGCTAACAATTACTTCTGATACGGGTCGTAGTATAACCGGTAATGATTATTTTACAATTACCGGCCATTGGATAGATGAAAATTGGAATTTGCAGAAAAGAATTTTAGGATATAAAAGTTGTGAAATATGTTAAACAGGTTCTTATATTGCGCAAACTATTCTTGATATTTTACAATTTTTTGGTATTTCTAGTAAAATAATTAGTGTAACTTTAGATAACGCTTCTAGTAATAAACGTGTTGTTGATTATTTAAGACCTGTTCTTAGTCCTATTTACGAAAATAGCTTTCATATAAAATATGCTACATATTTACAATTTAATTGTTAGAGATGGTGTGTCATTATTTGAAAATGGTTGTAATAAAGTAGAAATTGCATGTCATTTTATTTTTAAATGTCAAATAAAGGCTACGCATAAAGAATTTGAAAGTCGGTGCATTGAAAATAATTTGTCTATTAGGAAAATTTCCAAAACCATAGCTACTAGGTGAAATTCATTGTATGAAATGCTAAAAGTAGCTTATGAATATAGGAGACCGGATACAATGGTTTGGAATGCCCATAATGCAGATATGACTAACCGACTAGATGAAAATGATTGGAATGATATTAGGAATTTAATTGAATTTTTAAGAGTTTTTTATTTAGTCACTAAATAAATTTTTGGTCTTTATTATCCTATTATTTTGTTCCATTTTGCCTAATATTTGTGATATTTGTACTAAATTTGCTTTGTTTGAAAATAATCCAAAATTTAAAAAACCTGTTCAAAAAATGATTGAAATTGTAGGAAATACTTTTTCCCAATTCCTCAGATTTATTTAACTGCTTGTTTATTTAACCCGGCTTACAAAGAAGACGGAGTATCTAGAATGGTAGATGGTATATATGCAAACTTAGAAATTGAATACGATGAAGAAAATCAATCACATAATTTAGATGTAGTTAAAAGTAGCATTAGAACAGAAGTTAGGAAACTGTATAATTTAGAAGTGTATAATTTAGTAGAAAATGTACAATATCAAGAACCACAACCATCTAGGCCTAGATACAAGGATGATATTGATGACATGTTAGAATTTCATCTTGGACTTACTACTAAAGAAAACAATGATTTTGATGAATATCTTAACTAGGCTACAGAAAGCATCAAGGATACAGAGGGGAAGCAACAATTTTGGCATAGTGGAAAATCATGGAAAAACTTTTTCAAAACTTCAGTAGGTGGTTCGTGATGTCCTCGCTATTCAAGCATCATCGGCGGCTTCAGAAGGAGCTTTTAGTGTTGCTAGATTCCAATTGGAGACCGTAGGTATTCACTAGCAGCTGATAGCTTAGAAGTTTCAGTCTTATTCCGAAATTGGATAAATGCGGAGCGGAGGAATTTAGGACGTCCAACTTTGCCTTCTCAGTTTGAAGTCGATATAGATATTATTTTATTGGAATCAAGTGAAGACGGCATGGATTTTCTGGAGGAACAAGCTCAAAAGCCGATTCCAGAAAATGTAAGATTAGAAATGTTAGAAACACTTAGGCAAGAAATTCAAAGTGGTTTAACATATTAGTGATTAAATTTTATTGTATTACAAATTTACAATAAATAAGAACTAGTTGAAACAGAACGCTTCCTAGAAGGTGGTTGCGTAAATTAGGTTGATTTCTAATATCTGTACGTTGTACAATTTAAATTTTAAAATAACATAATAAAATTATAGGCTATTCGCCTTATTTCTTTTTTTAATGTTATTATCTTGATTTAAATTTTAATTTAAGTTTTGACTTTTTTTAATATATTTGCCCCCATATTTCTCAAATCCTTATTAACTTTAAAGTTTAAAATATAAAAAGAAACATTCAAAATTTAAACTTTATAATTTAAAAGATTAAAAATATAAACTTTTAAAGTAAAAAGTTGAAAAAAATTGATTTTACACTTTAAGAATTTTATATAAGTATAACTACTTATAAAACTAGTTGTAGTTAGTTAATTTAAAACTTTTATACTTATAATTTATGACTATTTTAATTAAACTTCACTTTAAAATTTAAAAATTTTATATAATGAATATTAATACTATTTTTAAATTTTAATTTGACCTTTAACATTTTAAACTTCAATTTTAATTTTAAATATTAAAGTTAATTTAAAATATAAAAATTAAACTTCAAATTTTAATAATTTAATTAATTTTTTTCGGATTTGCCAGTCTGGTTGGTACCAGTAAGGTAAGGTAAGGGGAGAATTTCCCGGAACAGCCAATACTGGTTCCGAAAATTCCCCCCCCCCCTTCCCCCTACCGATTCCGGTCTGGTACCGGTAATTACCGGTCCTGTGGTGTCGGATCTGGTTCCGATGCCACCCTTACTCGTCAACTTATCTTAATCAAAAGGGGCACATGATGTCACGCCCCGAGAGGGTACCCGAGACGTGACCGACACCCAGAGACTATTGCTAGTCTCCAAGCAAACCACTTGGCCTCATCACATCCATTCAATCAAGACAACTCTACAGATCAGCGAAAGTAAAGTAAGTAAATAGGCTCATCTCATCTAATGCCTCAAATAATATATAAAATAATAGAAGGTTAGTAGAAAGAACTAGCTCACAATCCCAACGTCAACGTTAGACTATCATCTATGAAGCTTCTATCACTAATCAAGTGCTAATGATAGACCCATGGCTACCGAGTTCAAAATAAAAGACTAGTCTAGTCTAACTCAAAAGCATGATAATATAAAGGTAGTGAACCCTCTGGAGTAGGGTAGGCTCACCAATCAGTTGAACATCCTGGATCTTCAACGATGTGCCTGTTGACGATCCCTAATCCCTGTATCTACATCATAAAATGATGCAGCGCCGAGTGGCGTCAGTACGTGGAATGTACTATATGTAAAATAGTTGAATGAACAGAAACTGGTAGAATAATATGAAACAATCATCGACTTAGAACGGTCATCAAATCAAATCAAATTGTTAAATGTCTATTTATGCAAGAATAAAGAGTAGACAAGTGACCCATCAAGCAAATCAACTCAATAGAACTCATCTTATCTCATCTCGACTCAGAGTACTCAAGGTAGGAACTTTCTGGGAGTTTCTCTTATTCGAAAGCAATCACCTATTAGCCATCGAATGTACAACAGTCAAGATGATATTGCTACAGCCATCCCAAACTTCCAGGTAGGGAACAAATCGAATCCACTTATGGAAACAAAAATCAATTAAGTGCTCTATTGCTTTCAGGGACTTCTAATCAAGAGGGAACCACAATATAGTGTGATGGTTCTAATATTCACTACGTTTGGCGACGTAGTTTGACGAGTGCAAGTCGGACTAACTCTTACTCTTTCAATACTCGATACTCCTCCCATGACTCAATGCTCATAAGACCATCAATCTAATCAAACCAATCCAATCATAGGGACTTTTAACCCTATCATCAATCAATCTCATAGGGGCTTTAAACTTTTCATCAATCAATATCATAGGGGTTTTAACCCCTCCCCCCCCAATCAATCAATCACATAGGGCTTTAACCCTCCCATTAAGGAACATTTCAATCAACAACTCAAGATTTAGAACAATCGTAAGAAGACAATCGAATAGACAATTTAGTGGAGTTCATTTATGGAGACTCATAGGATTATCAAGTTCTATCAAATCATCATCACTCTCTTATCACAATCACAATAGACATCATTCGATCAAGGATCTAGACTCAATTCTTAAATTCATTCATGTATGCTTTCAAAATAGTCATGTAGGGTTATGCAAATTCTCATGGAAATATTCAATTCAAGAAAACAAGTTTATGATGATCATTAACATAGAATAATATATGAATTTAATAGGATTTTCAATAAAAACCATCATGAATTATGCATATAGACTCAATAGACTTTCAACTCATCTATTAGCATCTATGGGGCACATAAGAGGACAATCTCATGCTTCTAGTTTAGCTTTACATACCAGGGATGAAGATATCAATAATCACCTTCAAGAATTCTCCCTTGAATTCTTTAATCTCAAGCTCTTCTCCTCCTTCCTCAAGCCCTAGTCTTGTTAGATTATTAGAAAAGGACTTAGAATGGGGCTTTAGACCCTTTTTACGTCAAAACGACCAAATTAGTCGTGTATAGAGTTTAGAAAAGGTTAGGAATTGACCGGAATGCCCCTCGCAAAATTTAGAAAATTTTCAGCTTCGACATAACTCAGTCCGCGACGTGGACTAATCGCGCACAGTGTATTTTCTCCAAAAACATTTTGAACGAGTTTTTCCAATTCTGTCAAAAATATTTGAAAAAACATAAGTGTGGGTCCACTATAGAGGCGCGATGCACCTCCTCGCGCACTCTCACTATTTTTTATTTTGGAGTCAAAAAATTATCTTTTGATCCGGTCACTCTAAAATTGACTGAGACGATTTTCCTACTCATTTTTTTGTGCTGATCACGAATCCGGCCTCGGATATTCCATACGAGCATTGGAAGATGAGTTACACATATACCCTTCCTCTAGAGGTAGTTTAGTAATTTTACCGGGTGCTACACATGAAAGAATAATTTCTTGCTTTAATTTAGTCTTACATACCCGGATATTACGAAGGACGATCAGTTTTCAGAGAATCTCTACTCGCGTGCTTGGAACCCTATCTTTCTCCCCTTCCTTGATGCTTTTCATGATTTCTACGTGTACAATGAGGAGTAATACCCTTCGGGTACTGATAAGAGGTCTAAAAAAAGTCCAAAACATCATGGATTTTATTTTAAAAGGTGGGAAAAGATGAAATTACCCCTTTTTTAAAACTATTGAGTAGAACCACGAGACCCATTTATGGGCCATAGGTCCACTTATGGGTCGTAAGTTACCTTTCGTAGGTGGAAGTGCCCAAAAATCGATTTACTGAAATTGGACCTAGGACTTATGCACCACTTCCACGGCTCGTAAGTTATTTTACGGGTCATCTGATAACTCCTGGTTTTGAGGTTCAGAAATCTTGATTTTCTAGAACTTCAGTCTAGGAACCGGACTAACGGGCCGTAAGTCTATTGATGGATCGTCTTTTAACTCGTCATTTAATAATGAGAAAAGTTGATTTTTGAGTCATCAATCTATGGACCATGATCTATGGGCCATGGAATGGCGTATGGTCTGTAGACTTTCTCGTACATAGGCCTCAAACCTAGGAAAAATTCACCGAGTCATGAGGGCACCTACAAGGCCTCGTCTACGGGCCGTAAAGCACTCTAACTAGGTAGGATGAATTTGGGGGTGTTACAATTCTATAGATAGTTCTAAGGGTCGTGGATAGAGATTGTAGAAGTTTCCTAGAAGTTTGAAAAATTGATATTGAAGCGAGAAATTATGAAAGATTTTTATAGCCCATGAAAAGAACCACGAGTCGTAGTCTATGATTGTGAAATATGGTCTAAAAAGCTGAGAACTTCAAGATTGCGGGACTTTTAACATGGACTAACAAGATTGTTTATAGAAGATATTGTGGCTCGTAGAAAGGATTTTATAGATTAAGATTTAGAGATGAAATTTTTGTACTTTAAATCTATGAGGAGAAAATACAAATAGTGGTTCCTATTTACAGATTATAAGAATAATTTCATATGAAAACTTTAGAGACTTAATTTTGAAGCTTGATTTTCATAGATAGGTTTCATAGACCATAAAGGAAACTATGGTCCTAGATCATTGTTCGTGGTCACAGACGATAATTATTATCAAAATTATTTTAGTCATTTCTATTTCTTTTAATATAAATTCTACGTCATTTCTAAGCTCTTCCTAAACCCTATAACTGAGCTTGTACTCCTAAAACTAATCCATTCACTCTCATTCACGCAAATCCCCCAAAAAAAAAAATCTCAAGTTTTCTTCACCAAGGATCCTATCAAGATGAACTAGGGTTCTTTAAGGTCATGTTTCTTTCTGAAATTCAAGGCTAGAATTCACTCCAGGTATGTGGATATTCATCCATGGATCCTAAAGATTTTTCTACTTTCTTTATAAATTTTTTTCAAGAAAGAAATCTAGGGTTTTATGATTTTGTATTTGAAATAATTATGCTTTTATTCATCCTATTGATATGATTATACATGAATTCATACGAATTTCATGATTTCAAGTATTTCTATATGAACGAATGCATTTACCCAAATTTTTATTATGAACTTTGATCATAATTTGATGAAGGTTGATGCATGTTTTATGAAAATGATGAATTATATTTTAAAGAAATCTCTCAAGGAAATATGAATGATTGTGAAAGAATTTCTCGTAACTACATGATGGTGAAAGATTTTCTCACTTACTTACGAATTCATAATGTTGAAAGGACAATTCTCACTTTATTTGAATTGTGATGAAATGAGCTACTTTATGATTATGACTTTATGAAATAGGTTAATAGTGAAAATTATTTTTTCACATGATATGTAACACTCGGCAAAATTACCAAAATACCCCTAGAAGAGAGATGTGCGCATAACGCGTCTTTCAATACTCAGATGACAAATTTGAGACCGGATATACGATCAATAAGAAAAATTGAGTGAAAAATAGTCTCGGTTGATTTTTAGAGAAATCGGGTCAAAAGATAATTTTTCAATGCGAAAATGCGAACCATTGTAGGTGTGTGACAGGGTCGCGATGCGCCACCATCGTGGACCAAAACTTGATTGTATCCTAAAAAATTTCTACAGGATTAGAAACCTTGTTAGGAGAATTTTCAACGAAAAATACCGAAAATAAACATAGTTCGCGTCGCGGACCCCATGTCCCAAGACGGATTTTTTTTCGAATTTCATGAGTGGCATTCTAGATGTTTCCAAACCCCTCCTAGACTTAATATATGACCAAAACAGGTCGTTTTAAGTATAAAAAGGGTTATAAATCCTATTCTAAGTCCTTCAAAACCTTTAACAAAAAGACTTAGGGCTAAAGAGAAGAGAGAAGAGTGATGATTCGAGGAATTCAAGCCATATTCATGCCAAGCTGATCATCTACCTTCATCCCAAGTATGTAAGGCTAAACTAAAAGCATGAGATTATTCTCTCATGTGACCCATAGATGGTGGTGGAAGAGTTGAAACTCTAAAGAGTTTACATACATGATTCTTGATGGTTTTTCTAAAAAATTATATTAATTACATGTATTTTCCTATGTTGATGATCATCATAAATTTGTTTTCTTGATTTGAATACTTTTCATAAGATATTGTATAAATTCTATATGTTAATTTGTTAAAGCATGTATAATGAACCTAGGGATAGAGTCTAGAGCCTTGGTTTGAGTATGTTGAGTAAAGTCTTGATGTGAGTATGCGGTTGAGTTAATTGAGCTTGATGATCCTATGAGTCTTCATAATTGAGTTTTTGAACTCTGACCAAAAGACTTCGTTTAATTGATAATCTGAGTCCTTGAGTTCTTAAATGAGAATTAAGTCAACCGAAATGAGTTAAAGTCCCTGAAATAGTAGAGAATCCTTGAGTTTGAGTTAATGAGATAATGAGAGTCTTTACAAGGCTAATTTGAGATAATTGAGTTGAGATGAGAAGTATTATGGGCATTGAGTCATGGGAGGAGTATCGAGCACCGAAAGAGTAAGAGTTAGTCCAACTCACACTCGTCAAACTACATGGCCAAGCATAAGAGAGGATTAGAACCATCACATTACATTAGGTTCCCTCTTGAGAGAGCCCTTGAAACAATAGAGGACTTGTTGATTATCGTCTCCATTCTGGATTATCCATTATGGTTTTGATTTGCTCCCTACCTGGCAAGTACGGGACGATTGTGGCAACAACGGCGGCTTGTTGTACAATCACTGGCTCAGAAGTGATTATTGTCAAATAAGAGAAACTCCCCAAAAGTTCCTACCTTGAGTACTCTGAGTCGAGTTGAGTTGAGTTTCATTGAATTGAGTTGATTGATGAGGTTGATTGGTTGATAGGTCACTTGTCTAATCTTTACTCTTTCTTTAAATAGACATGTGACATTCTGATTTGGTTATTATTCTATGATGATGTTATTTCTATATTATTCTATCTGTGTTTGTTTCATTCAGCTATTTTACATACCGTACATTTCACATACTGACGCCACTCGCCGCTGCATCATTTTATGATGTAGATACAAGATTTAGAGATCGTCAACAAGCGCATCGTTGAAGATCTATCGCAATCAACAGAGTTGGTGAGCTTCCTTTACTTCGGAGGACCATTATGTACTTTTATCTAGTTATTAGAGTTAGACTTTTAGAGTAGCTTTACTATCCTTGAGTTGAGGTAACCATGGGTCTGTCATTGGCACCACTTGATAGAGATAGAGGCTTCATAGACTAGAGTCGAATGTTGATGATAAGACTTATTAGGCTAGTTTCTTTCCACTAGCCTTTTATTTATAATTTTATTTTGAGACTAGATGAGATGTACCCATTACTTTTTTTGTCTTCCGCTAATTATCTTGAATTATTGATTAAATGAATGGGATGAGGTCAAGTGGTTCACTTGGGGACTACCAATAGTCTCTGGGTGTCGGCCATGCCTAGGGTAACCTCCTAGGGCGTGACATGATATGACTTGACACTTTATGATATCTATTCCATCTAGATTTGACTTAGCATCAAGAGGACTTTGAGGTGAAGACTTGGTAAGGGAGTCTCTAGTAGCAATGCCAACCTCATAACTACGTGCCACCATAGGTTGTAATAATTAAATTATAAGCTAGCAGAACTGCATATAATGTATGATATGGTCTATTTAACAAAGTAGAGTCTATCTTGCCAGGTAGTCTCTCCTTTTTTTTGTGTAGGGGCAACATTGGATTTCATGTTATAGCTCGTATATATTAATGTCAATTAAAGTTGATATCCCATAATTGAATATTCTCTTATGATTTATTTTCTCTTGTAAAGGTCCCCAATATGTTTTCAAGATGTATTGACCATGTTCATGCTTTTACTTTTATACTTTAAATGAGGTTTTATCATATTTTATTCAACTGGGTCTTTACATACTATGATTCATGATTTCCCAACATCTCTCACATACTCAGTGTGTTTCATGCACTGACACATACTTTTGTCTATATTATTTTAGTAATATAAGTTCCGACGACATCCATCCTGACCGTGGCTAGATCTGTCGTTGGTAGTGTTTATGTTGATAAGTCCTCATGTTTCGAGGACATTTATATTGCCTTAAAGACACTATTTCCTTTTTATAGTTTTCTGTTAGCTAGAGACCTATTCTAGCATCCTATCTATGTAGTTGGCTTGTCGAGACTATGTTGACTTTCACTCATGTTTTTCATTTTTTTATGACATAAGACTTTTCTTTATGAATGTTTCTTATCGTTATGTTGTATGAATGCTAAATGTCTTGTTTAGGGTCTCTCAAAATTTTATTCGCCATGCCACACCTAGGAGGTACTTTGGATCGTGACATGTTCTTAGAGAGAAGCTTTTTGAGTGTAATGAAAGACATGATGGATTTCAAACTGGTGTTTTAGAAATTAGTTAGAATATAAATTCAAAAAGGCAATGCTTACTACTTCCTGCTATTCAAAATATAGGCTTTCTTGCATTTAAGTAGCTTCATCAGCAATGCATATTGTTAAAATAATAACTTATTTTGAAATACTTGAAATTCAAGATCTTTTAAGAAAATTGTGTACACCTTATCTAAAACAAGTCAATAATAATCAATTAATTCATGTGTAATTTACTTTACTTCTATACTTCTAATAAATAAAATGGTTGAATGGAATATGCATAGTTCTCCAATAACTATTTTTTATTTATAATTAATGGTAAATGACTAGAACTTAGTTATTCTACAGATTTTGGAGTGCAAACTTTAGTTATCTTAGGTAAATTATATGTTTTTTTTATTTTCTAAGTATAGTTTTAATAGTTCGAGTGTCATAATGCAGAGTGTTAGAATATGAACGAGGCAAAAAGAGTAAGTGTGCAGAATTAAATAATATGGAATAATAAACATTAAGTAATTAAGGAAACTAACAAGTTATTTGTTGCAACGAGCAATTTGACCAAAGCAAAACTAATTAGTTAAACATATTTTACAGGTTGAGCCAATCTGTTTGTTGTAAGGTAATTTGTGCTTAAGAGAAAAAACAATAACACAACAAAAAAATTTAATTTATGCTTAAAGGGAAAAATAATAACACGGTGAAAAAGAAGGCTTTACAAATCTAGGCACTAGCTAAAATAAATAGATGCAATGGTTCATACTATTTGTTTAGTGAAGTTGTTAGGTATTTGATGAGAAAACATGATCTAGAGTTGATTATTTTAAAGAGAGTACCTAGGGGTTGTGTATACTGGGGACTAGTTGGATGTTGATGACTATTCAATGGGCGAAAGATAGAACATGAAAGTGATGATGCTTGCGAATAGCATGCAATGCTATAGGTTAGGCAAGTGCCGTGCATTAAATTTTAGCAAAATGGTAAGATAGTAATTTAAATTTAAAACTAGGAAAGTTCATACTTTTAAGATAACATAGATATAGATATACAATCAAACCTCGCTATAATAACATATCACTATAACATCATGATTATTTTTTCTAAAATTAATTTTTCATGTTATATTTTACTTTTCTATAACGATATTTTACCTATAACACTAATAATATTCGTTATACTGCTATACTCTTTATTAAATTATTCCTTTATAATAATCATGCTCACATATTGTATAATAATATTTTGTAAGAAATATATTATGTATAAAATAAAAGATAAGTTTCAAGTGTCGATATCTAAAATAAAAAAATGTATTTAAATGGTATCAACCATTAGTTCTGTTAATAAATTCATGAGAAAAGAATATTGATGTTTGTCTTTTTTTACATTCATACCCTTTCTATTTTTTTTTATTAAATTGTTTAACAAATACATTCCTTCTTTTGGGAATACAAAATTAGTACACTGTTTTTTGTTGCGTAATTTTGTTGATAACAACTAAACAAATACACAATACCTCATTGTGGAAGTCATAAAATTTTCAAACAAATATTGTCGCTATAACAAGATTTAACTGTAGATTATAGGTATAGGTAGATAAATATGTTCTTAAGGAATTTAAACCTCACTTGTTTTTATTAAGATGAATATGTCTAAATTTAAATGAACATCGAATATTAACTTGTGCATTAGCATTTAGAGGTTTGAATCTAAAAACAAATTTGAATGTTAAAATGTAATAACCTTGCCGGTCATTTTTTAGCTTATCTGTGAAAATTACTATTTTGCCATTTCGTAAGTTGTTTTGGACCTATTTTGAACTATCTATATTGTTGAAACTGAGATCTTGTGTTGTAAAAGTGGAGAATATGAGTTTTGGCAGCTTTGGAAGCTTAAGTTATTGAAAAAGTGAGTTTTTGTACCATTCTGAGTTTCGAGTGTCGAATCAAAAATCCATCGATCTCATTAGCTTCGAAACATCAAATCTGGTGTAGGAGAAGTTACAAAACTGAATTTGGAGTAAAATGAAATTTTGGACTCAAAATTGAATTTTCAGTTGTTCTCGGAGCAAAAGTTTGACTTTGATCAACATTCAGAGTTTGGAAGCTCGAACGGAAATTCCGATAGTTCCAGTAGTTTTGGATGGTGAAACTAACACAAGAAATAATCTCGTTGTAGTTTTGGAATTTCCGATGGCAATTTTGGTATTTTGAGTTTTAAATTTATTTTATTGAGTTTATTGGTAATTGTGTCGAGGAGACCTTAGAATCAAATTCTGAACTCTTTGTTGAGTCTGAATCACCGTTTCTGGTATGGGTAAGGGTCTAGTTTGTGTTATTCGAGTTTCAAATGGACCCCGATGATCCATTCCGGGGAATTTTCAACTGCTGGTTTTTGGAATCTGCTGCAAGCCAACTCCTTCTCTGCGTTCGTAGAGCTCTGTGTGTTCCTACTCTCCGTATTCGCACGAGGAGAGTATTTTTGCCTAAGTCAAATTTAAAATGAGAAAACACTATTTTCAATATTTCAAGCTTTGTTGGGCGATTTTTGAAGATGATTTTCGAGAAAAACGTCTAGGTAAGTGTTTCTAACATCAAAATGATTAAATCCCACTATTTTTGTCTTGATTTTGTCTTGAATTTCATGATTTTGGATATTTAAAATTGGAATTTTCATGGCTTTGATTTGAAAACGTTAAATGTTGATTTCTCCCTCAATTTGAACTCGATTTTAGTAGGATATTCACCCACGAACTCTTTTTCTTGCGTAGAATCATAATTTGAGTCAATTTCTAGATTCAAGAACTTTGAATTTTAGCCCTAATTTTGACTTTTTGGCCCTAAGTCTAATTCGTACCAATATGAGTATTAAAACTCACCTCTTGACGCTTAGTATCTATTTTTTATATTTATAGTGGTTGGTTGATCGTTTGGAGTCTTGAGTTGATAGAAAGCTTGATTCAAGTGCAGTTTCAGCATCAAGGTACCTTTGGTAACCTTTTTGGGACCGAATTTGAGTTCTTAGACATGTTTATGTGATAATTGTAAGATTTGGATTATATCATAAGTTATTGGATTGATATGATAGTATTTTGGTAAGATTACGATATCAGTTATGTTGGAATTGAAGTAAATTGTGACTCTACTGGTAAATTGAGATGTATTCTTGAGATTTGAGATATTTTGAATACTATTGTAATAGTAAGAGACTTGTGATATCATTTGGAAAGTATTGTGTTAATTTGATGGTATTTGAGATATTCTTGAGAATCATAGACATATTTTTGGACTTGCGAAGTATGGTATCATCGGTACTTTTGGCTATTGATGAAAGTGTAGTAATTTGAGACATGTTAGTGGTTTGTGGTATCACTTATGACTCTTGGCATTTCCTTCTGACCCTGTGGTTATTATTTATTGATTATCTTATTATATATTATCTTATACATTGATTCGTGGCATTGACATACATTCACTCCATGTTGCATCTGTATACCCCTCGACCGGACGAAGGTAGTAAGGATTGAGATATTATACCACCTTTTATACAGACCTTTAACCATGC
Source organism: Solanum rostratum (assembly GCA_029948455.1). Taxonomy (NCBI): domain Eukaryota; kingdom Viridiplantae; phylum Streptophyta; class Magnoliopsida; order Solanales; family Solanaceae; genus Solanum; species Solanum rostratum. The sequence continues at coordinate 56,470,856 of CM057048.1, forward strand.
GGAGTTAACAAGCACTTTTGAGATATTGTACCACCTTTTATAAAACTCCTTGATCACGCGAAGGTGGCAAGGGTGAGATGTATCACTTTTGAGATATTGTACCATCTTGTATTAACCTCTTGACTATACGGAGGTTGCAAGGTTGAGATATTGTGACACTTGAGAGATTTTAGTATATGGTCTGACGAGACCCCCATGGGTCCACCTGGTAACCTTAGCTCGGTAGATGTATACATTGGCCTCGCGATGGTCATAATTCCACCCCATGCATTGCATTCATCCATCATATTTGCATTCATCCTTGATTATTATTGCTATTTTATGCTACACTTGTGTGTGTGTGTGTATATATATATATATATATATATATTGTATACTAACCCCTTCAATGCAGGTGATAGGGTTCTTTGTTATTACATGCTTATCTGATTTCCCCTACCCAGTCTGTTGAACCTACTGGGTACATTTTGATGTACTCACCCCTGCTTTATTTTTTTTCTGCAGGTCGAGCATAGGGACTCCCACGAGGTAGTTGATCTCATTGTGTAGAGTTCTTATCATTACCAAATTCAATGGTGAAACTCAGGCTTCGAGTGTCGATGTTTCTTTGCTTCTTCTTTTGTTGTCTTCTATTTCAGATTTGGTATTTTACATTATCAGACTGCTTTGTATTTACTCATTCACGCTACTTTAGATGCTCTTGTACTCATGACTCCAGGTTTCGGGATTATTTCAAATTAAGTATTGTGGTTGCTTTTACTTTAGTTTTGTTTATCTTTAGTCACAATTCGATTTTGGGTCGTGACATGTTTGATATCAGAGCTCTAGGTTCGTTGGGCTCGTGAGTCGAGAATGGAGTTTCTAATATAGTCTCGTTGATCGGTATGTAGACATCCATGCCCATCTTTGGCAGGCTATGGGATACTTGGTAGGAAAAGCTTTCAGTCTTGCTTTTATTCGTGGATTTCTTCATATCAACTGCTTTGAAATGTATCTAATCTACTCCTTCTGTGCATATTCTGATTACTAGAGCCCGATGGTCAGTTGGAGAGCCTAAACCAACTGATATGGCCTCCACTCGTCGTCAAGGCAGGACTTGTGGTAGGGCCAAAGGTCGAGGATGTGCTAAAGGGATATCTCCGCTCAGAGGACAAGCTAGATCAAATACTATGGCTAGTACACATTTGATTGTTCTCTTATATGTTTATTTCTTGAGTGAATCGAGCTTGTTTATAATCATGTGAGATATATTTTATGTACTTGTTTAGTTAGGATTGATGTTGAGAGTCTTATGTATTGCTGACTTGGTTAATGCAGGTGTTGTCTTATTTTTATTATATTTCGATGATGTGTTTATATACGTATCTTTGAAGCTGACTGATGATTCTACCAATACATTGTGGTTTGTGTACTAATACTACACTTACTCTTTTTTTTTTTTTTTGAATATAAGACATATTCAGGCGGCTGCTACGTGACCTCAATTGTGAGACCAACATCATCTGATCAAGGATGAGCTTCTTCCTTTGGGCCACCATAAATGTCTCTTTTATTCTCAGTTTATTTGTTCGGACTTAGATTCTTTAATTCTTATTTTTTTATTTTGAAATCATATCTTGTATTCTAAACTATATGGAGTTTTGATACACGAGTCTTGGGGGTTATACTACGAATATTTCGATGATGATGATGATATGATAAAAGTTTTTATATTTTATTTATTTAAATTGTTGGTTTACTTATTAGCCAATTGCGTACTAGTGTATGATTGGTACTCCCACAGAATGCGGGTGCCACTCACGGCAAATGGATTGTGACATACCATCATTGTAGTCAATATTTACTACAACCACCTTTATAATTATAAGCAACACCATCACCAACTACCACAAACACATCACTAACCACCAAATATTTTTTAGCCACCATCATCAACATCACCAATTATTAGCATAAATCAATTTCATCATTGTAATCATCAATACCATTACCAATTGTCGCCATATGATGGGCAATGACAATAACAACCATCTTCACTATTACGACCAACATTAGTAGCCACTAAAAATAACTATTATCATCTCGACCATTAGTAAAAAGTATCTTCACCATCACTAGCAAGTATAAGTATTTCATCTTTTTAATCAAATAATAATTTATTTTATTAATTTTTATTTAAATTGTATATTTGTTATGCACATATAAATAAATTATGTACATTCACATGTTAGAAAACAAATAGTCTTTATCATTCAATATTCAGATTTAGAGACAACATCTTAATCATTCAGATGTGCATTCAAATTCAAATATTTTAATCTTAATTAAAACACATAAAACTTTAATATTCAATTATGTCATACAATCGACCTTATATCTATTTTATATTTATCAAATTCAAAATATTTATTCCATATAAATAGTATTATTTGTCTAAAAAATTATAGTAAATAAAATTTCTTATAAAAATAGACTATTAATTTGTCTTATGTACTTTGTTTCCTATGTTTCATGAAATAAGACTAATTTGAAATTTCACATATTATATGAAGGCTTCATGGGTGCTTTAGAAGTTTTTATAGAAGACCCATTCTAATTTGGGTTTGGCATTTGAGCACATTAACTTTTAAAAATAGATTATTGATGTCGATAAGTGAGCTTTGACTTGAATTATTCTATAAGAAATATGGACATAATTAAATGACTTATTATCATAAAAATTACATAAATTACTTTATTCAATAATTTCTACGTTTAGATGTCCATAAAAAGAATTTACTTTCAATTTGTATCATCATATTTGCTTTTCAAAAATCATAATGTTTGTAAGAATTTCATTTTATTTAAAAAATATTTTATTACTAGAAGATAAAACACAAAATTCTGAACAAATTCATTGAGATGCATCATGTTGTTATGTGAAATGCTTTTAATGAATCAATTTACAAAAAAGAGTCATATTTGTCCCCACTTATAAAAAAGGATTATATTTATCTCTTATCATGCTTTTATGATATATTTGTCTTTGATATTCAACTTTGATCGCATATTTGTTTTTGAGTTGTTAGGTCTCATAGTCTCCACTTTATTTATGGCGTCGGTATGCATATATTTTCTTCAAATCACAACTAAAAATATGTTCTTTAATTAAATATTCAATCCGAACCTATTTTTAAACATGATCCACCAAATGGTTAAAACCCAATAAGCCCAACTCCTTACCCCTTCCCCTCTCTTACCTATTAGAAAACATATATTATACTCTCTTGATGGCTTAATTAACATTTAAATTATATTTTATTGTTAAATTTATCATTTGATATCGTATTTGAAGAATCGTTCACATCATTGGGTACAAATTCAAAATTCATTTTCTGATTGAAATTGAACTTTAGTTATTCATAAATTTTGGTGCTTGGTAATATAGATTAATAGCCGGAGTCTCAATCAGTATTGTTTCACCCTAAGCTTGTGTATCAACAAATTATGAAAAAACACCCAAATATAAAATTCTCAAGAAAACAAAATAAACTCAACTCGAATTTCATAGGAAAAAAGAAACCTAAAATTCTATAATTACTTTATGTACAAGACTTTCAATTTTTGTGTTGAATATTGATTTGATTTGGGATAATAATTGTCGAAATGTAATTGCAAACTCCTACTCAAAGTATTTGCATAGAATAGCAATAGAAATGTGATGATTATGGCGTATATACATTACTTCCACGAGTTGTCAATTAAGACACTAGAAAAGTGCTATATATGTTGTCCCATCGGTAAAGTGACAGGAGGGTAAAGATTATGGATGTTGTGTTTATTAGGCCTTAATAATTGGGTGGATCATATTTGAAATCTAGATTGAATAAAATATTTAATTAGAGAGCAAATTTTTAATTGTGATAAAAAATATATTCATGCAGATGTCACATAGAATAGTAAAAGTGGCACATAATACTTGACAACTAAAACACAAATATGTGCCTAAAACTAAATGATGAAGATAAATATATCAAAAAAAAAAAAAAAAAGAAAAGACGAAGAGTGAATATATTCCTTTAATGAATTTAGAGGGATGACTTCTTTTCAATTTATGTGTGATAGTCCTCTTTAAACTTACATAAAATATTTTTTTTTTGATAAATTAAAAGTCAAAAAATTAAAATTAAATTAAAAGTAGCTACAAATCGTAAGATGTTTGAATTTTTTTTTAAGATCAATCAATAAAATATAAATATAAAATCATCACATAAATTTATTTACACAACACTTATTCTAAACCTATATGTTATGAAATCAATGAAGAAAGTTGCTCCAAACAAATTTATTTACACAACAGTTATTCTAAACCTATATGTTATGAAATCAATGAAAAAAGTTGCTCCAAACAAATTGCCACAAATAATTGGGGGCATGTTAAAAAGAATACAAGTATCAGAATAAAATAAATTAGTAATTTTGAGAAGCAAGTTTAAAAAATATGTAATAGTTTAATTAACTTCACAGTGCATAATAAGGATACAAATATAAATTTTTTAATAACATAAATAAAATTCGTAAATAGCCTATTTAAATACTGTGAAAAATTATTCTACTAGTTCAATTACTCTACATTCATTTCATTTTTCTCTAACAGTAGTTTTGAAACAATTTTTCAAAAATGTGATCAATAATCAATTATTTAGTAAAAATTTGACTCAAAATAAATTATTTATGCTTTCAATTACTTCAATTTTTCCATGCAATTCATGTATGCCATCTGCTTTAAATTCTAAGTTATCTATACTCCCAAAGTTAATCAATACTTCATAATTCATTTAATATTAATTAATTGTAAGAATTGAATCTGATTTCTTTTGTAAATGCAAAATTTAGGGAAAAAGAAAAGAACAAATTGTTTATATTTAATTTATTTATTATACATATACAAAATAATTCCCCTTTTTTCTTTCTCGTTTTGTTGCTTCAACAGCCGCACTGTCCTCCTCCTCCTCCTCCATCAACACCATCTTCTAGGGTTTCTTTTAGGGTTTTCCAGAATCTTCTTGAAGCTGGATTCTCCTTCCTACCTTCTTCCCATCTCCCACCGTCGCTGGTTCACTGGTTTCATTGATTAATCCTCAATAAATAACTTTTTCAATCTCCATTTACCATCGCTACTGAAACCCGTATCTTTATTGCGAATTACCGGATAAAAACGGTATCTTTAGAGTTTTTGGTATCTGGGTCGATCTGGGTTATGAGTTTCACTCCAAAATCTGTTCGATTAGGGCAAGGTTAGGAAAATTTACAGCTTCAATTTTTGCGATTTGAATGGCATTGGGGGATTTGATGGCGTCGAGGTTGTCACAATCATCAGCAGCTTTGGATGAGTTCAGAAATGAGGATGGAGAAAGGAGTAATGTTAGAGATTCCGACACTGCTAGTAGTAGCTATGTTGGTGGTGGGGTTGCTGATAACGCAATGACGACGACAAGTATGGCTTATTTTCCACAGACAATTGTGTTGTGTGAGCTTAGGCATGATGGTTTTGAGGATTCTGTTCCTTCTGGTCCATCTGACACCGGGTTGGTCTCTAAATGGCGCCCTAGGGACCGAGTAAGTTGTGCTCTTTCCGTGTCGTTTTCATTTCTGTATCTCAATGTCCTTGGATGGCCATGAAAAAAATTACTTACCAGTATTGGAATGAAATGAGCGTGAATAGAGCCTATACATGAGGATTTATATCATCAAATTGATGAGTACTTTCTTGATTGTTACACCAAAAGTAAAGTACGGTGGTTAATGCTGCAGTAAAGCATCATACTTGTTGCTTGATTTGTTAGCTAGTTTTCCTCTGAAAGTTGAATGTTACTATGCATTGTAGGATAGCCTGCTCACTCTAGAGCGAATCTTATTCTAGGATCGGCTTATAATTAAAATATTTGGAAGAAAAAGTAGACATCAATGTCAGTTTAAATTGAGTATCCTGACCTTTAATTTAATAAAACAAGTTTGTTTCTAACAGCCAGTTCAAAGATGGAGGTTCGAACAAGAGATTCCAGCCTTTTCAGTTTGTGATTTTGGTACTATTCTGCGGTCTGAAAGGAATTGGCGAAATTTGGATATTAGATTAATTTAATGTTTCGTGATTCACTGTGAAGATTAGTACTGTACAGGAGCATGAGTTCTCATCAGTCATCACTGCAGAAGAAGTATCTTCCTTTGTAAGCCAAAGTAAAGCTGAAGCTTGTTTTCATCCTGGATGTTAACTTGGGGAGCTAGACATGATAACTTCTGTTAAACTAATTACTTATTGTGCTCTTATTGGATGCCTTTGGAATGAACTTATGTCCAAAATTACTTTGTTGTTACTTTGATTAGAGAAATTTGAGCAGGTCACTGTGTCTTGCAAAATTGTAGAATCTGTAAATCATATCAATCTTGACTCATAAATTCAACATACAATTCCTCCAAGATTAGGAGGATGAAGTGATTCTGATATGAGATTAAATGTTTATGTGGGTCTCTTAAAAAATTTCCTCTGTTTCTGTTGAAAAGTCATGTTTTGACTCCCAAGATGTAGGATATTAACGAGTCAATGAGGCTAGACTACCACATGGCGGAACTCATTGGGTCATTTTGCTCTTTAAATTTCTAAGGCTTAGAAAGTTGGACTTTAATAGGCTTGGTAATTGCTGATCGGTGTTCGGCCCACCTTCTTCTCGAATTGGGGGTTCCCTAACATGTATTAGCTTCTAGAAAGGGAGAGCTGATGTGTCAATGATTAAATGGGAGGGATTTTGTGGGAAGGTCTTCTGGTAAGACTGAAAGTGGAGCGTGTTTTAATTTTGTTAGAATACAATATGCGTTTGATCAAAACTTTGTTGCTATACGGCTAGTTTCTTTAGAGGATAGAGATATATGGGCATTCAATTTGACGCAAAATGGGATAATGGATTTTATTAGAAATTGCTGGAAAGAAAAAAACACAGGGAAGAACTCATAGGACTTTAACATATTTTAATATCGCAAGCAAATGTTAAGTTGTAAGCACTGAAGATTGTGGTCTAGCTTTCAATGTAGTGGGTGAAAATCATGATAACAAAGGTTCAATTCTCAGTAGTGAGAGAAAGCACCAAGTGATCTTTTCCCGTCGAAGACTTGATAGACAGGCTGCCCATACCTATATTGATGGGAGATAGCAGGTACCCCGTGATATAGTTGATGTGTTTGCAAGTTTCCTGACACTACCCTTATCTTGTGTGATTAAAAGTTATCACTTCATTACTTAAAAGCTATTGAAGCAGCGAAGTGAGGAGTTATTGCTTCATAGATGAAGCTATATGCTTCAAAGAAGTATGTGCTTTAACCAATGAGTGGTGAAGTGATCCAAATGAGAAGGGGTCGGTTCCTTAATCTTTGCTTTGAAGTTGGATTAATATTGACGTTACTATATATGGATGTTGGAATAGTTATATTAGTTACAATTTGATTAGCATAGTACTAACTTCATATATTTGGTGTTCTCTCATTTTCTGATATTGTGCACTTTATGTTAAAGGAGCATGTGCTTCACTTTTCATCTTCACTTCAAGCTCCCCGGACTTTATCGCTCCTTTTGCGCTTTTCCCTTTTAAAAACATAGCCATTACAAAAAAGCAAACATTAGATTTTTATGGATAATGACGATTCATATACCCGAACCCAACTATTTTGGGATTGAGGAGTATAATAATAGTTTCTTTGGAAAGAACAATTGTTACTGTTACGCTTCAATATTAGTAATAGTAGAAATAGTTGTATCAAAAGCCAAAATTTTAATAACAATGGCTGTTGAAGTCCTCAAACATTAGGTCCTCTTTTAGTGTTAATCTAGGCATTTAAAATGAAATGAAGTAGAGTTTGAAGATGTAATTGTTCATTATGCTCTCAATAAAATGCATAGTAGCATATAGATAATTAGGGGTAAGAATTTGGCAACATATTGGATATGAAAACTTCTATTTGGATTTTTGGATTCTAGATTCAAGAAATTACAATCCAAATAAGTTCGGATTGGATCGGTTTTTCAAGTTAGGTTTTTATTAATCAGTTTGGTTATTTTTGTATTTTCGGTTCTGAGCCTACAAGTGGAGCTTCTTCTTCTTACAAACAATTAACATCCAAATAAAGTTATTCATATCAAATTGCACCATCCGTTACCAAGAATGCATCTTAGTTTGTACCATTCATTACCCTAATAGGGTATATTAACTGATTTAGTAGGGTTCCTAACTTAGAATTGGATATTTGGTCTTATGTCTAATGGGCAGGGGTTAATTTAAGGTATAGAACATGCAGAAATCAGATATCTGAAATTTTGAAGTCCCAAATCCAAAATCTGTTTTTTGTTTGAAATTAATTCCAAAATCCAATTAGTATGGACATTAAACAAATATTACATAATATTCAGATTTTGGTTTGGATTTCAATTTCGCCCAATCCCCTAGAGATAATACAAGCATTGAGATGGAATGATGTTTTTTTTATGACAAGGGGAACCCGCAGCTGTTACCCTTTGGGTGCGCACAGGGTAAACCCTAGTGGAATAGCTCGTAAACCACACAAGAGAGGTAACCGGTACTAGGTAAGCCCAGTGTGAAGAGCTCGACCCCGAAGGCAAACTCCTTGATTTCACTGGCAAGGGGTTTCAAACTTGACTCAACATGAAAGTCCCAAGCCCAAACCAATAGGCCACCCCGTAGGATGAGATGGAATGATGTTTAAATCTGGGAGTTAATTAAGTTTGCAATAAAAATTGTGCCTTCACCTTAATTTTGAACAAACATCACTTTGTTTTTGAACAAGTAAAACATTTCGTTGATTTTTTGGAATACAGAAAGGGTACCATGTCAGCGTCAAAAGTATGTATATGATGAGTATAGGACTGCACTGAAGTCATCCAGATTCATTCATCAAGATTGACAAAAAATATATATTTAAACGGACTGCACTAGAGTCAACGGTAGTACTCTTTAGTTTGTGAAATAACTAAGGTATTACCTCCCCTCTTATCTGAATAGAGGTCCACTATATGAGAAGTGGAGACTATTATGGATCAAATTTCTATTTTTTTAAAATATGCATGTTTAGATTATGTCCAAACACTATGATAGAGTTTATTCCTTCAATAATATATTAGGATTGGTGTACCCTTGTGTGCTAACTGCTAGTTACTGGTATCTGGATGTGATTGTTTTCTTCTTTGAAGAAATTGACAGCTTAGTGCTGGTAGATGGAAACAGCAGTGTTGCAAAAGGAGGCAAAAGTGACTTTGGATTTGTTTTTTGATAAAATTGTCTTTACTTGTTGCTTATTAACCTGTAAAGTACTACTTGACACATGCAATGCTTGAGGACCAATGTGTTTCAACTATGCTTTGCAAGCTCTCTAATATAAGTTGCATTTGGAACTTAACCCTCATGAAGTAAACATGTCCAATCTTTTACCTTCTTGTCCATCTTAGCATGCAAAATTTTCTGCAGATGAAGACCGGATGTGTTGCCCTTGTTTTGTGTTTAAACATCAGCGTTGATCCACCTGATGTAATAAAGATATCTCCTTGTGCTCGAATGGAGTGTTGGGTTGGTATGTTTCTTCTTCTTCTTCTGCTACTTCTTGTTCTGCTTGTACAATAACCAGTTATTGTTCTTTTCGCTAATATTTCATTTAAGTGAATATTCTTCGTTTCACTCTATTTATTTCTACTAATTTTCAATGTACTTTATATTCTGAAGGATGATTTTTCATAAAATTCCCCTTTTCCCCTAAGAAATGTCGACGATATATTTGTTTTAAAGTGAGACCTTTCTAAAGGATTATAACTTTTCAATTTTCTTACAATCATTGTGATTGTGATAGTTGTTGAAAAGCCATAGACGATAGCTAGAACTTCTCAAGAACTAGCTATTGATGAAGTTCACAAAGGAGACTTGAATTTGATATGCTCTAGGAGGAGTTGTTGGAAAAGCAACCTGGATTTTCCGGATAAAATTCTTGTGAAGCCATGGAAGTTTCATTCTTCAACACTTCCTTTGTTCCTTGATAAATAACCGTAGTAAAGTTTTTTTGATAACCGTAGTAAACTTAATGATTGGATCTCCCCTCTCGTAGAAAGCTTTAAATACATAAGTGCAATGTTTAACCATCTAGAACCTCAGCTAATGCACTGTGAGATCTCGGGATTTCTCTCAGTACTGGGTGTGGGGATGGGGGTGGGGATCTGCACAGTGGATGTGACATATCATCAAGGATGTCCGCTTTTCTGGTAGAGATTGTTCACATTTTGCTACCTTTCTTCCAGCAATAGTTGAATGTGTCAATGGACAGCCAAAATTATAGATCCAGCTAAAACCTCATCTTTCTTTTGTTTTAGCTGACTGAGAAATTCGCCTCGAGCTATCCCTTTCGGCCAACTGCAGTGGCTTCGGAACTCGGGGATGATGGGCCTGTTCCTTACTCCTTTTACCCTTCTCCACTGGAGTACTAGACTTTGTTCGCTTGTCGCAGGGCTCAAATTTCATGTTTTCTTGAAAGTTATCCATGGGCGTTGAAATATAAGCAGAGTTTTTATGATGATGTCAGATCAGTGGCTCAGAGAAGCGTCATTCTTGATAAGTAAGATTGATAGGAACAGTCTCAAGCAGCTCCACTTACCCTATGAAATTTCAAAACCACCTAATCTAGGCTTCTCCTAGCTATATTTTGCTCCCCCTGGCTGACAAGAAGTTTCAACGGTTGTCTTAAGTGTTTTGTCCCTGTGACGTACTTCAGTTGGAAAAGATCTGGACATTGTTGGCATCGAGAGAGGAACAGAGATGAAGACCTCAAGCCGAGTCACTGGTCGGCTTTGCTTGTGGAAAAAGTTTGAGGAAGAAAAACAACGAAGTACCTCGACTTTAGTTCCTAATCTTAACTTTCTGCCTTTTCCTTCGTTTTCTCCATCATCTGGTTCAGTTTGTATGTCTACTTCAATTTGTTCAAAGCATTTGCCGTACTTTAACTGGATCTAGTTAAAGTCTCTTAGTAGCATCAGCTTCCTGTATTTTCTGGTCATGGAAGGGGGTAAATGAAGGATCTGATTTTGGTAAGTGAAGGATCTGTGTGACAGATTATTACTTTAGCAGAGACAAAACAAAAAAAAATGATGATGGTTCTTTTTGGCGGGCTGTGTTTTGAAGCAATCTGAATGTTTTTATCTCAGCAAACTTTCATGGTGTTGTGTCATATTCTCTGTGGGTGGGTGGGGGGGGGGGGTCAAATAAGATGTAATTCGATAACTATAGTGCTTGAAATTCTTCAACAGACTAATAATTACTAATGGTACTAATTCCTGTCTATTATTTGACAGATCCATTTTCGATGGCACCTCAAAAAGCACTTGAGACAATTGGGAGAACTTTGAACCAACAATATGAGAGGTGGCAACCTAGGGTAAGAAAATGTTTTTGCCACCAATTTGATATCTACAGTTGATAAGGTCTTACCCTTGATTATATGAATGAGTAGTTATGATGACCAAACACGATAAGTAACCTTATGCAGGCTAAGTATAAGATTTCCTTGGATCCTACTGTTGATGAAGTCAAGAAACTTTGCACAACTTGTCGAAAGTATGCTAAGTCAGAACGAGTTCTATTCCATTATAATGGACATGGTGTTCCTAAACCTACGGCCAATGGTGAAATTTGGCTATTTAATAAGGTGTACTTTCTTACCCAGATTGCTTTCTCAGGGCTGTGGGTGATTTCTATCTTTTCTCATTTGAGTGTTTGTTTTAGAGTTATACGCAGTATATTCCTTTGCCAATCAGCGACCTGGATTCCTGGTTGAAGACACCATCGATCTATGTGTTTGACTGCTCTGCTGCTGGGATGATTATTAATGCTTTCATAGAGGTATAATCTTAATTACCATGTTACGTCATTGATGTACTTAAGACATGGTACTAATTTATTTCAATGCTTTTATTTGATCAGCTTCAGGACTGGACTGCTTCTGCTTCTTCTGGAACTTCTACAAGAGATTGTATTCTGCTTGCTGCTTGTGAAGCACACGAGACGCTTCCACAGAGTGCTGAGTTTCCAGCTGATGTATTCACTTCCTGCCTCACAACACCCATCAAAATGGCATTGAGATGGTAACATGCTCTCAACAATTGTCTATCCTTTCTTACTTTCTTTTTCTGCTCCTTTCTCCTACACTGGTCCAATTCTTCAATGGAGCAGGCATAGCTGCAATTCTTGGGTGATGGAAATTTGTATAGTTTCACTTGACATTTTCATTTTATGATGTCACATAGTTTGTCTGTCCCTTCAAAAAACATTATAGGGGTCATTCCCATGTTCACTGTGATGGAAATTAGTATAGTTTCACTTGGCATTTTCGATTTACGATGTTACATAGTTTCTCTCTCTTTAAAAAATATGATAGGGGTCATTCCATGTTCACTGTTAATGAATAGCCTCTAGCGAAAAAGAAAGAAGAAGAGAAAAAGAACTCGAAAATAATGGTAATCTCTCATGCCATTCTATGTAGTACGTAATGCTATCTTAGTGACTTTCAATATACAGCTGTGTGCTTGTGTAGCTAAGTCCTTAAACTTAGTATGCTGTTTCCTTCTTGTTTGAACGGATACATCTTTCTTCTATCAAATAGGTTGATTTTAGCTTTCTTTTTCCTCGTATTTGTTGAAGTGAAAGCATTTTTTCTTGCGATAATTGTTAACCATTTAAATCTCTCTTCCTCGTGTGTTTGACTTCTAGGTTTTGCACTCGTTCTTTGCTTCATGAGTCGCTTGATTACTCTCTCATTGATAGAATTCCTGGCCGGCAAACTGATAGGAAGACACTTCTTGGCGAACTGAATTGGATTTTTACTGCAGTTACTGACACAATTGCCTGGAATGTTCTACCACATGGTAATGGAATAGATTACTTGGATAGACACAAGTATGATAATTTATGCATTATGATGTATGAGTTTCAAACATGCAGAGCTATTTCAAAGATTGTTCAGGCAGGATCTGTTAGTTGCTAGTTTGTTCAGAAACTTCTTACTTGCTGAAAGAATCATGCGCTCTGCAAATTGTTCACCAATTTCATACCCGATGCTGCCACCTACTCATCAGCACCATATGTGGTAACTACATTGAATATTTCCATGTTATCTGAAATTCATGTTTACCTTTCTCTCGCTTGTGGTTTACATGTACGCTAGGGATGCATGGGACATGGCAGCAGAAATCTGTCTTTCACAGCTTCCAACTTTAGTTGAGGATCCCAATGTAGAATTTCAGGTCGGCTTAATGCTTACTAACCATTTGATATGTGTACTTGTAGTTCCAAATCCTCAATAATATTATCTAGCGATTAAATATTTCGTGTTTTTATATGTCTTCAGCCAAGTCCATTTTTCACGGAGCAGTTGACAGCTTTTGAAGTATGGCTTGACCTTGGATCAAAGGATAAAAAGCCTCCAGAGCAGTTGCCCATAGTGTTACAGGTAGGAGATTTCGCATGATCCAAATCAAATGAGGGAATGTCCTTGGTTCTTTAAATTTTCTGGGTTGTAGGTTCCATTTAGCCCCCATCTCCTGTCAATTCCTGTTTCTTTAATAATTTGATGAAAGGGTGGAACAAAAATATTGGATATCCCGTGCTGTAGTCAAATTCATTAGTCAATATCTTTTTTTGTTCCCTACCTATCAAGAAAACCAAAGAATTATATTGGTTGCTCCTTACTTGATAAAAGGCATTGGCTGCTCTGTCTTTCGACTTTGATAGAAATAGTCTTTAGGAAAATATTTAGCTACATATAATGCTTAAGATTTAGCTTGACTGAATTCTCTAAAGAACTTTTAAAAAGAGAAATGTGACACAAATGCTTTGGCATGATGCTGAGGAATGTTTAACCATCCCTCGTAGTACGTCAAGATGTGGGTATGTTTAACTTAAACTTTTCCTGTTGTCATTTCTAAGGCCTCCTAATGCTAGTTTAATATTTCTGGCACATCATGCGTTCTTCATTTCTTTCATAGGCTTTTTCAAGTTAAATTTTTGAACTTTTCACCCCCTGATTCCTGAAAAACGGAACTGATCTATCAATTCTATTAGATTAGTGCACTTCATTAAGTTTTTCTTTTTTTGATGATTATGGTGTATCTTACTTTGTAGATGCAAAGAAACTAGCCTGAGGAAAGTTATTAAAGTTTTGGGATAGAAAGAGAGTTTCTCTAGGAATTGTTGAGGTAAAACATGTATCATACCTCAGAGCAGATATTGCTTTTGGTACAGTTTGCTGGTTTAGGGGAGTGTTTGTGTTTTTTTTTTTTTTAAAAAAAAAAGAAGTTTCTGAAGTAGGTTTGTTTTACTTGATGATTGTCCCCATGACACGTAAGTTATATACAGAAACAGGAAACCATAGTTCCCTCAAACATGAGCCTGCTGGTGGTCTTTGCTATTTATTGCTGGTTATATTTGGGTTACTCTACATTTGGTAGTCTGGTTACCTTTGTGCATTTCTTCCCTCTTGCATGCCTCTGTAACCAATTTATGTTTTTATTAGGTGTTACTTAGTCAATGCCACAGGTTTTGTGTGCTTGTACTTCTTTGAAGATTTCTCGATATGCCTCTGTAACCAACTTATGTTTTTATTAGGTGTTACTTAGTCAATGCCACAGGTTTCGTGCACTTGTACTTCTTGGAAGATTTCTTGATATGGGACCTTGGGCTGTAGATCTGGTACTATCAAATTGACTTCAGTTTTCCATTTTCTTTAATTTGTTGTTGCATCTACTTGGTGACTAACATTTAAGTGACCACTTCCAGGCCTTGTCTGTAGGAATATTTCCTTATGTTCTAAAACTTTTGCAAACCACCACTCCAGAACTTAGACAAATTCTTGTCTTCATCTGGACGAAGATCCTGGCACTCGATAAGGTATATGATCTGGTTGTAACTCAACATCCATGTGGTCTAATATATCATTTCCCATGTATTTCATCTTTGTGTTTATTTTTTCTTATATGAAGTTCTCCGTTTTCTTTCTGTTAAGACTGTTATTACTATCTAAGAAGCACGCACACTGAAGTTAGGGTTTATAGATAAAGCACCTGCTGGACTCCTGTGGACACTATCCATGTCTTATTAATTTCTCTTTTTTATTTGTCTTGTGTTGCGACACTTCGTCATGTTTTTGGAGACCAATAGGACATGAGTTTGCAACTTTTGTGGTAATTGAACTTTTTAAGTTCTTTCCTTCGGTGTACAAAGCGGAATCTTTTAAAGAATGGAGTAATACTTTTTCTGAGATAAAACTTGTGATAGACCCATAATCTCTCTTTTATTGAACCAAGTGCTAATTCGGGAGCAAGAGGCAGAGATCTTGCTTCAGCTTTCTGTTAGTTTTGTGTATTCTTTTTCTTTTTTTTGAATATCTCGAACTACTTCGAATATGTTATAGTGTTTGTTCTGATCTCCTCAAATTTAATGATTCTAATTTGTAGTTTTTACACCTATGGAGTATGTGTTTATATTGATACGATAAACTTCTTCTATGTACTTCTTTACTAATATGATTATTGTTTTCCTTTGAGTCAAAAGTCTTGTCAGGTTGACCTTGTAAAGGATGGGGGACATACATATTTCATTAGATTTCTTGACAGTGTGGAGGCTTATCCAGAGCAAAGGGCAATGGCTGCGTTTGTTTTGGCAGTCATTGTGGATGGTCACAGACGAGGTCAGGAGGCCTGTACTGAAGCTGGTCTTATACATGTCTGCTTGAAGCATCTTCAGGGATCGGCGCCTAATGATGCACAAACTGAACCACTTTTTCTTCAATGGCTGTGCCTTTGTCTGGGAAAACTGTGGGAGGATTTTGCAGAGGCACAACTGCTAGGTTTGCAGGCAGATGCACCAGCTATATTTGCATCTCTGCTGTCTGAGCCCCAACCTGAGGTTTGTGCCGCCCCTCTTAATAGAAATAGGATGCACTTACCGACTAGTGCAAGGAAAGAGCTGGGTTGTTTAATTTTGTGTTAAGTGGTTGCAAGTTGGTCTTTAGTGAAATATTCAGATTTTGACCATTAGATTAAAAATTCATCATTTCAGGTGCGTGCTGCAGCTATTTTTGCTCTAGGGACTTTACTTGATGTTGGATTTGACTCAGCTAGGGATGGTGTTGGAGGAGATGAAGACTGCGATGATGAGGAGAAGGTTAGGACTGAAGTCGGTATAATTAAGAGCCTTTTAAGTGTTGCTTCTGATGGAAGCCCTTTGGTTCGAGCAGAGGTTGCTGTAGGTATGCTTTTGCAGAATCTTCTCCCTGAAGACTGTTCTTTTTGATACACTTACTATTTTCACACCCTCGGTTCGTAATATGTGGTCTTTATTTCCTAGAAAGACAAATATATTTTGTTGCAATATTATTTGAAAGGTTTTGCCACAGTTCTGTATGATTAGGTGCCTCGTGCATGTTACCTGTCACAATTATGAATTTTGTTCATCTTTCTCTTTGAAGGATCCATTATTTTCTTTCGTTCCTGGTTTGATCACTCTTCTTTTGAGCCAAGGGTTTTCCGGGAACAACCTCTCTATCCCCATGAAGGCGGGGGTAAGGTTTGTGTACGTCCTACCCTCCTCAGACCCCACTTGTGGGATTATACTGGGTTGTCGTTATTGTTTTTCTTTGAAGGAGGAACCTGATGCCATAGATATAATTCTTTGCTGTCTTTGTCCAAAAATCTCTTCTTAGCTTTAAAATTAAAAAAAAAAGAAAAAAAAAGTGAGATCCATGTCTAAATAGTGAATCTTTCTTGTGGTTGCTCAATTGTATTCTTAGTAGTGCAAGTAATTCAACCTGAAAGTTGCTTCTTTCATGCTTGGTGATTTCTGGTTCTTGGATGTGAGTATCAGCTGCCTTACAATCATGTCTAGTTCTCTGATTTCCTGTTATTAGTCCTTTCTTGATCTTGTGTATACACCATATAGTATTGTGCTTTTTAGTGTAGTCACTGTTATGCACAGATCCTAACTGGTAGGAGTTGGGTTCATGTTCTACCATCTTTTGCAGCTTTGGCACGTTTTGCCTTTGGGCATAACAAGCATCTGAAGTCGGTAGCCGCTGCATATTGGAAGCCTCAGTCTAATTCCTTGCTAACTTCTTTGCCTTCTTTTGCGGTCAAGAGTTCAAGTAGTGGGTACACAACCCCGACTCACTGTATTTCACATGGAAGTAGGGTTCCGTCTCCTATTGCTCCTTTATTGAGAGTGGGGGGTGATAGTCAGTCCATATCTCGGGATGGGAGAGTCTCAACCAGCAGCCCCCTTGCAACACCTGGTGTCATACATGGATCTCCTTTATCTGATGATTCCTCTCAACTTTCTGATTCCGGAATCTTGAATGATGCTGTTGCCAATGGTGTTGTAAATCATACAAGACCAAGGCCTCTAGACAATGCACTCTATTCTCAGTGTGTACTGGCTATGTGTGCCTTGGCAAAGGATCCGTCACCACGTATTGCAGGTCTTGGCCGGAGAGTCCTTTCCATAATCGGGATTGAACAGGTTGTTGCTAAATCTGTTAAGTCAACTGGTGAATCCGCAACAGTTCCAAACACTGGTTATGCTGGATTGGCTCGATCTTCATCTTGGTTTGATATGAATGGAGGTAATTGTAGGACTTCTGGTCCATTTCTTTTTTCTGGATGTATGTGATTTTAGTGCATATTGTTACAGTCTATATGCATCTGTAGCCACCAACATATCATTTTTAACACCTCATGTATACCTCTTTAATAAGCTTTTTTGAAGTGATTCTGGCCTCTTTAACTGTTGTTGCAGGACATTTACCTTTGACTTTTAGAACTCCTCCTGTTAGTCCTCCGCGGCCTAGTTACTTGACAGGAATGCGAAGAGTTTGTTCTTTAGAGTTCAGGCCCCACCTAATGCACTCTCAAGACTCAGGATTAGCTGACCCATTGTTGGGGTCTGCTGGATCTTCTGGACCTTCAGAACGTAGCTTTCTTCCCCAATCAACCATCTACAACTGGAGTTGTGGCCATTTCTCAAAGCCACTTCTTACTCCAGCTGATGATAGTGAAGAGATGATCTCTAGAAGGGAAGAGAAGGAAAAGTTGGCCCTTGACCTCATTGCAAAGTGCCAACACTCCTGTGAGTCGTTCTTTCCCTTTTGTATCCATACCTTCTCTTGTTTGTGTTTTGTCATACTTTATAACTAATGAAATCTTAATCAGAATATTCTATATAAAATGAAGTCTAAATTTTAATATGAGCAATGTTTCTTCTGTTTCAGCAGTAAGCAAACTACACAATCAAATTGCTAGTTGGGATACTAAGTTTGAGACTGGCACCAAAACTACTTTGCTGCAGCCCTTCTCACCTATTGTTATTGCTGCAGATGAGAGTGAAAGAATCAGGTAGAAGAATCTCATCAACCTGAATAATCCATTATTGCTGTAATAACTTCATTTTATTATTGAAAGATACTGGAAAGGATAGGTTGGTTCAGTTTATTATTGAAAAATACTGGATAGGATAGGTTGATTCAGATGCTATCTTAGTTGGAGCTGCATAATATGCAACTTCAGTATATGTAATTGTCTGTCAGTGAACAGTCGATATCAAGTGGAGTTTGAATGCAAGTCGATCTAAAAGAACACAGGACATATTGGAAATATGCTCCTCCCGCCAAAATGAAAAAAACATCAACATTTCTTGGTGTATGTTGTAGTGTTGAAATTTTTCTCTTAGAGTTGGTGCTTGAGCTAGATACTCTCGTTCAGTTATAGCAAATTCACAGATAATAGGCTAGCTAACGATGTTTTAATCTGTTCTATCAGAGGCATTCTTGTTATGAATTAAATAATGTGTTAACATGAAGGAGGGTAAGTTGTGGTGTGAATGGTTCCTATTTCACTGCTTCACTATACCTGTATCAGTTCATGGATTTCTCTTTTAGTTTGCCTATATTTTTCAATCTCTTGTCAGTTTGATATCTGTTATTGTGTTATCGCAATCTTCTAATGTATCTTGCCATTAAGTTTCTATGTGATGCATACATATCATGCTTCTCGTCTTTATGAATAGGGTATGGAATTATGAGGAGGCTACTCTCCTTAACAGCTTCGATAACCACAGTTACCCTGACAAAGGAATTTCAAAGCTGTGTCTTGTCAATGAGCTAGATGAGAGTCTGCTCCTTGTTGCTTCAAGTAAAGTTTTGCTGCAACGAACTCTTAATTTATGTTGTTCATTCATGCCTAAAGTTTTAACGAACTTTTGTTTATAAAAGGTGATGGGAACATCCGGCTTTGGAAAGACTATACTGTAAGAGGCCGACACAGATTAGTTTCTGCATTCTCTTCCATTCAAGGTCACAGACCTGGTGTCCGTTGTGTGAACGCTGTTGTGGATTGGCAGCAGCAATCTGGATATCTGGTAATACTGTGTAATATTATCTATTCAGACATCAATATATGAATGCAGAAGTTCCTTCAATTTTCATTTTGGTTAGATGTATTACTTTAGATAGTTAAATAGTTTATTAAAAGAAAACATTGAAGGGGGATCTGTAGTACAGTCATGTATGAAAGACCCAAACAAGAAACTCAAAGATCTAAGAAATAACAGAACAAGACCTAATCTATATGACGTATTCTTGAAAATGCCTATGGATTATAATTGTAATTTTCCCCCAATTACACCGTTTCCATTTGTTTGATGTAACATACTTATTGACTTGTCGTAGTTCATGCTTGTGGATTAGTTCTTATTCTATACTATCCTTTTTTCAATTGATAAAGGGTATTATATTGAATAGCAGCAAAACTGCTGGCAAGTATTTACAGAGGAAAATGTCCACTACAAGTTGAGTAATGAACTCAAAAAGTCAACCATGGCTTCTGTATCATTAGCTATTGCTACGTTGAACCCCCAAAAAGTGTAAAGAAATACATCTATGCTTTAAACTAATTGCAGATTCCTTTTGCTTAAAAAACCTCGAATTTCTTTCCTTCCATATCTTGAATTCATTCTGTATTTGATCTGGCAAATTTGTGCTATTAATGTTCTCATACAACTTTTCAATTCCGTTACCAGTTTTCATCTGGTGAAGTTTCACCAATCATGGCTTGGGATCTTGACAAAGAACAACTTGTTAATACAATTCCAACATCCTCCGATTGCAGCATCTCAGCATTGGTGAGCTTTCGGAATCTCCCTTGAGATTTTGTGGCATTAATATATATGATCAGTTACCATTAAGATTCTAATGCTCTCTGTCTTGCACTAATTATGAGTAATAGATAAAAACCCAGCATCAGTTCATATTGATGCAGCATGAGAGCCAAAAACACATTTTTCTTCAATTGCTATTTTAGACTTCTTTGTGTCAATGCAATATCGAGAACACGACGAAAATGGTTCCATATTTGAGGATAGGTTGAAAATAGTCCGTTAAGTATGCACTTAACATTTTTGGTCGTCTAAGTTTACCACAAGTTAACAGAAGTAGTCCTCAAATATGCACTAAACATTTTTGGTCCTTACAAGTTCGCTAAAAGTTCACAGGAAACAACCTCTCTACCTCTATGAGATAGTGGTAAGGTCTGCGTACACTTGTGGGATTCTACTGGGTATGTTGTTGTTGTTGTTCTTTGGCAAAATAATTTATTAAACTTTAACTGTTATATTTGGTGGGGGCTAAGGTTTTTTTTTTTTAGTTATAAACACAAGAAAGACACATCAAATCCTAAAATATGCAACACATGAAACTACTAAAAAATATTTAAGATATTAGCAAAAATTACCCCTAAAAAATTGTACCCGACTTTATGAATAGCAGAAACTATAAAAAGATTCACTTCTAAAAACAAGTGAAAAAAAACTAACAATGAAAATCGAGGGACACCATTGGAAAGCCAGTGATTTTTTCAACTTTTGTTTATGAAAATTGATGGACGGACCTCAGTTATTTTCATGCAAAAATGTGCTGAAACTATAAATTTTGAAGAAAAAACCAACAGTTTGTTAATTTCACACAAAAGATATGATTGTTTTCCATTATTTTAAAAAGAAAATAAGGAGGGTTTGTCAGTATTTTTTTAACGAAATTTGGTGTACAAATAAAAACAATGAAAGTATTTACTTTTATATCGATTTTCAATAAAAGTTGAGATTAGTGTATTGTACCTAGCTGATGGAATCCCTCAGTTTATGTGTTTTGAGGTACTATTTTCCAACATCATGAGGTCTGTCGGTTTTTCCTCAATTGTGCCCTATAACTGACAGTGTCGGTCGTTTTTGTCCTTTAGTATTTGGCCTTTTTAGTAGTGTATACCTCTAAATGTGAGTTCTCGCTAATTTTTTCTTCATAGTTCCCGTCAAAATTTAATAGATAGAGTTCAATAAATATTTTGCTAGAGGCTAAGAGTGCTAACTTTTGGCGAACTTAAAGGATCAAAATTGTTAAGTGTGCATACTTAAGGGACCTTTTCTGTTGACTTGTGGGAAACTTATAGGACAAACTGTTAACTAGGGGATGTCAATGGGACGGTTCGGTTATTTTTTATAAATTATACCATCCTAACTTTTTGGCTATTTTATAATGTATTACCAAAAATCAGATTTTTTAAAACCATCCCAATCATATCGGTTTCTCTTCGATATCGGTACGGTTTGGTTAATTTTTGTTTTTTTCTTTTTAATTTTTTTATAAAGTATCACTTCAAAATACATTATTATTAAACATATTTTTGTAAATATGTTTTTGAAGAAACACTTTAATTCACTAAAAAGTCAAGAATGTAAAATCTTCTTGCCATATTATTTGATCTAAAACTTTAATATAGGAATATTTGCATAGATTTTGCCATATTTGTTTGATGGAGTTTCTATTATAGTATCTTTTAATTTGAAACCTACTTAATTAAAGAATAATTAAAAGGCAAAGATTCAAAATTGTTCAATCACTAGAGGTCTAGGAACTAGGTTATATTTATATTTGAAATTTTTTATAAAACATATTTACATATTAAATTTAACATGTTAATGTATAAGACATTTATATACATGTAAAGTTATTCGGTTCGGTTTGGAAATTTTTTTCGAATTTTTTCATAAACTAAAAAGATCATCCCAATTATTCGGGACGATCATAGACTTAAATAGAAGTCCAGGGTTTTATTGAGAAAATGATAAAAATCGGTTCGGTCGATTTTTCATATTCTTTTGACACCCCTACTGTTAATTGCATACTTAAGGGATTGTTTTGAACTTAACTCAAACATAAAGGGACTATTTTTCTCATTTTCTCATGCAGTGTTTCTGGGAAGTTGTCTATGCCACTTGAAATGCAATATCTACACTGAATAAAGATTTTACGTGGCATTTTATTTGTGGAGGATATTTTTTTTCTTGCATAAATTATCTGAACTTGTTTGTTCAAGGCTCTTAAGGTGTTTTTCCCAAAGTTTTTATCTTCTTAAAACTGTTATATGAAGAATTTTTCTATGATGTTTCCCAAATAAAGTTTTTTATTTTTCAACTCACAAAGCCAGATCTCTTCAAAATACTATTGACTATCAGGTGTCTTCTTTTACGTGTAAAATTTTTTCAAGTATATTTTTTCGCCATTCACTTTTTCCAAAAGATGTTCAAACCACTTCAATATATTATGCGTTTAGCAGAAATATTTTGTGCCAAGGGACAATACTTTGAAGCAGGTTGTTGTGGTAACTCTTTAAATTATTTAACTGTTATAGTTAATATATTCCTATTTAGGAAGGTGTGGTTGTATGGGTAGCTGGTATGTGGAAAACAATAGTGGTCTTATCCATTACAATACCTTGAATGGGGAATAACTTGACTTATTCGACTAAGTTCATGCTAAATTTAGTTTGATGTATCGGCTAAGATTGGGGATAGAGATGGCATCAAGAGTTGATACTGCTTTCTAGAAGGCACTGCGTGAAACACACAATGATTCAGAGGTGTATGCCTCTTGAATTGAACTGCCTTATGATATGGTTAGTCAAATAAACTTATAAGGCTATGAAAGAACAAGTCATACAGATATATTTGTCATGCTTACGGTTGGATGAAGGGAGGTTAGGATGCTTCTGCTGAGTCCTGCATTAAGTAAATACTAAATAGGCAGGGCTAGTCTTCTGAAAGGAATTGGTTGTGGACAAATTCTTTTCCCCCTTCTTCAGTTATCCACTGTTTCTATTGTGAAGCCCCCGTGAGTTTTTTTGCGTTTTTCCAACTGGGCGACGATGTATGTTGCTTAGAATTTGAATGCATATTCGTTCCATCTCTGATAGATGCTTACATTTTGTCTCTCTGATGTTTTGCAGTCAGCTTCTCAAGTTCACGCAGGGCACTTTGCTGCTGGCTTTGTGGATGGATATGTCAGACTTTTTGATATTCGAATGCCTGAACTGTAAGTTGAAGCTTTTACTATATTTGAGTGATTTTCTTTTCTCCTTTTTACACAGGTTCTATAGGATATTTATGTGATGCATAGGCATTGCATTATCCAACTTTAGGTCTGTTCTCTGTCCTTTTTTTTTGGTTTGAGAATGGATGATGTGAGCCTGTAGAGAAGCGTATTGGTAGGCCTTTTAGGTGATATCCATCTTTTTCTTGATTCTATTAGGTGGTGAGGTCAAATTTGGTGTGCCAGGATGGGTATCCATTCTAGTAACTCGTCTTGTATGTTAGCAGACAGATTTACATGCATACGCTTTCTGTTTTTGCATGAAATACTCGTGTCTTTTCTTATTTAATGCTCAAATTGTGTTTATAGGCTTGTTTGTGCATCACGACCGCACACCCAAAGAGTAGAGAGAGTAGTGGGGATTGGCTTTCAACCTGGACTTGAACCAGCAAAGGTAACCGCTGTTATCTTCTTCACATTTATTCTTATATCTTCCTTTCTATTTTGGCATACCAGTAATCATCGACTGTTTCTGTTGTTTCTTAGATCGTCAGTGCCTCTCAAGCTGGTGATATTCAGTTCCTTGATATGAGAAATCTCAAGGAAGCTTACTTAACGATTGATGCTCATAGGGGGTCGCTAACGGCCCTAGCTGTTCATCGTCATGCACCCCTTATAGCTAGTGGTTCAGCTAAACAGCTCATCAAAGTCTTCAACCTGGAGGGTGAGCAATTAGGCACCATAAGATATCTGTCCACCTTCATGGCTCAGAAGATAGGTTCAGTCAGATGTCTCACCTTCCACCCCTATCAAGTGCTGCTCGCTGCTGGAGCAGCAGATTCTTGTGTTTCAATCTATGCAGATGAAATCGCACCGACAAGATAATTCTCTGAAAAATTCAAGATTAAGAAACAAAAATGTTTACAGACATAAGTTGAGGTGGTCAGCTGCAAAAATGGACTGTTGACATCTCTGGAACGCTGATCAGCTCATTGAGGTGTTGTGCTACTTATTCATTGAGCCTCTGCAGTGATGAGTGTTGCCTAGTTGTGAAAAAATTCAACATATTGGAGGAGGCTTTAGCAAATAATTTGATTAAATAGGTGGTAAAGAAAGGTGTAAATATCTGTTATTCATTGTTTCTAAGTTTGTAATTTTCTCGGTGTGCTTCCTTTAGTTCAGTCCCTTCTGTACTTTCTTTTCCTCCGTTGGTCAATTTGTACAGATGAATGCATAATTTATATATGTTGTTGGCAATCAGTGTTCGTGGGCTCCATTGTTTTAGTTGCAATTTTTAAACGAAGCTGAGCGTGCAAATATTGCACTACAATAAACAAGAAGGCTAGTTCTACTTGCCCTTCAGCTACCACACCTTTTAGTTTCCCATGTCAGTCCACAAAACAACCTCGATCTTTAACGTTTGCCCTTTAGCTTGATGCTAAACTTCCCAAGTAGATTCTCTAAAGTATTTCAGTGATAAAGAATAATGCTATATGGTGGATTCATTGATCATTCAATTAATCCAAGGGTGTCTCGGCAACCTTAACTCCCAGCCTTAAGGCTGTTTTTCACGCCTTAATACTAAACTAATCGGCTAGATTGGCCATCTATAAAGTTATAAATGAAGTCGCAGATTATCAGCAATCAGCATAAAGTTCTCAAGAGAACTAAATCATCATCGTGCCAATGAATACTCTTTAACGAATGTCAATATCACCAATTCAAGTATAGAAACATAAACCTAATCCCATAACAAAAGGAGGAAGGGAAATAAAACAATTCCATGGTAACTTCAGTAACAGATTTCAAACCTTCACACCCTAAGAGATTATTCAACTGTGGCATAACATAAATACGGATGATGTAATAGCCAACGGCCAGAATTAAATCAATCTTATAACGCTATTCTGCCTGCAAACTCCAAAAACCAAATAAAGCGAGGATAGCGGGGGTGGGAGAAGGTCCAATCATGTACATATTGACAGCATGGTATAGAAGATGTGCCACGTGTATACTTCTCATTTTCGTCCACCAACCATACTTTGGCTGTTAGTTCCTGATAAACCAGAAGATGAGTTATGCCTTTGATCCCCGGTGCCAAAAACATTAAGATCTTCAAACAACCTATAAGATGGAATGAAGGTTTTTTGACCAGAAGCAGTAGTTGTCGTCTTGGGGTTGGGACGAACTTGAGTGTCACCATTAATAGCTAAACCATTGCCTCCCACATTAGGAAATGAGTTAACATTCTGAATGGGTCTAGGGCCTTGCAAAGGCACAGATGTGTTTGTGGTTGGGGTTGAGTACATGTAGGTTGGTCTAGATGAAGGACTTGGATTGCTAAGATATCCAGGAGTTGCTGCCCAAGGTGGAGGCGGATAAGCAGAGTACTGTGGGAACTGAGTCTGAGCAAGTGGTGGTAACTGTTGAGACTGGGGATGAAGTTCTAGCTGAGTTCTAGGTTGTTGGTTCGGTTCAGGTTGCAAAGGAGATGGAGGAAGCTGTTGTGATGTCTGCTGAGATTGTAATGAAGATTCCTGGGGTTGCTGCGGTTGAGGCTGCGTAGATGGATGGGGTAGGGATTGGTGATGAGGTTGTGATTGAGGTTGTTGCTGAGGCTGAGGCTGAGGCTGAGGCTGAGGCTGGGGCTGGAACTGGGCTTGGGTTGGGTGTTGAAATTGAGGATGAAACTGAGGTTGGCCTTTGTGTTGATATTGAGGATGATAATGAGGTGGTAAGTGACGCTGGGGTTGGGGTTGGGGCTGAGCCTGGGCCCAAGGAGCTACATAACTGTTAAAGCTCTGATCTTGATACCCAATATAAGCTTGAGATGCATATGGATTCCCTTGTGTGTTTGAGGCAACTGGCTCCTGGTGCGTGTTTTGAGTAGCTGACGCAGAATTTTGCGGTGTTTCGGGGTATACACTTGATGACAAGGTGAGGCTCAAGAGGTCAATTATGTCTTGTTCTTTTGTGGATGTAGCAGTAGCAGGTGGATCACGAAGAATTAATGCATTGCTTGCGACAGGATCCAACGGTTCTCCTGTAGAATTGCTAGCATTGGCAGAGACCATTCCTTCACTTGTTTGGGCTGCTGGACTAGTTTTTGAATGTCTGCATCAGCACAAGCATGAATATCGTTAGAGAGGACAAATTACAGCCATAAAATCACCATACAGATGCAAAAAGAATAACTTCTGATTTCCAATTACTTTTACCAAATCCAAATAAAAGTTACTAATCTTTCTGCTGAGCACTACCCACCCCTTTATCTTTCCTCTCTTCATCCAGATGAGCCTTCGGGAAAATCAACATGACAATTAATAGTATTCTAACAGTCAGGAACGAGTATTTTGAAATTTCCTCGCATGGAAGTGTAATAACCTGCTAATCTTGACATCTTACTGTCATATTGCCATGGTTCGACATACATGCAATGTGGTGCTTACAACTGGGACTAAAAACCATCTGTTATCTCCATATTTACCTTCGAGCTAGTTGGGCAAAGTCATCTTCCTCATCTTCCTCTTCATCAATTTGACTTGTAGTTGCTACAAATACTGGTGCAGAAGGTTTGACGTCGGCTGTTGGACTGGGTGGTTTAACTTCAGCAGGTGGGAGGCTTGGATCATGCATTTCTCTTGCTGAGATGTCGTCGTTTGGGACTTGAGTTGGAAGTGGAGAACCAGAAGCTATTGCATCATGTTTAGCCAGTACAGTTTGGAGGTTATCATTCAATTCAAGACCCTGGGCAAGAAGTTCTTCATCCCTAAGACAAATCAAAACAAATTTTAACAGAAGAAAATATCTTAAAAAGATAAAAGGAAAATAAATAACACCAGTCTAGTTAACATTTGCATCCCCATTTTTCCATGAACACCATGAGAAGCAAAAGAAAGAATTACCCCGTTGTTGTTAACATTTGCATCAACTTCTTCTGGTTAGAGCGACACCGGTCAACAAGATCAACTATAACTTCGTCCTTTACAGCCTAGACAGATAAAGGATAGCAAAGGGTTAGAGAATTTTCATTAATGAGGTGCATCAAGGAAGAGTAAAGTATGTACATACCAAACGATCGCCTGGGGTCACAGCTTGTAGCATATCAGCCAATAGATCAGCAACATCTTTCATGGAATTTATGCTGGACAAGCTGCAAGGCAAAAAGTTAGTCTACAAAAGAAATGACGGTGTGAATCATAACACAAACCACCATGTGCAACAACATACTATCAATAGGTCTGCAGGCTAATTAATTTACCTCAAGTTTCCCACCTCTGCTGCCATTGCCTCATCAAGTCTTGTTGAGGAATTGCTTGGCATTCCATAACCAGGTTGAGGTTGTCTTGATGCAGGATGAGTAACAGGAGGAGTAAAGATTGGAGCAGTATCAAAGGAACGCTTGGGAAATTCAACACCAGCACGCTGCCAGGATCATGACATCAAGAAGGTTACTAGACAAGATAACTTCAATACAAATGTTTAAGCACGTCATTTCACTCCTTAGACAAGGTTTTCTTTTGAAGGAAAGTGACACCCCACCCATCACATAGGGGAGAGAACAACAAACAAAAGAACCAAAAAGAAAACATCTGAACAATTTCATTAAGAATATCAAAACATAGAAATGAGCTGCATAAATCCCTTTCCCAACAGATACTGGAGAAAGAGATCATCTATCTCAAAGGTAATATTTCAAGCCAACAAATCAATGTCTTTATAAGTATCACAATGAAGTCACAAGCCTATTAACTCATAAAAAATTATTTTGATCTAAAATTTCACATCGATTTACTAACCCTCAGCTCTTCGTAAGCCCAATAGTACTGGGGATACTTTCCTCCAGGGCCACCAAATGCCTCTTGCCAAGAGTCCAGTAGTACTAGCACTTTATCTCTCACGTGCATATCAGTCTGCAAAACCAGCAACAAAATGGCAGTGTCTTAAAAAAAGGGGTCAAGTGCACACTCAAAACTGAGATTGTGTACGCACAAATAGCAATCACCAAAAAGCTAATAATCTATGATAATGGCCCTAAGCAGCACAAAGTACCCATTTCTAGCTTAAACAAGCATATATGGGTAACAATTCAACTTCCATTATAAAAATGCATCATTAAAGTATAACAAGAAAGTATGCCATATATTATCATATGAAAGTTCAGCTTGAGATGGTACAAACATCAAATCAGAAAGAACTGAAGTATTTTGAGCAGAAACTTGCCTTCTTCTTTACAATTTTGACCATGTCTTGCAATATGCTTCTCTCAGCAATTTGAAAGTGCACATTATCACCACAGTTCTTCACCATTGTTTCCATAAGCTGTAGGCGGAAGAGAAAGATGAAGGATCATTAGAATCATCAAAATTTAGCGCAGCTTGACAACCTTAAAAAGAGAGTGGATATTAATAGCAGGTAAAAGAAATACTATTCTGCTTGGTTCTATTTTAGTCAATAATATGGCCCTTAATCTAATCAAAAGCAAAAAGATGCTCCAGGTCTATTGGGACTATAAGTGCAATATAAGTGTAGCTTCATTAAAAAAGGTGCAACAAAGAAAAATACTGTAATACAAGAATAAGTAAAGACTAAAAAAGCTAATTTCATTCAAAATGCTTTTCTTAACGATTATAAATATCTTTGGATTTCATATTTATTGTTTAGCACCACTCTGTTCAAGATGGAACTAGTGGGCAACAAGGCAAACACCATCTGACTTGCCTACACAGGGGCACAACCTAAATGAGGTGAGGTGGGGCGCTTAGCCTGATCATCAAGGCTTACGTGTACCTATGAGCCTCTGACACCATTGATGGCCCTAATGCCTAATGAACTTGAACTGACCGTAAATTATATAATTAAAGGAGAGTTTCCAACATACTTACTGTTAAAGCAAGTAGCTGAACTTTGGGGTTCTTGTGCTGCAACCTCTTTTTCACAGCTTTGACAACATCTTTTGCTAACCTGTATAGATGGGGAGGATTAAATCAAACCTTAAATTATTTTCCATTTGTTCTAGCTATATGCATATACTACAAAACATCATTTGATCCGAAGTTCATCAGTCCTTTAATTCTGGTTAGAGGCTTGTATACCGTGGGGGATAAGCTTGACGTTCAAAGAACTAATTATCGAGACCCCGTACCTTCCTTGAAAAATATAGTAGTTTGTATATCCTCCTTATATAATAACTCAACACCTTAAAAAATTCTAAAAAATAAGAAACAATTAAGAACTTTCTCCCCTTGAGAATTCTTGGATACAAGTGAAAATCCATCATTGGTTGCTATAAATTGTATACACAGGTGAAGCTGGATAATTCACAACTTTGAACATAAAAATGTTTAACAGAAAGGCGTAACTTTGTTCCAGCATGTTACCTAACATTCAAAAGCTCACAAAGAGCTAATGGAACACAGTAAAAAATCAAAATAAAGTTCACTTCTACACTGATAAGTCCAAATAAGACTTGAAATTATCAGAATTTAGAAAAAGCACAGAAAGAAATCCCCCCCAAAAAAAATCAACCCTAATTTTTATTGGCTTAAAAGAAACCCACACATGAATCAATAAGCCCAAATAATACTGACTTAAGAAAAAAAATGAGAAAAGAAAAAGAACCCTTTTTCCCATTAACTTACTAACTTAAAAAGAAACACAACAAAAAATTAACCATCAAGAAAACACACCATTAAACTTGCAAGAAACACAGAAAAAGGTAAACCCCATATAAAAAAAGAAAGGAAAAAAAAAGTCAACTTTCCCCCCTTGCACCATAAGAAAACAACATAGAAGAAATAGAGAAAGAGGTTTTGCTAATATGTTGAACAAAAAAACAATTTACCATTGGTTGGAATTGATAGTATCACAAATATCAATATTCATAGTCCAATCAGGACCGATCAAGAACTCGCTCGTCGCCTTTTCAACACGAACAGCAGCTGATGAAGATGAAGAGGACGAAGAAGAAGTTGCACCCAATGATGAAATCATTTTTCTTTAGAAAAAAGCGTTAATCTTGCCAGAAAATTTGTTAAATATTTAGTTTGTTGGGCAAAATATTAAAAAAAAATTCTCCGAGAAAAACAAGGGAATTTTGGGTTATCTCTCCAGTTTCCTTGTTGGTTTCTTCGTGTATTATGGTGGGTGTTTGGTTTTCCTTTTCTCTTTCCGGGAATTTCGTCTTCTTTTCCTTCTTCTCAATTATCTGCTTCTTCCCTCTGGAAAAGGTCTTTTTTTACTTACAATAACTCACGCGCCATCTGGTTATTTATATCCACGCGCCCAATTTGCTTCATGGTCCCCCTACACCTCCCCCCATTTTTTTCTACCCTTCCTTTTTGGGTTCCGGGGGGAAAAGGTATAGTATTCTCATTTCTATAAAGTTTATTTAGTATTAGATAAATATTTGTAATTTTTTTTTATAATAAGGACAAATTATTAATTATTAGCTTAATAAGGAAAAAATAAAACGTAGTTGGGCCTTAGCCCATCAAAATCGTAACAAAGAAAATTTTAGTAGTTACGCGGATATACTGCCATAGTGTAATTAATAAATTTTAATATATCTCAACTTTTTGTAAATTTACAAACAACAACAACAACATATCCAGTGAAATCCCACAAGTGGGGTTTGGTGAGGATATTAAAATAACAGTTATGTGGATACACTGTCATAAACTAGATTCATATGTGCTGATTCATTGTATTCAATTTCGATTACACTTTAAATGGAAGGTAGATTCCAATTCCTAAAAATTAGCTAAACAGATCATAACCAGATCCCTAACAAAAGGGCAACAATACATTTCAAATATTTCTAGTTCTTCAAGCTGTAATGAATAAGAATTCATACTGTAAACACGAATCATGAGCCAAAATACGTCCTGCAAAGTCATGTGTATATACAACACCAAACCGCAATGGATGGTTTCAAACCCTGCAAAACAAGAATGACGTATGAAAAAACATTATACATTAACTAAAAGATAAACTGTTAGTGTGACAAAAAATTTAAACAACAATTAATTAACATGATTCATTGCATGGTGTATCATTTTGTTTGATGTATCCAATGAATCATCAACATATAATAGTCAGAAAACAATCTCAAATAATTACTTTATTAAACCACCCATGACTAAGTTTTATGTTCCAATAAATCACCATAAAAATTTATAAACAACTCACAAATATAAAAGAATACATGATACATACTACACAATAAATAACCCAATGAATCACCAAGTCAACCAAATACATACCCAATGAATCACCATGTCAGTTTTATGTCTCAAAAGAATAAACTAATTAACATGATTCATTGCATGGTGTATCATTTTTGTTTGATACACCCAATAAATCATCACCTTATAACAAACAAAAATAGTCCTAATGAAGCATTGTATTAACTCAATACGATGCTAATGAATCACTATAAACAACTCATATTTTTCTAAATGAAACAATCCAATGAATCACCAAGTCAACCAATACATATCCAATGAATCACCAAGTCAGTTTTATGTCCCAAGAGAATGAACCAGTTAACATGATTCATTGCATGGTGTATCATCTTTGTTTGATACACCCAATAAATCATCACCCTATAACAAACAAAAACAGTCCTAATGAATCATTGTATTCACCTAATGCGGTGCTAATCAATCATCATAAACAACTCATATTTTTCTAAATGAAACAACCCAAAGAATCACCAAGTCAACCAATATATACCCAATGAATCACCAAGTCAGTTTTATGTCCCAAGAGAATGAACCAATTAATATGATTCATTGCATGGTGCCAATGAATTACTATAAACAACTCACAAAAAAAAAAATATACAAGATACATACCATCCACATAAATCACTATATTTTCATATTGAATCAAACACCGATTTTTTTAGAATCGTTGTTAGCTAAAGTGTTTGAAAAAAATAATCTTAAACAAAGATAGTCTATTAATTACGACTTGAATTTTCTTCTTCGGCTTTTTTGATATTTTGGGATCTGAGGTTTTTGAAGTTGAAGCTTAATCTTTGTTCGACTTGATTTCTCCATTTTTCTTCATGGCCATAAGATCATGGGTGTATTTAAATCTATTTTTCTGAAAAAATTCATCGACAGAGTCATATATACCATCACAAATAACTTGTTCTTCCTCTAATTGAGTGATCCCAATGCTAAAAGATGGAGGATCCATATGTATCAAGTATATGAACGTTGAAAATAAATGAATTTGCTAGTGAATTTTAAAAGAAACCGTATGAAATTGAAATGGGGAAGATGAAGTTAACCTACCTTGTTTTTTGAAATTGATAATAGAGGGAGAAAACATCTTATTTGAATTGGAGAGAAGTTGGTGGTTATTGTATCACGTTTAGCTTGATTTAAGGCCCAAAAAATAGGATTTTGCGATGGAGGAGATGGGACTGTATCAGTCGTGTGAGTGAAATTATGAAAAAGGAAATTCTGAAAATTTTTAAAATTGGTAGGGAATATTTGAGAATAACGTAAAATAAGATATGTACTTTGGTACATTTTCCTTTTTTTCGACCCTTCCTTTTTGGGTTTCAGGGGAAAAAGGTATAATACCTCATTTCTATGAAGTTTATTTTTATTTATTTATTATTAGATAAATATTTGTAATATCCCCTTTTTTAAACAAGGACAAATTGATCATTAGCTTAATAAGAAAAAAATAGAATGCAGTTGGGCCTTAGCCTATTAGAATCGTAACAAAAAAAATTAAATAAGCTAAATAGATTTTTGGTGTTGAAGAATTCTTCTAGCAACTCGTGAAAAAAAAACCCAGGTTCTTTGCGTCTCTTCATGTGAAGGACACAAAGATGATTCAAAATAGAACGAATAAATAAATAAATGGAGAACAAGTGAAACTCTTGCTGTTGCAAACATGAATTTTAAGGTATTTTTTTTTTTTTTTTGCCATGGTTATATAAAGATGACCATAGATTAGGTTAGAGTAATATTAATAATTCAAATATGAATTTCAACTGATGTAGACATGAGAATACCCATGGATTAAAGCATATTTTTATGCTACTATTGCTAAGTATACTCCTAGTTCACTAGTTAGAGTTGCATTGTGATGATGCTAGAAATTTAGATTGTTGTTAACTGTAAGTTGCTTGAGTAACAATATGATGGGGATATTTAGAAGTTTGACTTATTGTTGTTCAATTTGAAGGAATATTAAGTTAATGAATGAGTATTAAGCGTCAAACCTAAACTCGAGGATTGGGTATATGGAATAATTATCAAATTAGATTAAACATAGAAACTAAAACTAATACAAGATTGATATAATGTGAGCTTTAGATTGATTGAAGGAGGTCAAACAAATTGCTTGAGGTGGCGAGTTTGGTATATTTAACACAAGTACAGTGAGTAAAAAATATGGCCAAACACATATGCAGACGCTTAAATTTGTCCCTAAATTTCATTTTGACACTTCAACTCAACCTTGTTCTATTTTAACCCTTCAACTTCAATTTTCATGTTTCATTTTGACACTTTTGTCCAAAGAATCAACAACATGGGGAGAGTGTGTTTCACATGCCATGACATGACACAAAAGCTAATTAAAAATAAATCAACTACCCCTCTAACTTGCCCTCATTTTTTATTTTGACACTTTATCTTACCTTTGTTTCATTTTACCCTTCAATTCTAATTTTTGTGTACCATTTAAATACAAATACCAGTTTTGTAATTTCTTATTTTTATTTATACTCTTTATTTTCACTTTTCATTTTATAATCAACGTTTTTCTTTAAAAAAATTAACGGATTAATTTTTCTAAATATTTTTTTCGAGTTTCTCTATATTTTTTCTTGAAAAATAACCAAAGAAATTGTGTCAATTTTCTTTTTTAATCTACCAATTGAATTAAATAATACCATATATTTTTTTGATATTCAAGCTATTTGGATTTAACTCAAATACTAGGTTTCTAATTTTTCCTTCAACTCAATACAGTAAAAAGAACTCATCTTCAATACAAGTAAAAAAAACTATTGTTTATTATTAATAATGCTATTAAAGAAACATTAAACTTGATAGACTTCGTTGGGTTGTTATTGATTTTTTAATAAATAAAATCGACACACTTAGAAAGATTTTTTTTCCCAAATCATTCATCATCTGTCAATTTTTTTTTTTACGAAAACTTACATACTAATGCGATTTTTAAAATGCAAAATTGTAGTCAAAGAGCATATATAAGATTTTTAAAAATTATAAAATTAATATTTTTTTTTAAATTTTAAATGGTACATATAAAATAGAGTTGAATGATTAAAATGAAACAACCAGGATAGAGTGTTCAAAATAAAAATTTAGGGTGAATGGGGAGGGGGGAGGGGGGGGGGTTATATATGTGTTTTGCCCCAATTATATAATTATTGTGTGAATGTTTAATCGTCAAATAAAATTTTAAAATCTTTCAACTGGCAAAGTTTTTTTTACTTCAACAGATCCTATCCCATGAGTGAAGAGTGGTGGTATTGATTATTGAGGGTGAT
This sequence comes from Solanum rostratum, assembly GCA_029948455.1. Lineage (NCBI taxonomy): Eukaryota > Viridiplantae > Streptophyta > Magnoliopsida > Solanales > Solanaceae > Solanum > Solanum rostratum. The sequence continues at coordinate 56,505,882 of CM057048.1, forward strand.
AAAAAATCAAAGAAGAAATAAAATTGGATTTAAATTAAATAAATAAATACTTTTTTGGCTTTCACTCTCTTAGAGAAAGTGTGATGCACACACTCTTGCCACATCACTTAATTGTGTTTAAATGATACACTTTTGATGATGTTAAAGTGTTTACTTGGAACAAGCCATAGTTAAGGTGCCAAAATGAAAAATTATGTCAAGTTTAAGGGCCCTTTGTGTGTTTGGCCAATAATCTTACCATAATTTGTGTTTTATAACTTTTATCATTTTTACATAGTTTATAAAGTGAATGTATTACCGAATGTTTTGAACTTGCATATGGAACATACTTTTTACTTGATAGGACACTGAAATAATTATCTGAGATGTTTTCATTGTTATAAGATATATTTACTGTTACTTGAGGTATGAGTATAGTTATTGAAAAATATTCTGCTTACTAGAAAAATAAGTATCTTGCTATGTGCTTGTTTTATTAAATTTTATATTTAATATGATTTGATAAGAATATAAATGCCTTGTACTATCTTGAAAATACTTTCGTACAAGCATTTATCATTTACAAGAAAAGTATAAATGAGAGTAGACCTTGATGAACCCCGTAGCGAATGACGAGTTCGTTAGACCTAGTTAACGCTAGTAGCGGCACCGGAACCGGTAACACCGGATCGGCATTGACCGCTACCGGGACCGGAACCGGTTAGGCAGGGGTGGTTTTTCCCTGAAGCGGACCGGAATCGGAACCGGTAGTACCGGGAAAAACTACCCTCACCTTACCGGTCCCGGTACCAACCGGGACCGGACCGGACCGGACCGGTCCACCGAAATTTAAAAAAATAAAATAAAATAAATATGTTAAATTAATTGTTAATATTTAAAAATTTAAATTCAAGTTTAAATTGTTAAAGGTTAAATTAAAATGTTAAAATGGTAGTATTATTATTCATTAATCATTATATAAATTGTTAAAATTTAAAATGAAGTTTGGAAGTTTGAATTCAAAATTGTTATAAGTTATTTATAAATTATAAGTTATACTATAAGTCTATAACTTATAACTTTATAAGTTATATAATTTATAATTCAAACTTAAAGTTGTTATAAGTTTGTTATATAATTTATTTTTAAAACTTATATAATTTATAAATTATAATTCAAACTTAAAGTTGTTATAAGTTTGAAAGTTTGAATTTAAAGTTGTTATAAGTATGAAAGTTGTTAAAATTTAAAATGAAGTTTGAAACTTTGAATTTAAAGTTTTATATAATATAAGTATATAAGTGTATAACTAAAACATTTAAAGTGTAAAATCAAAATTTTCAATCTTTGTACTATAAAAGTTTAAATTTCTAATTTTTTAAATATAAAATTATAAAGTTTAATTTTTAACGATTAAATTTTGAATGTTTCTTTTTGTATTTTAAACTTTAAAGTTAAATTAGTTAATAAAGATTTGAGAAATAAAGGGGCAAATATATTAAAAAGAAGTCAAAAGTCAAAAGTCAAAACTTAAATTAAGATTAAGTGAAAATAATAAAAATAAAAAAAGAAATAAGGCGAATAGCCTCTAATTTTATTAGGTAATTTTAAAATTTAAATTGTACAATGTAGAAAGGTAAGATATTAGAAATCAACCTAATTTACGCAGCCACCTTCTAGGAAGGGTTCTGTTTCAACTAGGTATAATTTGTTGTAAATTTGTAATACAATTAAATTTAATCACTAATATCTTAAACTACTTTGAAACTCTTGTCTAAGAGTTTCTAACATTTCAGCTGTCACATTTTCTGGAATCGGCTCTTGAGCTTGTTCTTCCAGAAATTCCATGCCGTCTTCGCTTGATTCCGATATAACATTATCGATATCGGCTTCAAACTGAGAAGGAAATGTCGGATGCCCTAAATTCCTCCGCTCCGCATTTATCCAGTCTCGAAATAAGACTGAAACTTCTAAGCTATCGCCAGCTAGTGAATGCCTATAGTCTCCTACTTGGAACCTAGCAGCGCTAAAAGTGCCTTCCGAAGCCACTGAAGAAGCTTGAATTGCCAGCACATCACGAACCACCCGTTGAAGTCTTGGAAATTTTTTTTTCCACGAGTGTTCCACCACGCCAAAAGCTGCGGCTTCCCCTCTGAGTCCTTGATGCTTTCCGGTGCCTGGTTAAGATATTCATCAAAGTCGTTGTTTTCGTTAGCTTCTAGTCCAAGTTGTAATTCTAACATTGCGTCAATATCATCATCATATCTAGCCCTAGTAGGTTGTGGTTGGTATTGTACATTTTGTACTGAATTATATTGTTCTAAATCATATAATTTCCTAGCTTCATGTCTAATGCTACTTAGAACTGCTTCTAAATGAAGTGATTGATTTTCTCCGTCGTATACTATTTCTAAGTCTGCATATATACTAGTTACCATTTTAAATACACCAAATTCTTTATAAGCAGGATTAAATAAAGCAGCAGTTAAATAAATTTGAGGGATTGGAAAAAAGTATTTCCTAAATTTTTCAATCATTTTTCTAACAGGTTCACTAAATCTTGCATTATTTTTAAACGAAGCTAATTTATTACAAATAGTACAAATATTAGGCAACACAAAAGAAATAGTAGGATAGTAAAGGCCGAAAATTTGTTTTGTTGCTAAATAAAAAACTTTTAAAAAATCAACTAAATCTTTAATATTAACCCAATCATTTTCATCTAGACGGAAGTTGGGATCTAAATTATGTGCATTCCAGACCATTGTAAGCGGTCTCCTATAGTCGTAAGCAACTTTTAATATTTCATAGAATGAATTCCACCTAGTTGCTATTGATTTAGGAATTTTTCTAACAGGCAAATTACATTCAATGCAACGCTGCTCAAATTCCCTACGCCTAGCCAATACTTGACATTTAAAAATAAAGTGGCATGCAGCTTCCACTTTATTACATCCATTTTCAAATAAAGAAATACCATCTTTAACAATTAAATTATAAATATGTGCAGCACATTTAATATGAAAACCATCTTCATAAGTTGGACAAATAATAGGTTTTAAATAATCTATAACACGTTTATTATTACTAGCGTTATCTAAAGTTACACTAAATATTTTTCTACTTATACCAAAAAATTGTAAAACATTAAGAATAGTTTGCGAAATATAAGAACCTGTTTTTCGAAATTCACAAGTTTTATATCCTAATTCTTTTTTGCAAATTCCAGTTATCATCTATCCAGTGGGCCGTAATTATAAAGTAATCGCTACCGGTTACACTACGTCCCATATCAGAAGTTATTGATTGCCTACAATTATTATAAGCAAATAAACACCTAAGGTATTGTACATGGCGTGCTTGAAAGTCAAAAACAACTTTTTTATAGTATTTCTAGAAAAACCATTAAAAGACGGGTTATACACAATTTGAATATAATGTACAAAATCGGGATTTTCAGCAAAACTAAAATGCAAACCAGTAACAACAATCATTTTAGAAAGTTCATCCAGGTCACGTTGCTACTATAAGGTCTATGTGTACTAGGAACGAAAATATTAGTAGGATTTAGTTGCGATTGCACCATATTTGAACCTCCCGCCGATTCATCGGGAATGGGAGTTCCAAATTTTTTGGCGTCCGCAACTGCCTGTGCATGCAAAAATTCCATTTTACAACAATGCATAAGGTGATTTTTCAAATGACCCGTCCCACCCCCCTTTCCCGAAGTTTTATGGTTTAAAACGTGTTTACATTTGTTACAAATAGCTTTTGTTTTATCTTCATTTTGCGTTAAAAATTGCCAAACAACGGATTTTTTTGCGCGTTCCGTCTTAGGCCTATTAGATGACGTAGGTTGTACGGGGGGAGCGGGAGGGGGGGGGGGGGAGTAGTAGCACTATATGGGGGTTGAGTTTCATCGTCATCAAAAGTATCTTCATTTTCATTTATTTCAAAATCATCTTCCGGTAAATCTTCGTTAAAATTCCCAAAATGTTGTTCAAGAAAATCATTGTCTAATCCCGTGTTAGAGTCAATATTAATAAAAGTGTTGTCTACGTAAGTAGAATCTTCGGTATATAATCTAAGTGGTGGTTGTCTTGTAGACGAACTACCACTTGATTTTTTTACCGGTTAAAGCCTTTTTAATTCCACCAAAAAATGTACTTTTTCCCTTTTCTTTTCCACCGGAATCCATGTTAAATTTAATTAAACAAATTACGATTATATAAATTCAAGTTTATGAATGTAAAAAAAATAATTCGAGGAGACAACAACTCAACAAGTAAAAGTAATCAAATAAGTAAATTTGGAAGAACAAATAATTAAGAATTTAGGAACGAAGGTACCAAACGTCTGTGTAAAAACAGACGTAGAAGCCGAAATTGATGAAAGTTGAAGCTTGAATATGCTCCAAATTGATCCATCAAATTTTGCTCCAAAATGCAATTACCAAAACTAAATAATATTTTGGAATAATGATTGAGAGAGTAGATAATTAATATATAATATATAATATTTGAGAGTAGTATGTAAATATGTAATATGTATATAATTATAAATTTGTAATATTAGTAAGTGGAGAGAATTGGATTGAGAGAATTGGATTGAATTGAGAGAATTAGATTGAGAGAATTAGATTGAGAGAATTGAAGTGAAAAATTATGAAAGATTTAGGGGTATTTATAGTTGAGAAAATATTGAATTTTGGAAAAAAACAAATAAAAAAATAAAAAAAACAAATAAAACGGTCAAAAACGGACAAAAAACGGTCAAATATTAATATTACCGTTGGTGAGTCCCACACCAACGGTAACAAATTAAAAAAATAAAAAAAAAATTTGGACCGGAATTACTGGTCCGGTACCGGACCGGAACCGGTAAATCGGAACTGGTAATTATCGGCACAGAAATCCCCTCCCTTTTTCGGTCCCCCTACCGGACCCCCCCCCCCCCCCCTCCGGATCCTACCGGTAAGTACCGAAACCGGACCGGAACCGGTACTTACCGGTTCCGCTACCAGCCATAGACCTAGTGCATCTTGCATTTATCTTTTACTGATAGAGCCTTCACTATTGAAAGATAGAGCTAGCATATCATTACTAATATCCCTCGAGTAGGGACATATCGATATGAATATTTTACTCCTTTATGATGGGTTCACTGTTATTAGTTATTCTTTAAAGAAGAAAGCAAGTTTGATTACATGATTCATTCTTGGAAACTTCCCTAATTTTATAAGATTTGATGTGGATGTGTTTAATGAGTTTGTTTCTGAATAGTTAAGTTGAATTTACTATATGAGACAAACCATAATTGATTATTGTTATCATTTTCTGAAAAAAAAACCTAGTTATTACGTGATTTTGATTATTAAACTAATATATTTTTTCACTTATCCCTTATTACAATTGGTTGTGCGTCACGACCCGGGCCTAGAGCTTAGACATGACATGATGAATGGGAAACCCGAAGACAACCCAATCAAGCCTCTTAGGATATCATTTGCACATCCTTGGTTGCGGAATATGAAACAAACATTCAACAAATAATTCTAAGGGAATGGGGGCTTATGGCTCACACTATTGGGATGAATACGGGAAAGGGATATACATGAATCACATAACAAGCAATGTCTAAGGGGAGGATAAGTATTACTCAAGCATGGGAAAGAGGAGACTTAGGACTTTCGTCACTTTCCATCATTATCAACATCACATAACATCACATAGGGGATAAGCACTAAATGATAAGTCTCCATAAAAACTTAATCATAGCATATTGAGTACATAACCAAGCATAACATGGTATCCAACAACACCTCTAAGTATGAATAGGCCAGGGACTAAGACATGTCCAAGGCTTACCCTCAATATAGAAAGTAAAGTACTAATGTCTCAACATAAGCAAGATAAAAGTAGGATATTGTCCCCGAAGTGGAGGACTCACCACAATAAGAATCTTCACAAATCCAAGCTAGCCACGTGGAGGAGGATGAATTGGAGCTCCCTCCCCTATATGGTTAGATAATATAGGCAACATATATGCGTTAGTACTTGAAATGTACGAGTATGTGGGATGCGATGCAACAATATATCATAAGCTTCATAAACAAAATGCATAATCATATACAATAGAATATAAGCTCAATATGACATGCATGAGTATGCTTTGATGAAAACTTACACAAAAAAGACATAACTTCATGAAATCATACATATGTGGGAGGAGACCATAACCGACATAGACCATGTGAGCTATTACATAGAATCCAATAAACTTCTTACATTGGAAAAAGGCCGATGAACTATCTTCCATCGGGAAAAGGGGAATCTTCTTGCCAAGTTAGACTTTCGAAACTTACTAACTTCGCAATTGCATCTTTCATAAACATAATGGCTTACATGGATCCACTAGACTAAGCATAGTCTACAAGGGCTCCTATGGAGGCACAAAGTTAATGAGAAGAGGAGATTCTATATAAGGACCTCTTAGGTTGAGCCCCCACCTCCTAATCCCATTCAGTGCTAAGTCATTCCTACATAATACATTTGAAAATATATGCGTAATCATAATCATCATAAACTTAAAAGCATAACTGTAACATTATATACATATAGAGGTAGTTCATCTTAACATAATATAGCTTTGAGGGATACAAAACATCATAACTTTAACTTTCATAAGCTTTCATCACTTGAATTGAACCTTCATCTTTAGAGATTATACTCCCTTTCATAACTTTGATATGATGATTAGGTGGATTTCATGCATACTAGCTTTAAATCATGAAACTCAAGATGACTGTGTATCATTATAATGAAAATATTTCTTAGATGACACACTACAATCATACATATCATCTTTCATACTTGGACATAGAATCATGAAATTCATCTCATAAAATCATCAATTTAATCCTAACTCATGATAACATAACTCTATATCTTGTTGCCGGGGTAGGTGTTTGAGGAGCAATAACAGCCTCTCTATTATCCTCATTTGCCAAAGTTTGGGCCAATATAGTAAAAGCATTCCTAAACTCCGCATGAGAGACATTCTTCTCTTATTACTCCCGAGGGGCTTGATCTTTGGCCTTACTCCTTGGCAATAGAGCTCTTCTTGGTGGCATTTTCTAGGAATGGTGAATATGACATCATTAGTAGGAGGAATAATCTTAGATACCTCTTATGGCATGACATGAATCATAATTGAAGTGAAACATTTATAAAAACATCTCATATCCTACTATTCATAGATGTGGCACGCTTCACACCCATGAAAAATACTCTACTCAATGTGGTGTATTGGATTTTCTAGGACCATTTACAAACCTAATGCTCTAATACCAAGCTTCTCATGATCCGGTCTTAGGGCCTAGATGTGATGACACGACAAATGGGAAACTCGAAGGCAACCCAAACAAGCCTCTTAGCATATTATTTGCACATCCTTGGTTGCAAAATATAAAACAAACATTTAACAAATAATTCTAAAGGAATAGGGGCATATGAATCACGCTATAGGGATGAATACAGGAAAGGGATATACATGAATCATAGCAAGCAATGTTTAAGGGGATGACTCAAGCTATTGGGAAGAGGGGACTTTGGACTTTCATCACTTCCCATCATCATCAACATCACATAACATCACATAAGGGATAGGGACTAAAGTATAAGTCTCCATAAAAGATCAATCATAGCATAGTGAGTACATAGCCTAGCATAACATGGTATCCAACAACACCTCTAAGTATGAATACGACAAGGGCCGACATGTCTAAGGCTCACCCTCAACATAGAAAGTAAAGTACTAGTGTCTTAACATAAGTAAGATAAAATTAAGTTATTGTCCCCAAAGTGAAGGACTCACCACAACAACAATATTCACGAATCCAAGCTAACTACGTGAAGGAAGATGAATAAAAGCTCCAGTCCTTACATGGATAGATCATGTAGGCAAAAAGTATGCGTTAGTACTTGAAATGTATTAGTATGTGGGATGCAATGCAACAATAGATCATAAGCTTCATAAACAAGATGCATAATCATATACAATAGAATTTAAGCTCAGTATGACATGCATGAGTATGCTTTGATGTAAACTTGCACATAAAAAATATAATTTCATGAAATCATACATATGTGGGAGGAGACCGTAACCGACATAGACCATGTGAGCTACTACATGTAATCCAATGAAACCTTCTATCGGGAAAAGGCCAATGCACTGTTTCCATTAGGAAAAAGCCAATGAACTACCTTCTATTGGGAAAAAGGAAATCTACTTTCCAAGGTAGAGTTTTGAAACTTACTAACTTCGAATTTACATCTTTCATAAACATAGGCAAATAGATCAAAACTTACTAACTTTACAATTGCATATTTCATAAATATAATGGCTTACATGGGTCCACTAGCCTAATCATAGCCTACAATGGCTCCTATGGTGGCACATAGTTAGTGAGAAGAGGAGACTTTATATAAGGACCCCTTAGGTCGAGCCCCAACTTCCTAATCCCATTCGCTGCTAAGTCATTCCCACATAATACATTGAAAACATATGTATTATTACAATCACTATAAACTTAGAAGCATAGCTTTAACATCATATACATATAGGAGTAGCTCATCTTAACATAATGTAACTTTCAGGGATTCAAAACATCATAACTTTAACTTTTCATAAGATTTCATAGCTTTCATAACTTTCGCAACTCAAATTGAATCCTCATCTTTGGAGATTTATACTCCCTTTCATAACTTTGATATGATGATTGAGTGGATTTATGCATACTAGCTTTAAATCATGAAATTCAAGAGGACTATGTATCATTGTAATAAAAATTATTAATTTAAATCATTCTTAGATATCCCACCACAATCAGACATATCATCTTTCATACTTGGACATATAATCATGAAATTCATCTCATAAAATCATCAATCCTAACTCATGGTGACATAACTTTCATAACTTCATAATCATGAAATAGGTTATAATTGAAAATCCTTGAAATCAATTCATGCAATTTAATATAATTAGATAAAGAATCTAACATAATTCATACTTAATAAGGTAATTAGGAAGAGCCCATAAGAAATCACCATTAAAACTTGAAAGAATTTATAAAATAGGTTTTGGGACTCTATGGGTGGAAGAACCCATGGATGGAGAAACCCACATACCTTTGGTCCTTGAAACTTGAAGAAGAATACTTGAAAACTTTGAGAATCCTTTTTTAGAGCTTTGACTTCAATGAAGAAGGCTTGATCTCTAAGGAATTTGAGAGATTTAATGGAGGATTTGTAGAGAGAAGTTTTGAGAGGATTTAGGGGTGTTTAGAGAGAGGATTATGTCTAAAAATACAAGAGATTTCATGTATTTACGTATATAAAGGTGTTCTAATAGGTCCCAACTAACTTTCCAGGTAGGAAATAAAACTAAAAAAAAATTGAACTAAGCAGGACAAAGGGCACAACATGGACTTGTCGCGCACCCTACTGGTTTGCGCAATTTCACTCAAAAAATTATTTTTTGATATGGGTGTCCTAAAAATTTAAGGTGTCCTTTTTCATATACAATTTTGCCTCCTGAACAAGAATGCAAAATTGAATTTTTGAAATAACGCACGGTTTCTAAGATATTTAAGAAATACATCATAGGGTTTTTTCGAGCTACGTTGAGGGGTGTTATATTGTGGTTAAGTATTATTACTCATAGAACTAGCATCTCACTTCTTGCTAATAGTTTTTTTTATAGATAATGCACATGATATCGACGTGGATTTCACTAACTAGAGCTAGAAAATTGACTCCATGGTAAGTCCCACATTTGTTTGTGCAGATAACAAGCTTATCTATTTGTTACACACTTTTTTTGGAATTCTCAGAGTTGCTTCATAGTCATTTATTCTATTTGAGTCATGGATCTTTCTTCGATATTACAAACGTGGACAAGTTTTAAACTTCTTTGGATTTTAGGAATGAGTTATTATTATTGCATGGTGAATAGATGGAATGTACATTATGTTTTGAATTAGAGTTGTTTAATTGGGTTGTGGTTTTCCAAGACAGGGAGATTTTTTGATAAGGCCTAAAACAATGGATTTCTTTTTTGATTTTCTATAGAACTCTAGTAAGAATTGCTTGGATTTTTCCTTTTATAGTCGGTCATGGTCCTAATATCGTGCCATGACAAAGTTGATATCAGAGCTTAGGTTATTCTTGTGACTTATGAAACACACGTTAGTAGTAGAATCTCAATTATAGTTATGTTGTCTGCCATTTCTATAACCGTGATTCTACGAGAGCATGATAGATCTGTCTTTCACGTGTGTGACTAATAGGGTCAACTAGATAAATCCAACATTGTTTGTCTTGAACTTATTTATCGAATAATAAGAATAGACCAAAGATTTGAGAGGCAACAAGGGCCACCTTTGTAAACACTCATTTCTCCCAATCAATTAAACACACAAAAGTAGCTGGTAATGCAAGAAAGAGGACATTATGCCATTTTGAGGGATTTGTGTGCACCTATATGATAATACACCTTTTCTGGGAAGAGTAGCATTATGCTATTATAGCAACATGAGAGTGTTATTGTTAAGAGACTTATCATCTCATAATAAGCAAAAGAGATTAATGAACAAGATGAATAGAGCTGGACAACAACATAGGCCATAAGACTAGCTTCAAGTACCGACAAAAATTTAGATTTTCTTGGAAAAGATATATCCCGAAGAGTTTCTAAAGATGAAAACCTCAAAAATTCATAGGTTTAAATTTCTCAAATATCCTTCAAAGATTTTTGGTAAATATACATAGGTGAAATACTTAAAGTTATCTTTTCTTGAGCTCTAAGATATTTCAGTGAGGGGTCTATAAATCAAATGGCATACTGACTAGAGAATATGACCTACATAATGTATGATATCATACCATCAAGAATGTCACGTGTGTGACTAATAGGGTCAACTAGATAAATCCAACATTGTTTGTCTTTGTATTGTTTGTCTTGAACTTGTTTATCGAATAATAAGAATAGCCCAAAGATTTGAGAGGCAACAAGGGCCACCTTTGTAAACACTCATTTCTCCCAATCAATTAAACACACAAAAGTAGCTGGTAATGCAAGAAAGAGGACATTATGCCATTTTGAGGGATTTGTGTGCACCTATATGATAATACACCTTTTCTGGGAAGAGTAACATTCTGCTATTATAGCAACATGAGAATGTTATTGTTAAGAGACTTATCATCTCATAATAAGCCAAAAAGATTAATGAACAAGATGAATAGAGCTGGACAACAACATAGGCCATAAGACTAGCTTCAAGTACCGACAAAGATTTAAATTTTCTTGGAAAAGATATATCCCGAAGAGTTTCTAAAGATGAAAACCTCAAAAATTCATAGGTTTAAATTTCTCAAATATCCTTCAAAGATTTTTGGTAAATATTCATAGGTGAAATACTTAAAGTTATCTTTTCTTGAGCTCTAAGATATTTCAGAGGGGTCAAATCAAATGGCATACTGACTAGAGAATATGACCTACATAATGTATGATATCATACCATCAAGAATGTCAATTCAAGCAATACCATTCACATAGAGAACAAGTTCATTGAGCTGTTTGTAGATTATTCCCTTCCTGACAGTCAAGTGTAAACCTCCTAGGAAGTTATAAAATTGGTTCAGATAGCAGATGTACCTTTACTAATACAAGACTTTATTAGTTGACTAGATACTCAAATCCTCAAGCTTAGAGGCTTGCAAAACTATTGGTTAATTTTTTATGCAAGGAAGGAACCTCATATACAAAGACTTTGACTTATGTTATGAAAGTTGCATAATAATGCTCAAACTACTCCTCTACTATTGGAAGAGTAAGCAGTCACTAGCAATATAAATCCAACTTTAAAGAGTCAGGTCGATCTGACAACGATTGTGATATTAGATTCTAACCTCAAAGTTATTAGTTGAACAAGTTGATTATAATTGTTACGCAAAAATAATTTGAAATTACACTAAATCAATACTAATTGTTAATCTGAACATTCAAAATATAATCGATAGATGGAAGTATATCAAGGATGTGCGTAGTTGAATGTAATTCCAATGAATGAGTCTCAATTATCGAGTTTAATGGCTAATTTGTTTGAAAGTAGGCCGGAAAGCTTGTAACCACAACCATAATTAAGTCAATTGTGGTGTATCGATGTGAATATGTTAACACTTCACACGCAATTTACACAAGAGTCAAAGGAACCTATGCAAATTTATAGCTAAATGATCCAAAAACCTTAGTCAGTTGAATCCTATTACTACATTCAATACCAATACGTATTGTCCAAGACTATTATGCAATTTTTCCACTCCAAATATTCATGTTCATGCAATACCCAAAGATCTAAACATAAATCTAAATTTATAATCTCAAATTAACAATTATAATTGAAGGAAAGCATAAATACACATCAAATTAGCACATACCATTCAATTATATCAAAGGTCCATTATAATAAATTAATATCCAACTATACTGCACACCCCCAACATAGGGGTTTTAGCCACTCATGTTGAAATTAAAACTAGAGTTACCAAAAGGGTTGTTCATGGCTAAATATTACAAAGTTAGAAAAAAATTGGTTTAGAATCCTCCTTTCTCTCTCAATTTTTCTTCTTCAAGCCAAGTACATGACTCTTGTTCCCCAATCAAGAGTTATATACTCAAGATTTGTGATAATGCTCTGAATGATGTACTAAGAATGGGTAATTGTATACTTTAAAAATCTCTACCTTGGCCTTTTATATCCTAGATAAAAATATCCTTCATTTACACTTGACGTACAATTCAGTGGTCAAAGTTGGGGTCACTAAACATATTCGACGAACTGTCAAATGGTTATGCTATCATCATTTTAAATCACTTTTAGGTACCTTAGACTCTGTAAACTTCAAAGGCCAAACTTTTGTTTATTGAGTCACTAGAGGATTCACCAAATGGAAACACACATCATCGAGTTGAACCTCATTTTGACTTCTTTCTTTGCCAAGTTCTCTAAGATTAGGCGATGACATATTTGACCACCAAAGTGATTGGATGATCTACTGAATGTCCATTTTTGTCACTAATTTGAACAACAATTTAGGAGTTGAATTCTGTAATATTAGGCGATCCCTATGCTTGTCCAGTGTACCCCTGAACATGTTAGGTGATTGTCGACTTTGATCGCCTTTTGCACATTTTTCCTTCTTTTGACTTGATTTGCTATAATTTTTATTTTCATGCACCCTGTTCCTCATTCCTAGCATCAAGCACAATTTAAATCAATATTTGAGGTAAAATAGCACATTAAGGATAATGTTTTTGACACTTTAAGCTCAATATAAGTTCAAATTACGGACTCATCAACATCCCCAACTAAAACATTTGCTTGCCATCAAGCAAGTCAAACATTAACCAACCAAGACACAATGCTTGCAAATAGGGCCATAAAGAGAAGCATGCATATGACCCCCTCTGCGTTGAACTTCAAAGTTTCTACAAATCACTTACTAATTTTGAAGCTTCGAAAGATGACTAATGAGTTTTCAAGACAAGGCTATGCTCACAGTTGCCACTATGGTTGTAAATTAATGCTGAAGAGACGTTGCTAATTGCCCTCACAATCAAGTATATCCTCACACACATGACATGATACAATTGAACCCAATGCTTTAAGGATCAAATAACACTCACACTCCCAAAACAGGAATGACATGCAAATTCTCACCCATAGGCTTGCCCTTACTCTAAATAAGTGTTGACTCAATTTCATCCGGATAGGAATCTCAACGGACTTCGTTAGGCTTGTAATGTTGGCTTGGGGATGATAGGCAACATTTTGGTACAAGTGATTAGTCCCTCCTTGAACTCTACATACAATTTTCATGGCTCCTTGTCCTTTACTCACTTCAGTTTCTCCATTGACATCATTTTATTCCTCACTTTAGAATTGGGTTCCCCACTTGCAACCATTTTAGATTTTTGGAGGGTCTCACTGTTGGATCGAATTCCTCTATTCTTTTTTAAAAACTTTTCTTTTTTTTATGACATATTTTTCCCTCCATTTTCTTTTCTTTCCTCAAGTTTTCAAATGGAAGACACCCTTTCTTTTTATACCCCTAACTAAGGATTTTGGCCACTACTTTCATACTTTCAAGTTCAAGGAGGGAATGATGTTAAACAAAAGAGTAATTTTTTAAATCAAAGGTCAAGGCTTGTAATGTGGCTGCTATTAAAAAGGTCTTAAGCTCAATGGGAACCACTAAGGATAAAGTTGATGCAAAGGGAGGCTATTTTGGCAAAGTGGACTTAAAAGAAAATCAAAGAATGCCTAAGCTCGTCTTCCTAATCCGGACTTGACGAAGCCACACTTCCAAGACAAACAGGGCAGGTTCTAGATTTTAATAAGCATGCCTTTCAATGAATGCCTCAACTCTCATGGCACAATGGCTTCCGAATTCAAATATCAATTACAAAACACACATTAGAACTATCAATCGTAGCATATCCAAGTTCAATACTCACTTAGTCAGCTCAACATGCCTCTAATCTATGCATGGATCATTTTCACTTGAGATAAATTAATCGGAGAGTAAATACATACTCGTCATCCATGACACTATCCAAATCAAAGATATTGGCAATCAATACTCAAATTTCTAAGAGATTTTGAGACATGGCATTCACTTGCAAAACTACTTTTTATTTATGCTCAGGTATTTGAAAAATCACAAGAGTTTGAAATTTCGGCACACATATATAAACTAGAGAGACATCAACCGCATTTAAATTTTTTTTACTAACTATTACAAACCAAAAAAATATTTACAAACCCAAAATAAAAGTGATTGTCTGAAATTTATATCACCAACTAAAAATAAAGAGAATATCATCAAAGTGCCTAAACATCCAAATATAACATAACATCATATCATCAAGATTCTAACATACTCACCCCCTTTATAAAGTGTTGTCCTCAATGTATAAGAACAATATATCCAAAAAGCATAAGAGAAGGAGTGAGTTTTAGAGTCTCCAGGTCAGTTGACCTTTGGTGGCATTTGAGGAGGTGAAGAAGTGGTAGTGAGGGCATCGGGGCTCGAATACTGAGGAGAGGTCACTAAAGGAGGCATTAGAGTAGTGAAGTTGGGTGCAACTACCTGTGACTCTGGCGGTGCAAGCTCTGGCTTCAACACACTAAAGGTATCGTCCCTTTCATCGATTGGTCCTAGAGAGAAGCCTGTGCAACAACGGTAACAATGGCCTCCTTTGTATCCATCAACTCAACATTCTCCTCCAGAAGAATATCCACCCCTAGTGCCTCCTCATCAATCGCTAGGGAAGAGACAATATGCTAACTCTTAACCTCCATCCCCGGAGTAGCACTTGTAGTAGCCTATGGGGGAATCTCCACTGAACCTGTAAGGAAGTGATGTTGATGGACTTCAAATATCAGCCTTCACAGTCATTAAATTAACACTAGATCCACCCTTTGCTTCCAAAATCTCCAAACGGATGGTGAGAGCATCCAATCTAGCCCCATAACCCTCTACACTCATAACCAACCTATCCAACCAAAACTTTTGCTCCTTAATAAGCTCCCTTTGCTTCTTTTCCAGCTCTAAAATTGTACCACCACGCATGTTGAAAAGTTAGAAAAATGGAAAAGTTGCAAAAACATTTGAACTAGATTGACTGTACGAGCCAATCTACGACTCGTAGGTTAAACCATGGGTCGTAGATAGCTTTTGTGGTTGAGGTCCAGAAATTGGTGAAAATGTTTGCTCACTGAAAGTCATTGTGCGAAGGACAATATGAATTATACTTATGAATATGGCTCATAGATTGAGACGTGGATGGGACCTTGCAGGATGAAAATTAAGTCTGGGAGGTTTCTACAAAAGGTATTTATGGTTCGTAAAAAGAACTACGGACCATACTACTGGCTTATGGTTTAAAGGTACAATTTTGAATAGCTACAATTTTGTGACACTCAAAGCTCGCGGGCCAAGTATGACCCGTACTTTGATCTACAACCCATAAATAGTGGCTTGTAGATGGATCTGATAATTTTGAATAAAGGGCTTTTGATCATTTTTGATCCGTTCAACTCCTAAACTACCGCTGTTTTGACGCTTCTAACTAACTTAACCGACTCAAACCTAACAAAACCTATTCCTGATTCATTCTATTTCATTCACTCTCAAAATGCTCTACCTAATTCTAAATTTTCTCTCTCTAAGTAAGGACTCTATTGGAGCTAGGGTTTCAAGTTTTTGCTAAGGATTCCAAGGTCTATTCTTCTCAATTTCTTAGAGATCTTACTTGAGGTGTGTAGGGATTCATTCATGGACTAGATTCATCCATGAATACCAACTCAATTTTGTTTTTCTCCAAGTATAAGCATGAATTTCTATGGATTTTTATGATGATATTCCAAATGATCGGATTAAGATTACTGTCACGATCCAAGCCTAGGGCCTAGGTGCGACATGATGAATGGGGAACCCAAGGGTATTCGAAACAAGCCTCATAACATACATAAGCACATCTTTGGTTAAGAAGCGTGGACCAATCATCAACAATTAGTACTAAGGGGATATGGGACGTAGGGCACACTCTATAGGATTTGGGATCATGGGACTTCCATCATGTAATCATAACAAATAAATCTAAGAGAAGGGAACATAGGACACACTCTATGGAGATTGGAGACTTAGGAATGCACCATGTTAATAATATCATCATAAGCAACAACATATAAGGGATAGGGACTAAGGGATAGTCTACATAAATAGAAAAGCATGCATGAGTCATACATAAGACATTATCCAATAGTACCTCTAGTCATGAGTGGGATTGGGGCCAAGACATATCCCGGGTTCACCGTCAAAAGTAAATAACAAAGTAGAAATGTCCTAACACAAGCAAGATCGAAAATGGATGTTGTCCGTGGAATGGAGGACTCACCACAAGCAAGTCTTCAAGAAATTTTACCAGCTACGAGGAGGTGGATGGATAGGAGATTTGGTTCCTACATGGTTAGATCATATAGGCAAACGTATGCATTTGTACTTGGAATATACTAAGTATACAGAGTGCATACAAGGGAAATAAGCTCAATATGATATGAATGATCAATGCCTTAATTAAAACATGAATGGAAGGTAAACATAACCTCATGACATAGCATAAATATGTGGAAAGAGCATGAACATGAAAATATATGAGAAAAACATAAACATATGTGGGAGAGACCATAACTAACATGAAGTCATGTGAGCTAATCCATAGAGTTCCAATGTTACTCTTACATCAGAGAAAGTGGAAAGTCACTTGCCAAGGTTAACCTTTAAATGCCTAAGTGGATCCACTAAGCTATTGTGTGAACCAAGTACTTACCTCTAGTTCATAGACTCGTGTACTCACCTTCAAGCCTCTAGATTTAGGGTACTCACCTCTTAGTGATTTGGATATTCACCTCTAATCCCTTTACCTATGGGGGCACATATTTTTGGGACTTGGGTATTCACCTCTAGTCCAACTCGGTGCTTGGTAGTTCTATCACAAGAGTAGAAAATCAAAAGTCATAAAGTCATAATAGTAAAATCATTCCAAGTCATATAAGAGGGTAATATATCCAATTCCCAACCCATTGATATTATAAAGTCATAATCTTAGGATAGCTCATTACTCCTTAACTTTAACTAGATGGGAGATCATCCACCATCAATCATTCATTAACTAGATTAGAAATCTTCCACCATTATTCAATCATTCCTTAAGGACTTTCATAAATCAATTGTAAGGACTTGGACATTGTAAGGCCTTAATAGTGCATGAAATTTGGTTCTGAAAATGTTTTTGACCAAGGTGACACTCTATGGGCACCTCCACAGGTCATGTGACTCACCATGGGCCGTGTGGAGGAGCCTTGAGGTGGTCCTTGTCCTTATGTGTAGAGTGTTGATCTTAAGTTGGAGTTCAGGACCAAGGCATGCACCACATGAACCCACACGGTCTGTGTGACACTTCTCTAGCCGTGTGGTGGCTTGTGAGAGTATCCTTGGCCTTGAAAATTACATTTTGTCCAAGGTACTTCACACACGAACCTCATACGGTACCTATGCCCCTTCACGGGTCGTATGGCCTCCCGTATAGGTGTTGATGTAAGAATTTTCAAAGTATGAAATCACCGTCTCAGAACTTAGTCAGTGGAAAATTGTCTAAGTGTAGCCTCATGAAGGCCACACGGTCTGTGTGACCCTTATACATTCCGTGTGTCCCTTGTACGAGACCCCTGACAACATTTTGACATCCATTTCATTAATGGTGTTCTTGTAATTTTGGCTATTCCTAAGGATCGTTTGTAACTTTCTAACCTGTCCTAAACCTCTCAAAAGACGTATATTCTTCTATTCTCATACAAATTAAATTCTTACACGTAGAATTATTCAAACTCTCTCATAAGAACTCCCTTAAAGTGAATCTTGGAGCTTAAGGAAGGGCCTTCTTCTTCATCAAACTCTTCTTGTTTCATCCTGATTAGACAAGGTATGTGGGATTGATTCATAACCCCTTTCAACCATAAAGACCCAAAACTCTTTTACACTTGATTTTATGAAATTGAGTTTACTTTATATATAAGTCTTTTAAATTATTGTTTATTTGATTCAATTGAGGTATGGGCTATGTTTTATTGTTAATTTCAAAGTAAATTAAGCCCTAATATGTTGAATTGCATGAATATTATGAATATTTGAATATGCATTGTTCCTTTAAAGTTTGGATTAGGCATGGGTAAATGTGGATTTTACTTATGGATTTACTTGAATTTCATATTGTATTGTTGATTCAAGTTTGAATCTCTATTGCCCATGCTATTTTCATATCATTCACGGCATATGTATACATGAGCATTGGTTTTAATGAAAATTATTCGGTGGGTTAAGTCTACATATGGTTATGACAAGAATGTGATCACATAAATATCTATGATATCCGGGTGCTTACATTATTTTGATATAAGTCAATGAGCTATTGCTATGCATGAAAGTGTGAATTGAAGTATCTTTGGCTTTTGAGCCCAAGTGTGCATGATTATTAAGAATGTTTGGCTTTTAAGCCCAAATATGCATTGAAATAATTTTAAATGACTTGTGCCTCTTTTGAAAGCATGTATCTGTATATGTATTGTTATGGGATGATGACTTAGCACCGAATGGGATTGGAGGCATCAGGGCTATCCTTAAGGGTCCTCTTCCTTTCTCATTAACTATGTGCCAACATAGGTATATGGTAACCATTTCCTAAATGACCGGGTCGTAAGGTATGGTTACAAATATTGGTATGATATGATATGGAAATTCTTTCAAATGACCGAGTTGTAAAGAAGGTGGCCATCAACCACTGAAATGATCGGGTCATAAGGTTGGTGTAGATTACCTTTGGCAAGCAATCTTCTCCCAACCGATGGGAGGCTTTCACCAGTAAATTTATGTAATAGGTTGGATGGGTTTGAGATGTCGGTTACGGTGACATACCCTCTATATGTACGCATTATGGTATTACATGCAACATAGATTGCATGGCATATTGTTATATTACTCTTCTTGTCTTTATACTTCTTTCTATATATGTGCCTTTGTCATATAATATTGAATGTAGCTTTAATAAGTTCATATGCATTGCATGCCCGCATACTTAGTATATTCAAACATACCAGCACATACTTTTTGCCTACACGATCTAACCATATAGGGGCCAGAGACTATATCCATCCACCTTTTGATGGCTAGTCTGATTCGTGAAAGTTATTGTGGTGATTCCTATCATCCAAGGACAAGCCATCATCTATCTATCTATCATACTGCTATCTGATATGTTATACTTACTTTCAGGGTGAGCCTAGAACATGTCTTGGCCTTCGTCCAATTTTATGACTTAGAGGCATTGTTGGACAACATGTAAACTCTTGTACAGTTATGCGTTATGAATTGCTATTTGGAGATTATGGTTATGACTATCTATTGAATATGGGTATTATGATATGATGTGGAAATGTGGAAAGTCTAAGTCCCATTCTATTCCCATAGAGTGAGTCATACTTACCCACCCCTTAGTTTCTATGTGTGATGTGCTATGTGTATCCATGCAAATCCCTATCCCTATGATATCCCGATAGTGTGCGTCATACTTTTCCATCTCTTAAAACTTTGTGTTTATTATTTCGTTATGCATTTTTAATTCGATAATGTGAATTTGGATACCTTAAGGCTTGTTTGGGGACTCTCGGGTTCTCATTTGCTATGTCACTCCTAGAACCTAGGCCCAGGTTGTGACAAGCTTGGTATCAGAGCGCTAGGTTCATAAATGATCCTCGGAGTCTAACATGTCGCATCGAGTAGAGTCCTGTTCATGTGTGTGAAGTGGACCATACCTATGAGTGGGAGGCTATGATGATATTCTAGGAATTGTCTAACTTCTTCATGTCTTATGTCGTTCTTTGCACCGTGTATTAAGGTTTCCTAATCCTGAATATGTCCTTGCTACATTATAGAAGATGCCTCCGCTAAGAGCTCCTCAACCAAGATTGACCCTGGTTAATGAGGACCAAGTTCCTCAAGGGCCTACGGAAGATCCGGTCACTAATAATGAATTCCGTACTGCTACTGCCATACTAGCCCAAGTTATGACCACCGAGGCTAGATAAGCCGATCTTCCTCCCCGTGATCCCACTCCGGCTGCTAGAGTGAGATATTTTACCCAGATGAATCCTCTGGAATTCTATAGATCAAAGGCTGATGAGGATGCTCAAGACTTCATTGATGAAATCTCTAAGGTGTTGACTGTTATGGGAGTGACTTCTGATGAGAAAGCCGAGTTACCTGCTTATCAATTGAAGGATGTAACTTAAGTGTGGTACACCCAATAGTTGATGGAGAGGGTCTGTGGTGATGTCGTTAATTGGGAAGAGTTCAAATTTGCCTTTTGGATCGTTTCTTTCCTCTTGAACTTAGAGAGGCTAAAATTACAAAATTTATCAACCTCAAATAGGGTGGTATGAGTGTGAGGGACTATGCCCTCAAGTTCACAAAGCTCTCAAAGTATGCTACTATGCTAGTGGCTGACCCTCATGCAAGAATATACAAGTTTATTTCTAGGATATCTGATTTTATTGTGAAAGAGTGTCATAGGGCTATGCTTATTAGGGATATGGACATCTCCGGGCTCATGACATATGCTAAACAGATTGAAGGGGAAAATCTCAAGGAGAAGAGGGTGAATGATTCTAAGAGGCATGTTATGATAGTGGGTTCACCAACTCCAAGAGTGGTGGTGGTAATGGTTGCTTTCAATAGGGCCAAGGTTCTAATGCAAGGTTTTCCAATGCTAGGGTGCCTCCTCCCAGGGCACTAGTCGGAGGTGGGCCATTACTTCTCTAGTGTGATAGGTGTGGAAAGAATCACATGGGTGTTTACTGGAAAGAGTTGGGTACATGCTACAGGTTAGGTGATAGGTGCCACAAGGTTGCTAATTATCCTAAGGCTACCTAGAAGGGTCAGGTTCAAGTGTCCCAAGGTGATCAAGGCTAGCAGAGACCTCCACAAGATGGTTCCCCCAGACACAACATATTCTATACTTTATATGCTTGATAGGGAATAGAGAAGACTCCAGATGTTGTGACTGGTATATTAAAAGTCTGCTTGATTTGAGTGCAAATTTATCTTTTGTGACTCCTCTTTTGGCTGTTGCGTTTGGATTGAGTCCCAAAATTGTAAGGGAGCCCTTTTCGGTTTATACTCCCATGTGAGTCTATTGTTGCTCGAAGAGTCTATCGGGGTTAATCTGTGTCTGTTTTGCATAAAGTCCTTTTGTGTGATCTTGTGGAACTTGATATATATGATTTTGATATTATTCTTAAGATGGATTGGTTGCATGCTTCATATGCCTCTATAAATTGTAGAACTCAAAAGGTCAAGTTCCAATTTCCAGGTGAATCCGTTCTTGACTGGAAGGGTAGTGACTCCACTATTAAAGGTTGGTTTATTTCCTACCTCAAGGCCTGGAAGTTGATTTCAAAGGGGCGTATCTATCATATTGTGAGGGTTAAAGATTTTGGCGTCTGAGTCACCTACTCTTGAATTGGTTTCAGTGGTTAATTAGTTTACGGATGTTGTTTTCAAAGATTTTCCTGGTATTCCTCCTAAAGGGGAAGTGGACTTTGGCATAGATTTCCTCTCGGATACTCAGCCTATCTCTATTTCCTCCTTATCAGATGGTACCGACTGAGTTAAAGGAGTTAAAAGATCAATTGAAGGACTTGTTGGAGAAAGGCTTTATTAGACCAAGTATATCACCATGGGGTGCTTCGGTGTTATTTCTAAGAAATAAAGATGGGTCTCTTAGGATGTATATTGATTACAGACAACTGAATAAGGTAACCATCAAGAATAAATACCCGTTGTCAAGGATCGACGACTTGTTTGATCAACTTGAAGGGGCCACCTATTTCTCAAAGTTTGACCTCCATTTTGATTATCATCAATTGAAGGTTAGGGAGTTTGACATTCCTATGACGACTTTTCAAACTAGATATGGGCACTTTGAATTTGTGGTGATGTCATTTAATTTGACCAATGCTCCGACGATGTTTATCGTTCTTATGAATAAAGTGTTCAAGCTATTTCTTGATAGTTTTGTGGTTATTTTCATCGATGATATCCTTATTTATTCCCGAAGTGAGCAGGAGTATATAGATCATTTGAGATTGGTTCTTTAGACTTTGAGGGAGAAGCAATTATATGCTAAATTCAGCAAATGTAAGTTTTGGTTGGGTGAAGTAGCTTTTTTTAGCCATGTGGTGTCTGGTGATGGTATTAAGGTGGAACCGAAGAAGACTGAGGCCGTGAAGAATTGGCCTACACCATTGATTCCTTTGGATATTCGAACTTTTCTTGGGTTGGCTGGTAATTACAGGAGATTATTTGAAGGTTTCTTGTCCATTTCATCTCCATTGACCAAGTTGACTCAAAAGACGGCTAAGTTTGTATGGTCAGATGATTGTGAGAAGAGTTTTCTGACTTTGAAAGACCAGCTTACATCGATTCCTATTCTAACTCTACTGGATGGCTTAGATGGGTTTGTGGTGTATTCTGATGCTTCTTGGATTGGCTTGGGTTGTGTTCTTATGCAACATGGAAAGGTGATAGTTTATACATCAAGGCAATTGAAGGTGCATCAACATAATTACCCGACTCATGATCTTGAGCTAGCGACTGTGGTGTTTGATTTGAAGATTTGGAGACATTATTTGTATGGGGTCCATGTTGATGTTTTCACTGATCACAAGAGTTCGCAATATGTGTTCACCCAAAAGGATCTTAACTTGAGGCAAATGAGGTGGTTGGAACTCTTTAAGGACTACGACATGAGTGTTCAATATCATCCCGGCAAGACAAATGTTGTAGCCGACGCTCTTAGTAGACTATCTATGGGGAATGTGGCCCATGTTGATGAAGGAAAGGAGTTGGTAAAAGATGTTACCATTTTCCCAGGTTGGGTGTTAGATTGGCTAACTCTAATGAGGGTGACATTCATGTTCAGAATAGGGCTGAATCTTCTATTGTTGTTGATGTTAAGGCTAAACAAAATTTGGACCCTTTATTGGTTGAGTTGAAGAAGTTGGTTGCTGAAAAAAAGATAGAGGTTTTCTTCTAAGGGGAGATGGTGTGCTTCAGTATCAAGATCGGTTATGTGTTCTGGATGTTAATGGTCTGAGAGAGGTAATCATGAGTGAAGTTCATCACTCTCATTATTCTATTCACCTGGAATCCACCAAAACGTATCGAGATTTGAGAAAGGTGAATTGGTGGAATGGTATGAAGAAAGACATAGCCAAGTTCGTATCCGAATGCCCTAATTGTCAACAAGTGAAAGTAGAGCATCAAAGGCCCGGTGGTTTGGCTCAAAATATTGAGATTCCTACTTGGAAGTGAGAAGATGTGAAAATGGATTTAGTGGTTGGGTTTCCCTGAACCCGAAAGCAATTTGATTCAATTTGGGTTATTGTTGATTGAATGACTAAATCAGCTCATTTTCTACCCATCAAGACTACCTTCAAAGCTGAAGATTATGCCAGGTTGTATATCCAAGAGTTGGTGAGGTTGTATGGTGTGCCTAGGTCTATTGTGGCACCCAATTTACTTCTCACTTTTGGAGATCATTTCAAAGAGGACTTGGCACTAAGGTGAAGTTACTATTTTCCATCTTCAAACCAATGGACAAGCTGAAAGGACAATTCAAACTTTAGAGGAAATGTTGAGGGCTTATGTATTGGAATTCAAAGGTAATTAGGATGATCATCTACTATTTATTGAGTTTGCTTAAGCAATAGCTTTCATGCTAGCATTAGTATGGTACCATTTGAGGCTTTGTATAGTAGAAAATGTAGATCTCTGGTGGGGTGGTTTGAGTTGGGAGAGATAGCTTTTACTGGCCTGGATTTGGTGGTGGAAGCCATGGAGAAGGTAAAGTTGATTAGGGTAAGGTCGAAGATGGCTCAAAGTCTCTAAAAGTCCTATTCGGATGTTTGGAAGAGGGATCTTGAGTTTTCATGTTCGTGATAGGGTCAAAGTCGCTAAAAGTCCTATTCGAATATTTGGAAGAGGGATCTTGAGTTTCATGTTCATGATTGGGTGTGTGTGAAGGTCTTTCCCATGAAGGATGTAATGCGTTTTGCTAAGAAGGGCAAGTTAAGTCCTCGGTATGTAAGTCCGTACGAGATTGTTGAGCGGATATGGAATGTAGCATATAGATTGGATTTTCCTCCATATTTGAGTTCTATCCACCCAGTATTTCATGTGTCTATATTAAGGAGATTGATTGGTGATCCTAGTACAATTGTTTGTTTGGAAAGTATTGAGGTTGAGGAGAACTTGTGTTATGAGGAAGTCCCCGTTGAGATCTTAGATAGGCAAGTGAAGCGGCTTCACAACAACGATGTAACATCAGTTAAGGTGTTTTGGAGGAATCAACATGTGGAGAGTGCTACATGGGAGGTGGAGTTGGACATGATGAAAATATATCCCCATTTTTTCCAATCTACTCATGACTAAGGTATTAGGTTTTTCTATTCCAGGTGCTAATTTTTTCATTCTTGAGTTTCATGACATGACATGTATACATGTGCATAAAAATGATTTAAAGATGTTTTG
This sequence comes from Solanum rostratum, assembly GCA_029948455.1. Classification (NCBI taxonomy): domain Eukaryota; kingdom Viridiplantae; phylum Streptophyta; class Magnoliopsida; order Solanales; family Solanaceae; genus Solanum; species Solanum rostratum. The sequence continues at coordinate 56,531,132 of CM057048.1, forward strand.
ATATGAGCTTTAATGACTTTATGATTTTCAAGTGATGAAATATGCATTTTGTCCTCGAGTTTGGATGTTTCATGTTCAAGTCAAGCTTCTCAAGCCTTGTTATAGCATATTCGAGGATGAATGTTCCCAAGGGGGAGATGATGTAAGGACCTAGACTTTGTAAGGCCTTAATGGTGCATGGAATTTGGTTCTGAAATGTTTTTGACCAAGATGACAACCTATGGGCACCTCTACGGGTCGTGTGACTCACCACGGGCCGTGTGGAAGCGCCTTGAGGTGGCCCTTGGCCTTGTGTGCAGAGTGTTGGACTTAAGTTGGAGTTCAAGACCAAGGAATGCACCACATGAACCCCACACGGTCCGTGTGACACTTTACTAGCCATGTGGCTGCTTGAGAGGTAGCCTTGGCCTTGAAAACCACATTTTGGCCAAGGCACTTTACACATGAACCTCATATGGTCCTTATGGCACTTCACGGTTCGTATGGCCTCCCGTATGGGTGTTGGTGTGAGAATTTTCTAAGTATGAAATCACCATCTCATAACTTCGTCAGTGGAAAATTATCTAAGTGTAGCCTCACGGAAGGCCACACGGTGCGTGTGACCTTTATACGGGACCCCTTTCAATTTTTTGACGTCCATTTCATTAATGGAATTCTTGTAATTTTGGCTATTCCTAAGGGTGATTTGTGACTTTTGAACCTACCCTAAACCTCTCAAAAGACCAATACTCTTCTATTCTCATTCAAATTCAATTCTCACACTTAGAATTATTCACACTCGCTCATAAGAACTCCCCTAAAGTGAAAATTTGAGGATTGCTTTGGAGCTTAAGGAAGGGCCTTCTTCTTCATCAAACTCTTCTAGTTTCTTCCTAGTTAGGTAAGGTATGTGGGATTGATTTATAGTCCCTTTCAACTATGAAGACCCCAAACTCTTTTACACTTAATTTTATGAATTTGAGTTTATTTTAAATATGGGTATTTAAAATTATTGTTTATTTGATTCAATTGAGATATGAGCTATATTTTATTATTGATTTTAAAGTGAGTTAATCCCTAATATGTTGAATTGCATGAATATTATGAATATTTGAATATGCATTATCCCTTTAAAGTTTGGATTAGGCATGGGTAATCTAAATTGTGATTTAAATGTGTATTTTACTTATGGATTTACTTGAATTTCATATTGTATTATTGATTTAAGTTTGAATATCTACTTCCCATGCTATTCTCATATCATTCATGGCATATGCATACATGAGCATTGGTTTTGATGAAAATTATTCGGTGGGTTAACTCCACATATGTTTTGAAATATGGTTTTTGATGAAAATGATTTGGTCTGTTAAACCCACATATGTTGATGAAAATTATTCGGTGGGTTAAGCCCACATATGGTTATGATAATAATGTGATCACATAAATGTCTATGATATCTGGGTGTTTACACCAATTTGATATAAGTGAATGAGCTATTCCTATGCATGAAAGTGTGAATTGAAGTAAGATTTGGCTTTTGAGCCCATATGTGCTTGATTATGAAGAATGTTTGGCTTTTAACCCCAAATATGTATTGAAATGATTTGAAATGACTTGTTCCTCTTTTGAAAGCATGTATACATATATATAAATTATGTTGTGGGATGATGACATAGCACCGAATGGGATTGGAGGCGTCAGGGCTATCCCCCAGGGTCCTCTTTCTTTCTCTTGAACTATGTGCCAACATAGGTATATGACAACCATTTTCAAAATGACCGGGTCGTAAGGTATTGTTACAAATATTAATATAATATTCTATGGAAATCCTTTCGGAATGACTAGGTCGTAAGGAATGTGGCCATCACACTGAAATGACTGGGTCGTAAGGTGTAGTGTAGATTACCTTTGGCAAGTAATCTTTTCTCACCCGATGTGAGGATTTCATTGGGAAAATTCATGTAATAGCTCACATGGGTTTGAGATGTCAGTTATGGTCACATCCCCGCTATATGTAAGCATTATATGCATCATAGATTTCATGGCATATTGTTGTATTACTCTTCTTGTCTATATACTTCTTTCTATATATGTGCCCTTGTCATCTAACATTGAATTAAGGTTTAATAAGTTCATATGCATTGCATGCTCGCATACTTAGTACATTCAAATGTACTAACACATACGTTTTTCCTACATGATCTAACCATGTAGAGGCTGGAGACTATATCCATCCACTTTTTGATGGCTAGTCAGATTCGTGAAATTTATTGTGGCGATTCCTATCATCCAAGGACAAGCCATCATCTATCTACCTATCATATTGCTATCACATATGTTATATTTATTTTTTGGTTAACCTGGAACATGTCTTGGCCCCCGTCCTATTTTATGACTTAGAGGCATTGTTGGACATGTAAAATCTTGTACAATTATGCGTTATGAATTGCTATTTGGAGATTATGGTTATGGTTATCTATTGAATATGGGTATTATAATATGATGTGGAAACTTGAAAATTCCTAAGTCCCATTCTATCCCCATAGAGTGACTCATACTTACCCATCCCTTTGTTTCTATGTGTTATGTGCTATGCGTATCCATGCAAATCCCTATGATATCCCCATAGCGCGAGTCATACTTTTTCATCTCTTAGAACTTCGTGTTTATTATTCTGTTATGCATTTTTGAACCAATGATGTGAATTTGGATATTTTGAGGCTTGTTTAGGGACTCTTAACTTTGCGTTTAGAAATCCTGAAATGCCCGCAGACTCAAACGAGGTAGGTTTCTATTCGCCATGCCACTCCTAGACACTAGGTCCAGGTCATGACATCAATAGTAAGTATAGATCTTCTCATAAGCCTTTTTTCCCATGAAAAACATCATTTTATACACTTTCATAAATCATGGAAGAAGTCCTTAACATTCATAATATTCATGAACTTGCATGCATGTAGTAAAATCTCTTTATCATACATGAGATACTTCATCATATAATCTTAGTTCCAAAACTATTGGGTTTATGCATATGGACTTATAATCATGAAATTTAAGAGTAATGTTCATGAATGACTTAGAATATGATCACTTGGAAATATTCAAAATAACTCATCATAGACATTGTAAGACCCTAGTTAGGACATCATGGAAATCATCTCATAGCCTATAATTTAAATAATCCATAATGACATTCAAAGACTCATAATAGTTAGAGATAGGATATTTTTCAAAATTCATCAACTCATGTAAATAGATACCAATACATAATCATTTGAACATAATATTTATGATTTAGACCATAATATAGAATTTGAGTAAAAATTCAACAAGACCCATTTGAGAAATTATCGACCCAAGGTAGTAATATAAAGGGTTTATAAATACCAACTCATTTCATGCATTTTAAATCAATAAATAATAATTTCTAACATGAATCCTGCATATAATTAGGAATAGGAATTACCCATCAAAAAAGAAACCTTGAAATTAAAGATTGGGTTGAAAAGAGTTTTGGACTCCATAGGTGGAATGATCCATGAATGAAGAAACCCACATACCTTAGAGCGAAACAGAGAAAAATGTTAAAGAGAATCTTGGGTTTGATGAAAATCTTGGAAGAAAGTGAAGCTTGTTCTTGAATAGAGGATTTGGATCTTCTTCCTTGAGAGAAAAATTTGAAATGAGTGAAGGAGAAGGTTACTAGGGAATGAAAATAGGCTTAGGAAGGTGTATTTAGGTTAATGGGTTGCAAACCTCTTTTGAAAATTTTGAAATATCATTAAGAGTCAAAAAATGACATTTCAAAGAGCCTTGAAGGCAAAATCGGTGGTCTAAGGGTCCTATCGCCGAACTATTTGGTGTATGCCAAATGGGACCTTTGGATCACCTTTTTGTATGGTTTTTAAGCTTTCTCAGGATAATTTAACAGTTAAAATTGGCGGGTCGCCGAATTTGACTATTTCAATAGGCTTTAGTAAAATAGTGATAACTTTTTACTCCAACTCTGAATAGGGCAAAATTGAATGCGTTGAAAACCTAATTCAAAGACCTTTAATTTTGTAGGTAGTGGATCACCTAATGTATTATGTTAAAGATATATGGTCATTTGAAGTTGACCTTTATACGAATGCATGTCGAAACATAGCCGATGGGAATCCTTTGAACTTGATTCAATGTAAGAGATGCCTTATGACCTCAAACCACATGTAACCCACTTTAAATACCTAATAATTGATCCCACCATATTAGAAGTCATCAATCTGACCCTATACGTGTATAAGGAATGACTCAGGTTTAAACTTAAGATCTAGGGTGTTACAATAACAACATGATTATTATACTTAAATATGCAGGAACTATGAAGAATTATATGGTTTTTATGATTTCCAAGTGAATTCAAGTATTATTAGGGCGTGTTGAATTGATTTGGGTTCCTTTACTAATGATCCAAATTGATTTCAATTGCATGATTCTAACATGATTTTCATCATATTGCATGAATTTAGCTCAATTATTCATGGACCCACACATTTTTTTAATTTCCTATGACAAAGTTATGATTTTCATGAATATGATTCTAAGTATGAAAATAAGATTTGATGATGATAATAATGATATGATGATGAGGGTGACTTAAAACCCTATATGTTTATGGAATGATGATAAGATGGAGAGTATTCCCACACTATATGCAGAGCTATGTAGATGGACTATTCTATGATATGAGATGTTTTCATGAAGTTATGATGCCTATTTTACAAGATATGAAAGCATGATTTTGATAAAGTATGCACTATGATGAAAGCTATGTGTATGCATGATTATGTATTCCATGGGATTTGACTTACACCAAATGAGCTTGTGTGAGGGGGACTACTTCCATACAAATCTTCAAGTCTCATAACTGCATTCCACCGTAGGTTTATGATTATGTGCCTATAAGGCAAGTTAATGGATTCATTTAGCATTATGTTCATGTGACACTCACCGTGTTAGGGTAGTATCTTTTATGTTCATATGACACTCACTGTGCTAGGGTAATCCTAAAGGGTGGGGTCGAGTCTACCCTGGCAAAATAGACTCCTTTTTCACTTGGTGTAGAGGGAACATTGAGATTCGATGTAATAGTCCGTATGGTTTTATTGTCAGTTATGGTATTATCCCCATATATGTATGCTAGGTTATAAAGATTTTATGATGCTTCCAATTATGGTTTTAAACATATCTTGTCCTTAATCTATTGCTATGATTATGCATATTTTTATCATGTCATGATGTTCTTTGATGCATGGGATACCTACATACTTTATACATTCGACATACTAATGTATACTTTTTGCCTACATAATCTAACTATGTAGGGATGGGCGACGATGTCAGAACCCAATCCTAAGGCCCAGGTATGACATGGCGAATAGGGAATCGGAAGGTACCCAAACAACCCTAATAATATACATAAGCACATCCTTAGTTAAGAAACGTGATTCAACTATTATCAAATAAGACTAAAGATATTAGGAGCTTGGGATGCACTCTATGGGAAAAAGGAGTAAGGAATTCCCACTATTCAATCACAACAATTAAACTAAGGGAAAGGAACATGAGATACACTATATGGGGAGTAGGGACTTAGAAATTCACCACTTGCTAACATCATCAACCATCAACATACAAGGGATAGGGACTAAGGGGGGATCTCCATAGAAACATTAGTATCATATGAGCAATACATAGCACGTCATCCAATAATACCTCTAATCATGAGTAAAATGGGGGCTAAGATATGTCCTGGGCTCACCCTAAAAAGTAGTAACAAAATAACAATGTCTTAACATAAATACGGTAGACAGAAAATTGATGTTGCCCTTAAAATGGAGGACTCACCACAAGCAAGGTTTTCATGAATCAAACTAACCACGAGGAGGTGGAAGGGGAAAAGCTCTGGTCCCTACATGGTTAAATCATATCGGCAAAAAGTATGCGTTAGTACTTTGAATATACTAAGCAAGTGGGATGCAATGCAACAAAGTAATCATAAGCCATATAAGACAAGATACATAATCACAAACAAAAGCAATAAGCTCTATATGGTATGAATGATTAATACTTTAATTAAAACATGCATGGGAGGTAAAACATAATTTCATAACATATCATATTCATATGTAAGGGGAGACTTTGACTGATACTTAAGACCATGCGAGCTACAATATGGAATTCTAATGTTGCCTCTACACCAGAACAGGAGTAGTCTTCTTGTCAAGGTAGACTATACCTCACTTTACAAGATCCAACCCATTTTAGTGAGTGCTTTACCTTATTGGATCGAACCTGCTTTGGTACTTGAAACATGAACATGGAGCTATATATGGACCCACTAGCTAATACATAAATCCTACGATGGCACATATCATTAAGACCAAGACCTTATATAAGGACCTCATAGGTCGACCCCCCACCTTAGGCCTCATTAAGTGTTAAGTCTAGTCCCACTGAATATATAAACATAAGCATAATCATAGCATGCATAAACTTGTAATTTATAATATCATAGTAAGAGTAGCTCATCAAAATTATAGCATCACAAGAAGTTCATAATCTTGCATAACATTCATAGAATTTCCATGGATTCATAACATACTTGATAGCCCTTAATTATTCAAAATATTCATAACTTGCATAACTTGTAATCAAACTTTTCATCAACATAAGATGCTTCATCATGTAATTTAGTTTCAAAGCATGGTGAATTTATGCATTGAGGCTTAAAATCATGAAATTTAAAAGTAATTTGCATGAATAAAGTAGAACATGATCATTATAAGCCATTTCAAACAACTCACCAAAATTATTGAAAAATCCCTAGTTAGGGCATCATGAAAATCAACTCATAATTCATAAATATTCATAGCAATTCATAGTATCATTTCATATATAGCTTAAATGTCATAAAGCAGTTCATAATATCATCTGTTGAAGAAGTTCATGAATTTGAATTTAACAAATGACACGTTCCAACATAACTCATGCATAATAAGAAGAAAAGGAAGTCCCCATAGCGAAACAAGTCTTAAAATCAAAGGATTTAATTGAAAAGGGTTTGGACTTCATGGGTGGAAGGATCCATGGATGAAGATACTTACATACCTTAATGGTCATGAAAAAGATAAGAGAAACTTGGGAGAGTCTTGAAAATACCTTTTGATATGCCGCCAAAATACAACACTTTTGATGCTTTAAAGTTGGAATTTTGTGAGTTCTCTGGTGCTTTTTAGTAGATTCGATTTGTGTTTTGTATTATTTTAACAGGATCATAGGATTCAGGAGTTTCTTTAAAAGATCAGTTTTTGTAACGATTAGGCATTATATGAGTCTATTCATGGCTCGTGGTTTGATCCACAAGTTGTAGATGGTGCTCGTGGTTAAGATACAAAGAAACTAGAAATTTCTGAAGTTTGAATTATGAAGAACAGGATGGGTCATAGTCCATTATATGATCCGTAGACCTGATCATGGGAAGAAGAGCAGAAAAATTGAAATCCAGTTTATGATGAAGACCATGATCTGTAGTCCAAACTATTCGTCATGATGGTGGTTCGTGAAGAGGCCTTGAGTTTCAGAGGATGCAGTCTACGAATCCAGACCATGAGCCGTATTTTTTTATGGACCGTACTTTGGCTTGTGGTTCGGATCGTATTCAGTTTTCCTTATTTGTTTAGGATTTGGTTTTCTAAGTCTATAAATAGGGTTTTTAGTTATTTTTGGATAGGGGTTGCACATTATTATCAGTTTATGACTTTTAGGCTTTGAGTATTGAGACAAAAACACTTTGTTCATACTTTTGGATTTTTATGTTGCGAATCAAGGGAACATTTTGGATTTTTGTTCTTTAATTCTTCATTGTTAGTGCTTAATTACGAAAACATCTATCATGATTACTTCTAATACAATGAAGATATTTTTCTTAATCCACAACTAGTGCTGTGGGAACCATAAAGAACTAATAAAGTAAAAAATTGCATCACTTGTAATCCTTGGAATGTGCACATACATGTATTACTTATCTCTTTATTTTGATTGCTTTTTAACGGTGGCCAATGTTACAATTCACCTTATTCTTATTCTCCGACCCAAGGGGATAGCGAATGAAAAAAAGATGAATAACAGAGATTTGATATGATTACACTCATCTAATTAGCTTGAACAACCGAAGGGATAGCTAAATCTGGGACCAGGTTAAGCATTAGTAATGCATACACCCGTAGACGGCCCAGGCTGCATGATAAAATTCATCTATTTGTCAACAAAGGACTTAGGTAAATATAAATTACTAGTTCTACATGTTACACACTAGAAAAGGTTACAATTATGAGGTTATATTGCATTAGGAATTCATAGGAAACACAATACCTTAGTTATCTTCTCTCACTGGTTTTGTAATACTTCCATCCTGTTTGACATAGAGTAGGTTTTATTTATTTTATTACATCATAACTCCCCTTGATATAAGATGATTAATTACTCGACGTTGCTTTGATTATTCCAAGTCTAAACCATGTTCCTCGTGGGATTGACCCTTGTTAGGTTCTATATTTGACAGCGTTTGCTTACGCTTCAATTGGGAGGTATAATTTGGATATGATCATCTTTTGGTGCCATTTCCAGGGAATATGTCTTTTACATTTGTTTAGTTAGAGTAGTTAGAGATTAATCTTTATTTCTATATTTTACGTATTTTTGTTGTTATTGTTTATTTCTCAAGATACAGGTTTAGTATATGCCCAACACATGCAGTCTAGGCAATCCGTTGACCCCATACGATCTTGAGCTACAAAGAATGCTAAGAAGAATGGCGTAAAACTGTATATGATGCAATTGACTTTCTCCAAAGACAAGAGCAAAACCTGCTCCCAAACCCAATCTTAGATGAACAAGACCTACCGCCTTTATAAGTGGTAGACCGTTAGCCAATGTAAAGAGATAGGGTTGGTGCATGAAATATTCGTGGGCTTGATCTTACTACGGTGGCTATTACTAGAGCCATCATTTACCTACACTTCCACCGAAGACTAAGTTCATCATATCGAGTGGGTTGTCGCAAATACTACAACATAAAGGGTTGTTTTTGGTCTTATGATCTGAGGAACCATATACATCTTCATTATGTGTTGTCCGTCTTCAAGAGTATGATGGGAAATTAGAATTTTTCCACGGGTGCCATTGGGCTTTGTGTCTTCTCATTATCTCTTACTAGGAAAGCAACAATATAGTCATTAGAGCTTCCATACAGCTCTATATCTACATGGGTAGATATGCATAAGGCTTTTTTGGAGATGCACTGCCCTACGTAGAAGAAGTTGAAGCTCAAGGACTATATCAACAACTTCCAATAGACATTAGGACAGTCTAGTAGTGCAATATGGGAGCGATTCATCAAGTATTTGAGAAATGTTCCTAAACACAAGATAACATATGATTCCTTAGTGGAGATCTTCTATCGAGCACTGGATGATAATAGGAAAGCAGTTGTCGACACCATAACTAAAGGTTCTTTCCTAGATTGTACCTTTTCTAAGGTGGCCTAAAGACTCAAGAGGATAGACAAAACAAATCGTGCATGAGGTACGAGAGTCACAGAAATGACAAAGAGCTCTTTCTTAGTTAACACAAACCTAGAGCAACCAAAGATCACTAAGGAGGTGCTACAAGAGAAGGCTCAGATGAGTACTAATGTAGGCCTATTAATGAAGCAAAACCAAGAGCGAGTTAACGTGACAAGTGAAAAACAAAGAGCACTAGTTTATGATGACTTACATTATGAAGAGGATGCATGCTTTGTGAATAATCAGGTGGTGGGTTTCTGGACCAACCGTCAAGGACCCAACCAGGATTATTGGCACCAAGGTCAAGGAAACCAAGGTTAGAACATTAATAGAGACAATAACAAGCAATGAGGATACTATGAGATAAATAGGGGTCAAATAGGCACGTAGAGATGCATATCTCAATGATCAGAATGGAGCATATGTACTGCCTGCAAATCATAACTCTATAGTTGGTAGTTTGAGGATTAAAGATATGTTCAATAAGTTGGTAAAAAAAGGCTGATGTATAGGATGAGACCATGAAGGAGATGAAAACAAATATATCAAGGATTAACCAGAAGATTGGGTCATATGTGGTGGCTATCAAAAAGTTGAAGCAATAATTCGGTCAGATGTCGACGTAGTTAAACCAATGCCAAAAGGGTAAGCTTCCAAGTAACATAGTGCAGAATCCAAAGAATGATGGATATTGCGTAGTAGTGATGAAGAGGGGTGGTAAGCAGACTATTGACCCACCAATGCTGGTAGTGATGGACGTGAGGTTAGAGAGGATGAGGAGATAGCGAAGAGCACAACATAACCTGAGACTAGAGATGGTTAGGATAAGAATAATGTGGGAGATGACATTGTGGAAGCACCAAAGAAATTGAAATAATAACACCTCTCATGCAACTCGAAATGTCCTTAGGGTGTATTTCTTGAATAATTTAAAATCTATGCATTATTTGGCGAATCAACCTTCATAATCTTTTTTTAGGAGGCAAAATTGTGTATCAAAATGGTCGCCTTCATTTTTTGGGTGACTTGTATGGAAAAATAAAATTCTAGGTGATTTGGGCCTAAACTAGAAGAGTGCGCAACCAATTCGCATCACCCACTTGTTCCCTGATAGTACAAAAGTGGCCTAAACTCATTCCTTGGCCAATATAGGGAAAATTGAACTTCACAAAAAATTACACTGTGGGAGAACCAAGGCACTACACGCCCTTGGTCCCTGTGTGTGTAAATTTTTCCAGACTTTGCTAGTTTCAAGTGAGGTTAATTGGGTCATAACCCAACACCTTTATAGATGAGATTTCTCTTTTATTCCACTATTTTACCCCTAATTCTCACTCTAATACTCTCAAAATTGTCTCCAATCCTCACTAAAATCCCTCATCTAATTCTAAGATTCTCAAGAACTCTCATTGAAGACCAAGAATACAAGTGAATCCTTCAAGCTTTCTCAAGTTTTCTTTATTGATTTTAAGGCTTAAGGTATGTGTGTCTTCCATCCGTGGGTCCTTTCACCCATGGAGTCCCCAAATCTATTTTCATTAAATTGCTCAATTTCAAGGACTAATTTCTTATGGGTACTTTCTATTATTACTCCTATGCATGAAATATGTTGGAAATTTATTGGATATTGGTCTATTAATGCATGAGTTTCTATCAAAGAATGAGATGATTATATGTTTATGATACTAAAACTTTGTATGATATGATACCTCAAAAGACTTGGAAAGATTATGAACTTTTGAATAGTTTTCATGATAACCAACTTGGGGGTTTTACTACAATGTTGGTGGGTTGCTTTAAATGTTTCTTAAATGACTTTATTTTACTCCTGTCATGTTCTTTACTCTTGGATTGCATGATTTTAAGCGCACACACACACACACACATATATATATATATATATATATACACACACCCACCATCTTTTGACTAAAGTTATGACCCAAGCTTCTTATGTGGATGAAAGCTTTACGACAAGATATGTGAATTATGCTGGTTGTGAATGTTGAAGGGGTAGTAAGCATGTTATGAATTCATGAGAACGTTATGAAACTTATGAATGATATAAATCCCTTTTTTTTGATGTTATGAAATTTGGTTTTGAAGAGCTACTCTAATATGGTATTAAGCTATTATGAGACTATACATATTATAACTATAATTATAATTTGAGTATTCTTTGGGATTGTTGGCCTAGCACCGGGAGGACCCTGGTAAATAATCATTGTCTATTAACTATGTTTCCACCATAGGTTTGATTATCCAATGGATCCATATAGCTCTTGTTGCATAATTCGCCAAAAAGGTTAGGTTCCCATAAGGTACATGCTATTTGATCTCTGAAAAAGGTTGTGTTCCTATAAGGCTCTTATCTCATATTAACCAAAAAGGGTGGTTTTCCCATATGGTGTTTGTGAAATGGGGAGGTTCCTGTAATGTACGCGTTTGGTTTACATTGTGCAAAATAGACCATTCCTTTTTTGATGTGGACTGAACATCGAAATATCAAGTAGCCGCTCGCGTGGTCTTATATGTAGGTTATGGTTTCTTCCCGTCTATGTATGATATATTTTGTGATTTTTCTACCCTTATGCATATTTTTGATTAAGGCATTGATCATTCATGTCATATTGAGCTTATGTCCTTTGTATATGATTATGTATCTTGATTATTATGAATAATGTTCTAGTGTTGCACTGCAGCCCGCATACTTAGTGCATTCAAAGTATTACATATCTTAATTATTATGAATTATGTTCTATTGTTGCACTGCAACCCACATACTTAGTACATTCAAAGTACCAACACATACTTTTTGCCTACGTGATCTAACTATATAGGGGCTGGAGCTCCTATTCATCCACCTCCTTGTAGCTAGTACGTCAGATTGAAGATTTTCTATTGGTGGTCCTCCATTCTTGGAACAATAACCACTTTCTTTCATTCTATGTTGAAGACTTTTTTACTTTTGAACATTTACGTTTGAGGGTGAGCTCATGAGACGTCTTGCCTTCTCGATAAATATATGTGATGATCTTGACTTCTATGATGCTTATGTATTATGAAGACTTCCTTTAGTCCCTATCCCTTTATGTATTATTGAATGTGATGGCATGTGATGAAAGTCCTAAGCCCATATTATCCCCATAGTGTGAGTCATACTTACCCATCTTTTAGTCTTAGCTTGCTATTTGATGGAAGAAAGTCCTATTCCCTTTACAACCCCATAGCTTAAGTCTAAAGCCCTGATTCCCTTAAAATTATTTTTCTTGACGTTTGATTATGCTTCCGTAACCAAGGATGTGCTTACTTATACTTAGAGGCTCATTTGGGATCCCTTCGGGTTCCTTATTGGCCATGTCACGTCTAGGCCCTAGGCTTGGATCATGACAGAAATACCAAGGCCTCCACCACCTTTCCCTCAGAGACTAAAAAGAAAGAATGAGGAAGGGATATTTCAGAACTTCATCTCCATATTGAAATAGTTGTCCATTAATATTCATCGTATAGATGCATTAAAGTAGATGCTCGAGTATGCGAAGTTTATAAAGGATCTAGTCAGGAAAAAGAACGGATGGTGAGTCAAGAGCTTTTTCATGACCTTTACCAATACGGAGACATTGAAACTAGGTTACTTGCGCAAAAAAAAGAAGACTCCAGGGAATTCACCATTCCCTGCACCATCAGAGTTTTCAATTTTACAAAGGTATTATGCGATTTTGGAGCTAACATCAATCTAATGCCTCTTTCAATATACAAACAGGTGGGCTTAGGATCTCCCACTCCAATGAAAATGTGGTTGTTGATGGAAGACAAAATGATTAAGAAGCCTATAGGGATACTTTATGATATTCTTAGCTGGGTTAAAAATTTCATATTCCCTGCAAAATTTGTAATTCCTGATGTGAGGTAGATTTCGAGCTTCCAATCATCTTGGAAAGACCATTCCTAGCCATTTGGAAAGCTCTAGTGGATATGGAGTTGGGTCAACTCAAGTTTAGATTGAATGTTGAGGAGGTCGTCTTTAATGTTTGTCAATCTATGAAGTGACCTAATGATATAATAGTTGTCTATGTGATAGAGAGTATTGATGAAGTGCAACTAGCAGTGCCCATAGAAGAGAGGTTGGGGGTTAAAGCGTTTGCGGTAGAGTTGATGAATTTTGAGAGTGATGGCATCCCATACTATGATGATATGGGTACTATACTTTAAGAACAAGGATAATATAGACACCAAATCAAACTTGAGCCAAATTTAAAGAATCGCAAAACTTTGCCTACATGACCATCTATTAAAGAGCCACTGATGTTAGAATTTAAGGCTCTTCCAGCCCACTTGAGGTATGTATTTTTGGGACCTAATAATACTTTACCTGTGACTATTGTAGCAGACCTTGATGATAGTCAGGTAAAAGCACTAGTTTCGGTCCTTAAGAGGTTTAAACTGGAGATTAGATGGACGATTGCAGACATAATTGGCATTTCTCCAAGCATCTACACTTACAAAATTGAGTTGGTCAAAGATTACAAGTTGAGCATCAAAATGTCTCAACCCACCAGTGGAAAAGGTCATGCACAAAGAGATCATCAAGTGGATGGATGTTGGTATGATATATTCAATTGCAAATAACGAATGGGTGAGTTCGGTATAGTAAGTTCCAAAGAAGGGAGGTATCACTGTGGTTCCTAATGCAACCAAGGAGTTTATTCCCATGAGGCTAGTCACAAGTTGGAGGGTTTGCATGGATTATTGTAAGCTTAATGCTTTTGCAGAAAAAGATCACTTCTCTATGTCGTTCGTGGACTATATGCTTGACAAATTAGTGGGCAAAGGCTGGTATTGTTTTTTTGATGGCTACTCAGGCTACAATAAGATTTCTATCGCACTGAAGGATAAAGAGAAGACTATCTATACATATTCTTATGGAACCTTCACATTCACGATGATGCCCTTTGGAATATGTAATGCACCAACCACCTTCCAAAGATACATGATGTCGATACTCTCTGATATGGTGGAAGATACTATTGAAGTTTTCTGGATGATTTCGATGTTGTTGGAGACTCGCTCAATGATTGCATAAAGCACTTACATGATATGTTGAAGCAGTGTGAAGAGTGTTACCTTATTCTAAATTGGGAGAAGTGCCATTTTATGGTGAAAGAAGGTAGAATGCTAGGACACAGAATCTCCATACAAGGGATTGAAGTAGGTAAAGTGAAAGTTGAGGTGATTGAGAAGCTCCCCAAACCTATCTCTGTCAAGGTGTAAGGAGTTTCTTGGGGTATACAGGCTTCTACCGGAGGTTCATTAAAGATTTCTGAAGATTTCACATCCATTGTGCAAGTTTCTTAAGGAAGATTTGAAGTTTGTATTTAATGAAACATTTCTCAAGGCGTTTGAAAGGTTGAAGCAAAGGCTAATTTCAGCACCTATAATTGTTGCACAGGATTGGACTCTTTGAAATCATGTGTGGTGCAAGTGGGGTTGCACTTGGTGTGGTATTGGGTCCGCGTAGAGAGAAGATTCTACATCCCATCTACTATGCCAGTGAAGCCTTCAATGTTGCATAGAAGAATTATACTATCATTGAGAAGAAGTTACTTGTAGTGGTCTTTGCATTTGAAAAAGTTAGATCATATTTGTTGGGAACCAAAGTCATTATACATATGTATCATTCGGTATTGAGATACTTGATGGCGAAAAGGGATGCAAAACTAAGGTTGATTCGATGGGTACTACTTCTTCAAGAGTTCGATTTCGAGGTTATTGACAAAAAGAAGGCTGAGAACCAAGTTGTAGACCACCTATTTAGACTTGAAGGTGATGCTATGGCTAAGTTTGAAGAGGGGTTGGAGATCGGCGATTTGATCCTTGATGAAAGAATATTGGCTGCATCACATGACTTGATCCCAGGGTTTGCAGATTATGCTGATTACTTAGTTAGTAATATGGTACCATTAGATATGACTTCCCACTAGCACCGAAAGTGTATGTCTGATGTGAGGAAGTTCTTATGGGACGAAACATATTTATTTCATGTTTGTGCAGATAGGATTATTCGTCACTGCGTTCCTAAGGTAGAGATGATGAGCATACTTGAGGCTTGTCGTTTATCACTTGTCGGCGGCCATCATACTGCCATTTGGATAGCTCACAAGATCTTGCAGTGTGGCTATTATTGGCCTACCATTCACCAAGATTCCGACGACTTTGCAGACAAGTGTGATAAGTGCCACAGAGAAGGAGGAATTTCCCATAAGCATGATCTCCCTCTTAAACCCATAATGGTGATTGAGTTATTTGATGTGTTGGGTATAGACTTTATGGGTCCATTTGTGAGTTCGAATAAGAATAAGTAACAGCTGCACTGCCCAGCAATAAAGGTAAAAGCGTCACAACATTTCTCAAGAGTAATATCTTCTCAATGTTTGACACTCCTCGAGCAATTATAAGCGAGGGAGGTTCCCACTTTCGTAATAGGTTATTTTGGGATCTACTAGAAAATTATAGGGTGATACATAGTGTTGCAACTCCCTATCATTCCTATACAAGTGAGAAAGTTGAGGTATCCAATTGGGAGATCAAGCAAATCCTTCCAAAGATAGTGAATGCAAACTGAATAAATTGATCGCGAAACCTAGACAACGCATTATGGTCATATCAAATGACATTCAAAACTCTAATAGGTGTGTATCCTTACCAACTTGTTTTGAGAAATCTTGCCACTTACCTGTAGAGCTTGAGCATAAAGTGATATGGGCACTCAAGAAGCTGATCTTGGATTGGATTGATGCTGGAAACTTGAGACGGAGCCAACTCAATGAATTTGATGAGTTTTAGTTGAGGGAATTTGAGAGCTCAGCATTGAACAAGTAGAGAATGAAGTTGTATCATGATCGTTGAATTAAGCACCCCAAGTTCGCACCAGGAGACTTGGTTTTATTGTTCAATTCCACATTAAGGTTGTTTCCTAGCAAACTCAAGTCAAAATTCTTTGGGCCCTGCAAAGTTACACATGTTTTCGACCACAGAGTTATTGAGTAAGAGGTAAGCCATGGTTCACGGTTTAAAGTCAATGGCGAAAGAATCAAACCATATTTTGGGAATGCTGAAGAGTTGAGGATAGTTGGGGTTTGGTCACTTGTGAAGTCTAAGTTTCCAAGTGAGACATGTCATGCCACGACATTAAATCAGGTGCTGCTTTGGAGGCAACCCAAGATTGTACCTTTTGTTTCCTTGTAATCGTATTTCATTTCAGTTTTGGACTAGTAATTAGCTTAGTTTTTTCAAATTTATTTGTAATTTTATACCAATTGTTAGGAATGTTATAAGGTAATGATTTATTTTTATGAGAATGTGAAGGATCAGGTTAGAAAATTAGTTGAGTCCAAAAATTGGAAAAAGTGAAGATTTACGAGTCAGTGTAAGAGCCGTGGATCAAACCACTGCTCGTAGACACTGCTCATGAATCAAATTCCAATGAGCAAAATTTTCTACAGGCCAATCTACGAACAAACTTTACGGCCCATGAAACCATCTATGGGCCCTAAATAGGGTTCGTGGAACCTAAGTAAGTTTTTAGAATTTTTCTAAGTATCAGAGGCATCTACGAGTCCAATCTACGAGATGTAATATAAACTACGACTCATGGATAGGCTTCATGGACATTAGGATTCATAAAGTTGCAGATCATTCCAAAAAACTAGAACTATGAGTCGTAGAAGCATCTATGACCCCTAATCGAGGTTTTATAGCATGTAACCGCCTAATTTACCCGACTTGGTTTAATGAAAGAAAAAGGGGTAAAATAATTTTACCCTTTTTAACTTTCCCCAAAACAAACTCTGACCACCTCTCCACCTCTCCACCTCTCCGATCGAATCCTAAATCCCAAAAACCCTCACCCATTTTTTGACAGAAAATTTGGCCAAACACCACTGTTCTGGTGATCTTTTTTTGGCTACTTCAGACACAACACAAATTTTAAGGCGTTCTCTTCTCCAAATTCATCCTACTAAATATTTTTTGTATATTTTCTTGACTTTGAGCTCAAGTACCAAACTAGGGCATATGGTTTTGGTTGAATAATGTCTTCTTCTTGTTTTCCAAAGTGGTTACTTGAGTAGTGTTATCAAAATTCTCTATACTCCAATTATTGGTTTGAATTGTTCTAGAGAACTGAGTAGTATCAACTAAGTGGGCAAGAGATTATGATTGAATTTTGTTGCACACATATGGGAATTGGTTTAATTCCATTGATGTATATATGTTAGGATGAATTAATTTTGAAATTTTCTATGAAAATAATATATATACCATGTGTTGACAAATAGGATGGATTGGAAATTGTGATGTATTTGGACTGAACTTGAGCTATTGGGTGTGGTGATATGCATATGTTAATGTGATAGGATTGGGTTTGGAAAACATGTGTTTGGTGTTTTGGACTATGTTGGATATTTGTGGTCTTAAAATTTGACCGTGTTTGCTAGAATTGATTAAATTTTGTTAGACTGACTTGTTGAAATATCTGTTATAAATGTTGACTATGTTGAATGTTGGATAAACTGATAATTGAACATCTTTTAAGAAAGGGTTGGATTTAGGAATTTCAGGCACTGCAGACCCAAAACAACGAGGGTTTTTTACGACGCATATTTTATCTATGGATCGTAATTGCCCTCGTAGATAGGGTTACAGAAACTTGAAATTCCAAAGTCAATAGGACAAACTTGTTTATGACTTGTAGTTTGATCTACGAACCATAAACAAGGTTCATAGTTATGGATTCCTGTAGGAACTCTGAAGGACCGGTAACCACGACCTTATTCAACAACCTGTAGTTTCAACTATGAGTCGTAAATAAGTATTGTAGATACAGTTCTAGTATCTCATTTTTACTGTTCCTTATTTTACAACTTGCTTTTATAAACCATAGTTCAAACTATGGCTCGTAAATATCCTTTGGTACTTTCCATATTAGCTTATATTGTTTTGTAAATTTTTGGATTTTGGCTTCTATATTGGAACTTACGTGTATTAATATATAGGTATGATGTCCCAAAAGTATATGCTACTAGATGAGCTGAGGCCAGGGCACTTAGATAGAGACTACGAGATGAGCCCACAGAGTTAGATCGGAGGGAGTCTATAGAGGATCTCTATGTCGGTCCAGATGGGGGTGTTGAGCCATGACAGACACGGGCCCAGTCCCATCAGATAGTCCCAGCTCATACCCTAGTTTCTATAGCATCTCCTCCCTGGTTTGAGGGAAAGAGACATTCAAGTAGTGAGAGCATAAAGCTCTCGAGTTCGAGAGAGGGGTCTTAGTCAAGCTCCACAGACTATTCACATTTAAGCTAAGAGGAAGGATCAGAGTTAGAGTCGGATAACTCTGACAAGTCCATCACAGTCCTGGTCCATGTTTCAGGACAACCTTACCATTGACGTGTCAAGGGAATATGTGCTATCTACAGTGACGACATCAAGTAGGATGATTGGGGCTAGAATGCGAGAGCATTTATTGAGTAGCCCTGAATATTGACTTCCAGACTTAATGTTGTTCCTCCTATCTAGGATTTATTTTCCTGGTACTGCTTGGACTGGATGTTTGCTGTAACTATCCAACCTAGGGTCCTTGTTGTCACACGGTGAATGAATCACCCGAAGGCACCTTACCCAAGTCATCTTAAGTATCTTAAGCATTCATAGGCATAAACATAAAAAAATTCAGAAGCAAAACGGGGAAGGGTCTATGGGACTTTTTAAGACAATGAAGCAACATTATAAAGCATGAGTATCTAACATATTTTGTCCATAAACCATACCGACTAACATATTGATGGACGAAACTTGTATCATTCGATTTCTATCAAATAGAAAAGACTCCAACATTTAACAACATAGAAAGTAAAAGCCTCAAAAGGGCCACAAATACATCATCTTAAAATAAAATACAAGATAGAGTGGAAAATGGTAGAGTCACGTAGTTAGGGACATTGAGATTTATCTTTAATGGGTCATGCCTCAACTAACGGAATGAATCCCGATCTCAAGTCTACTCAGTGCTAAGTCATTCCATGGAATCTTTAAAATATTGCTTAGAATCACAAGTAGCAATCATAGGAGCAACACGAACTTAGGAACTACCAAGTGAGTTTTGTCCTTTCATCTTGGGGACCTACTTGACATCTTTAGGACAATTGTCAATATGCTTATATCTTTGACTAATCATTACTTTAAAACTTGACTTTATTTCCCTAATCATCATCATAAATCACGCAAAACTTCACTTGAAATCTAGGTTGGCTAGGCTTTTATAATGGAACAATCATAAATCACATAAATCATGGAAATATACTCTTTTTGAAACACCTAAAACATCCCACATCTTAACATTAACAAAACCCATTATTGGGGTCATCATCAACAACTCAAAAACATGCATATACTTGGTAAAATATCAATAAGGCATCATTATAATCACTTAATAACATAATGTAACATGAAATCATCATATACATGCATATTAACTTGAGGAACTTAAAGAAAAGGCAAAATACTTTAAAAAGGACTTTATGGGTGGACGGATACCTATATATCAAACTCACATACCTTATAAGATTTGGGAAGAACAAACTTGGAACTGTTGTGAAGAACTTTGAAACCCTAGCCTTACCTTGCCCTTTTCTTGAGAGAGTATTGCCTTAGGGAAATTTGAGAATAGAAGAATGAAGGATTGAATAGGGGTCCTAGGGCTTTAAGGTCTACTTTAGGGTCTTTTTGATCCCAAATCCAACATAGTTAGGAATAGAAATTATGGAATTGACAAAATTGCCCCTCATTAAAATTGCCGATTGATCCTACTAAAGCCTGTTTACAGGGCATGGAATGAACCATGGACCATAGGTCCTACTTGTCCTATTAGCTTTTCTAAAATCATTGAAACTGATTTGTTGAACTCAAAACTACAAAGCCATCTTATGGGTCATCGTTTGGTTTACGACTCGTGGTTGGACTCGTAGAGTCTTTCCACACTTAGCCATTTTTCTCATTTTCTTAGACACTATCCACGAAGGGAAACCACGATCAGTGCATTATACTATGAGCCGTGCTGGTAACTCGTAGACCACTTTCTAGCAAACTCTAAATTTCTATGTTTGATGGTTCCACTCACGACCCTATCTACGGATCATAGTTCGTTCTATGGGCCATCCTGTGTGTAACGTCCTCTAGTTTAGGAGCTCGAAGTGTAGAGAAATTAGCCTGAAAAATGACTGACAACCTGTTTTCATGAGACAATCTACGACACACGGAATTTTCTATGGCTCGTAGAGTGGTTTATAAGTGGGGTTCCAACCATGAGGAAATTTGAAGTTTTTTAGGAAGTTAATCCACGACTTATCAAACGACGTATGAAATATTATATGAATCGTATAAGGTGTGAAAGGGGTTAGATACAAGATGGAAATTTGGCTAATTGTGGGGGGAATCTACGAGACCATCCACGGCTTGCAGAAATTAGTAGGGCCTATCCTGTTGGTCATAGTTCCCAATTCAAAAAGGCCAAATTTTATGTCTCTTAGGTGATCCATCAGACAAGAGGGTCTATGGCCTGTAAAACCTTCTACGGCCCGTAGACAGGGTTTCGTAGAATGCTTTCAACAATTTTTATTGAGGGGCAATATGGTCATTTTTCATAATTTTATTCCTAAACTACATCATTTGGGGGATTAAAAGTGGGACCTATATTAGTATTCATGCCTTAAGAACACCCCTCATTTTCTCATTCTTAAAATCCCAAATTTCTAAGACGACTCTCAAGAACAAGGTTAGGGTTTTTCAAGTTCCTTCCTCAAGACTTTAACTCCGATTCACTCTAGTTTCTTAGGCATGTGAGTTGATTTATGGGCACCCTTTCACCTATAAAGTTCCTTATTATGAATGTTTACCTTTTCTTTAAGTTCCTAAGTTCTAATGCATGCTTATGATGATTTTATGGTTCCTATGCTATTACATAATGTTCTTAAAGTTCAACAATTATTTTGTTAAGTAAATGCACATGTATTTTGAAGTGTGATGACGATGCTAAGATGGGTTTAGACATGGTTAAGGTTGGACGAACTTGATGTTCCTTTTTAGAGAAATTTCTTGAGACTTGTACTATTTATGATCGTTCCATACATCAATTAAGCCCACCCTATTTCATGAGAGCTTCTTATGAATTATGAGTATGAATAGGGAATTTATGAAGAGCTTCAAAGTTAAAGTTTACCAAAGCTATATGTAAGATGATTATTACCCTAAATGATGTTTAAGAAAGACTTTCAAGTTTTGAGCTACTCCTATTGATTGCTACTTGTGATTCTAAGTTATGTTTAAAGATTCTGTGGGATGACTTAGCACCGAGAGGACTTGAGGTTGGGACCCATCCTATTAGTTGAGGTATAATCCCTTGAAGCTAAATCTCAATGTACCTAACTATGTGCCCCCATAGGAGCCTTGTAGGCTAGGCTAGTGGATCCATGTAGGCCCAAAGTTATGAAAGATATCATGTTTTGGACATCTACCTTCGCAAGTAGATTTACCTTTTCCTAATGGAAATAGTGCATTGGCTTTTTTCCAATGGAAGGAATTCATTGGATTCCATGTAGTAGCTCATATGGTCTTACTGTCAGTTATGATCTATTCCCACAAGTTTATATGATTCCATGATATTTCTTGAATTCGTGTTTTAAAGGTGCATTGTCTCATATTGGTCTAAGCTATACTCCTCGTGCATGTTTAGTCCTACTTCATTGTCTCATTATCATTGTGTATACTTATATCTTGTGTTTAACTATGATGGCATTACAGTTTCATCCATGCATTACATCTCACATACTTAGTACATTCAAACATACTAACGTATATGTGCCTGCATGATTTGACCATGTAGGGACAAGTACTCCTACACTGGCTCGGGGCTAGTATTCGATGCTCAAGACTAGCTCTACTGTTGTGGTGAGCCCTTAGATCGGGACTCCTCCACCCCTTTCCTTTTAAAGCTTGTTTTAGTTTGATTTTAAGACGACCTTTTGTAGCCCTTCTGAGGCACTTATTTTAGTATTATATTGTCTAGACTTCTTTCTATTTATGGAGACTGTCTGTTATCGGTCTCATCAACTTATGATGTGGTTGGTTTGCGTATGGAAAAATAATGATTTAGTTATTTTCCAGTAGTTTAATGTTGCTTCATTGCTGAAAGCCCATAGCCCCTTTCCCTTATGTTTTCTTTCTGCATTATGTCTTGTCTATTGCTTATGAATGCTTGATATTTAGATAGCTTGGGTGAGGTGCCTTTGAAAACCTCATTTTCTTTGTGATGACTAGGACCCTAGTGTTGCCCAAGTTACACTATTTTTAGAGCATAAAGCAGTCGCTGTTAAGAAATAGAGCCTAACCAAGCTTAGGGTCGAACCCACAGGAAATACGTAGACTCAAGGAAAATCGACCAATAAGCAATCCGAGTAGTTAATCAACTCAATTCCCCCGGGGGGGGGGGGTACACAAATCAATGAGAAAAATAAACTAACTAACTATCACAAGAGAAAGTTTAATAAAGGAGAGCAACCAGGGTATTGTGTTCCCCATGATTCCCCAACTCAGTATCACTAGAGCACCTAATTCTTGTCTAGTGTATAGTATGCAGGACGGTAATTTAAGTTCACCAAGCCCTTTGGTCAAAGGTGAGAGGCGCATTTCATTATGCGACTTGGCCCATCTCCATAGTGTGCATTACTAACCATTACCAATAAGTCCCAGTACAACCTCCCCTTGGCCCAGTTTTGTTAATTAGACGAGAACATATTAACCGAATCCTGTTAATTAATCAATTTTCCTATTCATTACTACCTTGGTCCAGTCAGTAACACTAGGCTGGTTCTAATGTTGGCCACAATAAGAAAACATACAAAACGAAGAGAGTTAATTAATACATGTATATACACCTTCCAAGAATCGTGAATTATCTAGTTTTACTTTGTTAGTTCTTCATGGTTCCCACAATCCTAGTTGCGGATTTAGCCACTCATGCTTTGTATAGATGAAGAGATTATGAATTTAAAATACATAATTAAGCACTTACACAACTGAATTAAGAACAAACAAACCCAATGTCAATGAAAATCACAATCTTGAAGATTGAATTATACCACAAGTGTTTCAAGGACCCTCATAATTTTCTCTTAGAATACTGTGTTCTCTAACCTAAACTACACTAAACTCACATGAACTATTCTCTCCCCCCTCTAAAAATAACCCTAAAAACCTATTTATAATAAGTAAAAATAAATCCTTAAAAAATGGAAAAGTGGCCGGCAAACTCCGCGAAAGCACTTTACGACTCGTATTGTCCTGTAAGACTAGTAGTCGGGGTCTCGTAATCAGCTGCTGAAAGTTCTGACTTCTCTTATACGACATCCCTTTATGACTCATGAAGTGGTTTACGACCCGTAAAGGGGGTTTCATCTGATAACTTTCCTGCAAGTCCACTTCTCTGATCCTCTGGGCACAAAGGGTCTTCTACGACTCGTACAATGATCCACGACTCGTTTGCATGTTAATAGAATTAACTTCTGAAACTTGGCCCCTCACTGGAATTTCTCATAAAACACCTTTATGACTCGTAGAATGCTCTACGACTCATAGAAGGTCTTGTACAACAGGAAGAACCAACAATTTATGTAATTTTCCCCCAAATCATGGCCAACCTGTATTCCTGCAAATCTAAACACAAAAACACATAAAAATAACTAAAGTCGCGTTTAGAACACACAAAATCCCAAGTTTAAGCATCAAAAGTGTTGTATTTGGCCGCACATCAACACCCTTAACTTAAAATTCTTACTTGTCCTCAAGCGATGGACTCAATCTATAGAGACAGTACAGTCACACACAGACCTCAACTCAATGGCATACATCACATACATCTTAGATTCAAATTCCCACGCTAACTTTTCAAAACAGGATTAGATAGCTATTTAGTAAACCAATGCAAACTAGTGCATGTGACAACGCAATAATAACACGCAAGGTATTATCAACAATCCACAATCACAGAACAAGTCTAATGCTAATAATGCAATGCAATTGCCCTTACAGGAAGAAGTCCCTCATCTTACACTCAATGATATTTTCATGTTTAGCATTGGGACTATGCAAACCCACTCACCCTCACAACAAATATTCATGCATAATGACTAATACCATAGGCTTGCCCCTATACTTATGACACAAACCTTCAATTAATTCGACTACAATCACTCTAAGACTTTCTCGGCTCGTAACGTAGGCTCAGGGGGCTTTGGTATAATTTTTGGAAAAATAATGATTACAGGCTCTCCCTGAAATATCATGTTTTCTACACTTTCACCCTACCAATTTTGTTATTTTAACCTTTTTCTCC
The DNA here is from genome assembly GCA_029948455.1 of Solanum rostratum. NCBI lineage: Eukaryota > Viridiplantae > Streptophyta > Magnoliopsida > Solanales > Solanaceae > Solanum > Solanum rostratum. Next base: position 56,556,167 of record CM057048.1, read on the forward strand.
CTTTTTCCTTGTTCAAACTTTTCTGGGTGCTTTTTTTCATTTTAAGCCTTTTACCTTGTTTTTACACTTTATTTTGCTTTTTTAGATCTCAATTAAGGCGTCTTTCATTTTTCTTGCACCCAGTACGTGCTTTTTCTCCTTTTCCTTTGTATTCCTAGCTTACCTCCTTTATGTTTGTGTTTTTACCCTTACACTAGCCACCCTCAACTTAGGCTTTTGGCCTGTGTTGAGGTGCATACTATCCATGCTCAGAACTCGGGCCACTTTTGGTAGCCATCCTCAACTATGGTTTTTTGTCTCAGTCAAGGTACACGATCTTCAAAGAAGGACCAGGGCCAAATTCAGTATTTTCACTAGATAAGGTTGGGTTAATGAAGTGTTTTGAAAGAATAGGTATATGTTAGGCTCAAACATTAAGAACAAGGGATATATCATCGATTTGTTTGGTTATTTTTAGGCAAAAGTGGACTATTTAAGAACAATGGCCTAAGATCTTTTTCTAATCCAACTAATCTACAATCTAACTTAGAGTAATCGGGCAAATTCTGAATTAGCACAAAACACATAAATTTATCAAATAAAGCTCACACTCACATGAAACTGCCTACATTATCAATGAAAGACTCTCAGATCATACTTCTTACCTCAATTTACCCTTACTTATTAGAACATATATTGTCAATCACCTAAACATGCATGGTTACTATCTAAATACTAATCTAAATTTTTGGTGGGTACCATTTTTTGAAGCAAAACGCAAAAACATGCTATATACCTCAAGTATTGGTACTATATACTACACATATTATCTTAATATCCTAAACACATCGGTTCAATAGAAAATAACTATCCATAGGGAAAAAGAACACATGCATGAAAACCCCGAGATAAAAAATTCGGATAGTTATGGACCATAAGCTACTCAGACTTCACTAAGGCCCATAACTACCCACACCCTATCGAAAAAGATGTGCACTGTCCCTAATGCAAAAAATTAAAATAAAATAGAACATAAGGGGTCATGAATACATACCTGGGTACCTAAGCGCTAGTTAAAAAATAGAACATAAGGGGTCAAGAATACATACCTGGGTGCGTATGGGCCAGTGTTCCTTGGGTTTCCTCCCAAGTTTCAAATTTGGGTACCTAGACTTTACCTAAATCATCAAAAATAAAATTGACACAAAACAAGAAACAAAAAGACTATAAAAAAAAGAGAAGAAGTTACACTACTAGGTGGAGACCTTCCATTTCTTCTTCCATTTTGAACTTATGAATTGTATCCCTAATTTCTTTTCCAATTTTCTATTATGCTTAAAGGGTGGTGGTATAAAAATAAGGGAAGCAAACAATAGAGATCACATGTTGTACTTCTTGTCCTTTAAATGAGGAATGTAATAATTTTATTTGTGCCAATAAATTCAAGAATATAACTATATTTTTCTTCCTCCTTACATTCGTCTATATGCTTAGATGATTCGATTAATACCTCATCATCTAAACATAATGTAGAAAAATGATTGAAATGAGGTCCAATACGTCCTAATTCATGAATTATATTATTATTTTCATCCTCATGTTCACACACACTAGAGTTTATAAAGATAATAATATCTACTTCTTCACATAACTCTCATGTACTTTTCTCAACAGTGACAACATCAACAATAGTATGCCCAAGAAGTTGACCATCCAATTTTAGCTCTTCAAGTTGGCTTATAAGCATTTTTTGGCCACACACAATTCATAACTAGCTTGTTGAGCATCAAACATCTCAATTTTTACGCTCAACTCACTACTTAAAATGTGGACATCCAAGCCAAATTGATGAACATCTGACAAAAGCACATAGTTGTCTAAGTCAAGATTTTCTAATATGTACACATTGCAATTCAAAATATTATGTACAATTCCTCTCATCCTAATACTACTATCATCCAATATTTCTTCAACAGAAGGTGGCATATTAATAAGAAAGAAAAATAGAAAAAGAACAAAAATAAAACATAAAATGTGGGATATAAGGATTAATACTCCAATTACTAATGAATTTACTAAGTCTAGCCGTATTCGCAGGGAACGGTGCCAAAATCCTGATGTCTCCCAAGTTACACCTCCTTTTTAGAGGTAAAAGCGATCGCTGTCAAGAAATAGAACCTAACCAAGGTTAGGGTCAAACACACAGGGAATACGTAGACTCAAGGTAAATTCACCAATAAGCAATCTGAGTAGTTAATTAACTCAATTCCCCGGGGGGGGGGTCGCGAAAATCAATGAGAAAAATAAACGAACTAACTATCATAGTGAGAGATCAATAAAGGAGAACAACTAGGGTATTGTGTTCCCCATGATTCCTCAACTAAGTATCACTGGATAACCTAATTCTTATCTAGTGTATAACATGCAGGATGATAATTTAAGTTCACCAAGCACTTCGGTCAAAGGTGAGAGGTGACTTTCACTATGAGACTTGGTCCATCTCCATAGTATGCATTACTAACCATTACCTATAAGTCCCAGTACAACCTCCCCTTGGTCCTGTTTGGTTGATTAGACAAGAACACATCAATCGAATCCTGTTAATTAATCTCTTTTACTATTCATTACTACCTTGGGCCAATCAGTATCACTAGGCGGGTTTCTAATGTTGGCCACAATCAGAAAACATGCAAAACGAAGAGAGTTAATTAATACATGCATATACACCTTCCAAGAATTGTGAATTATCTGGTTTTACTTTGTTAGTTCATCATGGTTCCCACAACCCTAGTTGTGCATTTAGCCACTCATGCTTTGCATAGATGAAGAGTTATGAATTTAGAATACATAATTAAACACTTACAAAACTGAATTAAGAAAAAAGAAAATCTAATGTCAATGAAAATCACAAGCTTGAAGATTGACTTATACCAAAAGTGTTTCAAAGACTTTCTCACAATTTTCTCTCTTAGAATATTGTGTTCTCTAACCTAAACTACTCTGAACTCACATGAACTGTTCTCTCCCCCTATGAAAAATAACCCTAAAAACCTATTTAGAATATGTAAAAAAAATCCTAAACAAATTAGGAAAACTAGTCGGCAAACTCCACAAAAGCACTTTATGACTCGTATTGTCCTCTACGATGCATAGTCGGGGTCTCATAATCAGCTATTAGAATTTTTAATTATCTTTGACGACACCTCTTCATGACTCGTAAAGTGGTTTATGGCCCGTAAAGTGGTTTACGACCCATAAAGGGGATTTCGTTTGATAACTGTCCTGCAAGTCGACTTTACTGATCCTCAGGGCACAAAAAGTCTTGGACGACTCATACAATGATCCATGACTCATCTGCATGTTTGTAGAATTAACTTTTGAAACTTGTCCCCTCACTGAAATTCCTCACGAAACATCTTTATTACTCGTAGAATGCTCTACGACCCGTAGAAGGTCTCATATAACAGTAAAAATCAGCAACTTCTACAAATTTTTCCCAAATCATGGCCAACTTGTATTCCTACAAATCTAAACACAAAAACATAAAAACAACTAAAGTCACATTGAGGACACATAAAATCTTAAGTTTTTAGCATCAAAAGTGCTTTATTTTGGCAGAATATCAGCCCCTAGGTCAGGTTGCTACAAATTTGGTATCAGAGCATGAAGTTTTAAAATATTCCTCAGATGTTCATGCATACCCCGTAGCGTAGAGTCTCATTCAAGGTGGTAAAGTGCTCCATTATCTTGAATGAGTGGCTATGTGACGGTTTAGGAAAGCCTTTCCTTCTTTCTTATTCAAGGTCATGCCTCAGAGTTGAGTAAGATTTTCGCTAACTAACAATTAGCTTTTGCTTCTTTCTAAATTATGCCACCCAGAAGAGCTCCCCACCAACGAGGCACTCAGGACCAACAAGTCCCTCCGTTCCAGCAAGATGAGGGAGTGTCTCATGCAGAGTTCAGAAATGCCTTCACGGTGTTGGCCCAAGTGTTTGCGAACCAAGCCAACAGGTAAATAATAGTGCCTACCCTAGCAGCTAGAGTCTGTGACTTCATGCAAATAAATTATGATGAATTACATGATGTTTATGATTTTCAAGAAAAAATATATGATTTCAAAGTATGCATGATTAGGGCTTAATGATTTGTTATGGATTCCCTCATTAATGATCCAATTTGATTCCAATTTCATGTTTTTCTATGAATCCTATCCAATTGCACAATTTTAAGTCAATTGTTCGTGAACCCACACTTAGCCCTAGTCTCCAATGATAAAGCTATGAATTTTCATGATTATGGTCTCAATGTATGCAAAAGTATGTTTATGACAATGATGATGTTATGATAATAATTATAATGATGATGTTAAGGTGGGAATGTCTACCCAAACTATGATGAAAATTAAAGTAGATATACTATTCTTATGACGTGATGTTTTCATGAGAGTTATGATGACTATTTTATAAGAAATAAAAGTATGATTTTAAAGAAGTATGAACTATGCTGAAAGTTATGTATATACGTGATTCATGTATTCTGTGGGATATGACTTAGCACCTAGAGGGTTTTGGTAGATACCATGGTCCCATAACTATGTGCTATCATAGGAATGGTGTTAATATTTTTATGCCTTAAAGGTATGGTAGTGGATCCATATTGCTTTACTGGACACTCACCATGCTAGGATAAAGCCTAATAGGTGGTAGTCAAATGATGGTTCTCACCGTGCTAGGGTAGAGCCTATAGGGTGAGGATCGAGTCTACCTTGGCAAAGTAGGCTCCTCTTAGCTTAATATAGAGTGAACATCAATATTCCATGTAATAGTCCACATGGTCTTATGTGTCAGTTATGGTCTTATTCCCACCTATGTATATTAAGATTATAAATGGATTTAATGATGCTTTTATCATGATTTTAAGCTTGTATGATCATGCATATTGTGTTCTTATCCTATTGATTATGGTATGCATATTGATATTATTGTGATGTCTTTTGATTCAGGACATATCTACATACTTAGTACATTCCACGTACTAATGCATACTTCTTTGCCTACATGATCTAACCATAAGTGGACGGGCAATGAGGCGACTATTCAATTTTGTCGCCATTTTTGAATTTCAAGCTTTACCATTGTTGGTGAGTTCCCATGCTTTGGGAACAAGCCCCTTATGATGTTCTTCTTTTATGTCAAGACTTTACCATTTCCTTTTGATGATACTGAGGGTGAGCTAGTAAGGTATGTGCTAGACCCCACCAAGATCTATGATGTAGAGGCATGATTTGGATGTTATGATTGATGTATATTCCCCTATGGGAACTATGACATTATTACTTTTATGCACTTCTGCTTGCTTATTCTCTTATGTATGCCTATATTACCTTATAAATGCTTATGATATGAATACGAGACTTGGATGAGATGTTTTGAGGTATCACATTCGCCGTGTCACGGCTAGGCCCTAGGTGTAGGAAGTGACAAAAATGGTATCAGAGCATAATATATGACAGCATCCTAGGGAGTCCAGCATGTCGCATATAGTAGAGTCTTATTCATTGGTGTAAAGCACACCACATCCATGGATAGGAGGCTATGAGTTGTTTAGGAAATCTTTGGTTCTTTTGTATTCTATATCGTGCCTTCAAAGCTTCTGTATCCTAATGCTTGTCCCTTGGTGTTCTTAGAAATGACTCCACGATGTTCTCTTTTGATTAGAGGAGGTAATACAAATGAAGGCCAAGTTCCTCCGGCTCCTCAAGTCCCTCAAGTGGACCAAGTTTTCCAATGATGTGTTTATAGCCGCTATCGCTATGTTAGCTCAAGTAATTGCATCTCCAAAGACTCCTACTCTGGATTCAAGGATAAAAGATTTTCCTTGGATGAATCCCCTAGAGTTTCATAGTTCTGAGGTGGATGAAGATCCACAAGAGTTCATTGATGAGGTGTACAAGGTGGTAGAGATCATGGGAATGTCTTATGAGGAAAAGAGAGAATTGGAGGCTTATCAACTTAAGGGAGTTGCTCAAGTTTGGGTCACCCAATAGAAGTCTGAAAGAATTGAAGAACGACCTATTGGTTGGGAGATGTTTAAAGCTGCTTTCCTTGATGGTTTCTTCCCACTTGAGCTAAGGAAAGCTAAGGTGATGAAGTTCATGAACTTGAAGCAAGGTGGAATGAGTGAGAGGGAGTATGCCTTCAAGTTTATCATATTGTCCAAATTCGCTCCTTCCTTGGTTTCCGACTTTAGGTCCCGCATGAACAAATTCACTTTGGGCGTGTCCAACTTGGTAAAAATGGAGTGCAAGGCCGCGATGCTCATTAAAGAACTGGATATCTCTAGACTCATAACAAATGCCGAACAAGTGGAGGGTGAGAAACTTCAAAAGATAAGGACAATGAAGTGAAAGAGGGCTTGATATGATGATGGATTTTTTCATGGTAAGTCCAGTGGTAGCCGATTCCAACAAGGGAAAGGGTCTTCAGAAGGTGCTACTCAAAGGTTTGATAAAGAGAAAGAGGCCAGTCCTAAGGATTAAGGTGATGCTATGAAGGGTGGTGCTAGTCCTCCTAGATGTCCCAAGTATGGGAGGTACCATGTTGGTGAATGTTTGAGAGGTACCAATGCATGCTTCGGCTACGGGAAAATAGAATACAAGATTGCTAAATGTCCAAATATCACTAATAAGGGTAAATAAAGGCGTCCACAAGGTCAACTAGCTCAAAGAGGGCTAGTGCAACAACGTAACCAAGCTCAAGGTGGTGGTCCACACAGTAATCTATTCTATGCTTTGCATGCTAGGCAAGTGGTTGATGAGTCATCCAATATGGGTACCGATTTGTTACTAATCTTTGATCATGATATGTATGCTTTGCTTGACCCCAATGCCAATATGTCTTTTGTTATTCCTTACCTTGCCATAATATTTGATATGTCTCCAGAAGTCTTGTTAGAACATTATCCAGTTTCTACTCTTATTGGTGAGTCAATCCTAGCCAAGAAAGTTTATGGAAATTGTCCCGTGTCAATTTTTCATAAAATCTTCTCATGTGATTTAGTTGATCTTGATATGACTAATTTTGGTGTTATTCTTGGTATGGATTGGTTGCATACGTCCTATGCTTCTATCGATTAGTAAGGTCACATTCCAAATCCATAATAAGCCTATCCTTGAATGGAAGGGAATTAATTTTGTGTTCAAAAGGAAGTTTCTCTTTTATATGAAAACTATAAAAATGATTTCAAAAGGTTTTCTATATCATGTTGTCTTAAGTTATGGATATTGAGTCTCAAACAGAGACCAACAGAACCCTTACAATCAGTTCAAATACCACATTGGAAGTGGGATAAGTGGCACCAGAAATGATATGTTTTTCGTAAAGAGATGTAGGATACCTATCCAAAAGTTTTTGTAACTCAATCAAAATGAGTTCCCTGATATCTTTTCTAGATGATTTACCTAGTATTGATCCCATAAGGGAAATTGACTTTGGTATTGATCTTATGCCCGACATCGAACTTATTTATACACCTCCATATCGAATAGTCCCCGATGGAGTTAAACAAATTGAAGGAACAATTAAATGATTTGCTTGATAAGGGGTTCATAGGTCCTACTGTGTCACCATGGGGTGCTCCCGTATTTTTTGTAAGAAAGAAGGATGATTCACTTTGAATGTGTGTGGATTTGATATGCTGTCAAAATACAACACTTTTGATGCTCAAAACATGGAATTTTGTGTGTTCACAAAGCGATGTTAGTAGATTTGATGTGTTTTTATGTTTGTTTTACAGTATTACAAGGTTTGACATAATTTTGGGCTAAGTTTGCAGATGCTGATATTTCTGCTTTTCTATGACACCCTTTATGGGCCGTGGAAGTTTCCACATGCCGTAGAGTCGGTGTCGTAGAAATATCTAGTGAAGGAGAGATTTTTTGAAGTTGAATCTACGAATATGTAGACAAGCTGTAAAACTTTGTACAAGTCGTAGATATGATGTTTTACCTTGAGGATAAAAAAGTAGGGAGTTGCTGAAAAGTCATCAGACGAAACCTATCCCGGGCCATAAACCTTTAAATGATCCATAGATAGGTCTCGTAAAAGTCAATCCCATAATTGAAGATGAAGTCAACGAATCCTCAAATATGGGCCGTAGAACTTATAGGGCCTACAGAGATGGTTGTAGAGCCTGCCGAACCCAGTTCTCCTATTTTAATTTGGTTTTGTATTTTAAATACTATAAATTGGATTTTAGGTTATTTTTGTAGATCAATCATAGTGAGAACGTGAGAAACATTGTGGGACACTTGGATAAAAATATTTTGTGATCTTAATTCATACTTGTGATTTTCATTGAAGAGCTTGGATTTTTTGTTTTTAATTTCATTCTTGTAAGTGCTTAATTGTGCTATTCAATATCATGATTCATGCATCTACAATGATAATGAGTAGCTAAATCCACAACTTGGGTTGTGGGAACCATGAAGAACTAACAAGGTAAAATCAGATAATTCATAATTCTTGGATAGTGTTCTTGCATATATTAATTAATTCTCTTCATTTTGATTGCTTTTTAACGGTGGCCAACATTAAAACTCACCTAATGTTACTATTAGGATCAAGGTAGTAATGAATAGGAAAAGAAATTAATTAACAAGATTCGATTGATGTTTCTCGTCTAATCAACCAAACTGGATCAAGGAGAGGTTGTATTGGAAAAATAGGTAAAGGTTAGTAATGTCACACTATAGGGATGGATCAAATCACGTAGTGAAATTTACCTCTCGCCTAGATCAAAGGGTTTGATAAACTTAACTTACCGTTTTGCATGCTACACACTAGAAAAGAATGTGTTTATCTAGTAATATCAAATTTGAGAATCATGGGGAACACAAAAGCCTAGTTACTCGTCTTACTGGTTTCACATACTTGTCTTACTTTAGGATTTCTTTCTATAGTTTTACAAAACCCCCTTCTTTGGAGAGATAAGTAGGTTAATCAACTCAAATTGCTTGAAATTACTCTAAGTCTACCATATTCCCTATGGGTTCGACCTTAACCTTGGTTGGGTTATATATCTTGACAATGACCGCTTTAACCTTCAGAAAGAAGGTGTAACTTGGGCGACATCAAGATTGTGGTACCATTGCCGGGGATACGGCTAGACTTTTTTAATTTGAGTAGTTAAGGAATTAATCCTTATTGCCCTTGTTTTATGTTTTTGTTGTTTATGTTTTTGTTTTAGCGTGTAGGTGTAGTGTATGCACAACACTCGATGTCAAGGCATTCTCTTGACTCTATTTGATCTAGAGATCTAAAGAGCGCTGAGAAGAATGGCTCAAGACAACAGAGACAATGCTACAAATAACATAGTGAATGCAACACTAAACCAAAAGACAAATGATAATAACCCCCTCCGCTTGAGGATATTGATCCACAACCATATGATCTTAATGCGGAAGCTCATACATGAAATCGGTATCGGCTTAATCCTATGGCTTTGGATGTCACTAGAGCTATTGTGTTACATCACTACCGAATGATACAAAGTTCATCATTTCTTGTGAGTTATTTCAAATACTGCAGAATGACGGGTTGTTCACGAGTCTACTATCAGAGGATTCGCATAGCTATCTACACAATATTGTTTTTGCCTGTAAGAGTGTAATGGGAAATTAGAATCTGTCTATGGATCCAATTGGGCTTTGTATCTTCCATTGTCTCTAACAGACAATACAAAACTATGGCTATCTAAGATCCCACAAAGTTTGATCATCAGTTGGGCTAAATTGCGAAAGGCCTTTTCTGAGAGGTTCTTCCCAAGATTGAAGAAGTTGAAGTTGAAAGATCAAATGAACAACTTCGAGCAACTTCCTGGTGACTCGATCAATACTATGTGAGAGAGGCTCACGAAGTGTCTGAGAAGTATCCTTGACCAGAAGATTGTTGATGATGCCTTAGTAGAGATCTTTTGCCAAGCCCTGGATGAGAATAGCCAAGCATGTGCTGATACCATCATGGGTGGCTCAATTCTATATCAACCATTTTCAAGGGTTGCTGAGAAGCTGGAAAAGATGGTCAAGACAAATAGTGCATGGGGAATGAGAGATAGGTTAACAACAAAGAGATCATATGCATTTAGTACTAATAGGTTGACAACAAAGAGATCATATGCAGTTAGTACTAATTCTGCACAAGAGCTTGCTCGGATTAGTACCAATGTGGAGTTGTTGATGAAGCAGAAACAGGAATGTGTTAATGTAGTTGCTCATCAGCCTCCACGAGCACCCATGTACGAGGAGGCTTACTATGAGGAGGACACTTGCCTCATCACTGATCAGATAAGGGGTCTTTGGACCAACACCCAAGGGTCCAATCAGGACTATTGGTGGCTAGGTCAAGGAAACCAAGGTCAAAACTGTAATAGGGATGACGCCTTCAGAGACAACAATCATGGAGGTTACTATGATAGAAACAAGGGCCAGGATAGAGATATCGATTAGGGCCATAGAGATGGTTACATGAATGGTCCGTATGTTCCACCACATAATCGAGATTCGGGTACTGGTAGCTCTAGAGTTAAGGAGATGTTTGATCGTTTGTTGAAGAATGCGAACACACAAGATGAGACCTTGAAGAGGATGAAGTGTGATATCCCCAGCAATAATCAAAAGATTTAGTCTCATTCTATTGCTATCGAGTAGTTGGAGCAACAGTATGGTCAAATATCAACTCAACTTAACCGATGATAGAAAGGTACATTGCCCAGTAATACAATTTAAAATCCAAAGAATGAGAGCCAGTGTATGGAGGTAATGACTCGTGGTGGGAAGTAGACCATTGATCCTCCAATGCTAGTTGATGATGATGATGTTCGTGAGGAGATAGTTGAGGTCAAAGATGCAGAAACCAGAGATGATCGTGCCAATGATGGGGCAAGTGATGCTGTAGAGATGCCATAGAAGTTGAAGCCTATTCCCTGACCTCCTCCTCCCTTCCCTTAAAGAATCAAAAAGAAGGAGGAGGAAGGTGAATTCCAGCACTTCCTTTCCATGTTGAAACAATTCTCAATCATCATTCATCTCATAGAGGCATTAAAGAAGATTCTAGGGTATGCAAAGTTTATGAAGGACTTGGTCATAAAGAAGTGGACTATAAAGCAAGAGCTCTCACAAGAGCTTCAACATTACAGTGTAATTGCTACACGGTCCTTGGTGCAAAAGCGAGAATATCCCAACACATTAACCATACCTTGCACTATCAGAGATGTGGAGTTCACAAGGGCATTATCTGATTTCGGTGCCAGTATAAATTTGATGCCCCTTGCAGTCTTCAAGAAGCTAGGATTGGGAGCCCCTACCTTGTCAAGTATGCGATTATTGATGGCTAACCAACTTGTGAAGAAGCCTATAGGGATACTGTATGACGTCCTTGACAAAGTGGATAAATTCATATTCCTTGCAAACTTTGTGATCCTGGATTGTAAGGTCAACTTCGAAGTCCCCATCATCTTAGGAAGGCCCTTCTTAGCCACTGGACACAAATTGGTGGATATGGATAGGAGCCAACTCAAGTTTATATTGGGTAAGGATAAGGTCGTTTTCAACATCTACCAATATGCAAAGAAGGATGATGATCTGAAGGTAGTCTCTATCATTGAGAGGGTTGATGATGCAGAACCAAAGGTACCACTTGAGGAGAGATTAGGTGTTGACACGCTGGAAGCAATATTGATGAACTTTGAGGGTGATGGAATCCTATATTATGAGGAGACAGTGAAGGCTCTAGGGGTATCTTACACCCCTAGACGCTAAACTAAGCTGGAATTGGACCTGAAGAATTGAGAATCACCACTCACTAGACCATCCATTGAGGAGCCACTGTTGCTAGAATTGAAGGCTCTTCCGTCCCATTTGAGATATGTATTTTTTGGTTCGAACAACACCTTGCTAGTCATAGTCGTTGCGGACCTTAATGACGAACAAGTGAATGCTCTGGTCATTGTACTTAAGCAGTTCAAAAAGGCAATTAGGTGGACAATTGCGGACATCATTAGTAACCCCCATGGTGTATGTAATCACAAAATCCAATTGGTAAAGAACTACAAGCCGAGTACTGAGCACCAAAGACGTCTTAAACTACCCATGCAAGAGGTCGTACGCAAATAAATCATCAAGTGGTTGGATGCAGGGGTGATCTATCCAATAGCCAACAGTGAATGGGTGAGTCCAGTCTAGTGTGTTTCGAAGAAAGATGGTATCACCGTGATCCCAAATGCTAGTAAAGTGTTGATTCCCATGCAACCGGTCACTCAGTGGAGGGTGTGCATGGACTATAGAAAGCTCAATACATTGATGGAAAAGGACCATTTCCCTATGCCATTCATGGGCCAGATGCTAGACCGCTTGGCTGGAAAGGGCTAGTATTGCTTCCTTGATGGTTACTCGGGCTATAATCAGATTTTTATTTTCTAGATTCAGGAGAAGACGACGTTCACATACCCCTATGGCACCTTCGCATTCAAGAGGACACTGTTTGGGTTATGTAGCGCGCCAACAACATTCCAAATATGCATGATTCCAATTTTTTTTCAAACATGGAAGAGGACACTATAAAGGTCTTCATGGATGATTTCAGTGTGGTTTGAAGCATTTGCATGATGTGCTTAGGAGATGCGAAAAATACCATTTAGTGTTGAATTGGGAAAAGTGTCATTTTATGGTGAATAAAGGTATTATGTTGGGGCACAGAATCGTCATCAAGGGAATCGAGGTTGATAGAGCTAAAATGAAGGTGATTGAGAAGCTTCCCCCACTCATCTCTATTAATAGTGTGAGGAGTTTCCTTAGGCCATGCAGGATTCCACAGGCACTTTAAAAAGGGCTTCTCTAAGATTGCACATCCCTTATGAAAACTACTTGAGAAAGATGCTAAGTTCATGTTTGATGATGCATGTCTAAAATCCTTTGAAGGACTGAAGCAAAAGTTGATTTCGGCTCCCATCATCATAGCTCTAGACTGGTCAATGCCCTTCAAAATAATGTATGATGCAAGTCGGGTTGCACTTGGTGTAGTGTTGGGACAACACAACGAGAAGATACTACATCTTATATACTATGCCAGCAAAACCCTAAATGCAGCACAAAAGAATTACACTATCATATAACAGGAGCTACTCGCAGTGGTCTTTGCATTTGAAAAATTCAGGTCTTATCTTTTGGGAACCAAAGTCACTGTGCACATTGACCACTCAACTTTGCGGTACTTGATGGCAAAGAAGGATGAAAAATAAAGACTAATTTGATGGTTACTCCTTCTTCAAGAATTTAACTTTGATTTTATTGACAAAAAGGGGACTGAAAATGAGGTTACAAACCACCTCTCTAGATTAGAAGAAAACGCTATGGAAAAGTTTGATTATGGAGTGGAGATTGATGATTCATTCCCTAATGAAATAGTGTTGGCAGCATCGTGTGACTTGATACCATGGTTCACAAACTATGCAATCTATTTGGTTAGTGATATTGTGCCACCAGATTTGACTACTCACTAGTGCTGCAAGTTCATGTAAAGCTCTTTTGGGATGATCTATACTTTGTTCACATATGATCAGATGGGATTATTCATTATTGTGTCCCTAAGGTTAAGATGATGAGTATCCAAGAGGCGTGCCACTCGCCTCTAGTAGGTGGGCATCATAGTGGAGTACGAACAACACATAAGATCTTACAATATGGCTATTATTGGCCAAACATCCACCAAGATGCCCACAACTATGCTAAAGTATGTGATAGATACCAGAGAAAAGGTGGTGTTTCCCGTAAGCACGAGCTCCCTGTAAACCTCATTATGATGATTGAATTATTCAATATGTGACGGATATATTTCATGGGTCCGTTTGTTAGCTCGCATGAGAACAAATATATCTTAGTGGATGGAGATTATGTATAAAAATGGGTGGAAGCTGTCGCTCTCCCCAATAATGATGGCAAAAGTGTCACAACTTTTCTGAAAAGGAATATTTTCTCAAGGTTTGGCACCCCTTGGGAGATCATTAACGATAGAGGTTCCCATTTCTGCAATAGATTGTTCAAGGCTCTACTTGAGAAATATGGAGTAAAGTATTGGGTGGCAACACCCTACTATCCACAGACAAGTGGGCAAGTGGAGGTGTCTAATAGGGAAATAAAAAAGATTCTATCCAAGACTGTGAATGCAAATCAGACAGATTGGTCACGAAAGCTTGATGATGCATTATGGGCATACTGGACTGCATTTAAGACCATATAGACATGTCTCTTTACCAACTTGTCTTTGGTAAAGCTTTTCACTTACCGATGAAGCTTGAGCACAAGTCAATGTAGGCGCTCAAAAAGTTGAATCTAGACTAGAGCGATGCGGCAATCAAGGCTAAGCTAACTCATTGAGCTTGAGGAATTCTGATTGAAGGCATATGAGAGCTCAACCCTATACAACCAAAGGATCATGATCTTCACATAGAGAATCACAAATTTACACCAGGAGACTTAGTGTTGCTATACTACTCTAGGTTGAAATTATTCCCTGGGAAACTAAAGACCAGATGGTTGGGATCTTTAAGAATATCATATGTGTTTTACCATAGGGCCATTTAGTTGGAGAAGAGAAATGGTGAAAAATTCAAAGTGAATGGCCAAAATTTCAAACTATATCTTAGCAATGTTGAGGAAGTAAAGATAGTGAAAGCAATGACACTCGGTGAAATCTGAGTACCCAAGATGTCTAGGTCGTGCCGCGACACTAAATTAGGTGCTTCTTTGGAGGCAACCCAATGTAGACACTGGTGCTTAGGAATCCATGTTTACTTTTTGGCCCCTGTGCTTCACTATTATATTTTGTGCATTGAGGACAATACAAATATTTTTGATAAGGTGTAGGTAATTATAATCCTCAGTGAAGTCTGAGTAACCTTGCCTATAACTATCCCAAAGTTTCAATCGAAGGGGTTTTCTTGCCCGTGTTCTTTTTCCTCAAGGATATTTAGTTTCTACTGCATTGTCATGTTTATGATGTGTAGGTAGTATTAGTAGCATGTAGCACTAATGTCTATGACATATGTTCGTTTTTGGGGAAGAATGATACCCACCAGAAATTTTTGTTAGTTAGTTTTGATAGTGACCATACATGTTTGATTGTTTGACAATGCTTTTTTTTATAAGCGAGGTCAAATTGTGATGAAACACATGATCTGAGAGTCCTTGTTAATAGTGTAATCAGTGTCATATGTGTGTGAGAATTCTTTGCTAAATTCTTTGTTGTGTTTCAATTCAGAACATGCACTGTTACTCTGGCTTAGACTATAGGTTAGTTGGTTAGGAAAGTATCTTAGGACATTGTTCATAATAGTCTACTTAGCCTATGTAACTAACCAAATGTGCAAGTATCCCTTGATCCCAATGTTTGAGCCTTGTATGTATCCTTTTCCTTGTAAAAACTTGAGTTACCTACCCTTGTTAAATGTAAAATCCTGAAATTGGCCTTGGTACTTCCTTAAATATTGTGCACCTTGACTGAGATAAAAAGCTTAAGTTGAGGATGGCTACCAAAAGTGGCCCTGGTTCATATTTGATATTGTGCACCTCGACTTAAGGCCAAAAACCTAAGTTAAGGGTGGTTGGTGTAAGGATAATCACATAAAATGAGGTGGAAGCTAGTGATACATGGAAAAAAGGATAAAAAGGTGCTTTGGGTGCAAGAAAAATGAGCAAATGCCTAATTAATGAGCTAAAAAGAAAAATGATGTTAAATCATAAGGCAAGGAGCTGAAAAAAATGAGAATAAGGAACTAGAAAAGCGTGAAATATGAGAAGGGGACAATGAAGCAAAATATTGACAGTGTTGGTAGGGAAAAAAGTGTAGAATAATGTAGTGTCAAGGAGGCCTTTAGTCACTATGTTCCCAAAACATCATACCAAAGCCCCATGAGCCTACGTTACAAGCCAAGAAAGTGCTATAGTGATCCTAGTCCAAGTAGTCAAAGGTTATAGTCGTGAGTATATGGGCAAGTATATGGTATTAAGCATGATATTCGAATATCTTTTGTGAGAGTGAGTGATTTTGTGCAGTCCCAAGCATTGAATATGAAAATATCATCATGAGTGGGATATGAGACTTCTTTTTGTGAGGGCACTTGCATTGCATTATTGATATTGGACTTATTCAATGATTGTTGTTTATCGTTGATTACCTTGCTTATCATAGTTGCATTGTCACATGTATTGATCTGCATTGCTCTCGTTGATAACTATCTGATATTCATTTATGAGCGGTGTGGGTGTCTGTACTGAGTTTGAGATGATGTGTGCCATTAGATTGAGGTATGTGTGTTACTGTACTGCTTATGTAGATTGAGTCTGTCGCTTGAGGAACAAGCAATAATTTTAAGTTGAGGGTGTTGATGTGCTGTGAAAACACAACTCTCTTGATGCTTAAAACTTGGAATTTTGTATGTTCTCAAAGCGATGTTAGTATATTTGATGTGTTTTATGTTTGTTTTGCAAGATTACATGATTTGGCATAATTTTTGGCTAAGTGTGCGAGTACTGACATTTTTGCTATTCCACGACACCCTTTATAGGCCGTGGAAGATTCCACGGGCGGTAGAGTTTGTTTCATAGCAAAATCCAATGAAGGGGACATTTTTTGAAGTTGAATCTATGAACACGCAGACGAGCCATAAAACTTTGTACGAGTCGTAGATATGGTGTCGTACCCTGAGGATTAGAAAGTGGGGAGTTGCTGAAAAGTCATCAGATAAAACCCTTCATGGGCCATAAACCTTTATACTGTCCGTAGATAGGTCTTGTAGAAGTCAACTCCACTGAAGATGAAGTCCACAAAGCCCCGATTACGGGCCGTAGAACATTATATGGCCAGTAGAGATGATCGTTGAGCCTTTCGAACTCAGTTCTTCTATTTTGATTTGGTTTTGTATTTTAAATACTATAAATAGGCTGTTAGGTCAACTTTCGTAGAGCAACCATAGAAAGTAAGTAGAGAACGTGAGATACTTGGGAAACGCTATTTTGTGATCTTAATTCATACTTGTGATTTTCATTGAAGAGTTTGGATTTCTTGTTCTTAATTTCATTCTTATAAGTGCTTAATTATGCTATTCAATAACACGATTCTTGCATCTGCATCAATAATGAATAGCTAAATACACAACTAGATTGTGGGAACCATGAAGAACTAACAAGGTAAAATCAGATAATTCCTAATTCTTGGAAAGTTTGCATGCATATATTATTTAATTCTCTTTGTTTTGATTGCTTTTTAATAGAGGCCAACATTAAAACTCGCCTAGTGTTATTGACTGGATCAAGGTAGTAACGAATATGAAAAGAGATTAATTAGCAGGATTTAATTGATGGTTCTCATCTAATTAACCAAACTGGATCATGGGGAGGTTGTACTGGAATAAAAGGTAAGGGTTAATAATGTCACACTACGGGGATGGATCAAATCACGTAGTGAAATTTACCTCTCGCCTAGATCAAAGGATTTGGTAAACTTAACTTACGGTTCTGCATGCTACTTACTAGAAAAGAATGTGATAATCTGGTAATATGAAGCTAGGGAGTCATGGGGAACACAATACCCTAGTTACTTTTCCTACTGATTTCACATACTTGTCTTAGTTCATGATTATTTTTTATAGTTTTTACACCCCCCGGGGGGAGATAAGTAGGTTAATCAACTCGAATTGCTTGAAATTACTCTAAGTCTACCCTATTCCCGGTGTGTTCAACCCTAACCATTTTTAGCTTATATATCTTGACAACGGCCGCTTTAAGAACTAAGAACTACACAATAGAATTAAGAACAATAATCCCAGGCTTTTCACTAAGAATCACAAGATTGAATTGAACACACAAAATAATGTTTCACAACAGTCTCAAAATGTTTCTCTCAAGCTCTATACTATTCTCTACTGTTCTGTACGAAAATAACCTAGAACCTATTTATAGTATTTGAAATACAAAACCAAAATGAATTAGGAGAACTAGGTTAGTAGGCTCTATGGGCACTACTACGGGTCATATAATGTTTTACGGCCAGTAGTCGGTGCTTCATGGATTCTTTCATCAATTTTGGGGAAAACTTTGACGAGACCTATCCACAGGCTGTATAAAGTTCTACGGTCTATAAAGGGTTTCGTCTGATGGCTTTTCAGCAACTCCCCACTTTCTTATCCTCAGAGCACGACACCAAGTCTACAGCTTGTAGAAACCTTTATGGCTCGTCTGCAAGTTCATATACTCACTTTAGAAAATGACCCTTCATTGGATATTTGTATTAAACTAACTCTATGGCCCATGGAAGTTTCCGTGACCCATAAGGGGTCTCATATATCAGCACCTTTTGCAACCTTTGCACACTTAGCCCAAAAAATCATCCCAACCCTTTTATCCTGCAAAACAAACATAAAAACACATCAAATCTACTAACATCACTATGAGAACACACAAAATTCCAAGTTTTAAGCAACAAAGATGCTGTATTTTGACAGCAGATAAACACCCTTAACTTAAAATTGTTGCTTGTCCTAAAGCGACGGAAACCATCTAAATAAGCAGTATAGTAACACACAGACCTCAATCTAATGACATACATCATATCAAACTCACGCACAAGTACCCACACCACCTTTGAAAGCATATCAGATAGCTATCAGCAAACCAATAAAGACCAACACATGTGACAATGCAACTATGACAAACAATATACTTATCAATAAGCAGCATTCACTGAGTTAGTCTAAGATCAATAATGCAATGCAAACGCCTTCACAGAAAGAAGTCCCATGTCCCACTAATGATGATATTTTCAGATTCAATGCTTGGGACTATGCAAAATTACTCACTCTCATAAAATACATTCTAGTACCATGCTCAATACCATATGCTTGCCCCTATACTCATGATTATGACTTTTGACTATTTGGACTAAGGTCACTTTAGAACTTTATTGGCTTGTAGCGTAGGCTCAGGGGGCTTTGGTATGATGTTTTAGGAACATAGTGACTAAAGGACCTCATTGACACTGTTTTTTGCTACACTTTTTCCCTACCAGCACTGTCATTTTTTACTTCGTTCTCCCTTTCTCTTATTTCAAGCTTTTCTGGGTGCCTTATTCTCATTTTTCAGCTTTTTGCCTTTTATTTTCACATCATTTTTATTTTTAGCTTATTGATTAGGCATCAACTCATTGTTCTTGCACTCAAAACACACTTTTATCCACTCTTTTCATGTATCACTAGCTTCCCCCTCATTTTGTGTTTACCCTTACACCAGCCATCCTTAACTTAGGCTTTTGGCTTGAAGCGAGGTGCACAATATCCAACCTAGGAACCAGATCTACTTTTGGTAGCCACCCTCAACTTAAGCGTTTTGCCTCAGTTAAGGTGCACAATGTTCAAGGAAGGACTAGGGCCAATTTCAGGATTTTATGTCTAACAAGGCTAGGTAACATAGGTTTTTACAAAGAAAAGGTTACATGTAAGGCTAAAACATTAGGACCAAGGGATACATCACACATTTTTTTGGTTATTTAGTCTAAGTGGACTGATTTGAAGAACAACCTAAGATTCTTTCCTAATCAACTAACCCAAGGTCTAAGTCAGAGTAACAAGGCAAGTTCTAAATTGAAACACAATATATGAATTTACGAAAGTAAGCTCACAAAGACATTCATATCATGCTTTTCATCACAATTTATCCTCACTTATCAGAACAAGTACTGTCAATAATCAAATACGCATGGTTATTATTAAGACTAACTACAAAGTTTTGGTGGGTATCTTTTTTCACATAAAAAACACAAAAACAAACATATGCTATAGATATCAGTACGACATGCTATTAATACTACCTACACATCCTAAACATGCTAGTTCAACAAAAATTAAATATCCTTGGGGAAAAAGAACATGGGCAAGAAAACCCCTAGGATTCAAAATTTAGGATCGTTATAGGCCAAGGTTACTCAGACTTCACTGAGGCCTATAACTACCCGCACCCCATCGAAAAAGACTTTCATTGTCCTCAATGAACAATATAGAATAATAAAGTACAGGGGTCAAAAAGAGAATATACCTGAGCGTCCAAATGCCTTTCTCTACCTTGAGTTGCCTCCCAAGCAGCGCCTTATTTATAGTCGCAACATGACATAGACAACTTTGGTACTCAGACTTTACTAAGTGTCCATACTTCCACCAAGCCATAGCGTAGTATCTATCCTCAAACCTTTTGGAGTCCATCCGGAGTACCCATTCTGCCATGTCTTCAGATGACTTCCCCCATGAACTCTTATGGCTGTTTTGGTACCTATGTCACCAATACAACATCCTTATGAAGTTCAAGTGCAACCTGTTTAGGGATTTTGACAAAATTCAACCACCTGTACAAAAGTTCTTACTATGGCTCCGACCTAAATGATGGTGGGTGTATTGCTTCAGAATTCCTATAAGGCCAAGGTTTTCACGTTGCACAGGTCAGTGAAGGTAATCAACAAACAGGTCCAGGCCCGACTAGAAATTTCCCTACGCTAGAAATTTCCCATCTCTATTTTGTCCTTAGAAGACGAGTACCATGAAGCTCAGAGAGTCATTTCCCAGCAAAATAGATGCATCCCAAAGGAGATATGGCCTAAATGAGCAAAATAGAACTACACCAATGACCACCCTCACTGGAAAGAGGTCCAAAAAGCTGCTAAAG
Organism: Solanum rostratum; assembly: GCA_029948455.1. Classification (NCBI taxonomy): domain Eukaryota; kingdom Viridiplantae; phylum Streptophyta; class Magnoliopsida; order Solanales; family Solanaceae; genus Solanum; species Solanum rostratum. Next base: position 56,576,904 of record CM057048.1, read on the forward strand.
AATATAAGGTTCCGTACGAGTTCACCAGAGATCAACTCACTCAGGCCATAACAAGCATAAGGGTAAAACTTAAACAACAAAAATAGGATCACAATGTTCCAAGACTGACGAGTAGGAACAGATACTTCACCAGATCGCTCAAGAGAGGCCTGGAGATTAGAGAGCTGAGCAAGAAGAAACACAACGTTGATTGGTTGATGGAAGAAGGATACTCATGCCCGCCGATAACTCCTTCAACCTATGCATAGTCCTATGCTACCCGATGACATGTGCAAGCTTCACCATACCAAAATTACCACCTCCACAAAAAATTACCACTTACCCAAATTACCCGCTAAAATTACCTCAGCCTTTGCACCATGTTTACCCCAAAACTTCACCACCAAGTTTACCACAGCTTCCTCACCAAGCCAGCTATAAAACTTTGTCACCAAGTGAGCCTTAATCCTTTTCCACCAAGCTTACCACAAACTTTGTCACCAATTCAGCCACATTACTTCACCACTTAGTATCCACACTAGTAGCTTACTCACCAGCTTTCCAGATGTGTACAAGTAGCTTACACACCTGCTTGCACCCGTCTACAAGTTGCTGACTCACCAGTTTGCACATGCCAACATAATGCTTTTGTTTTTTATGTTTTGTTTTAGTAGGCACTATTCACATGTTAGGTAGGGACATGTTTGAATAAATTGGATAAATATAGTAAATCCTGATAAGATTTACTATATTTAGATAGGTTGACTATTTTAAGAATAAGGTAGGGCCCATCTATTCCTAAAATAGTGTGCCATGTGTGATCATGTTTTTATTTTGAGTCGGTTTGTAAGGCCAACCTTATCGCATAAAAGGGAGGCCAAGTATTAGGTTAGGACATCATCAAAAAATCACAAGGAAAACTTAGAAAAGTCCTTAGTCTAGAGTCTGAGAGAAATATCCTTAGGGAATTCTCTCAAAGTTATTACACTTCTGTAAATACACTTCCTATCTGAATAATATGATTGTTGGCAAAACTTTATCTTGTTCTTCTCTCTTGGGGTGGGGTGGGAGGTGGGTTGTTTGGTCCCATAGTCTGAATGAGCAGAGAGGGGTCTAAAGTGACACTCTGGTGAGCTGTGCTCATCAGGAAATCGATGACTTGCTAGGTTACATAATATCAATCAGGTATTACTATAACAACTAATATTTGCCCTTACGCCACTTGTTATGAGTACAATAGCCTTTGGAAATAGTACATGGCTAGGTAAACCAGTACGGACAAAAAGAGATTTGAGGAGGGGTAAGTTGAAGGGCACTATAGGCTAGGAAAAGCCACTCAAATCCCCTATGGAAATCCCAGAAAAGTAAAAAAAAACTTGTCGTATGGTTTACTGCTTGGTTTGTAAGGTTGCTATTGTGCTTAGAAACCCAACAAACTTGGGATGACATGCTGCCTATCATGGACGAGACGCTAAAAACATTGTTGTACTGGTGCCTGAGTCGATATTGCATGACATATAATTCCACACCCCCAGTAACTTGTCCTAGCCACCGGTGTCCTTGGTGTTCTCCCGCAGTCCCTGCTCGCCTCCACTCACCTTACATGGTATTAGAGCACCATTCCTCTTCTTCAACTCAACGACCCAATGGTCGAAGACATGTGATACTCCGAAAGGTCCCAACCATCTAGACTTGAGTTTCCCAGGGAACAACTCTATCCTAGAGTTGTATAGAAACACTAAGTCCCCCAGTGCAAATTGGCAATTCTCTATGCAATGATCATGCTGCATCTTCATCCTTTGTTTATATAGGGTCAAGCTCTCATATGCCCTCAACCAAAATTCATCAAGCTCATTGAGTTGACTTAGCCTAGAGTTCGCTGCATTATTCCAGTCTAAATTCAACTTTTTGAGTACCCACATCACTTTGTTCTCAAGCTCCACTAACAAGTTACAGGCTTTAACAAAGACAAGTCGGTAAGGAGACATGCCTATATTAGTCTTAAATGCAGTCCAATATGACCATAACGCATCATCAAGCTTTCACAACCAATTTGTCAGGTTTGCATTCATAGTCTTGGATAGAATTTGTTCCATTTTTTGATTAGACAACTCTACTTGCCTGCTTGCCAGAGGATGGTAGGGTGTTGCCACCCGATGCTTTACTCCATATTTTCAAGTGGAGCCTTGAACAATCTATTGCAGAAATGAGAAACTCCATCATTAATGATCGCCTGAGGGGTGCCAAACTTGACAAGATATTCCTTTTCAAAACCATTGTGATACTTTTACCTTCATTATTGGGGAGAGCGACTAATTCCACCCATTTTAATATATAGTCCACAACCCCTAAGATATATATTTTCCTATGAGAGCTACCCAGGAAATCTATTACCCACACATCAAATAATTCAATAATCATGATGGGGTTTAGAGGGAGCTCGTGCTTGCGGGAAACACCACCTTCTCTCTGGAATCTATTACATGCTCTTGGAATAGTCATGAGTAGCTTAGTGGATGGTTTGCCAGTAGTAGCCACACTGCAAGATTTTATGTGCTGTCCAAACTCCATTATGATGCCCACCTACTACAAACGAGTGGCATGCCTCTAGGATACTTATTATCTCGACCTTAGGGACACAACAATGAATAATCATGTCTGCACCTATGGAAAACAAGTATGGATTATCCCAAAAGAATTTTCTCACATAAGACATGAACTTGTGGCGCTGGTTGGTATTCAAGTCTAGCGGCACAATATCATTAGTCAAATATTTGCATAGCCTGCAAACCATGGTACCAAATAATGGGATGCTGACAACACTCTCTCATTAGGGGATGAGTCATCAATCTCCAATCCATCTTCAAACTTTGCCATGGCTACATCTTCTAATCTGGAGAGGTGATCTGCAACATGGTTTTCGATCCCCTTTTTGTCGATATCATCAAAGTTGAACTCTTAAAGAAAGAGTACCCATCAAATTAGTCTTGGTTTTGCATCCTTCTTCCTATCGAATACCATAGTGCAGAGTGGCCAATATGCACAATGACTTTTGTCCCCAAGAGATAAGACCTAAATTTTTTGAACCCAAAGACCACTACAAGTAGCTTCTGTTCAGTGATTGTATAGTTTTTCTGTGCTGCATTTAGGGCTTTGCTAGCATAGTATATGGGATGTAATATTTTATCTCGATGTTGTCTCAACACTATACCAAGTGCGACCCCACTTGCATCACACATGATTTCGATAGGCTTGGACCAGACTGGAGCTAAAATGATGGGATCCAAAATCAACTTCTCTTCAATCCTTCGAAGGCTTTCAGGTGTGCTTCATCAAACACGTACTTAGCATCCTTGTCAAGTAGTTTGCACAAAGGATGTGCGATTTTAGAGAAGTCTTTTATAAAGCGCTTGTAGATGGGTAGGGGAAGCTTCTCAATTACCTCCACTTTAGCAGTATCAACCTTGATTCCCTTGATGGAGATTATATGCCCCAATATAAGGTCCTCCTTCACCATGAAGTGACACATTTCCCAATTCAACACCAGATGACATTTTTCACATCTTCTAAGCACGACATGCAAGCGCTTCAAGCAATCCTTGAATGAGCCACCAACCATAGTAAAGTAATCCATGAATACCTCAATAGTGTCCTCTACCATGTTTGAAAAGATGGACATCATGCATCTTTGGAATGTTGCTGGCATGTTACACAACCCGAATGGCATTCTCTTGATACGAAGGTGCCATAGGGGTATGGGAATGTTGTGTTTTCTTGATCCTTTAGAGCAATAGTGATCTGGTTATATCCTGAGTAACCATCCCAAAAGTAGTACTAGCCCTTTCCAACCAAATGGTTGAGGATTTGGTCCATGAACGACATAGGAAAATGGTATTTTTCTATCGATGTATTAAGCTTTCTATAGCCCATGTACACCCTCCACCCAATGGCTGGTTGCATAGGAATCAACCTGTTGCTAGAATTTGGGACCACACTGATACCCCCTTTCTTTAAAACACACGGAACCAGGCTCGCCCATTTACTGTCGGTGATTGAATAGATCACCCTAGCGTCCAACCACTTGATGAATTCTTTGTGCACGACCTCTTGTATAGGTGCGTTGTGATGCTTTTGGTTCTAAATACTTAACTTGTACTCCTTTACGAATTGGATTTTGTGATTACATACCCCAGGAGAGATACCAATGATATTCGCAATCATCCACCCAATGATCTTTTTGAACTGCTTAAGTACCACGACCAGAGAATTCACCTGTTCGTCATTCAGGTGGGCAAAAACTATGACTGGCAAGGTGTTGTTGGTGCCTAAAAATGCATATCTTAAGTGCGATGGAAGAGCCTTCAACTCTAACACTAATGGCTCCTCATTAGATGGTTTAGTAGGTGGTGATTCTTAATTCTGCAAGTCCAACTCCTGCTTAGTTTGGCATCTAGAGGCGTAGGATACCCCCAATGCCTTCACTGTCTCCTCATAATCTGGGATTCCACCACCTCAAAGTTCATCAACACCTCTTCCAAGGTGTCGACACCTAGTCTCTTCTCAAGTGGTACCTCTAGTTCTGAATCATCAACACTTTCCATGATAAAGACTACTTTCAGATCATCATCCTTCTTTGCATGTTGGCAGACGTTGAACACGACCTCATTTTTACCCAATCTAAACTTGAGTTGGCCCCTCTCTATATCCACCAATGTGTGACCAGTGGCTAGGAAGGGCCTTCCCAAGATGATTGGGACTTTGAAATCGACCTCACAGTCTAGGATCACAAAGACTTTGGGGAATATGAATTTGTCCACTTTGATAAGGACGTCATAGAGTATCCCCACAGGCTTCTTCATTGTATGGTCAACATCAACAATCGTATGCTCGTCAGAGTAAGGGCTTCCAATCCTAGCTTCTTGAAGGCTGTAAGGGGCATTAGATTTATACTGGCACCAAGATCACACAATGCCCTTGCAAACTTCACATCTCCAATAGTGTAGGGTATGGTGAATGCGCCAGGATCTTCTCGCTTCTACACCAAGGACCTTGTAGCAACTACATTGCAATACTAAAGTTCTTGGGAAAGCTCTTGGCTCACAGTCCACTTCTTTGTGACCAGGTCCTTTATGAACTTCACATACCATAACATCTTCTCATATGCCTCAATGAGAGGGATGTTGATGGAGAGTTGTTTCAACATGGAGAGAAAGTGATTGAACTTACCCTCCTCCTCCTTATTTTTGATTCTTTGAGGGAAGGGAGAAGGAGGTCTAGGAATAGGCTTTAGCTTCTATGGCACCAGTGCAGTATCTCTCACCCCATCCTTAGCACGATCATCTCCGGTCTCTGCATCTTTTACCTCAAGTGTTTCCTCTTGAACATCATCATCATCAACTAGCATAGGAGGACCAATGGTCTACTTACCACCACAAGTAGTTACTGCCATACACTGCCCCTCATTCTTTGGATTTTGAATTGTGTTGCTAGGCAATGTACCTCTCTATCGCTGGTTGAGTTGGGTTGATATTTGTCCAAACTGTTGCTCCAGATGTTTGATATCAATAGAATAAGAGTCAATCTTCTAACTAATGTTGGAGATATCAGTCTTCATCCCTCTCAAGGGCTCATCCCACGTGTCAGCCTTCTTCAATAGTCGATTAAACATCTCCTCAACTATGGAACTACCAGCACCTGTATCATAATTATGTGGTGGCACATAAGGACTATTTCTGTAACCATCTCTATGACCCCAATCACTATCTCTATCCTAGCCCCTGTCTTCGTCGTAGTAACCCCCATAATTTTGGTCTCTAAAGGCACCATCCTTGTTGTACTTCTGACCTTCGTTTCCTTGACCATGGCTCTAATAGTCCTGATTGGACCCTTGGGCGTTGGTCTAAAAACCCTCGGTCTGATCAGCAATGCTATAAGTATCCTCCTCATAATAAGGCTCCTCGTACGCTGGTACTCATGAAGGATGATGAGCAACTGCTTAGCTTGTTAATGATTCTGCTTTATCAATAACTCCATGTCGGTACTAATTTGGGCAAGCTCTTGCATCATCTCCTCATTTATTTCATCTTGCTCCTAACTAATACTGACTGCACATGAGCTCTTGGTAGAGGACCTATCTCTCGTCCCCCGTGCACGATTTGTCTTGGCAACCTTTTCTAGATTCTCAACAACCCTTGCAAATGGTTGATCTAAAAATGTGCCACCCATGATGGTATCAACACATGCTTGTCTATTCTCATCCAGGGCGCGGTATAAGATCTCCACCAAGGCATCATGAACTATTTGTGGTCGGGGACATTTCTCAAACACTTTGTGAACCTCTCCCACATGGTATTGATCAAGTCACCAGGAAGTTGCTCAAAGTTGTTGATTTGATCTTTCAACTTAAGCTTCTTCAATCTCAGGAAGACCTCTCCAAAAAGGCCTTCTGCAACTCACCCCAACTGGTGATTGAACTCTGCGAGAGCTCAGATAGCCATAGCACTGCATTGCCTGTGAAAGAGAATGGGAAGACACAAAGCCCAAAAACATCCATAGATAGATTCTGAGTTCCCATTACACTCTTACAGACAAACACAACATTTTGTATATGGCTATATGTATCCTCTGATGGTAGGCTCGCGAACAACTGATGATTCTGCAGCATCTAAAGAAACCCATTCAAAACAACAAACTTTGTGTCATCAGAGAGTGGCGGTAACATAATAGCTTTAGTAACATCCATAGCAATAGGATTTAGCCGATATTGAAGATTTGGCATTGACATCCTGTGGCTATGGATCAATGCCCTCAAGAGGAGGTGGCTTGTTGTCATTCTCATTTTGATTCTGGTTCTGATTTAGAGCTGCATTAACCATGTTGTTTGTGTTATTTTAGGCCATCCTTCTCAATGTTCTTTGGATCTCTTGGTCGAATAGAGTCAAGGAAATGCCTCGACTTTGCATGTTGTGCATATACTACGCCTGCACGCTGAAACAAAACAAAAACAACAAAAAAGTAAAATAAGGGAAATAAGGTTAATTCCCAAACTACTCAAATTAAACAAGTCTAGCCGTATTCCCCATCAACAATGTCAAAATCTTAATGTCGCCTAAGCTACACCACTTTTTTTAACGCTAAAGAGGTCATTGTCAGGATATATAACCTAACCGAGATTAGGGTCGATCCCACAAGTAATAGTGTAGACCTAAAAGATTAACAAGCCATTTGGGTGGATTAACCTACTTATCTCCCCAAAAGGGGGGGGGGGGTTGTAAAAACTATGCAAAGTAATCATAAACTAAGACAAGTGTGAAATCAGTATGAAGAGCAACTAGGGTATTGTGTTCCCCATGATTCCCTAACTTGGTATTACCAAATAATCAAATTGTTTTCTAGTGTGTAACATACAGAACAATAAGTTAAGTTTACCAAACCCTTTGATTCCGACAAGAGGCAAAGTTCACTACGTGATTTGATCCATCCCCCCGGTGTGATATTACTAACCCTTACCTATTGTTCCAGTACAACCTCCCTTTAATCCAATTTGGTTGATTAGACGAGAAACATCAATTGAATCCTGTCAATTAGTCTCTTTTCCTATTCATTACTACCTTGATCCAGTCAGTAACACTAGGAGAGTTCTAACGTTGGCCACCGTTAAAAAGCATTCAAACCAAAGAGAATTAATTAATACATGTATGCACACTTTCCAAGAATTATAAATTTTCCGATTTCACTTTATCAGTTCTTCATGGTTCCCACAACCCTAGTTGTGGATTTAGCTACTCATTATCAATATAGGTGGAAGAATCATGATTTTGAATAATGTAATTAAGCACTTACGCAGTAGAATTAAGAACAATAAACCCAGGCTCTTCACCAAGAATCATGAGATTGAATTAAGCACACAAAATAATGTTTCACAAGAGTCTCACAATGTTTCTGTCAAGCTCTGTAGTACTCTCTACTGTTCTTTACGAAAAATAACCTAAAAAACCTATTTAGAGTATTTGAAATACAAAACTAAAACTAATTAGGAGAACTTGGTGGGTAGGCTCTACGGGCACTTCTACGGGTCGTATAATGTTTTACGACTCGTAATTGGGGCTTCATGGATTCTTTCATCAATTTTTGGGGAAAACTTTAACAAGACCCATCTATGGGTCGTATAAAGTTCTACTACCCTTAAAGGGTTTCGTCTGATGGCTTTTCAGCAACTCCCCACAATCTGATCCTCAGGGGATGACACCAAGATTATGACTTGTAAAAACTTTTACGGCTCGTCTGCATGTTCATAGACTCAATTTTAGAAAATCACATTTCACTGGATTTGTGTACGAAACCAACTCTACGGCCCGTGGAAGTTTCCATGGCCCATAAAGGGTCTCGTATATCTACACTAGTTGTGCACTTAGTCCAAAAATCATGCCTACCCTATATCCTGATGATAACACATAGAATTCCAAGTTTTAAGAATCAAATGTGTTGTATTTTGATAGCACATCATTACCTTTAAGTTTGGTGGTATCTTCTTATCAGACAATATTCCAAAGGTAAGCCTTCATTTCGTCCATCCTTGTCAAGGAAGCAGATATGTTACTGAACACCTACTTCCTAGGCTCTTCTAAGTAGTAGTAATTACAAATTACACGTTTTAAACATAAATTTATTATTACATAAAAAATATAATACATATATAAAATTATACAAATTATTGTCAAATTTACGCCAAGTCAAAATATGATCTAAAAAATAGAGGTTATAGAAGGAAAGTAGATCAAAGTTAATATTATAGTTTAAAAAAAATATGTGGTGGCTACTCCATAGGGACAGAGCTACCTTTTTTGTGGTGGGTTCATCTGAACCCCCTTTGACTAAAAATTATACTATTTATACATGGTTAAATTGATTTTTTATATGTATATAATAGATGTCGGAACCCCTTCGACTAGTCTTTGTGGTCACTTTTATGAATTTTGAACCTCCTTAGTTATAACCATGGCTCCTCCACTACTACTCCCCACAATACAATATAAAGGACCTGCTAATATCATGCGATAAACATTGTCCTTTGTAATTATAGTTCTCATCTTTCGAAGAGTCCATTATAGTTCCGATTCCATCCATAAACTGTAATGACGCATTTGGTCATTTTGATAATTAGTCCTATTGTTTTCCTAAAATATCCTTTTTGTAAATTTAAATTAAAAACTTTGGACTAATCATTAATTATGTTTATTTAGTTGATAGGTAATTTTAGATAATTAATTTAATTAATGGATTGATTTGATAATTTATTTAATATCCTATATCACTATTACATATTTATTCAAAAACAATTTAGTGAAATTTGCTACTTTTAGTACTCATTTAATTTTTTAGAAAAGGAAACTAACATAAATAACTATTGAAAACAAAAGAAAAAGAAATAAATCAAAATATATATAATGGGGACAAAGGGCTGAATGCCCAAAGTCCCAAAAACAAAAGCAGAAAGTACGAAACAAAAAAAAGGTGTAGAAATAAGAAAATAATGCAGGAGAAAAAGAAAAGAAGAGAAGAAAAAAAAGGAAAAAGGGAAGAGAAAAATTGGGGTTTTGATCGCAGAGTGTTGAGGTAATTATTCTCATTCTTTTAATTGAATTTTCATGAGATTAGGAATAGATTTTAATGGTAGAAACATGTACCATATATGTCAAATTAAGAAAATATAGCTCTAGGATTATTAAAATAAAATCCTGATTTGGGGGTCAAAGAACGATCTGTTTTAGTTGAAATTTGACATATGAGTTTAGTTTATTATGGATAAACATAATATGAAAGAAAAATTTAGATTCAAATTCGAGGGCACGGGTGACCTTTTGACTAGATTTTTTAGCCGAAAATAAATATAGCAACATAAGTGTCATTGAATTCGTATTCTTATGTAGATTATGTATTTGAATAGATTTTGACCATTCAGAAGAATCATGAAAGAACTCAAGATTCAGAGTGTTATTTGATCAATTGAGGCAAGGGAACTTTCAAAACTTTGTAATTCTCTTAGAAATGTCAAATTATCCATTCTTCTATGTGTGATTCCTGAAATATTTTTAGTATTATAAAAACAATAGAGTGATTAACTGAGAATGTGAATTGGTGTGGTATTGTAACACTTGAATTGGAAATGTGGTTAGTGATGATGATTTTACATTGAGATATGTTCTTGTGATTGATGATTATGAGTGAAATTATTTGTGGACTTCATCTCATGCCTATTCATTCTATGTCACACATATTTGTATTGGTTCTGGATGTTGATACGAGTGAGATAGTGAAAATTGGGAACCGAGGTCTTTACCGGTCGAGATGTGATGCCAAGGTCATTATCATCGACATTGTTATACTGAGATCTTGCTAGTGATATTGTGAAGCCAAGGTCATTGCCGGTGACATTGTGATACTAAGATCTTTGCTAGTGATACTGTGAAGCTGAGGTCATTGCCGGTGATATTGTGATACTGAGATATTTGCTAGTGATATTGTGATACCGAGGTCATTGCCGGCAATATTGTGATACTGATATCTTGCTAATGATATTGTAGTATCGAGGTCATTATCGACAATTGTTACATAAGCATTGCATCTCATCCTTGCATATTTTTGTGTCGCATGATGTTATTTTTGTAACTGACTGTGTTATCACCTGTGAGTTATGGCTTGTGATTTTAAATTGTGATATTGTGAAAACTATCTTTATTATGTGTTATGTGTTGCTGGGCTGATTTTCTATGCAGGTTATAGTTGTGAAGGTTGGTTGGGATGAAATAAGTTTATGTATTCTATTGAACTTGCTTTGATTTGTTAATTGACTTGTTGGGTACCGTGTAGTTGGTACTCACCTCTTGCTTCTATATTTTTGTAGGTTATGCTCTCTTCTCTTTTTATTCGAGACTTTCTGTGGAGATTAATGAGGTAGTTATTTGTCATCTTAACGAGCCTCATCCTCCTATTTATGATCTTGTTCTACTTTAGAGATAATATCATTTGAGCGTTGTACTTTTCTTTCAAACCTATGGTAACACATTAGAGGCTTGTGCATGTGACAACCAGGTTTTGGGAGATTTTAATTAAGTTGACTTATTATCTGCAATTAAAATTTTCACATTGTATTCTCTTATTGTAATAATTGAATTTTAGGTTGACTTATCTTGGTGGCATAAGACGAGTACCATCACGTCCATTTTTGGATGGTGACATGAACACCCCTAGTAGTCCCAAGTAAGAGAGTAGTTTGGACCATAGATTGAAGATAAGGAGCAAGATAAGAACAAATGTATTATGGACTCTAAATTTTCGGTACATAAAAGGCATATTTGGTAACTTATGATCTCCTATTTGTATTATCATTCTCATATATATACTCAACCATGAACTACTAAAATCAAGTTGAAATTTGATTTGCGATGTCCAAATTGATTGCACACAACTTGCTTTCGGTCGATCTTTTAAGAAAAAAATCCCTTAGCTTGTTACAGATCAATTTGATAGAGCAATGTGGTGCACTAAGTAGGTTTTGATGGTTGAAACCAGTCTTTTCAAAGTATGTATAGGCCTTGAATATCGTTTTTACTAACCATGATGCTTGTTATAGCAATATTCTTTATACATATCTTCATTTTATGTAGCAACAATGCATCCACTTGATCTAGAGACTATCTTTCTTTTAACATAAATTTCAGTAATACTTATTCTTTATAGCTTTGTTTCGTATATACAAATAAATTACATTGCAACTCCTAGATATTCTAGCTAAGCATATGTTATACCAAGCTAAAAGGCTTTTTGGATAGACTGGTAACCCATTACACATACAATTTTGACAAATCGCTTCTATCATCTTCATGGTTTTCTTTTAAAGAATAAAAATTTATGCCTAATAAGTTGATATGACAAACATTATGTTTTTGATCAATTGTAATTTTCCAGCACAAGAAAGGAATTTAGAGGTCCAAAAAGTGAACTTGCCTAGCATTTTTTCAATAAGGACCAACACTAGGTAATATAGACTCTAGTGTTAGGTAACACACGTAATATCTAAGATGTAGTATACCCTTCTAAGGAATCAAAAGTTAGGAAGATAAAAACGTATAGAAAAAGTGAAACTGGAAGAGTTGCAGACCAAAGTACGAGCCTTATTCATGACTTGTTCAAACACGGGTCGTAAAGGCTTGTAGATGGGGTTAGCATGAATGAAAAAACTGACTAAGTGTGGAGTTTATGTATAGGGGGTATTTAAGGTTCGTAAATAGAACTACGGACCGTAGACAAGGTTTGTGGACTGGTGACTTGAGTTGATAGAAAATTAGACTTCTAAAGTTGGGACTACAAAAAGTAAGATGAGTCGTAGTTTGTTCAATAGTCCATAGTTGGCCTCATGGATAGGGTCCTGAAGTATCAGAAAATTTTCTAAGTATTGGGCTACATTAAGAACGAGTCTACAACCCGTAAACCAATCTACGAGTCTTAGATTGGTTTCGTAGATTGGGTTTCAAAGGATTTGAAAATTGAATAGGATGAAACCCCAAATACGATCTGTAGATTATTTTTATGGCCCATAATCACGGTCCTGGTTTGGAATCCAACAGTTTTAATAAAGTGTATTTTTGTCCTTTTTTCCCCTAAGTTTAATATTACATCTTTTTGGGATTATTTTCTCTTCCATATCACACCCTAATCCCGCTTTCAATCTCATTCGATCTACTTCTAAGAGTCTTCAAAATTCTCTAAGGCAAACACTCTCCAAGGCAAGGCAAGGACTATGGTCTCTTCCAAGGGTTCTTTCGTCAACTTCTTTAAGCCTTTCCTTAAGGTCATAATCAGGTATGTGACTTAGAGTTTTGAGTTACTTTCACCCGCAAATACCAACCATGATTCCTTTTACCTTTTCTTCAAGTTCTTAAGAAATTCGTAGTTCAACGAGCATGTTTTAAATGAGGTTTTAGTGACATATGTTCACGTATTTTGACTAATGATGTAATGTGATGATGTACTATGAGCTCTTAGAGTTGTAAAGTTGAATGATATTATTTCATTATCCAAGGTTTTCATTAATGATTTGGGTTGTTAAATATGATTTTATCTTGATGAATTTTATCAATATCTTGCATTATTTTCTTAAAGTGTGTGATTTTAAAGTCATTATCTAAGCCCACTAAGTTTAAAATGATTACTACATGATGTTGATGATAAGGGCCTAAAAGTATGTTTATGAAATTATTGAATATTGTCAAAGATGTAATCATATTGTAAAGCCCTTAATGATGTTTAAGCAAGACCCTTAATGTGAAAGGACAATCCTCACTTGAGTGGCCTTCGAGTTAATTAACTACTCTTATATGATGCTACTTATGATTGTATGATTATGAAAAATATTTTTAAAGTATTCTATGGAATTGACTTAGCACCAAATGAGGCATTGAGGTGGGGTTCGGTAAGGGAACCTTAGAAGTAACCTCTTGTCCCATTAATTATGTTCCACCATAGTAGCCTTTGTAGGCTAAGGCTAGTGGATGCACAATAGTAAAGTTAAACTATGATATGAACGCATAAGTTGACGGAGTTCCACCCGGCAAGTGGACCCCTCATGCTAACGTAGGGGGTTATGTTGGATTTCATGCAGATACTCACATGGACTTATATGACGATAATGGTTTCTTTCCAAAATATTATATACTTGATGTTTATGTCCCTCAAAATATGTTTCCATATAGTGCGTTGATCTTTACTTCATATTAACCTTTATTCATTGGCTATGGTGTTATATGTTTTGAATAATGGTATTACAATTTCGTGTTTGCATTGAATTTCACATACTTAGTACATTTAAATATATTAATGCATATTTTTCCTACATGATGTCCCCATGTGATGCTCCTCCTCCATCAACACATGGCTAGCCTTGATATTCAAGACCAGTAGTCAATTGGTGAGCCCTTAGATCGGGGATTTCACCTCTTTTTTTATGCTTCATATATTCTTAGACATTTATGTAGTTTGAGTTGTTTATGGAGACTTTTACTTTTTATCTTATATTCATGATTTTTGTATTTGAGAGGAGCTTTAAGTATGTCTTAGCCCTCGCTAAGTCTTTATGTAGAATGTTATGTTTGGACATTATGTTTTGAGTTGACTTCTTCCCTACATCTAATAATTAAATGTTTCCCTTAGTCCTATTTCCCACTTTTAATTTCACTTAATATTGTTTAATTACCTATAAATGCTTGATAAATGGTAATAGGCTTGGATGAGGTGCCTTCGGGCCCTTTATTTGTCGTGTTACGACTAGGCCCTATGCTTGGGTCGTAACAAATTTGGTATCAAAGCACAAGGTTTGAAATGTTCCTTGGATGTCCAACATACTGCGTCGAATAAAGTATTGTTCATGGTTGTGAAGCATGCCACAATCATGATTGAGAGGCTATGATGTATTTAGGAAACTTTCCCTTCTTCATGATTCATGTCAAGCCTTTTGAGTTGTCTAAGGTTTTCCCCTAACTAACGATATTCCCTTTGCCATTTCTAGATCATGCTACAAAAAAAAAGCTCCTCTGCAAAGGGAAGTGAACGAAGACCAATCCCCTCCCATGCCATAACAGGAGGGAGTGACACATGCAGAGTTCTGAATTATTCTTACGGTATTGGCCCAAGTGTTGGCCAACCAAGCCAATCGGGAGGTTGATCTTCCTTCCCAAGCACCTATACCGACGATAAGGGACTGTGATTTTATGTGGATGAATCCACCATAGTACCATGGTTCTAAAGTTGAAGAAGACTCGATGGATATCATTGATGAGGCATATAGGATTGTAGCCATTATGGGGTTTCCATCAGAAGAGAAGGCTGAGCTAGTGGCCTATCATCTTAAAGGGGTGGCTAAGGTTTGGTATGATCAATCTATTGAGAAAAGAGGTGAGAGAGTAAGCCAAGTTGGGTGGGAAAAGTTCAAAGGTGCATTCTTGGGTGGGTTTTTCGCATTGGAGCTAAAGGAAGAAAAGGTAGAAGAGTTCATCAATTTGAAGCAAGGTCATATGAGTGTGAAGGAATACACCCTCAAATCAAAACACTCTCCAAATATGCACGAATGAGAAAATTTATCTCTCAGGTGTAAAAATTGGTATCGAAAGAGTGCAAGACAAAAATGCTTGTGAAAGAGATGGACATCTCCTGGTAATGACATTGGTAGAGAAAATTGAGAGAGCATCCTAAGGAGTCTAAGAGGGCTCGAATGGATGGAGATGGGTACTCTCACTAAAAGGGAGGTGGAAATGGCAAGTTTCAAGGTTGACAAAAGCAAATGAGCCAATGGTCAACCAATGCCCCTCCTCCTAGGTTCAACAAAGACAAGGGGCAATCTCAAGCCACAAGGAGGTTCAGGTGCACAAGTTTCTCCTAATGGTGCCAAGTATGGAAAGCCTCAAAAAAAGGAGTGCTTAGTCGGCTCCCATACATAATTCAAATGTGACAAGCCCAGTTATCAGAAGTAGTGGTTCTAGGCCCCAAGGCCAAGGCAGACAAGCTCAAGGTTCTCTAAGGGTCAATAAGTTCTCTGGTTTGCGTTCCTACCAAGAGGTGGAAGAGACTCCAAACGTGGTTTCTGTACGTTGAAAATTTATGATTTTGATGCATATGCATTGTTGGGGTGCCAATTTTTCCTTTATAACCCTATTTCTTCCAAATAGATTCAATATATGCTCCAAAGTCCTAGCTGAGCCTTTTGAAGTTTGTACTCCCGTAGGAGAGTCTATTATTGCACAAAACGTCTATAGGAGTTGTCCCATGTCTATTTTGCATAAGGTTTTACCTTGTGTTTTAATAGAGATTTCCATGGTTGATTTTTATATCATACTTGGGATGGATTGATTTCATGCTTCCTGTGCTTCTATAGATTGTCGAACTCGTACGGTCAAATTTCAATTCCCAAATATGTCCATTCTTAGGTGGAAAGGTAGTAGTTCTACATGTAGAGGTTGGTTTGTCTCTTATCTCAAAGCTCGTAAATGATCTCCAAAGGGGTATTTATCACCTAGTAAGGGTTTATACATGTCACCTATGAAGTCACACCTTTTGAGTTTGTCCCTGTTGTAAATGAGTTTATTGATGCCTTTCCGAAAGAGTTACCTGGTGTTCCTTCCTAGAAGAAAATAGATTTCGGCATATACCTCTTGCCTGATACTCAATTTGTCTCCATTCCTCCCTACCGAATGGCCCCGATGGAGTTAAGGAACTAAAGAGCAATTGAGGGATTTGTTGGAGAAGTGTTTTATTAGTACAAGTAGGTTGCCATGGGGTGCTCCAAAGTTATTTGTAAGAAAGAAAGATGGGTTACTCTAAATGTGCATAGACTCCAAATAACTCAACAAGGTTACCATCAAGAACAAGTATCCACTTCCTAGGATAGATGACTTGTTTGATCAATTATGTAGAGCTAAACACTTTTCCAAGGTACAGTCAGTTATCACCAACTAAGGGTGAGGGAGTGTGATATTTCTAGAATAGCTTTCTAGACAAGGTATGAACATTTCAAGTTTGTGTCAATGTCTTTTGGTCTAACTAATGCACCAGTAATGTATATGAGTCTCATGAATAGAGTGTTCAAGCCTATCTTATATGTTTGTCATGGTGTTTATCAATGATATTTTGATCTATTCTTGGAGTAAAACGGGTTGTATGAAGCAATTGAGGGTGGTGTTGCAAACCTTGAGGGAGGAAATATTGTGTGCAAACTTCGACAAATACTAGTTTTTATTGAATAACATTGCTTTCATTGGGTATGTGGTGTCAAGGTGATGGAATTAAAGTTGACCCTAAGAAGATGAAATTAATAAGAAATTGACCTAGGGCATTAACTCCTTTGGACATTAGGAGTTTCTGGGGCCTAGCCAGGTATACCAAGATGTATATCTGGGAGTTGGTGAGGTTGCGTAGGATTCCAATGTCTATTATATCTGATCATAGATCTCCCAATTCATGTCTCACTTTTGTATGTCATTTTAAAAGGTCGTTGCTACTAAGGTAATGTATCGCTTTCCATCCCTAAACCGATGGACGAGTCAAACGAAAAATTGAAACACTTGAAGGTATGTTGAGGGCTTGTGTGTTGGTATTCAAAGAAAGTTGGGATGATCATCTACCTCTTATTGAGTTTCCCTATAGGAATAGCTTTCACTCATGTATTGAGATGGCACTGCTCGAGGCCTTATATGGTAGATGGTGTAGATCACATGTTGGGTGGTTCAAGGTTAGTGAAATAGCTTTTATAATGGCTCAAGGTCAACAAAAGTCATACTTTGATGTTTAGAGAAGAGACCTTGAGTTTAATATTGATGAGAAGAGACCTTAAGTTTCATATTGACCCGGTGTCACCCATGAAGGGTGTAGTTCAGTTTGGTAAAAAGGGAAAATTGAGCCCTAGGTGTGTAGGGCCTTAATAAATTACGAGAAGGGTTGGCAAGGTGGCTTATGAATTTGAGGTGCCATTAGAGATGAACATTATTCATCTGTTGTTCCATGTATCTAGGTTGAGAAAATGCATGGGTGATCCAAACTTCATAGTTTCATTAGAGGGTGTGAGCATTAAAGAGAATTCGTCCTATGAAGAGGTTCCAGTTGAGATCCTAGATCAGCAAGTGAAGAGGTTAAGAAACAAAGAGGTTACATCCGTTAAAATATATTGGAGAAATCAACAAGTTGAAGGTGCAATGTGTGAAGCGGAAAAGGACGTAATGAAGTGATATCCCTATCTTGTCCACTCCACTCAAGACTAAGGTACTAAGTTCTTTTTGCCTTAAGACCCCGAATTTCTTGCATTTCAGTTTTCATGTCATATATGTACTTTTACATGTTCATGGGATTGTTTTAAATGGCATTTGAGACATGCGTTCGAAAATTTTAAGAAAGGATCTTAAAATTGCATTTTTGCATTCATGCTTGGTTATTTGCTACTTCTTAACTCCTTAGAGCCTATGTTCAACACTTTCGAGGATGAATTTTCTTAAGGGGAGATATTTTAGGACATTTAAGTTAGGAAGACGGGAAGTGCAAAAGAAGTAGAATTGAAAATATTGCAGACCAAAGTATGAGCCTCATTTACTACTCGTGGTTAAAACCATCTCGTAAATAGGGCACGTGGATGGGATTAACATAAATGAAAAATTTGACTAAGTGTGAAAGGGATGTACGAGGGATATTTACAGTCCATAAATGGAACTATGGATGGTAAACAAGGTTCTTGGACTAGTGACTTGAGTTGATGGAAAATTATACTTCTGAAGTTGGGACTACAGACAATAGGACGAGTTGTAGTTTGTTCTACGGTCCATAGTTGGCCTCTTGGATAGAGTCCTGAAGCATCAAAAACTTTCTAGGTATTGGGAAAATTTATGGGCGAGTCTACAACTCATAAACTATCACGACCCAAAATTGGATCGCAGCTAAAGAAAATAAAATAAAGAAAAAGTAACCACAACTTGATAATGAAATCCCAAAATCTGGAGTCACGAGTACAAGAGCATCTAAGTAGCATGAAGAAGTAAATACAATTGTCTCAAATGAAATAAAACGTCGTCTGATAATACTAGTACAATATTTGAAATAGAAAGAAACAAAAGGAAAACTCAAGGATCCACGACGACTCAGAGTCTGAGCCTCACTGCTAAGATCCGAGATAGATGAAGATCTCTAGTGGAATAGAATCAACTATCCTGTGTGGGTACCTGTGCTAGATCTGCAAAGAGGAAACAAAGTAGGGGTGAGCACACCAAAATGTGCCCAGTAGGTTCAACAAACTAGGTAAGAGAAATTGGATAAGCATGTAATAACCAAGAGTCTCTACCACCTGCATCACAAGGTTAGTATACAATATAAACATAAATAGGAGAAGTTAGTGATAGTAAATGCAGTCAATGATGCAATGCGTATGAAGTGTATAAATTCAATAGCATCGTGGGCCATGTATAAGATGGAATCACGACCGTCACAGAATCGATATACACATCTATCAAGCCGAAGCTACAGATAAAACCTAGGGGAGCCACAGGCTATGTACTCAATATCTCAAGGTGTCGCAGGCCTTATACTTTAATGTCTCAATGTATCACAATATGACAAATGGTACAGATGCAATAATATTTGTGCATAACAATGCAACTATTACTAGTATGAGATATGTGCATACCAATATAACCAGTCAAGTATGAGATATGTGCATACCAATGCAACCAGTCAAGTATAAGATGTGTGCATGCCAATGCCACCAGGCAATAATACATATATATATGTGTGTGTGTATGTGTGTGTGTGTGTTTGTGTGTATAATAGCAATATAAATGACAAATGATATGTAGAATAGACACCACCTCAAAAGGGCTATGTCAAGTGCATCAACTAGTACCACCACACCATCAATACACCTCATATCACACTCTCTCATAATGTCAGTGAAACTAGACTCTACAAGTCCCCAATTAAGCTCATAAACCTCGAATTTATCACAAATATCATCAATTTATCACACATTATCCAAATGCTATCACAAATCTCATATATCATAATAATATCTTGAATTTCTCAATTCTCATGAATTCAACTCAGTTTATCAATAGGATCGCCATTTACTCAAATTTCGGCGTAACCAGTATCACATTTTCATTAAAATTTTATCATAGCATGCCATTGGCTCATAAATAAATCTAACTCTAAAAATTATCACATGAACATATCTAATAACTCAAATCATGTCCTAAAAAGGATAGTCGAACCTACCTCTATGCCGAAACGGCACTGGGACAAGCTTTCAATCAACTCAAACCTCCAAACGATCCCTAGATTGATTAATCACTATCAAACATAGATACTATGCATGAAGAGATAAATTTTGATATCCATATTGGCACGAATTAGGTTTAAGGTCAAAATGATTAAAATTAAAGTTAAAATTTGAAGTTCCCCAATCATGAAATTGACTTGAAAAATAGGGTCTACACAAAAAATGGAGTCTATGAGTTAAAATCCCACAAATATCGAGTTCAAATCAAATGAGAAATCATATTTAAAGTTTCCAATACATAGACTAAAAATCTTCAATTTTGGACATTCAAAATCATGAAATTCAATACAAAATTATGATAATAGTAATGGAAATTAATCTAAATGATGTTAGAAATACTTATCCAAAAGAAATCTCCAAAACGTCTCGCCGAAAATAAGCTTGAGTTCGTAAAAATGGTGTTTCCTCGAGTTTGAGAATCGATCAGGTAAAATTCACTCTACGAACGCAAGTGGGGTCCTACGAACGCGGAGAAGAATGCCAAGTAGTGCTCCGTGAATGCGGAACAGGGTCCGCAAACACGGAGTAGTCCTCAAACTGACATCCGTAAATGCGGGGTACCTGCCACGAACATGAAGCATAATAGGACAAGCCTCCATGAACGCAGAGGAACTGGCGTGAACACATAGTAGAAATATAGCTGCACCAAAAACTAGATGCATCAACCAACCTCAAAACTCAAAATAAACCCTCGAAACTCATCCGAAATCAGAATTACACAAACCAAACATATGTCCACACCAAAAGAGACCATCTGAACTCAACGGAATAATTAGAATTTGATTCTGAGGTCTCCATGACACATTTATCAATATAAGTCAACTAAACTGATTTTAAACTCAAAATGCCAAAACTACCCTCGAAAACTCCAAAAATTGTGATGAGACCATTTCTAGCGTTAGTTTCACCATCCAGAACTTCTAGAATTGTCAAACTTTTAATCCAAGCTTCCGAACTTTGAATGTTGACCAAAGTCAAACTTTGGCTTTGAAAAATGACTAAAAATGCAACTTTGGACCTAAGAACTTCCTTTTAACTCTGCATTCAGTTTTGTAACTTTTACAAGACTTGTTTTGACATTCTAGAGCTAGTGGAATCAACGAATCTCCAATCCAACACTCGAAACTTAGAATGGTACAAAAACTTACTTTTTCAACAACTTAAGCTTCCAAAAATGCCAAAAATCATATTTTCCACTTCTAAAACTCAAGATTTCGGTTCCAACCATGCTGGTAGTTCAAAATAGGTCCAAAGCAACTTACGAAGGGGAAAAACAATAATTTTCATAGATAAGCTTAAATATGACTAACCAAGTCATTATATCATTCACTACTAAAAATAATGTTCATCCTCAAACATAAAGAAAAAGGAAATGTCTGAAGCCTAAAAAGGCGAGGATATTTGGACTATATATCTGACTCCAACTCCTAAGTAGCCTCCTCAACAAGATGGTGTCACTACTGAACCTTCACTGATGGTATATCCTTGGACCTCAACCTCCAAACCTATCTATGCAATATAGCTATTGGCTTCTCCTCAAATGACATATCTGGACCCAACTCGACTGAATCATAAGAGATAACATGTGGCTCATCTGGAATGTACCGACGGAGTATAGAGACATGAAAACCAAGATGAATCGCTGATAATCTAGGTGACAAGGCCAACTAATAGGCTATCTCTCCAACTCTCCTCAAAATCTCAAAGGGGCCAATGAATCTAGGACTGAGCTTGCCCCTCTTCTTGAATATCATCACACCCTTCATGGGTGAAACTTTCAACAAAACACTATCACTAATGGAGAACTCAAGAGGCCTAACCCTCCAATCAACATAGCTCTTTTGGCGGCTATGAGCTATCAAGAGTCTACTCTGAATCCGTCATACCTGATCTATCGCATCTAAGAGTAAATCAATCAACACCTAATACTTCGGCTGAACCTGAAGCAAACCATCCAATGGGTGAGCTACAACTCCACACAAAGCCTCAAATGGTGCCATCTGGATGTTGGAATGGTAACTATTTTTATATGTGAACTCTACCACAGGAAAATGCTAATCCCAATGGACTCCAAAATTAATCACACAATCTCGAAACATATCCTCTAACACCTAAATAGTGCGCTCTGGCTGTCCATCAGTTTGAGGATGAAAAGTTAAACTCAAATCCAAATGAGTACCCAAACCATGTTGTAGAGCCTGCTAAAAATGTGAGGTGAACACAGACCCTCTATCTAATACTATAAACATTGGCACTCTATGTAATCTAACAATGTCCCAGATATATAACCTAGCTAACTGCTCCGCACTGTAGCTAGTCTTCACTGATAGAAAGTGCGTCGAGTTGGTCAAACGATCAACAACCACCCAAACTAAGTCAAACTTGCACAAGGCAATGGGCAATCCTATAACAAATTCCATAGTCACCGACTCCCATATTCACTCAAGAATGAGCCTCCTCCGTATCGGCCCATCAGGTATCAGGTGCTCATACTTGAACTGTTTGCAATTCAAACACTTTGCCACGAACTCAACTATGTCCGTTCTGATCTTGAACCACCAATAATGTTGTTTTAGATCATGGTACATCTTTGCCACACCCAAATAGATGAAATATATAGCATAATAGGCCTCCTCTAATATATATTTAACCCAATCTCCCACCTTAGGTACGCAAACTTGATGTCGCCCAAGTTACACCTCCTTTTTTAGGATAAAGCGATCGTTGTCAAGAAATAGAACCTAACCAAGGTTAGGGTCGAACCCATAGGGAACGCGTAGACTTAAGAGAATTCAAGCAATGCAGTTCAAGTAATTAACCGACTTACTTCCCAAAAAGGGATTTTTGCAATAATCAGTGGAAATGTAAACCCAACTAATGCAAGAGTCTAATCAATATGGAGAGGAACTAGGGTATTGTTTTCCCTATGATCCCCTAACTTAGTATCACTAGATAACCTAATTCTTTTCTAGTGTGTAGCATGTAGGATGGTAAATTAAGTTCACCAAACCCTCTAGTCCAGGTGAGAGGCGAATTTCACTACATGACTTGACCCATCTCTCCAGTGTGCACTACTAACCCTTACCTATTAGTCCCAGTAAACCTCCCCTTGGCTCAGTTTGGTTGATTATACTAGAACAAATCAATCGAATCTTGTTAATTAATCTTTTTTCCTACTCATTACTACCTTGGTCCAGTCAGTAACACTAGGCGGGTTCTAATGTTGGCCACATTCAGAGAACATGCAAAACGAAGAGAGTTAATTAATACATGCATGTAAACTTTCCAAAAATTATGAAATATCCAGTTTTATCTTATTAGTTCTTCATGGTTCCCACAACCCTAGTTGTGGATTTAGCTACTCATGATTTGTGTAGATGGAAAACTTATGAATTCAAATAACATAATAGAGCACTTACACAATTGAATTAAGAACAAGTGAATCCAAAGTTCAAAGAGAATCACAAGATTAAAGATCAAATCAAAGTACATGTGTTTCTCAAAACTCTCCAATGTTATCTCTCTATTTTTCTCTCTACTAGTCGATTCTCGACTAAAACTCTAACCTTTCTCAAAACTTTCTTAAAAATAACCTAAAAACCTATTTATAATATCTAAAATACAAGTTCGAAACAAAAACTAGGATAGATGGGACGGCACGCCTCACAAATAACTTTACAGGTTGTATTGCATTCCACAGCCCATAATCTAGGTCTCGTAAAGTGTTGCTGAAAAGCTAGACTGATATCTACGATACCCCTCTACCACTCGTAAAGTGATTAACAACCCATAAGGGGGTTTCTTCTGATGAATATTCAGAAGGTCCCTGATCTCTAATTCTCAGGGCAAGAAACATGATCTACGACTCATAAACCAACCCACGACCCATCTACATGTTCATAGAATAAACTTCAAAAACTCAGCCCCTTATTGGAATTGCCCATGAAACCTACTCCATGGCCCATGAAGTGAACTATAGCCCGTAGAGGGTCTCGTACTGTACTAAAATCAGCAACTTCTGCATTTTCTTCCCAAAATCAAGGCCAACCCTGGAATTTTGCAAATAAAACACAAAAACACATAAAACCAACTAACATCGCATTAAGAACAAACAAAATTCCAAGTTTTAAGCATAAAGATGTTGTATTTTGACAGCATATCAACACCCTCAACTTAAAATTGTTGCTTTCCCATAAGAGATGGACTCAATCTATATAGGTAATACAATAGCACACAAACCTCAATCCAATGGCATAGTCACATCAACTTAAACTCAGATACCCATACCACTTTTTCAATATAGGATCAAATAGCCATCTAGAAAACCAATACAAACTCATGCATATGACAACACAACTTATGACAAGTGAAGTACTATCAACAATCCACAATCACTGAATAAGTCTATTGCTAACAATGCAATGCAAGTGCCCTCTTAGAAAGAAGTCCAATATCTCACTTTCAATAATGTTTCATGTATAACCTTGGGACTGTGCAAAATCACTTACTCTCACAAAAGATATTCATGCATCATGCCTAATATCATAAACTTTCCCCTACACTCATGACTTAAAACCTTCGGCCACTTGGACTAGGATCACTTTAGGACTTTATAGGCTTGTAACATAGGATCAGGGGGCTTTGGTATGATATTTTTGGAACATAGTGACTAATAACCCTCCTTGACACTGCGTTTTTCTACACTTTTGCCTACCAACACTGTTATTTTAATCTCATCCTCCCTTTCTCCTACTTCAAGCTTTTTTGGGTGCTTTCTTTTCATTTTTAACATTTCTTCCATGCTTTTACGCTTCATTTTTCTTTTTAGCTCACAACTAAAGCATCATTTACTTTTCTTGCACCCAGTACATGATTTTTCCCTTTTTCTCTGTATCACTAACTTTTCCCCTTATTTTTGTGTTTCACCCTTACACCATCCACCCTCAACTTAGGATTTTGGCCTGAGTTAAGGTGCACATTATCCATCCTCAGAACCAGGGCCACTTTTTGGTAGCGACCCTAAACTTAGGATTTTTGCCTTAGTCAAGGTGCACAATGTTCAAGGAAGGAACATGGCCAATTTTAGGATTTTACAACTAATAAGGCTAGGGTACTTAGGTGTTTACAAAGAATTGGTACATGTCAGGCTCAAACTTTAGGATAAAGGGATATTCTACAAATTTCGTTGATCATTTAGGCTTAGTGGACTTTTAAAGAACAATGGCATAAGATCCATCCCTAATCCAACATATCTACAATCTAACTTAGAGTAACAATGCAAGTTTTGAATTAGCACACGACGCATGAATTTTGCAAATTAAGCTCACACTCACATGGAACTGGCTACATTATCAACAAAAAGACTCTTAGATCATGCCTTTTATCTCAATTAAACATCACATATCATAATAAGCGTTGTCAACACACCTAAACATACATGGTTGCTATCTAGACTAACTAATCAAAATAAGTTTTTTAATGGGTATCATTTTTCACTCAAAATACAAAAACATGAAAATGCCATAGGTATTAGTACTATATGCTACAAATGCTACCTAAAACATCCTAAACATTCCAGTTCAACAAAAAGTAAATATAGATGGGGAAAAAGAAAACGGGCAAAAAACCCTAGGATAAAAAATTGGGGTAGTTATGGACCCAAGCTACTCAGACCCATAACTACCCACACCCCATCGAAAAAGAGGTGCATTATCCCCAATGCACACAATTTAAGCAAAACAAAGTATAAGGGGTCAAAATCATACCTGGGCACCTAAGCGCTAGTTTGTGGTTGAGTCTGAGCACCCTCAACCTGCGGGGTAGCCTCCTCAGTAGTAGCACTCCATCCAGAGGGTCCAACACCTCTCACCTTCTCAAGGTCTCAAGCTTGTCATCTCTCCTCCTCCTGTCTCAACTCTCTCAAGAGAAACCCGAGCTCTTGTTGCTCAGTCAGCCCCACACGTACGCGTATAACATCCTCATCATCATTTATGCATGGTCTCTTCTCGTGGGAAGGCTGAGTATGCTCATTAGGAGCAAAAAGATCTACCACCAACACTAGGAGTGTGGTCTCTAGTAAAGTCACCGGTGTTGCTATCATATCGGCCTGGAGCTGCTGATCTCTGTCTAGATGGATGTCAAGTTTGCTCTCTGGGGCGTGCTTATGATCTGCTATACCCTAACCTCGAAGGCATCGATGCAGGTATCCATGGCAGAAAGACGGTCTTGAATAGTAGTGATCGTCAAAGCCTACCTGTGACCCTTTGAGCCTGAAATCGCTTGATGGACCCATGGCCTAATCTGCAGAACTAGCTGAGTCAGCTATGACTCAACATTTTTATAACTTCTGCACCATGGCATGTATAGTTATGGCAAACTTGTAGACCATGCTCGCGGGAGTAGCCTGTGATAATATGGCATATGGTGCTAGCACAGAAGTAGTGGGCCCCCTCTCCTTATCTGCCTCGAGCTAGGCAGTCCTATCCTCAGTAGCATAAGCACTGGTGGTGTGTGGTACCTCAGGTGGTGGCACTAGGGCAAACGTCTTTCGTATAGGAGCAGGTTGGTGTTGTCCTTGCCGGAGTGCCATTGGGTTCTTTATAGCCTTGATCAGGTTGGCATGCAAAATGTGTTAGGCCTCGATCAGCGAGTCTATCTAGTGTAGACTCTCCACCCTTAAGTCTAGATAGAACCTATGTATCAAGCATGGAAAAGGGATGGAGGTGGACCTCTTCAGGGAGACGTCGTGAATCTGCTCGGCAATAAGATGGGCCCAATCAATCTCGTAACCAACCAAGATACTGGAAACTAGTACTGCACACTTCGGGTGTCAAGGTATTATCAGCAAGTGTCAGTCGGATGTGTGATCGAACAACTGCCCACCAAAACATGGCAGGGAAACTGAGCGAAGCCTTGACGATAGGCTCCAAGTGAGTGCGACCATATAGGTATCGGACCCTGCTTAGCAATCTAACCAGTCACCCATCTTATCTAGCTGGCTCTATGCTCTGGATCTCTCATCACTAGCGAGTCCATCATCTGCCCCACTTTGTAGTTGAACTCAACTATGGATCTGGAATTCCAGGAGGGCCTTACAAAAATTTAGAAATCTGACATTTTGGATTTCGCCCTGACTGAGTTTTTGGATCACCGAGGACTTGACTTATAGAAAGAAAAAGAGTAATAAGTTATTTGCTCGCCAACAATATTTCTTAAAAGGAAAGGTAAGTTGACTTGCTATAGTTGAATCTATTTCATTGTTAACATTTTCATTCTTAACATTCCTATTAGATAGCTCCTTCTTAGGCTTGAGTAAGCATTCTTTATCTCCTCGGCAAGGAGAGTTACCAACAGGGAACTGTGGCCTAAATAACATACGACAGAAGGTGGTCTCTGAGATATCCACCTGCGGGCCCCTCATTCTGGTCTCGGTTAGTCTAGGTTGAGCGAGGGGGTTCTTCCCTTTAGGAAAAGTAATATGAATGGTGGTTGCATACAACATATAGAACTTCCTCACCATGGTCAGGGAGTATTTCCTGAGTAATTGGGTCAACCACTGGAGCCCGTATTAGATCATCGTGTCCTGGAGGCCGAGGACACTGTCGAGTCTGTTTGGGATGACTCAGGGCTCCTAATAGATGGAGCCAGCTGGCATGACCCGCTCTATAGTCTGTAAGTCCTCAACATAAATTTCCTACATGCCTTCGACGCACCACCAAATAGTAAGAGCATCTAGTGGAGATAGTGATGATCGACGTACTGCGGAAGATTTTGTCTCTGACCCATCGTCGGAGCGTACCTCGGAGCTAGACTCCTCTCTAGATGAAGTCATCTGAATAGAATCACTCTCATCGTGGCCTCCCTCATCAGACTGGGGATTGCGGATGACAAGAGCCTGAGTATGCCCAGCTTTGGTAGCAACTCTAGTTTGAGGTCTAGCAGCTCTGGGTTTGGATGGATGCCAAGGTCCTCTACTGATCCACTCGGGATGGGAGTCTTCTCATCCTCCGAGGGCTCATCTGTGAGCCTCCTCTGTAAGGCCCTGATCTCATTGTGTTTTTCCTTTGGGGTAATAGTGACTATAACATAAACATTTATGCACTTAGATTAGCCCCATCAAAAGATGAAATGCAAAAAATACTTGGACTTAGATGCAGAAGGGTCTACAAAAGCACCTTTATGGGTTGTAGTGGGAACTACAAGCCGTAGAAGGCTCTCATAATAAAGTGATCATGAAACTTTTACTTACTGGAAATGTCTATGAGACCAGGTACGACTCGTAGAATATTCTACGAGTCATAAACTGAGTCACAGAGAATTCTAGTGTCCGAATGTATTTCAGGTAGGGATCAATGAGACCTTTTTATGAGTCATAAAGTGCTCTACGACTCATAAAAGGTCTCCTTTGTTGGATACTCAAAAACTTCAGGTTTCTAAAATCTTGTACGAGGGGCAATTACGACTCATGGAATGTTCCACAGGCCGTAAAAGCCACTCGTAGACAAGAAAGCTCAATCACCTGAGTTTCTAAGTCCATCAAAATGGACTCCACACGACTTTTAAATCCTATTCTAACAACATCGAAGAAATACACACACACCAACATGATTTTCACACAACAACCAATACCCTAACATACTAGTCAACACATGTAACCCATCAAAAATAATTAGACATCCTTCCCCAACCTTTCAGATCCCATATGAATGATTTATCATCAAAATTATGCACCCACATCATCATCCACCAAATTACACACACAATTAGTTCATCTCAACTGGTGGGTGATTCAATAGGTGTCAAAGCATATCATTCGAGCATACAACAAAGTACCCATGCCAAATTCTAGTTTTATACATATATTACAAGAACAAGCAACCACAATTCAATTAAGAACATGTCAATTGCACATATGGGTTTGTGTCTAATACAACCATTCCTGACATAATTTCCAATTTAATCATAGAAATATAGGTAAATTAATGGTATTTGGTTAACCGAAAACTTACCAATTTTTGGGACTAGATTATAGAAGATGAAGGAGGGGAAGAGACACGAAAATCCTATGTCGATAGAAAACTTTGTCGGAGAATGGTGGTGGTGACAACTGTCGGCGGTCTAAAAAATTGGAGGTGGGGGTTGGTCGGGTGTTTTTGTAAATTAGGGCTGAAATGGGGTCAAAATACTTTGACCCCAATATTTTACTTTGACTTGGTCAATTGAAATCTGATGGGCCTGAAATCTACGAAACCCCAATTACGGACCATAGTGTGTTTTATGGCTCGTGAATTATGGTTTCATAGAACATCCAAACTTTAGATTTCAGGACTGGGTTTCATGGACCAGTCTATGAGTCGTAGAATGAAGTACGACTCATAAAGTTGGTCATAGAGACTCCAACACTTAGTCAAAAATTTAGGAAACTTACCTGGGGTCTATGAGCCCCATTCACGACCCATAGAGTTGTCTATGGATCATGAAGTTGTCTTGTGGACTAGAGTGCACATCTTTTTGCTTACTGAAAATGTCTACGAGATGGTGTACGGATCGTAAAGTGGTTTACAGCCTGTAGAACTAGTCGTAGAGGCACTTCCTAATGCTTTTCATAGCAAAAAGTGGCTGACTAAGCCATATACCTGTATATTATTTATAGAACACACTATTGCTCTATATGCAACCAGCCCAATATAAAAAATTACAATCAAAACATAAGAAAATAAATTACATATACGTCTAAAAACTGAAAAAACACTACAACTATAACTATTACATCACAAACCATGGGTTGGACAGCTTGGTTACTCAATTTTCATCGATTGCCTAGACTTCATTCTTCAAATCCTCTGGCCTCTTCATAGACTGACTGATATTGAAGACGACCTCTTCGTCGTTCTATATAAACTTGATTTGATCGGCTTCCATATTCACTAGTGCTCGCCCAGTGGCTAAGAGCGGTCTTCCCAAGATGATTGGGACGTCAAAGTCGACTTCACAATCTAGGATCACAAAATATGTGGTAAATATTAACTTTTCAACCTTAACGAGCATATCATAGAGTATCCTCACAGGCTTCTTCACCGTGCAGTCAGCCATCAACAACCGCATGCTCATCTGATTTGGGGCTCCTTGTCCTAGCTTTTTAAAGACCACAAGGGCATTAGATTAATGTTGGCACCTAGATCACATAGTGCCCTTGCAAACTCCACATCTCAAATAGTGCAGGGTATGGATAAAGTGCCAGGATCTTCTCACTTTTGGATCAATGACATCGTAGCAATTGCACTGCAATATTAAAGCTCTTGGGAGAGCTCCTAACTAACAGTGCGCTTCTTCGTGACTAGGTCCTTTATGTACTTGGCATATCCTAGCATTTTCTCCAATGTCTCAATGAGAGAGATGTTGATGGAGAGTTGTTTCAGCATGGAGAGGAAGTGCTTGAACTTGCCTTCCTCCTCCCCTTTTTTTTCGGAGGGAAAGGGAGAGGAGGCCTAGGAATGGGCTTCACCTTTTGTGGCACATCAGCAGCTTCACTCACCCCATCCTTACCATTATCATCTCCTATTTCAGCATTTTGCACCTTAACTATCTTCTCTCAAACATCATCCTCATCAACTGGCATGCGAGGATCAATGGTGCCCTTTCCACCACGAGTAGAAACCGCCATGCACTGCCTTTCATTTTTAGGATTTTGAACTGTGTCGCTAGGCAGTGTGCCCCTCTGACACAACCTCTAACTCTCTCTCTCTTGGACCTAAAGATAATGTCCATCTATTAGGACATGAGTTGCTAGAATGTATTGCACAACTATCCTACGTGGACAACGTAGTTCTGGGATGCTCCTCAATTACTCAACTCTGTGCTTGATACTCCTTCCAAGACTAAAATGTGCTCATAGAAAATTAACTCAAACTTATCTCTTTGACTCATCTCAACAAGGCAAGTCATTTCTCAATAACTCAACCCAGTGTCTCAATAACTCCCGGCCATCATATATGCAATGCAACTCATGACTCTAACTCATACCATGAAAGACTCCCAATGATTTCAATCAAAACATCATATTATCAAGACTCATAAGATAAAACAAGTATTCTCTATATACATATATGACACAAGAAAATATACTTTCCGGGTTCAATTCATAGGTTTAGAAGATTCAATTCCATACTTCTCAATTCAGTTCATAAGAAAAACAAAATACTAAATTTAGGGCTAGAGTATCAAACATTCGAATAACATTCATATTTTATGATAACAACAATGCAACTCATAAATGAACTCAAGTAAATTCATGAAAACTCCATCATATACAAGAATTTAAAACCCAAGAAATCACAAAATTTAAAACATGCAACTCATACTCATGATCATGACTCAAAAAGATGAAAGGGCGCGTGGATGAACATAGTCCAACCCTTTAGGTAGCCTTACATACCTGAAAAGTTAATATTACCCTGGAAATTTGATGAATACTAGCTTTCGTGGAGGAAATCCTCGATCTCGGTAGTTCTTTTAGAGTGGAAGAACTTGGAAAAACATTATTTGAAGAGATTCTCATTGATTCTTGAATTATTGACTTAGAATTTTTAGAGTTCTTGATGAAGTACCCTAATTCTTGAAAAGAAGAACCAAGAAATCCTTTCTTGGGATTCTTGGATTCGTTTTCTTGAAACCCTAGGTTATGATTTAAGATTCTATTAGAGATTCATGAGTAGATAAAGAAATTTAGGTTGGGTAGCTTAAAATTTATGAAGAATCTCACCTTGATGATGAATCTTGAAAGTTAATCCTAACTTGATGACTTTCTTGATGAATCTTGAGCTTTTGTGCTTAGGAGTGAGGGAGAGGGTTTTAATTATGAAAAATGATGTTTTATGCATTTTGGGACCTTAAATAGACCTCCAAAGGTTTTAGGATAAAAGTAACCTCAAAATAAAATAAAAGGACATCGTTGAGCTTATCCAGAAAGGGTTTGCGATGCAGATCTGTCACAGATCATCAAACAGCTCTGCAGGTCTTTAGTAAAATGGTCATAACTTTCTACTCTGGACTCTGATTAAGATGAAATAAGATGAATTGGAAAGCTAATTCAGAGATCTTTACTTTGATATATTTTGGGTCACCTAACTCATTATATCTTAGGAGATGTAATCACTTGAATATGACCCTTCCATCAACTCATGCGAAAACTTAGCCGGTAGAAATTCTTTCGACTTGACTTGATGTAAAAGATCCTTTATGACTCTAAATCACATCTAATATACTTTAAATACTTAGGAATTTATCCTAGCATGTATATACAACTTACAAGTCGTTGATTCATCTAACATTTATAAAATCTTACATTAGAACTGCGATCTTTTATCATCTCTAATTCTATTCTCACTCTAAGAAATTAATTTTAACATTTATGCTCAATTAAGAATTATCAATTAAAATCGTATATCATATGACGGATGGCTCAATCTTAGCTTAAAAAAAGGGTGGGGTGTTACAGATGCCCTGACTGCTTTTATGGAGTTGATGAACCAAGTGTTCAAACCCTAATCTTACATATTTGTGATTGTGTTTACTGATGATATCTTGGTTTACTCCAAGAATGAGTCCGACCATGTTCAGCACTTGAGGACTATACTCTGGAGATTGAGACAAGAAAAGTTAAATGCCAAGTTCTCAAAGTGTGAGTTTTGGCTCGAGTCTATAGCTTTCCTTAGGCATGTGGTGACAAAGAATGGTATTATGGTAGATTCAGACAAGGTAGCAACTATTCGTAAGTGGGCTAGGCCGACTTTTGTGACTGAGATTTGGAGTTTTATTTATTTGGGAGAGTATTATTTGTGTTTCATCTTTTGTAGCAGCCCCGTTGACTAGACTTACTCGGAAGGATATGGCATTTCAGTGGTCAGAGATATGTGAGGCGAGCTTTCAAAAGGTCAAGGATTTATTGATTTCAACAGTTATTCTCGATTTGCCCGAGGAGGGAGTGCTATTTGTGATGTATTGTGATGCTTCTGAAGTGGGTTCGGGTGGAATATTGATGCAAAGTGGGATGTTGATAGCATATGCCTCGAGATAGTTGAAGGTGCATTAGAGAAACTACCCTACCTATGATTTAGAGTTGGTTGCAGTGGTGTTTGTATTAAATTGTGGCAATGTTATCTTTATGGGGTGCATTGTGAGATCATTACCGATCACCGGAGTCTTAAATATATATTTTCTTAGCCTATTTTAAACATGAAACAACGTAAGTAGTTAGAGTTTCTAAAAGACCATGCCATCTCTATTCTATACAATCCGGGCAAGGAAAATGTAGTGGCCGATGTTTTGAGCCAGAAGGCTACTAGTATGGGGAGTATGGCATTCTTGAGGGCTGAGGAGAGGCCCTTTCGCTTTGGAGGTTCAATCACTTGCTAAACAGTTGGTTCGGTTGGATATTTCTCCTCTTTTGGGTATTCTGGCCTTGTTGAGGCTAGATCTTCATTGCTTGATAAGATATGTGCTCATTAGTTTGAGTATGTTAGATTATTCTCAATTCATGATAAAGTATTAAGAGGTAAAGCCAAGGCGGCTACTATTGATTCTTGGGTTGTTTTGTGGATAAATGGTAGAGCCTTTGTGCCTAAGGTAGGGAATTGGGTGAGATTGATATTGCAGGAGGCCCATTGTGCTAGATATATCATCCATCCTAGTGCACCAAAGATGTACCATGATTTGAAACAACATTATTGGTGGTTCGGGATGAGGATAAACATAACTTAGTTTGTGCTAAAGTATTTGACTTACCAACAAGTCAAGTATGAGCATCAAAAGGGACGGTGGACCAATATAGAGATTGCCTATCCTCTAGTGGAAATTGGAGCATATCACAATGGATTTTTTGACTAGATTTTCCATGGCCTTGGGCAAGTTCGATTCAATTTGGGTGGTTATGGATCGTTTGACCATGTTGACTCATTTCTGATCGGTGAAGACTAGTTATAGTGTGGAGCAGTTAGCTACGTTGTGTATCCGAGATATTGTCAGATTGAATAGTGCCAGTGTCTATAGTACCAGACAGAGGATCTGTGTTCACCTCTTATTTTTCGAAGGCTCTACATCATGCTTTAGGTACCCGATTGGATTTGAGTTAAGCTTTCCACCCCTAGACTGATGGACAGTTCAAGCACACCATTCAAGTGATGTAGGACATGCTTCGAGTCTGTGTGATAGATTTTGAGGCCTGATAGGATCAATACCTACCATTTCCAGAGTTCGCATATAACAATAGTTATCATTCCACCATTCAGATGACACTATTTGAGGCTTTGTATGGCTAGAGGTGTAAATCGCCCATTGGGTGGTTTGACTTAGGTTCAACGGATGTGCTGAGTATGGATCTACTCAGAGATGCCATGTGTCGGGTCCGATGGATATAGGATAGACTATTAACAAGTCAGAGTTGCCAGAAGAGTTATGCTAACCAGAGGACTAGGCCTCTTTGAGTTCTCTATTAGGGATAGTGTTTGGCTAAAGATTTCACCCACAAAGGGTGTGATGAGATTCGGGAAGAAGGGCAAGCTCAATCCAAGGTTTATTTTTCCGTGTGAGCATCTGAGGAGAGTTGTTGAGGTTGCTTACGAGTTGGCATTACCACCGAGATTATTAGTTGTTCATCTTATATTTCATGTTTCATGCTCCACTGGTACATTCCGATGTGATCTCTTATGAGGAGGAGCCGGTAGCTATACTGGACAGGCAGGTCCGGAGGTTGACTTCTAAGGATATACCTTCAGTGAAAGTTCAGTGGAGACATCATTCCGTTGATGAGATTACTTGGGAGTTAAAATTAGACATGCGGGCCAGATATCCCATCCTTTTTTTAGGCTCCGGGTACTTTTCTTTTCCTTATGTTCGAGGACAAACATTATTTTTAGCGGTGAATGATGTAATGACCTGGTTGGTCATTTTTTAACTTATCTAAACATTTTTTTAGTGGTGAATGATGTAATGACCTGGTAGGTCATTTCTTAACTTATCTATGAAAATTACTATTTTGCCCTTTCGTAAGTTGCTTTAGACCTATTTTGAACTATTTGTATTGTTGTAACTGAGATTCTATGTTTTAAAAGTAGAAAATATAAGTTTTGGCATTTTTTGGAAGCTTAAGTTGTTAAAAAAGTGAGTTTAAGTACCATTCTGAGTTTTGGATGTCGAATCATAAATTTATTGATTCTATTAGCTTTGATACATCGAATCTGGCCTAGGATAAGTTACAGAACTAAATTCAGAGTTACAATGAAGATTTTGGACCCAAATTTTCATTTTTAGTTGTTTCTGGAGCCCAAGTTTGAATTTGGTCAACATTCAGAGTTCGAAAGCTCGGATCAGAATTCTGACTTTTAGTAGTTATGGATGGTGAAGCTAACGCTAGAAATGGTCTCATCATAATTTTTTAAATTTCTGAGCGCAGTTTTGATATTTTGAGTTTTTAAGTATTTGAGTTGCATTAGTAATTGCGTCGAAGAGACCCCAAAATTGAATCCTGATTATTTCATGGAGTTTGAATCATCGTTTCTGGTATGGATACATGTCTGATTTGTATAATTTGGATTTCAAATGAACCCGGAGGGTCTATTCTGAGTTTTGATGTTAGTTGTGTTTTGCTATTTCTGGTGCACCTACACTCCTTCCCGCATTCGTGGAGGCATTGGTGTTGTCCTTCTCTGTGTTCGCGGACAGGTACCTGCATTCACGGAGTACAACCTCTTTAGGCTCCGCATTTGTGGGCCCTAGCCCCATGTTTGCAGAGGTCTTGGCCTCTAGTGCTCCGCATTTGTGGATCCTTTCTCGCATTTGCAAAGTACATTTTATGCCTGATCAGTATTAATTTCGAGAAACACAATTTTTACTGCATTTTCAAATATTTCAAGCTTTTGTGGTAATTGTTGACGAAGATTTTTATGAAAATCTTTTGGATAAGTGTTTCTATCATCATTTTAAATAGTTTTCATGACTTTTATCTTGATTTTGTCTTGAATTTCATGATTTCGGATATTTAAAATATGGGATTTTAAGTCTATGATTTTGAAACTTTTATTGATGATTTCTCCTTCGATTTGAACTCGATTTTAGTGGAATTTTCACCCATGAACTCTTTTTCTCATGTAGAATCATAATTTTGAGTCAATTTTCATATACGAAAACTTTAAATGGTTGAACTAAGTTTGACCATTTGCTCCTAAATCTAATTCATGCCAATATAGGTATCAAAATTTATCTCTTGATGCGTACTATCTGTTTTTGATAGATATTGGTTGATTCGGTGATCGTTTGGAGACTTGATTTGATAGAAACGGTTACTCAAGTGTGGTTACAGCATCGAGGTAGGTTAATCTAACCTTTTTGGGACTAGATTTGAGTTATTGGATATAATCAGGTGACAACTGTAAGATCCAGATTGATTCATGAGTAAATGGGTTGGTATGTTAGAATTGTGATGGAAATGTGATACCTGTTATGTCGAAATTTGAGTAAATTGTGATCCTATTGATATATTGAGATGAGATCTTGAGAATTGAGAAGTTTTTGGATATTATTGTGATAATATGAGACTTATGATACCATTTGGAGAGTTTTGTGCTAAATTAATGATATTTGTAATACACTCAGGATTTATAAGCATATTTTGGGACTTACAGAGTCCAGTTCCATTGACATTTTGATTATTGATTAGAGAGTAGTGATATGAGACTGATTGATGGCATTTTGGTACGAGTTGATTCACTTGGCATAGTCTTTTTTATGTTATGGCTATTGTGCATATTCTTTATCATTTTATATTGCTTATATATACTTGTATTGTGGCATTGGCATGCACACATCTTATATGGCATCTGTATCACATGAGACATTGTGATACTTGAGACATTTTAGTATAAGGCCTATGACGCCTTAAGATACTTCAGTATGAGGCCTGCGACGCCTCAAGATACTTTAGTTTTTGACTTGCGATGCCTCGAGATAATTTAGTTTTTGGTGTGTGTGAGGCCTTGAGATATTTGAGTATATGGACTGCGCCGCCCTGGGTTCTATCTAGTAGCTTTTAGATATGTACATCGGCCATACGAAGGTCGTGATTCTACCTCATACGTAGTCTGTGATGCCATTGCATTCATACATCTCATGTGCATTGCATCTTTGACTGTACTTACTATCTTTATATGCTCTTATTTATGTATATATTGTGTACTAATCTTGTGACACAGGTGGTTGAGACTCTTAGTTATTACATGCTTATTCAATTTATCCTACCTAATTGGTTGAACCTATAGGGTATATTTTGGTGTGCTCACCCTTACTTTGTTTCCTTCCTGCAGATTGAGCATAGGGACCCCCACAGGGTAGTTGATTCTGTTCCATCAGAGACCTTTTTCATTACCAAATCCAGCGGTGAGCTTCGAGTCGCCATTGTTTTTTGAGACTTCCTTTGGTTGGCTATTGTATTGGACTATGTATTTCCTACTCAGACAATATTGTATTTTCATTTGAGATAGTTGTATTTACTCATTCGTACTACTTTAGATGCTCTTGTACTTATGACTTCAGGTTTTGGGTCATGATAGCATCCAAGTGTAGGATTGAATGAGAGGGTTTTAATTATGAAAAATTAATTATTATTTTTTTACATATTTAGAGAAATTAAGATAACAACCCAAAGATTTATAAGACAAAAGTACCCTAAAAGAATAGAAGAAACGCCATTTAACTTAGGTAGTCAGGTTTATATCCTTGTAGCAGAGCTATCATGGACCTCTGCTTGACTGGAGTGTCTCTAATAAAATAGTTATAACTCTTTACTCAGAACTCCAATTTATGCAACCCTGGTGGTTTTAGAAAGAAGACTCGTAGACTATCATTTGATAGGTTGTGGACTATCTAAGTCCTTATATATTGAGAGATATAGTCATTTGAAGTTGATTCTTATACAAACTCGTACGAAAACTTAGCTGATAGAAATTTTTTGAACTTGGCTTGGTGTAAGAGATCCCTTATGACCCCAAATCATATGTAATACACTTTAAATACTTAAGAATTGATCTTAACACATCTATACAATTAGAAGTCATCAAGTACGAGCCTATATGCATATAAATAATGGCTCGGGTCCTAGTTTAAATTTTTTTGGAGTGTTACAGAATCTCTAGTCTACAATAGGTGTGATGGGGGACAGTGGAACACTTTTCTACGCAAACTCCTCCTTTGTAGTCCTTTTGACTGTATTTTAGTCTAGGACACTTTGTTTGATGTTCTGATCCATCTTTCGGATCTTTTCTTGTTGTTTTTGGCCTGAAATTATAACCTAATCATATATATTAGCTCATAACAGTAAATGCACAATTAATACATGGATATTCATAAGACCATACTTAAAACTCTGCTAAATCATGGGTAAAATATAGTGATTGGAAGCATAAATACCCCAGATCACATTTCTAGTGAAATTTCAACAAGTATTCCATCTACTCAAGAACAAAGCAAAGCTCTTGAGTTGATTATCGTGGTGAGAAGAATGAGGATACATTTCCTATAGGATTTTATATAGGTGGTAACCATCACATAACTAGTTGAAATCAAACATTAGTGCTTTTCTTGATTATTATTTCAGGGGAACGTAACTTAGTAATTTACGTTCATCTTATAGAAAGTTGTGGTTGATGATACTTTTTGTATGATTTTTTCAATTTGTAAATTTTCTGTAAGACGCTCCTTGTAATTAATGGCAAAATTCACAGAAACAACCCAAGTATTTTTGGAGCATGAGTGGTTTCAATTGGAGTTGGTGCTTTTGTGAGTTATAGGAACAAGCTGTCGTTCAATTTCAAAAAGGCACATGCTCGTTGTGAACCAGAGGATGCCTTGAATAAAACAAAATAAATATCAGTCAATTTGGAAGGTTGTAGAAAGATATTTTGCGCCCAGGCTTCTTGCCAATTATGTAATTCTTATCCCTCCAAGCTTCTTATTTTAATTAAATCTCCTCTCCAAATCAAGCTAGCAATGGCTTCCACTTTTTCTTCTGTACAAACCATTAATGCTTCAATAATCCACTTCCCTTGTCTACCAATAATAAACAAACCAAGGTTGCATAATTGCTTGTCAAAAACGTCCATTCCTTCTCTTAGAGTAGAGTGTTGTAGTTGTGCAAAGTACGATGAAGATGAAGAAATGGATAAGATTAGAAGGCTACAGAATGGATCGGATGTTCGCGGAGTTGCTTTGCTAGGTGAGAAAGGTAGAACTGTAGATCTTACACCACCTGCTGTTGAGGCAATAGCAGAAAGCTTTGGTGAATGGGTGATTAAAGGATTGGATAAAGGTGTTACGGTTTCTCTTGGAAAAGACCCTCGAATTTCGGGTAATACGTTGAGTGTCGCTGTATTTGCAGGGCTTTCTAGGGCTGGTTGTATGGTCTTTGACATGGGACTTGCAACAACACCAGCATGCTTCATGAGCACTATTCTGCCTCCATATCAATATGATGCCTCAATAATGGTAAGTACCTACGAAATATAGCATTTAATTTGTGGATTGAATAATAAACATCCAATGAATTAATTTATTTTAATTGGATGCTGTTAAAAAGTTAGTATATTTTTTTAGTGCATAGAAATCAGGAATAACCCACATTCTTCATTTTTATTTGTCCATAATGAATTTTGCATTTCCTTTAAAAAATAAAAAAGGAAGTGTATATTTTGCTTTAAACATACACCATATTAATTGATGCATAATCTCAATGAACTTGAGAATACATTTTAAAATTTTTTAATTTCAACTTTCTAATTTTCATATAGTTTGTTTAAGACCGTAAGATTAAAAGACAATTTGATTAATTTGACATATTTTTAATTTAAAATTACAAAATTTAAAAGTCTTATCAAATTATAACAGGACAAACAAATTGAGATGGAAAGAGTACACGTATGTGTTTGGTGTGGTGTGGTGTGGTAACAAAGACAATGATAGTACTTATTTTAAGAAAAAAGGAAAATAGGTGTGCTAATAATATGTATGGATGCAGATGACTGCTTCTCACTTGCCGTACACTCGAAATGGTCTGAAATTCTTCACAAAAAAGGGGGGTTTAACGTCACCAGAAGTGGAGGAAATATGCGACAAAGCAGCTCGAAAATATGCAAACAGATTTGCAAAAGTCTCGACGATACTGCCATCGCGTCCGGCTAAGGTAGATTTCATGAGCGCTTACGCGAAGCATCTACGAGATATTATAAAGGAAAGAGTAAACCATCCTCACCATTATGACATTCCCCTCAAAGGATTTCAGGTTCTTCTTTCAAACTTTTTACTTATGTTATGTTTTGTTTGTTTTATTGTTTGCAACACAAAGTGAGCCATGCATACCACAACCTCACACCAATCTTATCCAAGAACAGGACAATAGTGACCATAAAAGTTAATCATCTCTTTCGGATCATAAGCAGCCATATATTTCTACCTAGTTACTTGGCTTTATCTCTTTTTAGACTTTCGAATGCTTGAGGTATATTTTATTATTATATACTTTACCATAAAATAATTAGCCATAATATATATATATATATATATATATATATATATATATATATATATATATATATATATATATATATATATATATATATATATATATATATATATATATATAAATTGATTCCTATATATATAAAACCGAATCTTGGAAAAAAAGTACCTAACACGCATGCATGCCGCTTTCTAAGATTTTTTTTATTATTTTTTTTGCATTACCATGTACCAAAGGGGTGGATCTAGAAATTCGGATATGAATCTATATCGATATATATATAAATATTTATTTGTACCCATTATTATTGTTATACTATATATTTATGAGCACAAGTGTTAATATAAATAAAATTGTAAGCAAAATTAGCGGGGCAAGAACAACGGGTCGTACCTTTTTCGTTGATGTCACGAGCATTGTTATGCCACCAACAAATTTAGCCCTAAATCTCGTTCGTGGTTCACAAACCAAGTGCCTTTTGTATGTTTTGATGAATTAAGAATTTTCAATCCTTTACTGGTTTTTGCAATTAAATCTTACAGTCTTGAAGTCAGATTGTTTTCAAAAACAGTTTTCTGACTTTTTCACTCCCATTTCTTTCTCTTCTCTCTTACTACCTTATCCATTAGGAGTCAATCACATTCCCTTTAAATAGGGAAGTGCCTGGGCGGTTATAACCGCCTCCTTAATGGATAATAATCGTTCAATCTTATCCTTTAGGATAAGGTTGGACAGTTATTTAAATTACTGCACCACCGTAAACAAAAATCAGATACTCGGGTCAGGTTAAGATTGTATTGGGTCAGTCCACATGTGTGATCCATAATTCTAAAAATCTTACATATCCTACTTCACACATGGCGGACAAGACCCGAGTCAATATTATATCAACTTAACACAGAATTCATATGGCAAATGGTTCGTGTGACCTGTGAGCATAAAGGCTTGCTGTTAAGGACTTATAAGCCTTATATAAAATTTCAATCACTTACGAAAAGAATCCACTAACAATATGAGGATATCTATACTCACAATACCCCATACTTTAACTACTCCAGTAGTTAATCATTTTATCCCTCATCCTCTTTAGGAGATGAACTCGCGAGTCCATATTCAATTTCAGTTTTTATAATCTTCTCTTTCTACTCGAATCTATCTATTCAAATCAACTACTTTCCTAGGCATGCACCGCATTGCCGAATCATACATGGCTATTAGTGACATGCTAAAGTAGCAACACCGATCGAAATTTCAAGAAACGGTAAAAGGTCTAAGGGTATTCAATTGAAAAGTTCAACTTTGACTTTTCAGGGTCTCACACAATGAAGAAGCAGGGATCATTCTTTTATTAATCCTCCTGTCGCATAACACATGTGGTATGAAGCACGTGCTACCATGTTCTCACCTTATACAGGCGCATATGTCTTACTACAACATCGTACAGACCTTGGTCTAGACATTCTCAATTCTAACCCGAGTTTCTCTCTACAATTATCCTTAAACTCATTTCTCAGAGAGACTTTTGTCTGGTTCCTAAAACAAGTCTAAATATGGCAAGTGATATTTATCTCTTCACGTTCCCCAATGTAAAAGGTGATTGCTCGTGTGAGAGAGCCAATCTCGTGACTTGTTTGACATATTAAACATTACCAACACGCCTTTAAGATATAAAATAATTTGATATTGATGAGAATGTTATAACAACAAAGTTTTATAAAAGTACAAATCACATCCTACGTAAGCTTAGAGACTTAACATGCTTCTCAAGCCAGTATCTTGATATCGCCTTCGTAAAGGGATCAACTACTATTTCACGAGTAGGAATGTTTTGTAAATTCACTTCTCCACTTGCTACTATATTTCTCACAAAATTATACTTGATATCAATGTGTTTGATTTTGCTGTGATACTTAAGATCCTTTATATATGCAATAGCCACCTGACTATCACCCTATAAAGTCATAGACCCTTCAGATTCTTTGCAATACATAAATGCTCAAAGAATCTCCTGAACCAAATAGCTTCTTGCACTGCAGATGCACTAGCCACAAAGTGCTAGGTTATTTCTTACTCTTTTTTTAAAAAAAAAGGTACCACTATTTAGTAAGAATATGACAGAGGAGATCATCAACATCTGTATAACCTCTTTTAAATAGTCAGCAGTTCCCCCTAGATATTAGAACATTCACTTCACTACCTTCCAATGATCTATTCTTGGATTAGATTGATATCTACTTACCAGACCTATGGCATAACATATATCTGATCTAGTACACATCATAGCATACATCAGACTTCCAAAAGCACTAGAATATGGAACTACATTTGTTCCTTCTCTTTAGCACTTCTGGGACACATTTCAAGGTACAAAGTTTTACCTCTAGATATTGGAGTATCCATGGGCTTGCAACTACTCATTCGAAAACGTTCTAATATTTTCCTTATGCGGATTTCTTGAGACAAAGTCAAAGATTTTTTGGAATGATCTCTTTGAATCTTTACACCCAATATGTAGTCTATTTCACCCATATCTTTCATATCAAATGACCTTGAAAACCATGACTTGATAGTTTTCAGATACTCCAAATCATTTCCGGCTAATGGTATATCATCCACGTAAAGAGAAAGAATTACAAAATATCTTTTCTTGGCCTTAAACAATGAAACCTACAGGTTGTTCCATGTAGATTTCTTCGTTTAATTCTCCATTGAGAAAAGCAGTCTTCACATCCATTTGATATAATTCTAAATCTAAACGTGCAACTATAGCCAAAAGTGGTCGAACAGAGGTAAACTTTACAATTGGTGAAAAAATTTCCTCAAAATCTATTCTAGCTTCTTGAGTAAAATCTTTATCCACCAGTCGAGCTTTGTTTCTTTCTATTGACCCATCCGATTTATGTTTAACCTTGAGAATCCACTTATCGCCAATAGCTTTACATCTTATGGAAGGTCAACTAGATCCCAGACTTTGTTGGTTTTCTTGGACTCTAATTCTTCTTTCATCGCTTTGAACCATTTATCCTTTTCAGGACTCGATAAAGCCTCAGTCACAAAGTTAGTTCATCCAACTCCATGGGAGATACCAAGAAAACATAATTTGTCTTGTAATTCTTCAAATGCATGTGAAGACTGCATTTTTTAATAGAGATCTAGATGAAGAAGTGTACATGAAACAACCAGAAGGATTTGTCATTCCTAGTTAAGAACATAAATTTTGTAAGCTTCTTAAATCTCTTTATGAATTAAAACAAGCTCCAAAGTAATGGCATGAGAAATTTAGAAATGTTATGATCTGTAATGGTTATATAATCAATGGAGGTGAAATCTGCATATTTAGTAAATTTCAAGAAAATTCTGGTAATATAATTTGTCTTTATGTAGGTGACATGTTGATCTTTGGAACTAATATTAAAAGAGTCAAAAAGACAAAATCATTTCTTACTTCTCAATTTGAAATGAAAGACCTTGGAGAAGCTGATATGATTTTAGGCATTAAAATCATAAGATCAACAAATGGTTTGACTCTTACTCAATCGAGTTATATTGAGAAGGTTCTAAAGAGGTTTGATCACTTTGATGACAAACCTTCTCCTACACCATTTGATCCAAGCATCAAGCTAGTACGAAAATTCGGTGATGTTCTTGATTAATTGACATATTCTCAAATCATTGGGAGTCTTATGTGTGTTATGAATTGTGCTAGACCAGATATTGCTTATGCAATGGGATCTTTGAGCAAGTTTACTAGTATATCCTAGCATTGAACATTGGAATGCTTTGATTCGTGTTTTAAGATACCTGAAGGGAATAATTAATGTTGGCCTACATTATTCTACCTTCCCGACTGTTCTTGAAAGCTATAGTGATGCTACTTAGAATTTTGATTCGAATAACTCTAAATCTATTATTGCTTGGACTTTTACTTTGGCTAGAGCAACAATCTCCAAAAAATCAAGAAGCAGACATGTATTACTCATTCAACTATGGAGTCATGTCTTCTACTGGAGAAGAAGTTGATTGGCTACGAAGTATATTAATGGATAT
This sequence comes from Solanum rostratum, assembly GCA_029948455.1. Classification (NCBI taxonomy): domain Eukaryota; kingdom Viridiplantae; phylum Streptophyta; class Magnoliopsida; order Solanales; family Solanaceae; genus Solanum; species Solanum rostratum. The sequence continues at coordinate 56,621,354 of CM057048.1, forward strand.
TCTATTATGGAGTAAGCCAATACCACCTTTGACTATCTATTGTGATAATCAAGCTTCTATATTTTGAGCTTCAAACGATTGTTACTATGGCAAATCGAGACAAGTTCTCGTCAAATACAATCAAGTAAGAAGATTATTGGAGGAAGGCATAATATTGTTTCACTATATGAAGTCCAGATGTAATTTAGCAGATTTTTTGTCTAAAGGGTTAGGCAACGAGTTAGTGGTGGAAACTTATAATGGGATGGAATAAAACATGTTATAAATTAATTATACTTTACGGTAACACTACCTAATGATGTAATCTTAGGTTCAAAGGGAAAGCAAGTAAAGTTACAACTGTAAGCACATCAATAAAATTCCCTTTTCTTTAAAGAAAAAGTAAGGAGATGTGCATGATTGAGATTATATTCTCTTATTAAGTCTATAAACCATTTTCGATTGGAGCGTGTAGGAATAATCTTGATAGATTTATTGATACTTTGTTGTAAAGGAGGATGAGATTAATTTCTCTTAATGAAATTCATAGACTATTTGCTCAGAGTATGCAAAGATACTCTTGATGAATTCACCACACTAAGTGCGAAGTAGAGGCCACTTCAATAAGATTTTAACCAGAAAAATCTTAAAGCACTTAGTTAAAAGGATCCAGGACACATGGCCGTCAGGTGTCAAAGGATTTTGATTTTCATCAAAATGTAGTGACATGTGTGGAGTATTTTTCTACTTCATTCAATGAACCACTTAGTTCAAGATTTGTTCACTAAGTAGTCAATGATTTAGAAAGTCTTCACTAGCTAATGGTTCAAGTTCAAAAGACACCATTATTGATGCATGTTGCTAGATTAATGTCTCAAAATATTTTTTGATTTTTCTAAAGATAAAAATTTCTTAAAACAAGTGGGGGATTGTAAGAGTTAGCATTTCAATTAATTTTGAAACAATTCATTAGATATAAGTTTTTAAGTTTAAAAAAAAAATTGAAAACTTATTTTCATTTAGTTTTACATTCTTGAAGATACATATTTATTTATAATATTCATGAACCTATTCATAACTTTTTCTTTATGAAACTCTTTTACGTTAAAAAACCTTTGTCCTATAAATAAGTCTTGTTTTTCTTTGAAAAGACATCATTTCAAGAAGAAATCAAAAACGCTTTCCCTTGAAAATACTTGAGAGACATTAATAGTGAATCACCAATTCAAGAATAGAAGAGAAACATTCTTGAATGCTACTTGTTTTGTGGCTTAGTTGAATCCCAAAAAAAGAGTTGTCATTTATTCTTTCGTTTGCTCATGGGAGAGACTCCTAACTATCTTCAAGAAACGTATTACGTGCCTCTAAGCCAACACGTTCTTATTTAGAATTCCTTGTACACTATCGTCATTCTTGTTCTAATAGTAGAAAGTTATCAATATATTTATGTTTTACTACCATCTCCACCCACGATTTTATCATGATACATGTCTAGTTCATTTGTGTATTTTTTTTAATTTCACAGAGAAACAATAAAGATACCCCTTTGATTGGCTACTTCATTTAATGGCAATATATTTGTTTCATCAAATTTTTGATAAAATAATTTCAACCGAAAAAGAAAATGTGAGACACTATCAAAAGGATAATAAGGACATAATTCATTATCAATTGTTGATTATGTATAGTTCACATACATAATCTAGTTTATTCTGCTTATGGAATTTTGAGACGAGGGTTCCCAGGAAACAACTCTCTACTTCTATGAGGTAGTGGTAAGGTTTGCGTACATTATACACTCCCCAAACCCCACTTGGGGGATATCCACTGGGTATGTTGTAGTTGTTGTATAGTTCACATAAAATCTTCAAAACTATTAAGTAAAAAGAATAAAGAAAAACAAAAAAAATAATGATAATGAATGCTAAAAGACTTGAAAGAAAACTTAACCAAAACCAAAATAAGAAAAAAACAATAAGTAGAGTATTTTAAAACATCATGTAGGAATCATAATTCATGCATAAATAGGTATAATCATCATTTGGGAATCTGTTAGGTTTTGCACCCCCTACAGATTTTCCTAATCGTTGGAACAGGTTAACCGACGTGTTTCAATGATGCAGAAATAAACTGGAACGCAACAATTTTACGTGGAAACACCCGGCTCACAAAAGGTGAAAAAACCACGACCTGTACCTCTACAGGATTTACTCCAACTTCACTACTTCAATATGAGCCTTCAACAAACGATTACAATTCCTAAGTTCACATAAACCTCCCTAGGCTTATGTTACCAATGTCTTCGAGTTGCCCCCAACTTGAAGACTAGAATCTAATCTCAGTTATAGACTCTGAGAGATTACATAATTGTTCAAAATTACAAAGAGAAAACAAAACTCCTAAACCCTACATCAAGTTGCCGCGTTTCTCTTCTTCTTCGTCTCTCTCTTTTTCTGTGTCTGAATCTCTCTTTTTCTCTCTGCTTCTTTCTTTTTTCTGCGTTACTTTCTTCTGTGAATTCTTTTCTGGTTTTATAGTTGCTGACAAGTCTTTCTCCAACTTCTTTTCGAATTCCTTTTCTAATCAGCGTCTCCCCTTTTTTCATGCTTCTTGAAAAATATTTCCTTCTTTGGAACCTTCTTCTTCTAGGAGTTCAACTTGGAATAATATTCCTTGTTATCCTCCTTATTTCATGTTTCTTGAGAAATATTTCCTTCTTTGGAACCTTCTTCTTCTAGGAGTTCAACTTGGAATAATATTCCTTGTTATCCTCCTTATTTCCAGCACCAATTATTCCATTTTTATTGTGTGATGCGTGTGCAGTTTTGCCACGAAAACAGTACGCTGAAAGAACCAGGTAGTCCAACCTGTTTCATTATCTTTTGTCAGCCATCAAAACTTTACTGCTCCAACAAATTCCCCCTTTTTGATGATGACAAACTTTCTGAGTATCAGGTCTATTCATCTTTTCTGATTTATTTTCAGCTTTCCATAGTTCCCCCTGGCTGTATGCCCTTTGCTTGTCCAGTGGATAGACCAGATAGCCTGACTTGTTCCTCTGATCCAACTTTTCATAGTTCCCCCTGGCTGTGTGCCCTCTGCTTGTCCAGTGGATGGACCAGGTAACCTGACTTGTTCCTCTAATCCAGCTCATAGTCATCCTGTCCTCCCCTTTTTAAAAGGTGCAAGTGAAAGAAACTTGTACTTATAACCAGTCATGTGTCTTAAGCAAGCGCTATCCATGTACCAATGCTTGCTTTCTTTCACTGCAACCTGTAAGACAGATCAAGGGTTAGTTTTAGGAACCCAGACTAGCTTGGGTCATTTCCAGTTGTAAAACGGATGAATGAGATCCCTTCTTGCCCAAGTAGGCAACATGTTCCTTGACCTGTTTCTTTCATTATCTTCATGCCTCCTTTTGTGCACATGATATGTGTTTCTACTCCTAACATTGTTTGCAATTGGACACTCAGTAGTTGGATGTCCAATTTTTCCACAAAGGTAGCACAAATCAGTAGTAGTAACATTCTCCTGAAAGAACCCTATTCCAGCTTTCTCATTGTGACTCCTGCTTCCTAGATGGTTCACTATTCTTGATGACTGAGTCCATCTTTTTGCCTTTTCTAAATCCAGTTTTAAAATGGAGTTTTCCTGGGTCAATTTTTTCACTTTTTCTTTCTCACAAAAAAACTCAATTTTGCATTCTTTCAACTCAGTTTCTACCTTCTGAAGCTCTTCACTCATCGTACTTTCACCCTTATCAGCAACAGTTAACTTTTGGATTTCTGACTTTAGGTTCAACACAAGTGAATCAAGTTGTTTAACCTGTTTCTTCAACTTGTCATTTATTTCTTTTGCTTTATCCAGGCAGTTTTTTATCTCAAGATTTTCAAATTTTTGATCTGAAAAATCTTTAATTAGTTGATCCTTTCCATTTGCTACTTCTTGAAAATCGTCTATCAATCCATTCATTAGCAAGATTAGCTTCCTTTTTGAAAAGAGATGCAACTTTTCTTTCAATTCAGAAATACTTACCTCAGATCTATCATCTTCTTCTAGATCTAAATCTCCAGCAGCCATGAACGCAGTTTCATCAATCTCCTCTGTATCAGAATCTTCCAATCCCGATCCCCACGCGGCCATCATAGCATAGGTTTCCTTTTCCTTTTGCTTAGCAGCTTTCTCTTTAAGTTCTTTCTCAGCCCTTTCTTTTCTCCACTCAATTTCCCACTGGGGACATTGTTTGATATGGTGATCAGTCTTTCCACACTTGTAGCATCCAGAGTTGTTTCTGTCATCGGACCACTTTTTGTTACCTGTTTCATCAACCCCCCTCCTGTTACCTGTTTCTCTCTTGTCCTTGCCTTTCTTTTTCATGAATTTTTTAAAATGTTTTGCTAGAAAAACCATCTGATCTTCATCCAAGTCTGACCCTTCATCATCTGAGGCTGCTTTGAGAGCGAGTGATTTTTCATACATTCCCACTTCTTCCTTTTGCTCTTCCATGTTCATCTCATATGTTCTGAGATTTCCAACCAGCTCATTCAATGTCATGGTTTCAATATCCTTAGCTTCCCTAATGGCAGTAACTTTTACATCCCACTTAGCTTTTGGTAAAATTCTCAGAACCTTGTCTACCTGTTCTTCAGAGGTAAGCACTTTTCCTAGAGAAGCCAGCTCATTAATAAGTAGTGTGAGCCTTGCCATCATCTCTTGCAATGTCTCATTCTCTTTCATCTTGAAGGTCTCATATTCAGTAAATAGCATGGCAACCCTGAACTTCCTAACCTGAGCAGTTCCCTCGTGAGCAATTGTAAGAGCATCCCAGATTTCTTTTGCAGTGGAGCAATTTGAAATTCTGTTATACTCTTCTGGACCAAGACCACAAATCAAAATATTTTTAGCTCTGGCATTTTTCCTCATGGCCAACAAATCCTTAGCGTTGAACTCCCTTCTCTCTTTCGGCACTTGTTGGCCCTCCACCTTTTTCATAGGAATAGTAGGCCCTATACTAATTCTATCCCAGAGTTCGTAGTCTTCTCCTTGAATGAAGTCCTCCATCCTAGCCTTCCACCAACCGAAATGTGTTCCATTGAAAAGAGGAGGCCTCACAGATGATTGTCCTTCTCCATGTCCATAGGGTGGTGCAGTATTCATCTGGATCAATTCTTGGGTACTAGCCTTTAATAAGAAAACCTGCTCTGATACCACTTGTTAGGTTTTGCACCCCCTACAGATTTGCCTAATCGTTGGAACAGGTTAACCGACGTGTTTCAATGATGCAGAAATAAACTGGAACGCAACAATTTTACGTGGAAACACCCGGCTCACAAAAGGTGAAAAAACCACGACCTGTACCTCTACAGGATTTACTCCAACTTCACTACTTCAATATGAGCCTTCAACAAACGATTACAATTCCTAAGTTCACATAAACCTCCCTAGGCTTATGTTACCAACGTCTTCGAGTTGCCCCCAACTTGAAGACTAGAATCTAATCTCAGTTATAGACTCTGAGAGATTACATAATTGTTCAGAATTACAAAGAGAAAACAAAACTCCTAAACCCTATATCAAGTTGCCGTGTTTCTCTTCTTCTTCGTCTCTCTCTTTTTCTGTGTCTGAATCTCTCTTTTTCTCTCTGCTTCTTTCTTTTTTCTGCGTTACTTTCTTCTGTGAATTCTTTTCTGGTTTTATAGTTGCTGACAAGTTTTTCTCCAACTTCTTTTCGAATTCCTTTTCTAATCAGCGTCTCCCCTTTTTTCATGCTTCTTGAAAAATATTTCCTTCTTTGGAACCTTCTTCTTCTAGGAGTTCAACTTGGAATAATATTCCTTGTTATCCTCCTTATTTCATGCTTCTTGAGAAATATTTCCTTCTTTGGAACCTTCTTCTTCTAGGAGTTCAACTTGGAATAATATTCCTTGTTATCCTCCTTATTTCCAGCACCAATTATTCCATTTTTATTGTGTGATGCGTGTGCAGTTTTGCCACGAAAACAGTACGCTGAAAGAACCAGGTAGTCCAACTTGTTTCATTATCTTTTGTCAGCCATCAAAACTTTACTGCTCCAACAGAATCATAATCCAACCATTTAGAATCAAGTCATAAAAACCCATAGAAATCTATGTTTTGGACTTTGAAAAAAAAAGGAGAATTGAGTAGGGCTTCATGGATGAATCTAGTCCATGAATGAAGCCCTACATACCTCAAGTGAGAATCCCTAAATTTGAAGAAGAAATTCTGAAAATCTTTTGGCCAAACCTTCAAACTCTAGCTTTAATGGACAAAATCCTCATAGAGAGAATTTTTGTAACTTTGGGAGAGGTTTTGAGGGTGAATGAGTTTGAATGAAATAGGAATAGGTTTTATAGGGTTTGAGTCAGCTAAGTTTGTTAGGAGGGTCAAAATGACATCGTTTAGGAGTTAAACGGATTGGAAAAGACCAACCTTCATTAATAATCTACCGGATAAATTTATGAGACCTTGTTCACCGATCGTAATCCAAACCATGAGTCGCGTTTGGCCCTATTGAAATGTGTTTCACAAAATTTTAGCTACTGAAAATTACACTTTGAAACCACAAAACCTTATCTATGGTTTACAGTTCTATTTATGGATCATAAATCCCTTCATAGGTTAACCTCCAAACTTGAAAACATTTTTTCATTCTCAGGATCCTAACCACAACTCAGTCCACGAGACGTGGTTCCATTCACGACCCATCCTATCCTTCGTGAAATGATTCTTAGAAATTTAAATTTTTTCAACTTTCTGGACTCAAGTCTACAAGACCTTTCTATGACCGGTGGTCCAATTCACGAGTCGTAGATTGAGTCGTGAAACCAGCCAGTCTCAAATTTTTTCCAAGCTTTTCATTCTTATTATCTGTGAAATCATGAATAGAATGTCCTTGGTGATTCTATTATATTTAATATTTTGAGATGCACTCATATTTCACTAGTTGATCATATGTATTGAAATTTTATTCTTCATTCAATGTATTCACTCAAAGTAAATGTACTGATGACCTTGTTAAATTAATTAAGTTTTATTCTCGCTTTGCTTATGTGTGATTTGGCTCATTTCTTTCTTTCAATCCAAATTAAAAAACAAAGAAAACATTCAAAAATAAAAGTTAGATAAAGAAGTGTAAGTAAGAACTTGCACTAGATTTCGCCCCTCCTTTCTTGATAATTTAAAAAAGAGCATAATATTTGTAAGAATCATTTTTTAAAGGTATGTCGTATTATTATTTTTTCATTGTGATTATACGTTTCTATTTTTTTATATAACAAAAGGTTAAAAATACAGATAATTGTTAATGCTGGAAATGGATCAGGAGGGTTCTTTACATGGGATGTATTAGACAAGCTTGGTGCAGACACATTTGGATCTCTCCATCTAAATCCAGATGGAATGTTCCCTAACCATATCCCTAACCCTGAGGATAAAATAGCTATGTCCTTAACCAGAGCCGCCGTGCTAGAAAATAATGCTGATCTCGGTATTATTTTTGACACAGATGTTGACCGTAGTGGTGTAGTAGATGGTGAAGGTAATCCCATTAATGGTGACAGGCTCATTGCACTAATGTCGGCGATTGTTCTTAGGGAACATCCTGGTACGACTATTGTTACTGATGCTCGTACCAGTGTGGCTTTAACTAACTTTATTACAAGTAAAGGAGGTCAACATTGCCTGTATAGAGTTGGTTATAAGAATGTCATTGACAAAGGAGTAAATCTTAATAAAGATGGGATCGAAACACATCTCATGATGGAAACTAGTGGTCATGGTGCTTTGAAAGAAAATCACTTTCTTGATGATGGTAATAAAGAATTTTGATTATTTTAATTATACATATATTCTTTCATGATTCCTTTTTATATATGCCTCAATTTTTAGGCGCATACATGGTTGTGAAAATTATAATTGAAATGGTGAAAATGAAGCTTGAGGGATCAGAAAGAGGCATTGGCAGTCTCATAAAAGATCTTGAAGAGCCAGTGGAGTCGATAGAACTTAGAATGAGTGTCCTTTCTGAGCCTAGATTTGCTAAAGAAAAAGCATCTGAAGTCATTGAAACATTCAGAACCTATATTGAGGTACATGTTTATATCACTTCATTAGTTAGAGAAAGATTGCCAACTCTTTCCTATAATCAATTTCGCTTATTGATTGGCAAGAGTTTCTATATAACCTTTTCTCTTCTATCACATATAAATACCTTAAAATTGTCTAACATACTTTTAACATGTGTAGCCTAAATCGTTTAAATAGCTTAAATTGTTAGAGAATACATTTTTATTTAGTTGTTACATTTGGTTCTTCATGTGAAATTTTTCTTCCTTTGATAATGGACGATGATGAGATTTGATTCAGAATTTTTGTCTTCTCTCATATTATGTTAATACGAGTCATCTAAAATTTGTTACATGAGACATACTTTTTATTTTTGATTTAGTAAGTTATGTGTTCAACAACATTGGCATTCATTTTCTTTAATCAAATGTGTTCTTAACCATTAGCAAGGAAGCATACCAGGATGGGAACTTGACTCTTGTGGAGACTGCTGGGTAAGTGATGGTTGTCTTGTGGACACTAATGACGACCCCAACGCTATTGATGCTTACATGTATAGGTAATAGTCTCATAAATTATAAGACAAAAATGTAGAATATATGTTCAAAGTATTGGGCACTAAGAAAATGTTGGGATATATTCAGGGCAAAAGTTTCATATGAAGGAAATAGGGAATATGGATGGGTTCACCTTCGACAAAGTGTCCACAATCCAAATATTGCTGTTAATATGCAATCCACAATTCCTGGTGGATGCCAATGCATGGCAAATGCTTTAAGAGATCAGTAAGCTCTTTTGTGCTCTCTTATTTTTGTTTCTCCTTAAACAGTTTGAGTAATCACATATTTATTATGTTTTATTAGGTTTCTCTTGCCTAGCGGAATGAACAAAATACTCGATATCACTCAAATTGATGAGTATGCTAGAAGTGGAAATCTAAGCTAAGATGCTTAAAACATCCATGCTTCAAGTTAAGCTTTCATGCATGTCAATAATGTTCATTACAAAATTTAGTTACAATGGACCAAAAGAACAAGAAGAAGATGTGAATATGTATTCTTTTTTAATGGAGTTAGGTATTCATTTACCTTTTTCTTTTATAATTATTTTATATTATAATTAGTGTTGATTTAAACTTTGAAGGTTGTGAGCACGTTTTCTTTAACATTAAATTGTCACTATTCACATGGTATAAATTATTTGAATGCATCATGAAAATTTTGATGATCAAACTATGTTTAATATTACCATCACAAATTATTATTGTACTCGATGCTTTAATGCATCATGAAAATTTTGATGATCAAACTATGTTTAATATTACCATCACAAATTATTATTGTACTCGATGCTTTACACAGATAAATTAAACAACTTTATTAATATGAAATTTATTCCCTACACCTTCAATGGGTGATACCTATATGACAAGCTATGAGGGTGATACCTATATGGGTGGTTTTTTTGGGACTGCCAGTACAGTATTGGGCCGAGGAAAATTTGGGAAGAATTGCGAGTTCGTTGGTCAAGCTATTTTGCACAGTTAAGTTGACCACTCTTGGCAAAAGGATATCCTATGAACAAATCCTTATAAAATTAGATGTTGCTCACATCCTAAAGTTGATTTTTTCGAAGGTAAAAATATCTTAGATATTTAGTAAGCCCTTTCTAGAATTTTGTATTGTAATATCTTGGATATTTGTATTTAGGAAAAATCTAGAGAAAGTCTAGAGTATAGATATTTTAGGAAGATATTTGTAGTAAATTATAGAGTGATCTAAAATTTTGTTGAGATATTTAGGAAACAATATCTAGATATTTCTTGTAGAATAATATCTAGAATCATCCTTACACTAGTATGAATAAGGATGGCCTTAGGCATTTGTAACCAACCAAAAACTCAATCAACCAATATTGAATCCAATTCAAGTAGTCTTCTCTCATACAAAGCTTCCTCCTCTTGAGTTGAATCTTTCGATCTTAGTTAACAATCTTGGACTAGCAGAAGGTCTCCTGATTAATACTTTTCTTCTGCTATATTTTCTTACACTTATCAAATATGGTTTCCTTGAAAGGCTAGATGGGAGCATAAGAGAACAAGATATTGAGTATGAGTGTAACGACTTGTTAAATCATTTTGAGAAATAGAGTTTCTTATATTATAAAAGATTTATCTCATAATTTTTAAAGGGGCTTTTTGGGACTATTCCATAACTATGGTTATTTAGTCGACACATAATTTTAGATAATTAATTTTAGTTGGTAGGCTAACGTAACAATTTAGTTAATACCCTATACCTTTTATCCCCTATTTATTAAAAATATGTTAATAGGATTTATTACTTTTAATATATATTTAAATTGAAAAAAAAAGAGAAGCAGAACTAATTAATAAAAACTTAAAAATAAAAAAATATAAGAAAAGAAAGAACCAGAAAGCAAAAGAAAAGGAGAGACACACATGCAACGACGAACGGAGAAGAAAAGAAATGTGGGAAAGAAAAGAAAAGGGAAAAACAAGAGAAAAAAATATGATTTTCGTCCCAAAGAATCAAGATAATTGTTCTTGTCCTTTCTATTAAACTTTTATGTGATTATGAATAAATTTTTAGGGTAAAAGTGTGTAGAATTTATGTTTAATTTAGAAAATATAGCCCTAAGATTTATAGAATAAAATCTGATTTAAGGGTCAAATAATAATCCGTTTTTTAGCTGAAATTTGGCGTTTAAGTTTATTTCATTATGGGTAAACATAACCTAAAAGAAACTTCCAGATTCGAATTTGAGGACTCGGGGTGACTTTTTGACTTGATTTTTGAGTTAAAAATAAATATAGCAATATGGGTGTCATTAGATTTGTATTCTTATGGAGCTTATATATTTGATATATTGAAAATATTTTGAGCCATTGAGGAAAGATAAAGCATATGTGGATTAGCTTACTTGATGTCGGTTCTTCGACTGAGGTAAGTTATGGTTTATTCTATGTGTTAGAGAGACTCTTAATAGTAATTCGATATTTATTGAGTGATAATGTGAAATCATTCTATGCATTTAATTATGATTGTTTGGATGATTGATATGTGTTGTGATTGGTCTGCAATCTCAAGACCATGAAATCTATAATCTTGAACTTACTCTACCAAAGTGATGCGTTGAATAAAGAAGGCTTGATGAAATATTGTTAATGAAGTGAAAAGTAATAAAAAAGAATAATGAATTAAATATATTTGGATCCGGTGTCACGTTTCAAAATGATATATTTAGATCAAGTGTCACGTTCCGACAAGATATTATGGGATCAGATGTCACGTTCCTGCATGATATATATTAGATAGGGTGCCACGTTACGACATGATAATAATAAATAAAAATATATTGAAATGATTTAATATATTCAATCTCATAATAATCAATTTTCCAAAAGAAGCATGGTATGGAGGCTTGAGTTCTCATGTGTATTTTTGATATTGTTGACTGATTATGTAGTTGTTTCATTGTATTGTCACTTATACTTGTTATTTGTCGGTTGTCACTGTTAAGTGCTAAAGTTGATTTCCTTCTATTACTTTGTGTATATTGATTTCTATTTTGAGTCGGCCGGTGTACCTACTTAGTACATGTTGCCCGTACTGACCTCTACTTGTATTTTTCTTTGTTACTACTTTTGTAAAATGCTTTGGCTTCGCACTACACAAACTCGGTTGTATCCTCCCGATCCCTGAAAAGTTTCTCATCCCCAATAAGAGCCAGCCTTGCAACGAGTGTTCCATCAACTTTAATTCGCCCTCAACTCTAGTCGATCATTGATATATCAGAATTTAGGGTGCGCTAGCTTTCTAGCTCATGTTGGATTCTATCAGTTATAGAATAATGTCCTTAGCTTTTGGACATAAACTATTTTATTTATCTATTTTGGTGTTGCTACACTTAGACTTCATATTTGAGATTAGATGTCCTTGATGTGATGACTTTCATGTTTTGGGGAAATATTAAGTAATAGAATTAGGCTATGTTTGGTGTGGAGGAAATTTGTTTTCCATGGAAAATATTTTCCTCGACAATGTTTTCTTGGAAAATAAGTTTCTTTCTAACTCATTTTCTGATGTTTGGTTGGTGAGTGAAAAATATTTTTCAAAAAATATTTTCTATTTGTTTGGTTTGGTTAGTGAATGAAAATGTTTACCTGGAAATAAGTTGATTTCTAACTCATTTTCTCATGTTTGGTTGGTGAATGAAAAATATTTTTTTAGAAGAAAACTTTTACTTTTAACTGTAGAGTAGAAACTACTTTTTAGGAAAATAGTTTTTGACATGAAAATATTTCATAATTTGAAATATTTTTTAAAAATAAATATTTAAATTCTTTTTGGGGGTGGGGGCGGGGTGGAGTACAAAATTAAAATTTTTGTAAAAATAAATTTTTAATTCTTTTAGACGAGGATTTTCTAGAAACAGCCTCTCTATCTCGATGAAGTAGTGGTAAAGTCTGCGTACATTTTTACCCTCCCTAGACACCACTTGTGGGATTCTACTGGGGGCATAGAGTAAAAAATTAAAAATTTTAACTTTTTGTAAAAATAAATTTAACTTTTTTTATATGGAGGGTGGGGGGCCGGGTGGGGGATGAGGGCAGGGGCTGGGGGTTGGGAGCTATAGAGTGGAATGAAAAATTGAAAATTTAAATTTAAAAAAAAAATTGTATTTTCTTTTGGGGAAGGGGGGGGGGGGGGAAGGAGGGTGGGTGGGTCGGAGAAAAATATAAAATTTTAAAAAATGTGAAATTTTTAATTTTATTTTATTTTAAAATAACAATATCTTTTTGGGAGAGGGGAGTCGTGGTAGGGAGGGGATAAAAAATCAATTTGAAATTGGATAAGAGTTTTGAAAAATATTTTCTTTAATCTTCGGAAGGAAGTCATTTTCTTTAAATTTGAGGAAAATGAGTTGATTTAGAAAATATTTTCCAAAATTTTTTAAGCCAACCAAACATGAGAAAATTGAAAAATATTTTCTGAAAAATGTTTTCGTCCATGCCAAGCACACCCTTAGTGAATTTTTTATTTCCCGTTTTACAAACTTGAGCTTCCATATTATTATCATATTTTATAAGTTGAGCAATTAATATAGGTTGAAATTTGTATCATTGGTTCACCCACCTGGGAGGGTAAGTGTAGGTGCCACTCACGACCCATTTTAGATCGTGACAAACATGATATTAGAGCTTTAGGTTCATTGATATCATCACATAAGGACATGTCTGGTAGAGTCTTTGGGAATGGTACAGGGACACCTTTACTTTTCTTCGAGAGGCTCTAGAACCTTAGAAAAACTCCTTTCTTTATTTCTCTCGTGCTATTACTTGAATCCAATTGATATCTAGGTGATATCAATTGGTAGTTAGCCTTTTATACTCTCTTTTGGAATGGTAAAAACTAGAGCAACATCCAGTTGGTTGTAGCTCCTAATATGGATGCGTCCTAGGAGACAAAGATGTTTTCTCGATTGAATACAGGCCTTTAATGACTGGTGATCAATCTGATCTCTTTACTAAGTTCTTAAAGTTGAAACCCTCGTTCTTTAGGGATACTATATTTGAGGATGTTTATGACTTTCTTGTCCATTATCATAAGTTGATTCATAAGATGGATATAGTAGAGAATTGTGTTGTTGAGTTCATGGCATACCAATTTCAAGGAGACATCAAAATATGGTGGAGGTCTCATGTTGAGTACTGACCAACAAAGGCACCACCTATGACTTGTAAAACTTTCTATAGAGAAGTAAATTCCCTGAAGTTTAAGGGACAAGAAGAGAGATGAGTTTCTAATATAGAGCAAGAGAAGATATTTGTTACAACCTATGAGGCCAAATTTCGTGCCTTATCCAGAGATACTATTCAAACTTACATTAGTTCAAAAGAGTGAATTCATCGTATTATGAAGGGATGAATGTTGGATTTGCAGATTCCAACTTTATAGTTGGCCACTTCAGCAAACTCACTTCAAGAGGTAATTGATTTCGTGATAGAGTAGAGGGGGTGAAGCTAGATGGCTTCGTCAAGACGATAATGTTTAAGAAGTTTTGTGAGGAAGGCAAGTTTAGTGGTTTTTACTCTATGTCACGCCCCGGGAGGGTACCCTAGACGTGACCGACACTCAGAGACTATTGCTAGTCCCCAAGCGAACCACTTGGTCTCGAGGCAGTCAATCAATCATCAGATATAACGAAAAATATTAGAATAAGGAGAATAAGATAGTGGGCAACTCAGATTCTTCTACATCAACAATATAATAACTTGTTTAAGGAATTCAGTTTAAAAAGGAGGGGGGGGGGGGGAGACTCCAACATCAAATCCTCATATCTAGTCTATAAAGTCTCTACTTCTACAGTCTAAGAAGGTACCATGACAGGCCATGACTACCCAAATCAAAGAGAAATAAACAACGAGTAACTAAAGTAAAGGCTCCTCCGAATGGCAAGGAGAGCTCACCAAACTCTGGAACTAAGGAACTCTGAACCTCAACGGTGGGTTTGCTGAAGTCCTCTATCTCCTGTATCTGCATCATGAAACGATGCAACACTGAGTGACGTCAGTACGTAGAATGTACGGTATGTAAAATGGCTCAAGAGACAGATAAAGCTCAAACTGAATCATTCAACTTGACTCAAGACTTAAACCCTCATCTTATAACTCAACTCAGGTAAATCATGCAAGTTTAAGGTTTGAAATCATGCTTTTAGAATTAGACTCGGTATTTGATGCAACTCAGTTCGAAAGACTTGTGATATGCTCAACTGAAGTATTCGCTTGGAAGTTTCTCTATCCGACAACTCTCCACCCCACCATAAGTTTTGGTGATGTACAACGAAAAGACGTCGTTACCACATTAGCCCTAAACTTGTGAAAGAATAGGATGTCAACCTCTACCTCTCTCTCTTAGATCAAGAGAATGTCCATCTATTGGTACATGAGCCACCAGAATTATCCTATGCGACCATCCTACACTGGCAACGTAGTTCTGGGGTGATTCCTCTCACCTAACTCGGTGCTCAATACTTCTTCTAAGACTAAAATATTCTCATGTACATCAACTCATACTCATCTAAGTCAACTCAACATCAACTTTCTCAATTAACTCCATAGCTCAAAATAGGAACTCAAAATAATGCCACTCAAAACACTAATTCACATCATGCAAGACTCTTACCAAATTACGATCAAGTAACATCATATCACCTATGCTCAACACGTAAGACATAATAGGTATTCATCGCACGTACATATGAAACAAGACAACATACTTCTCAGGTTCAACTTACTTGGTTTAAAAGGTTAAAGTCATAATTTCAAGTTAGTCAGTAAGCAAAGAAAATGCTAAGTTTAGGGCTAGGGTACCAAGCATTTGAATAACATTCATATTTCATGGTGATAACAATGCAACTCATAAATTGACTCAAGTAATATTCATGAAAACTCCAACATGTACAAGAATTTATAACTCAAGAATCACAAGATTTAGAACATGCAAATAAGACTCAAGATCTTAACTTATTAGACGAAGGGGCGCGAGGATGAACATAATCCAATGCTTAAGGTAGTATTACATACCTGAGATGAAGCTTTCAACAATCACTTCAAGGATTCCTCTTAACTTCCTTAATCTCAAGCTCTTCTCCTCTTTCCTCAAGCCCTAGTCGTGTTAGATTGTTAGAAAAAAGGACCTTAGAATGGGGGGTTTTTTAGACCCTTTTTATGTCAAAACGACCTAATCAGATCGTTTATAACATTTAAGAGGGGTTGAGAATGGTCCAGAATGCCCTCACAAAATTTAGAAACTTCTCAGCTTCGGAATAACGACTGGTCGCTTACAGTATATTTTCTCCAAAAATTTTCTGAACGAGTTTTTCCCAATCCCGTCAATTTTTTTAAAAAAAATACAAGTGTGGGTCCGCTACATGGGCATGACACGCCTCTGTGGCACATCAATACTATTTTGGTTTTTGGATTGAAAAATTATCTTTTGATCCGATCACTCTAAAAATCGACTGAGACCATTATTCCACTCAATTTTTTGTGTTGATCACAACTCCGGTCTTGAATTTTCCATACGAGCATTGGAAGATGTGTTATGTGCACATCTCCCCTGTAGGGATATTTTGATAATATCATCAGACGTTAAATCATCTCCCCTTTAGGATCATTCATCCTCGAATGATGAGTAAAGGTGGGAATCAACGCACGAACAGACCCAAGACTCATATCAACAGTCACCTCTACTATTCAAACTCTCGACTCCTCCTTAACCTCAATTTACTCTACTCGGAATCAAGAATAGACAATCAATTTAGTTAAGGGTATGAAATTTACCTTTGACGTTCTTATCATTTGGCACAAATAGGTGCAGATATTTGGCGTCATCTCTTCCTCAACTTCCCATGTGGCTTCCTCAACAAACTGATTTCTCATAGGACTTTGACTGAAACGATCTCTTTGTTTCTCAACTTGCGAATATGACGATCAAGGATTTGTACCGGAATTGCCTCTTAGGACAAGCTTCACTCCAGTACTCTCAACAGGGATCACCAAGGCAGGATCTCCCAAGCACTTCTTCAACATCGAGACAAGGAATATCGGATTAACTCCATCTAACTCAGAAGGCAGCTTTAACTCATAAGCAACCTTCCCAATCCTCTCCACAATCTGATAGGGTCCAACATAGCGTGGACTCAACTTTTCCTTCTTCCCAAATCTTATGACACCCTTCATAGGTGGCACTTTCAAGTACACCCAATCATTTACCTCAAACTCTAAGTCTCTTCTCCTTACGTCGGTGTAAGATTTCTAGCAATACTGGGCAGTCTTTTGTCTCTTTCTAATGACCTTAACCTTCTCCATCGATTGGTGGACAAGATCAGGCCCAATCAATTCCGCTTCTCCAACCTCAAACCACCCAATTGGTGATCCACATCTCCTCTCATACAAGGCCTCATAGGGGGCCATTTGAATGCTTGCATGATAACTATTGTCATATGCAAATTCAATCAATGGTAGATGATCATCCCAACTTCCCCTGAAATTAACTCCTCATCTCATAACTCAATTCAGGTAAATCATGCAAGCTTAAGATTTGAAATAATGCTTTTAGAATTAGACTCAATATTTGATGCAACTCAGTTCGAAAGACTCATGATATGCTTAACTCAAGTATTCGCTTGGAAGTTTCTCTAAACGACAACTCTCCACCCCACCATAAGTTTTGGTGATGTACAACGAAAATACGTCGTTGCCACGTCCGCCCTAAACTTCCCAAGGAATAGGTCGTCAACCTCTACCTCTCTCTCTTGGATCCAAAGTGAATGTCCATCTATTGGGACATGGGCCACTAGAATTATCCTGTGCGACCATCCTACGCTGGCAATGTAGTTCTTGAGAGATTCCTCTCACCCAATTCGGTGCTTAATACTCCTTCCAAGACTAAAATATGCTCATGTACATTAACTCATACTCATCTCAATCAACTCAACATCAACTTTCTCAACTAACTCCATAACTGAAAATAGGAACTCAAAACAATGCCACTCAAGATTCTCACCATATTACGGTCAAGTAACATCATATAATCCATGCTCAACACATAAGACATAATAGATATTCATCACATGCATACATGAAAAAACACAACACACTTCTTAGGTTCAACTTACTTGGTTTAGAAGGTTAGAGTCATAATTTCAAGTTAGCCAGTAAGCAAAGATAATATTAAGTTTAGGGCTAGGGTATCAAACATTTGAATAACATTCATATTTCATGGGAATAACAATGCAACTCATAAATTGACTAAAGTGATACTCATGAAAACTCCAACATGTACAAGAATTTAGAACTGAAGAATCACAGGATTTAAAACATGCAAATGACACTCAAGATCTTAACTTATTAGACTAAGGGGCATGAGGATGAACATAATGCAATGCTTTAGGTAGCCTCACATACCTGAGATGAAGCTATCAACAGTCACTTCAAGGATTCCTCTTGACTTCCTCAATCTCAAGCTCTTCTCCTCTTTCCTCAAGCCCTAGTCGTATTACATTGTTAGAAAAAGGACTTTAGAAGGGGTTTTTTAGACACTTTTTTATGTCAAAACGATCTAATCAGATCGTGTATAGAGATTAGGAGGGGTTGGGAATCGTTCGAAATGCTCCTCACAAAATTTAGAGACTTTTCAGTTTCGGAATAACTCAGTATGCTATGCGGACTGGTCACATATAGTGCATTTTCTCCGAAAATTTTCTGAATGAGTTTTTCCCAATCTCGTAAAAAAAAATTTAAAAAAATATAAGTGTGGGCCCACTATAGGGGCACGACGCGCCTCCTTCGCGCATCAACACTGTTTCGATTTATGGATCGAAAAATTATCTTTTGATCCGGTCGCTCTAAAAATTGATCGAGACCATTATCCCACTCAACTTTTTGTGCTGATCACAAATCTGTCTCATATTTGCCATACAAGCATTGGAAGATGTGTTATGCGCACATCTCCCCTCTAGGAGTATTTTGGTAATTTCACCGGGCGTTACACTCTAAGGGCAGACCTTTTGAGTTTATTTGGCTCATCTTATTCAGTCCTCATTCCACATTTCAAATTAAAGTTATCTTTAGTCTTCTTCACCTTATAGAGGCCCACTCTTGATCCTAAGGATAACACAACATTGGACTGAGTTCGTCCACGTGCCCCTTCATCTCCAGTGAATCGAATTGAGTTGAGTTGAGTTTGAGTTTTTGAATTTCTTGAATTGAATTCTTGAGTTATCTATTTTCTTATTGAGGTTCTTGTATGTAAAATCATATTGATGATGTTCATGAGTTGAGTATTTAATTTTGATGCATGTTCATGTTTTCATTCATATGAACCCTAATTGAGGATAAACCTGTTGGATTTTATTAACCAAAGAGATTTGGCTTTGTGCTATAGTTAGCTCGGCACTAATCGAGAATCCCCAAGGAATTTCAAGAATTCTTGTTATATATCTGTTCCAACCCTCAACCCTCTTTTTGTCATACCCCAGGAGGGTACCCTTGGCGTGGCCGGCACTTAGAGACTATTGCTTGTCCCCAAGCGAACCATTAGCCTCATCACATCATGTATTGAATAGCGGAAAGTATAAGTAAGTAAATGGGCACATCTTATCTAAAGTCTCAAAGTAAATAGATAATAATAAGGGCTAGTAGAAAGAACTAGCTCACAATCTCAACATCAATGCTCAACCATCGTCTATGAAGCCTCTATTACTACTCATGTGGTGCCAATGACAGACCCATGGCTGCCCAAATCAAAAATAAAGGAAATAGATCAATCTAACTCTAAAGCATGATGAAACAAATGTAGGGGATCCTCCGGAGTAGGGGAGGCTGACCAAATCAGCCGCGAATCTCAAATCTTCAATGGAGCGCCTGTTGACGATCTCCAGTACCTGCCTCTGCATCATAAAATGATACAGTCCAGAGGGGACATCAGTACTTGGAATGTAAAATAGGTGAGTGAAACATAAACAGGTAGAATAATATGGAAACAACATCAACTCAAAGGAAATCATCAAATAACATCAAATCGTCAAATGTCTACCTGTGCATGAATAAACAGTAGACAAGTGACACATCAACAACTTAAACTCATCAATCATCTCAGACTCATCTCAAAGGAGCTCACCTCCTCTCTTCTCATCTCATCTCGTCTCGTCTCGTCTCATCTCAAAGTACTCAAGGTAGGAAATTCATGGGAGTTTATCTTATCTGACACTAATCACTTATGAGCTAGTGTATGTACAACAATCACGCTGATGTTGCCACAGCCATTCCAAGCTTGCCAGGTAGGGAACAAATTGAAACCATATCAATTCACCCAATATGGGGTCTGTCTTCAATAAGTCCGCTATTGTTTCAGGGACTTCTAATCAAGAGGGAACCACAATATATGTGATGGTTCTAAGCCTCACCAACGTTTGGCGACGTAGTTCGACGAGTTCAAGTCAGACTAACTCTCACTCTTTCGGTGCTCAATACTCCTCCCATGAATCAATGCTCATAAAACCATCAATCCAATCAAACCAATCAACTCATAGGGACATCGGCCCTATCATTAATCAACATCTTGTAGAGGTTTTAACCCTCTCATTAATCAACATCTCATAGGGACATTATGTCACACTGCGGGAGGATACCCTAGGCGTGGCTGGCACCCAGAGACTATTGCTAGTCCCCGAGCAAACCACTCAATCTCAAGGCAGTCGTCCAACATCGAGCATAGGAAAAGAAATTACATCAATAAAAAAGGGTCAATAGCCAATAAACTCCGTCTCAACATCGATGATAAGTAAATAGTATTACTAGCTCAACTCTAAGAGGGAAAGACCCCACATCAAATCTCATCTCATGTCTATGAAGCTTCTAACTTAACTAGATGGTCTAAGAGGGTACCATGACAGGCCATGGCTACCCAGCTCAACAAACGGAATAACACATAAAGAAAAAAGGACTCCTCTGAATAGCATGGAGGCTCACCCATGACTAAACTCAGAATCTCTAAACCTCAACGATGCATCTGCTGATGTCCTCTAACTCCTGTATTTGTATCATTAAATGATGCAGCGCTGAATGGCGTCAGTACGTGGATATATGGTATGTAAGATGGCTGAATATAACAATACAAGTATAATAGTATAGGGATAACATCAACTCAACTCATACTCCATCAGAGTGTCAAATGTCTATCTAAGGCAAGGAATTAGAGTAAACAAACGACTTATCAACGTCTCATCTCAACATCATTAATACATCAGACTCATCTCAAGGAAAGTCGACTCAACTCAACTCAAAGGACCCATGCTCGTTTAGGACAAGGATAACTAGTCGAAAGTGAAACATCAACATCCATCAAGACTAAAACCATCACATCAACATCAGAGTTCTATCAAAATGGAACCTAGCTGGGAGTTTCTCTAACTGACAACCATCACCTATGAGCCGGTGATGATTGTTGACACCCAATTTTTACCCTCCACAGTACAAATTAATCATCGAGCTATTAATTTTAACGATTTGAATTAATTAGCTTTCAAAAATGCAAGAAATATTTTTTTTTCAAGTAATTTTAGGTTTAGATCTTTGAATTTTTAATTTTATTAGGTTCATATATTGCGTATTATATATATTTATCTTAAAATACTTTACTTTACTTTTTCGTATTATATTATTTTATTATTGCATATTACTTTACTTTACTTTTTCATATTATATATATTTTATGTTTATATATTGCGTATTATATAAATCCTTTAATTTTAGTCATGTTTAAAATATAAATAGACTCTATCTTTAAATACTTTACTTTGTTTTTAAGTTGTTAATATTAAAAAGCTCTTTGATTAATTTATATTAATTTATCTTGTGGTCAAATTAATCAATTGATTCCAAGTCGATTCAAATTGGTCACATTTTGACTAAAGTGGCTAATTTTTAAAATTTTCCTTAAAACCCATTTTCCTTTCTTTTTCAGACCCATTTTGGGCCAATTTTTTGGCCCATTTCCGTCCCATTTATTATTTTCTGCCCAGAACCGGCCCATCCCCTCTTTTAAAACCCCTACCCGACCCACTACCTTTAACCCGGCCCAAATCTTAATTAAAAACCCTCTCCCATATTACACCTCCCCAGCAGAGTCGCCATTTCTGTTACGTCAGAAAATGACTTCCGGTTTAAAAATTCGATTTAAGACTTAATTAGATTTAAGTAAAACCGAATCTTTTAAAAATAGAGGCGCCACTTAATTTTTAGGAAAAATCAAGAAAACTAATTAAATTATTTTAAAAGACTCAACAGAAAAAATCTTTTAAAATCCAAAGAAAAGGGTTCGGGCTCATATTTCTATTTCGGGAAGGTTTTACACACCCGAAATATCCGCTAACGTGCGGTTATCCGACGATTAAATATTTTCCTAAACATTTACTTAAATTTTTTCTATTTAACAATAAATTAATATTTTTAAAGTTAGTCAAAATATTTAATCGTCGGATAACCGCACGTTAGCGGATATTTCGGGTGCGTAAAACCTTCCCGAAATAGAAATATGAGCCCGAACCCTTTTCTTTGGATTTTAAAAGATTTTTTCTGTTGAGTCTTTTAAAATAATTTAATTGGTTTTCTTGATTTTTCCTAAAAATTAAGTGGCGCCTCTATTTTTAAAAGATTCGGTTTTACTTAAATCTAATTAAGTCTTAAATCGAATTTTTAAACCGGAAGTCATTTTTCGACGTAACAATGATACAACGCAGCGATGTTGTTGCCACATCCATCCAGTACCCTGCCCAGGGTAAAGGACATCAACCTCAATGGATCCACAAGAAAACAATCAGTCCTCTATTGGAAAAAGGAGCTATCCGCATTGCGGTTCAATCCTCTTTCCTACGCGGGCCACGTAGTTAATGGGTTCGAGTGGGACTAACTCTCACCTATTTCAGTGCTCAATACTCCTCAGAACTCGACATGCTCATAAAACATCATCATCATCAGTCCCATAGGGACATAGTACATCAACATCAACTTCATCATCCTCGGTCCCATAGGGACATAGTACATCAACATCATTATCATCATCATCATCAGCTCATCGACATCGACATCAACATCGTGGAATCGAAATATTCTTTTTAGAATTTTAGTTTTATGTTTTAAGACTCATGAACATTACTCTCATTAACATCTTCATTAAGACTCTCATCAATTTGGACCACAATCACAACATCCCAAACATCATTATTGTTAAGGCGCTAGACTTTTCCCCCCAAGATCATTCTTTTATTTTTTAGTAAAATAGGCATTGAATTTTGTAAAATTATTCATGAAAATACTTATGCAGTAAATCAAATTTATGATGATCATCAATTTAAGGAAAACGCATGAATTAAGAAGAATCTCAATAGAATACTCAAGGGTTTTTACACATAACTCATCATCTTGAATCATAGACTCAATTGAATCAAAGGGGACACATGGAAGAATAATCCCATGCTTTAGGTTAGCCTTAAATACCTGGGATGATTGCTATCAACACAATTCCCTTGGGACTTCCTCTTAATTCCTCAATCTCGACACTTCTTTACTCTCCTCAAGCCCTAGCGTATAAGCATTGTTAGGAAGGTGATTTAGAATGGGGTTTTAGACCCTTTCATCGTGAAAACGACTTATATCAATCGTACATGGGTTTTAGAAGATATAAGGAATGAACTAGAATGCCCCTCGAAATTTTAGAAAAATTTCCAGCCACGAAACAACCCAGTCCGCTATGCGGACTGGTCGCGTATTACACATTTTTGGCAAAATGCCTCCCGAATGAGTTTTCTCATCCCCATGGAAAAATTTAAGAAAAACATAAGTGACCCTTCGCGATGATTCGGTGACGTGACTCTATCGTGAACTCTCACTGTTTCTCATTTTGAAACAAAAAGATATCTTTTGTCTCGGTCGCTCTAAAAATCGACCGAGACCTCTCCCTCACTCAATTTCTTGTGCTGCTCACGAGCCCAACCTCAAAATTTTCATCCGAGCATCAGAAGACACACTAAGCACACATCTCTCCTCTAGGGGTATTTTGGTAATTTTATCGGGCATTACATCATCTCCCCCTTGGAATAATTCATCCTCTAATAATGAGTAGGAGCGGTACTGTAGCACGAATAGACTTAAGGCTCATCTCGATACTCACTCAACAACTCAATATCTCGACTCTTCATCGACCTCAATACATCTTCTCTGTACATCAAAATATACACATCAACTCAGGATAGAAACATCAAGTTAAGGTAAGAATAGGAATATTACCTTCGATATTCTCGTCATTAGGCACAAATAGGTGCAGGTATTTAGTTTACATCTCTTCCCCAGCTTCCCACGTGGCTTCCTCAACAAATTAGTTCCTCCACAAAACTTTAACAAAGGTTATCTCTTTGTTTTTCAGTCTAAGAACTAGTCGATCAAGGATTTGAACTGGAATTTTCTCATAGCTAAGAACTAGTTGATCAAGGATTTGAACTGGAATTTTCTCATAGGACAAGCTATCTTTGACTCTAGTGCTCTCGACAGGAATCACCAAGGTAGGATCTCCCAAGCACTTCTTCAACATAGAAACGTGGAACACCGGATGGATTCTGTCTAATTCATAAGGTAGCTCTAGCTCATAAGCGACCTTTCCAATTCTCCTCACAATATGGTAAGGACCAATATATCGAGGACTTAATTTCCCTTTCTTCCCAAGCCTCATGACACCTTTCATAGACAATACCTTCAGGTATACCCAATCACTCATCTCGAACTCTAGATCTCTTCTCTTTACATTAGTGTAAGATTTCTGATGGCTTTGTGCAGTCTTTAACCTCTCTGTAATAGTCTTCACCTTCTCCATGACCTGGTGGACAAAGTCAGGTCCAATCAACTCAGTTTCTCCTACCTCAAACCACCTAATGGGTGATCTACACCTCCTCCCATACAAGGCCTCATAGGGGGCCATATGAAGGCTCGTATGATAACTATTGTTATATGAAAATTCAATCAGTGGTAGATGGTCATCCTAATTCCCTTTGAAGTCAAGGACATAAGCTCTCAACATATCCTCTACCATCTGAATAGTACGCTCCGCCTAACCATCCGTCTGTGGATGAAAGGTTGTACTCAGATTTACCTTGGTACCCAATCCCTTCTGGAAGGGCCTTTAGAAGTGGGAAATAAACTGGGTTTCTCTATCCAAAATAATCGACAAGGAAACTCCATGCAACCTCACAATCTCTTGGATGTACATCTTGGCATACTCCTCCGCAATATTAGTTGTCTTAACTGCGAAAAAATGTGGTGATTTAGTCTTCCTATCCACAATCACCCATACAGAGTCATGCTGTCTCTAGGCGGTGATAAAGTCCATGTTAACCCTCTCCCACTTCCACTCTGGGATCTCAAAGTTTTGAGCCAAGCCACTTGGCCTTTGATGATCAATCTTCACTTGTTGGCAATTCGGGTAGTTTGAAACAAACTCAGCAATGTCCCTCTTCATTCCACTCCACCAATGGGCTTCTCTTAAGTCGTGATATATCTTAGTGGAGCCCGGATGAATGGAGTATCTAATGTTGTAGGCTTCAACCATAATCCTCGCTCGGACAGCGTCAACATCAGGAACACAAATCCTACTCTGGTATCTCAATACCCCATCTCCCCCTTTGGAGAAGACCATCACTTTTTGCTTGTGGACAACCTCCTTCAATTGGAGTATGATAGGATCTCGATCCTGCTTCTCTTTTACTTCTATTACTAGGGATGATGCAGAACTACTCTGAACATTGATCCCTCCTTCGTCATTCTCCTCGAGTTGGAATCCCAATCGAGCCAACCTATGCACTTCCTTTGTTAGCTCTTTCTTCTCTTCCTCAACATGGGTTGTGCTACCCATTGACAATTTGCTAAGAGCATCAGCAACAATGTTAGCTTTACCTGGGTGGTATAGGACGCTCATATCATAATCCTTGAGCAACTCCAACCATATCCTTTGTCGCAGGTTGAGCTCTATCTGACTGAAGACATACTGCAGGCTCTTGTGGTCAGTGAACACGTCCACATACACTCCATATAAGTAGTGATGCCAGATTTTTAACGCAAACAATACCACTGCCAACTCAAGATCATGGGTCGGGTAGTTCCTCTTATGAACGTTAAGCTGCCTAGAAGCATAGGCTATCACCTTCCCTCTCTACATCAATACACAACCTAGCCTAACTCTTGATGCATCACAATATATCACAAAATCCTCCGTTCCATTGGGCAACGTCAAAACTGGTGCAATGGTCAATCTAGTCTTCAACTGTTGGAAGTTTTTCTCACACTCCTCAGACCACTGAAACTTGACCTTTTTTTGAGTCAGCTTGGTCAATGGTGCAAATAGGGAAGAGAACCCGTCAATAAATCTGCGGTAGTAGCCTGCCAACCCCAAGAAACTCCTTATGTCAGTTGGAGAGGTCGGTCTTGGCCAGTTCTTAACCGCTTCGATCTTCTGGGCATCTACTCGAATTCCATCACCTGAAACAACATGGCCTAAGAAAGCCACTGACTTGAGCCAAAACTCACACTTCGAAAATTTCGCATACAATTCATGGTCCATAAGAGTATGAAGGACAGTTCTAAGGTGTTTGGCATGCTCCTCCTCGTCCTTCGAATACATCAGAATATCATCAATAAACATGATTACAAACATGTCAAGGTAGGGTCTGAACACCCTATTCATCAAGTCCATGAAAGCTGCAGGGGCATTCGTCAATCCAAAGGACATGACCAAGAACTCAAAATGGCCATACCTAGTCCTGAAGGCTGTCTTTGGAACATCACATTCTCTCACTGTCAACTGGTGGTAACCCGATATGAGGTCTATCTTGAAAGCATGAAGCACCCTGAAGTTGGTCAAACAGATCATCTATCTTGGGAAGGGGATATTTATTCTTGATTGTGACCTTGTTCAGTTGCCTATAGTCTATGCACATTCCGAGAGACCCATCCTTCTTCCATACAAACAGAACGGGAGCACCCCAAGGAGAAACACTTGGCCTAATAAAGCCCTTCTCTAACAAATCCTTCAGCTGCTCTTTCAGTTCCTTCAACTCAATGGGGGTCATCCTATATAGGGGAATTGAAATAGGTTGCATCTCAGGAAGAACATAAATACCGAAGTCGATCTCCCTATTAGGAGGGACTCCAGGTAAATCCTCAGGGAACACCTCAGGAAACTCATTCACAATCGGAACTGGCTCAAGAGTAGGGGGCTCAATATCATCAGATTTAACTCGCACGAGGCGGTAAATACACCCTTTAGGAATTAGCTTTCTTGTCCTCAAGTAGGAAATAAACTTACCCTTGGGTGCAACAGAACTTCCCTTCCACTCTTGGACTAGTTCACTCGGAAATTGGAATTTGACAACTCGGGTCTTGCAATATATGGAGGCATAGCAGGCATGGAGCCAATCCATACTAAGGATTACATCAAAGTCAACCATCTCCAACTCTACCAAATCAGCTAAAGTATATCTATGATAGACGGATACTACACAATCTCTATAGACCCTCTCAGCTAGAATAGACTCACCAGTAGGAGTAGAAACTATGTATAAGGCTCAAGTAAACACTCAGGAAAAATCTCAAACTTATTGGCCACATAGGGCGTCACAAAAGATAACGTGACACCCGGGTCAAGCAATGCATAACAATTATAGGAAAAGACTCGGAGCATACCCGTAACAACATTTGGTGCAACCTCTTGATCTTGTCGATGACCCATCGCATACAGACGGTTTGTCCCGCCTCCTGCACTCGCAGTAGTAGCCTTCTGATGACCGCCCGCAGGGGCACTGTAGAAGATGGAGCTTTGTTACTCCCATCACCCTATCTCCTCATCGGACACTCACCCTTAAAATGGCCATGATGTCTGCATGAATAACAAGCATTTGCGCCCTCATGACACGCACCAAGGTGAAGTTTACCACATCTGCCACAAGGTGGCTTTCCTCTTGGGCCTTGGGTCACACAAGCTTGGGACTGAGGACCTTGAGCTTTGAAATTCTGGTGACCATAAGATTTTTGCTCATACCTGTTTTGCTGAACAGGCACACTTGCTACCGAGGGTGCATAGCTAGAAGACCTCTTCTGAAAATAAGTTCTATCACCCTTATGCTGCTTCTGTTGGCAAGGCTCATGCCCTACCGATTTGGCCTTCTTACTCTGCTGCTCTTCCCTGCCCTTCTTCGTATCCTCCTCAGTTTGCTGGGCATAGACCATAAGTCTAGAAATGTCCACATCTGGAATCAACAATGTTGCCTTACACTCTATCTTTACCTGTCTGCCCAATCCAGACACAAACTTCCTCATTCTCGCTCTCATATCAAGAACCATCTCTGGGGCATATCAGGACAAATGAATAAACTTGAGGCAGTACTCTTTGACAGTCAACCCCTCTTGTTTTAGTTTCATGAACTCCTCAACCTTCGCCTCCCTCAACTCTTGGGGAAAGAAGTGGTCGTGGAAAGCACTCTCGAACTCCTCCTACTTAGCAGGTTCAACATCCTCACCTCTACCATCTTCCCACTAGTTATACCAGACATAAGCAATATCCTTAAGCTGATAACAGACCACCTCAACTCTTTCAACTTCATTAGCGTGCATAGCCCTCAAAATTTTACACATTTCATCAATAAACTTTTGTGGGTCCTCTTCAACCTTAGACCCCGTATATACTGGCGGGTTCATCCTCAGGAAATCTTTGAGCCTGGTTGCAGCTGTAGACTCTTGGGAGCTAGAGCTAGGGGCCTGGGGACCTCGGCTATTACTCTAGGAGGCCACCAACTGAGTGAGCATAGAAATGGCTCCCCTGAAGTCTGCTTTCGAGGAGGAGGCTGACTGGGCAGGTAGTGCCTGTGGGATCTTAGTAGCCCTGGCAGGTGGGCCCCTTCTCCTCGTCTCAGGCTGGGTAGAGACCCCTGATGGAGGATTCTCAACATGTGGGGTTGAGGCATCTCTCTTGGCAGCAGTGCGTTTAGGCGGCATTCTCTACAAATGCGTAACACATGAATTAGAAGGGGGTTTTATAAAGCCAAACTCTATCGCACGAACTCAGAACATCAAGGAAGTGTAACCATTCCTAACGTCCTATAGCCTCCTGTTTATGAAGTGTGGTGCACAACACACACATAAACAAGACTCTACTAGACACGGCTTGATAGACTCCCTAGGACTCTTGAATTTTGTGCTCTGATACCAAGTTTGTCACGCACCAGGAGGGTACCCTAGGTGTGGCTGGCACCCAGAGACTATTGCTAGTCCTCGAGCGAACCACTCAATCTCAAGGCAGTCATCCAACATCGAGCATAGCTGAAGCAATTAACATAAGGTAGTGAACTACATCAATAAAAAAGGGCCAATGGCCAATAAACTCCGTCTCAACATCGATGATAAGTGAATAGTATTACAAGCTCAACTCTAAGAGGGAAAGACCTCACATCAAATCTCATCTCATGTCTATGAATCCTCTAATCCAATAGACAGTCTAAGAGGGTACCATGACAGGCCATGGCTACCCAGTTCAACAAACGAAATAACAGATGAAGAAAAAAGGACTCCTCCGAATAGCAAGGAGGCTCACCAATGACTGAACTCAGAATCTTTGAACCTCAACGATGCGTCTGCTGAAGTCCTCTAACTCCTGTATCTACATCATGAAGTGATGCAGCACCTAGTGGCGTCAGTACGTGGAATGTACGGTATGCAAGATGGTTGAATGTAACAATACAAGTATAACAGTATAGGGATAACATCAACTCAACTCATACTCCATCAGAGTGTCAAATGTATATCTAAGGAAAGGAATTAGAGTAGATAAATGACTCATCAACATCTCATCTCAACATCGTCAATACATCAGACTCATCTTAAGGAAACTTGACTCAACTTAAAGGACTTATGCCCGTTTAGGATAAGGATAATGAGTAGACGGTGAAACATCAACATCCATCAAAACTCATACCATCACATCAACATCAAAGTTCTATCAAAATGGAACCTAGCTGGGAGTTTCTCTAACCGACAACCATCACCTATGAGCCGGTGATGATACAACGAAGCAATGTCGTTGCCACATCCATCCAGTACCTTGCGCATGGTAAAGGATATCAACCTTTGTGGATTCACAAGAAAAAAAAATCAGTCCTCTATTGGGACAAGGAGCCATCTAGATTGCGATTCAATCCTCTCTCCTACGCGGGCCACGTAGTTAATGGGTTCGAGTAGGACTCACTCTCACCCATTTCAATTCTCAATACTCTCCTAGAACTCAACATGCTCATAAAAGCTCATCAACATCAGTCCCATAGGGACATAGTACATCAACATCAACATCATCATCCTCGGTCCCATAGGGACATAGTACATCAACATCATTATCATCATCTATCAGCTCATCGACATCGACATTAACATCAACTTATCGACATCGACATCAACATCAACATCGTGGACTTGAAACATTCTTTTTAGAATTTTAGTTTCAAGTTTTAAGACTCATGAACATCACTCTTATCAACATCATCATGAAGACTCTCATATATTTGAAAAATCACAACATCCCAAACATCATCATCGTTAAGGCTCTAGACTCTTCTCCCTAAGCTCATTCTTTTATTTTTGGGTAAAATAAGCATTAAATTTTGTAAACTTATTCATAAAAACACTTATGCAGTAGATCAAGTTTATGATGATCATCAATTTAAGGAAAATGCATGAACTAAGAAGAATCTTAGTAGAATACTCAAGGATTTTCACATATAACTCATCATCTTTAATCATAGACTCAATTCACTCAAAGTGAACACATGGAAGAACAATCTCATGCTTTAGGTTAGCCTTAAATACCTGGGATGATGGCTATCAACACAATTCCCTTGGGATTTCCTCTTGATTCCTCAATCTCGACTCTCCTCTATTCTCCTCAAGCCCTAGCATATAAGCGTTGTTAGGAAGGGAATTTAGACCCTTTCTTCGCGAAAATGACTTACATCAATCGTACATGGGTTTTAGAAGATACTAGGAATGGACTAGAATTCCCCTCGAAATTTTAGAAAAAATTCCAGCTGCGAAATAACCTAATCTGCGACGCGAACTAGTCGCATATAGCTCATTCTTGGCAAAGCTCCTCCCGAACGAGTTCTCATCCCCATCAAAAAATTTAAGAAAAACAAAAGTGACCCTTCGCGATGGGTCTGTGACGCGGCTTTGTCGCGAACTCTCACTCTTTCTTATTTTGGAACGAAAGAATTATCTTTTGTCTTGGTCGCTCTAAAAATCGACTGAGACCTCTCCCCCACTCATTTTTTGTGCTAATCACGAACCCGATCTTGGATTTTTTATTCAAGCATTAGAAGACGCACTAAGCGCACATCTCTCCTCTAGAGGTATTTTGATAATTTTACTGGGCGTTAACTTTAGCCCTTCATCAATCAACATCTCATAGGGATTTTAGCCCTCTCATCAATCAACATCTCATAGGGACTCAAGATTTAGAACAATCATTAGGAAATAATCGAATAGACACATCGGTAGAGTTCATTTTAGAGACTCGTAAGACAATCAAATTCTATCAACTCATCGTCATTCTCTCATCACAATCAACAATCTCAACTCAAGGCTCTAGACTCAATTCTCAAGTTCATTATGCGTCCTTTTCAAATTAATCATGTAGAGTTATGCAAGTTCTCATGAAAAATGTTCAATTTAAGAAGATAAATAGTGTGATGATCGTCAACATAGAAAAAACATGTAATTTCAAATAGAATTTTAAGAAAAACCATCAAGTATTCATGCATGTAGACTCTCCAAATCATCAACTCATCTATGACCATCTATAGGACACATGATAGAACAATGCCATGTTTTTAGTTTAGCCTTACATACCTAGGATGTAGCTATCAACCAAGTACGTCAAGGAACTCTTCTCGAATCTCTCCACTCAAGCTCTTTCTCCTCTTTCCTCAAGCCCTAGCCTTAGTATAATATTGGAATAGGACTTAGAATGGGAGTTTTAGACCCTTTTAACATTAAAACGACCTTATTAGATCGTGTATAGAGTTTAGGAGGGGTGAGGAATTGAGCAGAATGCCCCTCATAATAATTTAGAAATTTGTAACTCGGAAAAGACCCAGTTTGCGACGTGGACTGATCGTGTACTCTATATTCTCAGGAAAAGTGATTTGAACGAGTTTTCTCAATCCCATAAAAAATTTTAAAAAGAATACAAGTGTTGGTCCGCATGGGTGCGTGACGCGCTCCTGTCGCATACTAACATTGTTTTATGTTTCGGATCGAAAAATTATCTTTTGACTGGGTCATCGACCGAGACCATTTTCCCACTTAATTCTTCGTGCTGATCACAAATTCGGCCTCAGATTTTCCATACGAGCATTGGAAGAAGCGTTACGTGCATGCCCTCACTCTAGGGGTATTTTGATAATTTTACCAGGTGTCACACTTTCCTAGATTCATATATGATTTTATGCAATATCTCGAATTGAAAATACGAGCAGTAGAATATTCCATTTACATGGGCAGATGAGTGTGAAGGGAATTTTCTGAAAGTTAAGACTTTGTTTACTGCTACATCGATTCTTGTCTTACCAGTAGAAGGTAAGAATATCATTGTTTACTGTGATGCACCTTACTCTTGTTTAGGAGTAGTGTTAATGCAGTAGAGAAATATAATTTCTTATACTTCAAGGCAATTGAAGGTTCATAAACGTAACTACCCTACTCATGATTTAGAGTTGACTGCGGTTGTATTTGCATTGATGTTGTGGAGGTATTATCGATATGGGGTCAAGTGTGAAGTGTAAACAGATCATTGTAGTTTACAACATATGTTCGCTTAGAGTGACTTGAATTTGAGGCATAGGAGGTAGATGGAATTACTAAAGGACTATGATATTACTATTCTTTTATCATTTAGGAAAGACTAATATTGTGGTTGATGCCTTAAGCAGAAAAGTAGGAAGCATGGAGAGTTTAGCTTATTTACAGGGTTCTAAATGCCTATTGCATAGAAAGGTTCAAACAATGACTAATGATTTTATATGGCTAGAAATAATTGAGAAAGGAGGATTTTTAGCTTGTATCGAGGCAAGATCTTCTTTGGCTGATAGGGTTAAAGTGAAATAGTTTGATGATGACAAGTTGAGCGAATTTGTGATTGGTCTTACAAGGGAGGCCAAGGAAGCTATGATTGATTAGGAAGGTGTCTTAGGTTTAAGGAGAAAGAATGTGTTCCTGTGCTGATGATTTGATTTAGACTATTAAGCTCATAATTTGAGGTAGTCCATACATCCTAGTACAGTCACGATGTATTGTGATCTGAGATATCATTATTGCCAGAGTAGAATGAAGTGTGACATTGTTGACTTTGTTGTCCAGCGCCTGAATTGTCGGTAGATAGTATGAAAACCTAAGTCCAAGAGGAACACTTCAGAGAATGTCTATCTCTAAATAGAAGGAAAAGAATAGCAATGGACTTTGTGATTGATCTTCCAAAGACAATGGGTAAGTTCGATTTAATATGGGTGATTGTTGACAGGTTAATAAGTATATGCACTTTATTTTTGTCAAGATGACTTATAATGCAGAGAAGTTAGTCAAACTCTCACTAAAAAAAAAAAATCAATTTGTGGCACTTAATTTGTGGGAGTTTTAAGAAATTCCACCATTAATTAATTTTGTGACGTTTATTTTAACACCCACAATATAAATCTTTTTGTGGTGATTTTATTATGGAGGTTAGAAAATCACCACAATCTTTTATGGTTTGTGGCAATTATCAACTCCCAAAAATTTATTAAATTCATTATTTTTAAAAGTTATATATATATATATATATATATATATAAACACATATTTTTAAATAAAATTTAGATGCCAAATCAATGGTCATATTCATTTTTATTTATTTCAATTTGCATTTAAACTTTATTTAAGCTCTTGTAATACTCCTATTAGTTAATTTTACGATAAAATATTTTCATTAATAATTACTAGTCAATTAAAAAAAAGGAAAAATAACAATAAAAGCTTCTTTTATGTCTGGAAAAAAGTATTCTAATACTTCTCCCTCCAAAATATTAAAAATAGCCCCTAAAAAATTAAAATTTCCCTCTAAAATGAAAAACCCAATTAAATAACCACCCAATACTCATTTCTCTGTCACCCTGCACTCTCCCTTCTCCCTTCTCCCTTCTTTACCCCGTTCTTTGATTCAATTTTTTCTTTTTTTAGTATGTGTATTTTTGCTAATTACTTTTTTATAGGTTTTGCAAACTGAATGGATGGTAAATATGTTTTTAAATATAAAGATAATTCTTTATTACACGATTTTGATGATTCACAATCTAATTATATATAATTTTCATTGTTTCAACTTGATGTGGAGATTGAAATTGCTTTATCTTGAATAAAAGATTGAACGAAAACAACTCAAACCACCAAACAAATGGTGTAGAATTTTTTTAATATATATATATATATATATATTGACATGTATTTTAAAGAATTTAAAATTGTAATGTTCAAGTGATTCTACACAAGTTTGTAGTACTTTAATTTGACATGATTTTGAACACATGAAGTGTATTAATATAAATTTGTTTAGTGAAATTTGATTTTGATTGAATGTGTTATTTTAGTAAAATTATTTATTCATACTATTTTGAAGGCTACATGGAAATGCAATTTCATATTTATTGTTAAGATAATAATAATTTTATAAGAATCCACAAATTAAATTATGTAAATATTGATTTATATCATGACATTTTAAATTCACACAAATTTAATTTTTAAAATATTGAGATCATGTTGTGAAGGTTCTAAAACATCACAAGTTGAACTAAAAAACCTCCACAAATTTAAAAGTTATTTTGTGGAGGGTGTCGTAAAGGTTCATTAAAATTGCCACAAATATGCTTGTGGCAAGGATAATTATAGCATTTTTAAGAATCGCCGCAATTCAGTTTGTGAAGTCCCCAAACCACCACAACTTGACAAAATAACCTCCATAAATTGTCTGTTTTTTTGGAGTGTCTATATCATCAAGATTGTTCAATTGCATAGAGTTTTGACATCTATTTTATCAGATAATTATACATAGTTTAATTCTAACCTTTGGAGGATCTTATAGGCTGAGCTAGGTACTAGATTGGATCTTAGTACTGCATTTGACCCTTGGATTGATAGGCAGTCCGCGAGAATAATTCAAATTCCATAGAAAATGATTCATGTGTGTGTGATAGATTTTGATGGACATTGGGATCGATCCTTATTCTTGGCAAAGTGTTGGTTTGATAATAGTTACCACTTGAGTATTGACATAACTTCGTTTGAGGTTTTCCTTGGTTGGTATGATGCATTTGAAGTGAGACCTTGGAGTACTGAGTTTTTGAGGGAGTCATTACAAAAGTGAAATTCATTAAGAAGAAACTTTTAGTAGCTCAGAACAAGCAGAAGGAGTATATAGATCGAAAGGTCAGGGATATGAATTTTATGAAAGGTGAGCAAGTATTGTTGAAGGTTTCACCTATGAAGGATTTGGTAAAGTTTGATATGTGAGGTAAGCTTAGTACAATGTATAATGGAGTGTTTGAAGTTCTTAAGCATGTGGGAAAGGTGGCCTATGAATGGCTTTACCTCCAGGTTTGTCTAAAG
Organism: Solanum rostratum; assembly: GCA_029948455.1. NCBI lineage: Eukaryota > Viridiplantae > Streptophyta > Magnoliopsida > Solanales > Solanaceae > Solanum > Solanum rostratum. Next base: position 56,656,731 of record CM057048.1, read on the forward strand.
TGTATCCTAAGTTTCATATGTCTATATTGAAGAAATATTATGGTGATGAAAACTACATTATTCACCTGAGATTCAGTCCTATTTGATTAGAATCTTTTTTATGAGGAGGAGCCTATAACCATTCTAGATAGAACGATCTGCAAGATGAGGTCAAAGGAAATTGCATTTGTGAAGGTTCAATGAAAAATCGTCCGGTTGAGGAGTCCACTTGGGAGATTGAGGCAGATATGTGCAAGTGATATCTACATCTTTTTGTTGAGTCAGGTATCCCTTCTTATCCTCATCTTTCTTTTGGCCATTCAAGGACGAACGGTGGGTAAATTGGTATCTAATGTAACGATCTGTTTTTTTATTTTGAGAAATAGAGCTTCTTACATTATAAAAAATTTTGCTCATAAATGTTAAAGGGTTTTTTGGGACTATTTGATAGCTATGGTAATTTAGTCGACGTGTAATTTTAGAAAATTAATTTAGTTGGTGAACTAAAGTAATAATTTAGTTAATACCCTATACCATTCATCCATATTTATTAAAATTAACTTAATAGGATTTATTACTTTTAATATATATTTAAATTGAAAAGGAAGAAGAAGAAGTATGTAAGACCTGGTAAAATTATCAAAATACCCCTAGATAAGAGATGCTTGTGTAATGCATCTTTCCAAACTCCGATGGCAAATCCGAGGCCGGAAATGTGATCAACATGAAACGTTGAGTGGGTGGTTGGTTCCCACATCACAAATAAGTTGATAAACATGAATATGCAAGAAAACAAAGATGAAAATCAAACCAAAGTAGACCTAGGTTGTCTTCTCTAAGCCTCTGTCTATTCTCTGCTAAAAACCAATGTCCAAAATTATCAATAACGCAATAATTAATAGTCTCTTTTTCTCTAAAACCCGTAAGTCGAATTTCCGCTTGAAAACATGCAGTCCGCAACGCGGACTAGTGTATGTTGACCCAATCCGTTAAGTTGCTGACTAGACAGATTCGCTTCCTTTCGCGCACTGGTCCGCGACGCGGACTGTGCAGCGCACTGGGCCTTTGTGCATTTTTCCTCTTCTCTCCAGTTCTGCTGGGCTGCTGCCAAGTCCGCAACGCGGACTAATGTCTCTGCTGCAATCCTGCTCTTTTTCTTCCTTGCTTTCTTAGCCGTTTTCATCCTTCCACTCTGCAAATGCCTTCGGACTGCTATAATTTGACCAATCTCTGCAAAATTCAACAACGTGGAGTACTCGACCCCCAGATTAGACAAATAACGACAATCACATTAAAAACGGCTGTTCTCTTTATGTTTACCCTCTGATTCAACTCCTTTTATGGGTTTATTTGGCTAGTTAGGCGTACAAATACGCCTAAGATCACCACCCCACACTTAGAGTTTTGTCCGTCCTCGGGCAATTACTACACTCATGCATGATACCCACTAGGCAGCGTACGTCCCCCAAACAACTGGTATGAATGGCTCGTGTGTACTAAAGACCCAAAACCAAACCAGATCCTGACAGTATCTCCCTTAACTAATCCCTTGCCACGGAACCATGAAATCATGTCGCACATTAGCCAATACCATCATCTGAATGCTAACTTTACTCAAGGGTGTGCCCTCACCAGAAGAATTACCCATTCACACTTATCATAATGACAGGTACAACAAGCACACGGTTGTGGGTATTCAATCAACTCTCTTTCTCTCCCAACTGATGTCTTGCGTTAGGCCTAGTTCCTATAGGCTTGCCCTAAATGTACATCTCCACTAATTAAGAATGCTTGAATAGAATCAAAGAGGACTTGTAATGGGTTGTAATGTAGGCTAGGGGACGGGTAGGATACTATATAATAGTGACTTACACTTCCCTAAGCACTTTGCACATTTTAGACTTCATCACTCATTATCTTCTGTTCTTTATTTTTTTCAACCCTCTATTCAATGATTATTTCCCTAGCAATCTCATCTCATCAAGAATATTTATTTATTTATTTATTTTTTAAACTGGTACATTCTTTCAAAGAGGGCTTTTTCATCACTATGTAACTACCATTGATCACCCTTTTACCACTCAAATATCCCTTTTCTTCAAATTCAACACTACTTATCAGTCTATGCTACAGTGCTCAAGGAAGCAAGGTGCAAAACTAGGGATTCAACAAAATTGGATCAAGGCAAAAGTATGGCTATCAACAAAAGGCTACAGGCTCAAAAAGGGCTAACTAGTGATATAATATCTGAAAGGGCTAAAATTTCACAAGACAAATCAAAGAAAGCCTATTATCATCTGCTAAACAAAGCAATTCTTTTAATTTCGCTTCAATAACACGCAGGGCAAGTTCTAGCAGCTATCCCAACACAGACTTATGCAATTTCGCTTACCACTCTTGGCACAATCCTTTCATAAAATTAACTTAGAATTCAATGTTGCCTAATGCACTAGATTTCTTGGTTATGTCATTTTATTCTGAAGTATTAGAATCAGGTGCTACTTCCAGGTCCTCTAGTGGTTATGTTCGTTAATTTACACGGCCATTCTACCCTGCTTGGTTATATCACTGCACACACATCTCTACACTACATGTCGCATCAAATAAACAGAATCCTAACCAGAGAACAGCTCATGTACACAAGAATTCCATAAAAGCAACAAGGGCATATATACATACTAGGTATAAGAAAGGAAAAACATAGAAAAGAAAATAGGTGTCTGCATTATACATGCCAATGAAAGAAAATAAAAAAAAACATAGTCCTGGCCTTGTCCAACCACCACCCCACACTTAGGATCAGCACTGCCCCTAGTGCTGAACATGGCAAACCTGCAGCGGGCCCGGCTATTCCTCAGAATCCTGTTCCTGTAAGACCGGCTCTCCTCCCATGGCCAGCGGGACTTCATCCTCCACCTCGTCCTTCTCAGAGTCGGAGTCCATCCGGGCTTCTTCTGGGTCCGTGGGGACGTCATCATCCACCGACTCTACCAAGGTAGGGCCAATGCCCAGCGCAGCATTAGCATGGGCATTGAGGGGATATGTAGCAGCGACCTCATCAAGCTCCAACTGGGTAGACGGCCGACCACCCACCCTGTGCCTAAGCATCTCAAGCCCGAACATTCGGGCCATGATAAACTCATCTCGATGGTTCCTCTCGGCGGTGGTGAGAATTGGCCCTGTCGCTTCCTCCGGCCCTTTGATATTCGTGACATTAGAAGGTGGGGCCTCAATTTGAGGCCAATAGTCGATCTCCTCCGTGGGGACACCTGCACGACTACAAAGCTCAGTAATAAGACCCCCGAAGGCATACCTGCGACCTTTGTGAATATGGGCCTTCCGCATGGCAGACTTGAGGATCACCCCAAAATTAAGTACCATGCCCTTCATGAGGGCATACACGAGGCAGGTGCGGTCTCTGGTCACCGCTATGAAATGCTGGCCCGAGAAGAAGGAGTGCATGACAATCTTCACCCAAACCCGAGCTTCCCTGTTCATGTGGGCGAAGGGGAAACTTTGGTGGTGCCCGCGGCTGGCATGCCGGATCCACCGAGCTGTTGATTGCACGCCGGCCAGAGTGTGCCTGATAAGACGGTAAGGAGGGCGAAGCTGCAACTTATTAAACTCACCGGCGGCGACATCCGCCGTACCCAAGATATTATTGATTGCCAAGGGGCCAAAATTCACCTCCACCCCGCGCACCATGACCACCTGCGTCCGGGACTCCTTTTTCATGTTAGCATAGAATTCACGAACGATGCTCAGATTGCAAGGCAAAGGGTCGTTGAACAGGAAAAGCAGATGGTAGTCCATGCAGCATTGGTAGATGCTGGGGAAGTCACGGGCAAGTGATCCGGCATCAATGGGGACGTCAGGGAAGTACTTTATCTCGTTGTGAGCCCTGTACCAACGGTGCCCCTCCCGGTCTACTGCCCGAAGGCCATAACGAGTGCGTTGCCCGGGGTGGGCAGGGGCTCGGGGCACCTCCGGGATGTCCCTCGCACGCCTGCGGCTGGAAGCACCAGCTCCACTCGTTTGTCCAGTCCGGCGACCACGAGAAGCCATCTAACCCTGCAGCACAAACAGTTAGTGTCACAAAATTTAGGCAAAGGGGGCCCGTGGGCTGGGATAGGGGGTACCCACCCCACACTTAGATCACAGCACACCGGGTGAAGTGGATACTCAGACTTCTCTACTTCACCGGTGGCACATGGCACGACAACCACCCTACAAAGTATCGCACACACATGAAACCCACAGACAAATCCTTCCCCACACAACCAAACCAAGCACAATTTCAGAATAGAAAGCAAAGACTACTCACAACCAACAATTCGCAACAAGTGAATGCCATGAAAGTAGCCAAAAACCCAACCCCACAAGAATATCATGTTTCTCCCCCTTTTTCGCAACTTAGGGTTTTCACCCTACAAGAATTACGCCCAAAATTTCCCTTTGTTTTCGCATGATTACCCCAAGAAGGACATCAGGAACAAGGATCTATGCCTACTACACCCCCATAAGACATTTGGGAGCCTACCACGCACCCTAATGCATTTTGAAGTTCAACAAGCACAAACAAACCCTAACTACCCATAAAAGTAACAAGAAGATGAAGAACACTTACTTGAGAAGTAGGGAGATGATGTGGGAGGGGAAGTGCGTCGCGTAGATCTTCGAATTTGTGAAATGGGGGGAAAATTTGAGAGAAATCGGGTAAAGGATCGCGTGAAAGAGAAGAGAAAAAAGAAAAAAAAGGGTGGGGTATATAAAGGGGCGGGGTGCACAGAAAATGAGGACCAAAACTGAACGGGTCCGCGATGCAAGCGCGACGCGGACCTGCCGCGGAGGACCCCTTGTCCAATTTTCAGACCTAAGTAAAAATACTACACTAATGCGCGACGCCACCGCGACGCGGTACTGTCGCGGAGGCTCACTGTTTCGGGGCCAAAATATTTTTGAATTTTGAGCTACGGGCCCCGAAAAATTCCACGTACCTTGGACTAAGCTTCAACTTAGTAAGACATGTTAGTTCAGTGAAAGAAATGAACAAAACATGCATAGGATTAGAGAAAAATCGACAATACGGATTTACCACCCAGAACAATGTTGAAGTGCATGTCCGCATCTTCTCCGCGACGCGCCCGTGTCGCGGAGAGACACTGTTTCGGGGCCCAAAATGATTTTGAATTTTGAGCTACGGGCCCCGAAAAATTCCACGAACACCTGAAAATATGTCAAAACACTGACCCATGTTAATTCAACCAAACAAAGTTGCATAAAATACCTCCCGGATCGACCGAAATCGATGACACGATTTGCACCATGAAAAACAGTGTTGAAGGCAAGTCCGCTACCTCTCCGCGACGCGCTCCAATCGCGGAGAGACACTATTTTGGGGCCCAAAGTGAAATCCGAAATCGAGCTACGGGCCCCGAAAAATTCATCTCTCACTTGAACATCCTGCTAAACACCATTCTAAAGTAATCCAACCAAAAAATTTCAAAATTAAACGACGGATTACCTAGGATCGGCGATGGTCGTTTGCACCCCGGGAATAGCCTGCTGTGCGACAGGTCCGCGACGCACAAGCATCGCGGACCTATACTTGGGTGTTTTTCTGGTGGTTTTTTTTTTAAATTAAATTCTAACAATAAAAGAAACTTACCGTACTACGGGTTGCCTCCCGTATAGCGCCTGAGTTACCGTCGCGGCACGATGCAGCACTTCTCATTCATCACTAGCCAACTGAATGACCACTTCGTCCCTGTTGGTGTCAGCACCATAGTAGTGCTTGACACGCTGGCCATTCACCAGAAAAGTTTTGTCCGAATCCAGACTTTTCAGATCCACCGCTCCATGCGGTGTAACGTTTACCACGGCGTATGGTCCACTCCACTTGGACCTCAACTTTCCTGGAAACAATTTCAAACGAGAATTAAAGAGAAGTACCTGTTAACCTGGTTCAATGGTTCACGACACTATGCGCCTGTCGTGCCATCTCTTGGTCTTCTCCTTGTACAGCTTCGCGTTTTCATATGCATGAAGCCGAAATTCATCCAGCTCCACCAGCTGCTCCAACCTTTTCTTTCCCGCCAGCTCAGGGTCCAGATTTAGCTTCTTGATTGCCCAATAGGCTTGATGCTCGAGCTCCACTAGAAGATGACATGCCTTCCCATATACCAGTTGATATGGGGATGTGCCTATCAGTGTCTTATACGCCGTCCGGTATGCCCACAGGGCTTCGTCCAGTTTAACTGCCCAATCCTTCCTGGTAGCATTCACGGTTTTCTAGAGTATCTGTTTCACCTCCCTGTTTGACACCTCTACTTGCCCACTTATTTGCGAATGATATGCAGTGGCAATCTTATGACGCACTCCATACTTGGCGAGCAAATTTCTCACTGTTTGGTTGATGAAATGCGTGCTGCCGTCACTAATGATGGCCCTTGGGGTCCCAAATCTGGTGAAAACTTGCTTCTTCAGGAATTTACTCACAACCTTGGCATCATTAGTGGGCAATGCTGTTGCTTCTACCCACTTGGAGACATAGTCCACAGCCACTAAGATGTACTGGTTCCCACAGGACGGTGGGAATGGCCCCATGAAATCCATCCCCCATACATCAAAGATCTCCACTTCCAGAATGTTGTTGAGGGGCATCTCGTGTCTCTTAGAAATGGTGCCTGTTTTCTGACATGCTTCACACGTCCTCACGAACTGCACAGTGTCCCTGAATAATGTGGGCCAGAAAAAACCAGACTGTAGCACCTTATGCGCTGTTCTCTCCCCTCCGTGGTGGCCCCCGTAGAGTGAAGCATGACAACTCTCTAGAATCTTTCGCATTTCTGTCTCTGGCACACATCTTCTCACCATTCTGTCTGGTCCTTGTTTAAATAAGTACGGCTCGTCCCATATGAAGTCTTTTGCCTCATGCGCCAGCCGTTTCCTCTGCTGATACGTTGCTCCAGGTGGGAACACCCCACTCACCAGGTAGTTGACAATATCTGCATACCAAGGTAACTCCTACACCTCTAAGGCCATCAACTGCTCATCTGGGAACTCTTCTTTGATCTGCAGTTGTTCCCCAATGTGAGCATCTGTTTCTAAACGAGATAGATGATCTGCAATCTGGTTTTCACTCCCTTTCCGGTCCTTTATCTCGATATCAAATTCTTGCAACAGAAGGATCCAGCGAATTAACCTGGGCTTAGCTTTCTTCTTATTGAACAAATATCTCACTGCTGCATGGTCGGTAAATACTGTAACCTTGGTGCCCACTAAGTATGCTCTAAATTTGTCAAACGCATATACCAAAGCCAGCATCTCCTTCTCAGTCACTGTGTAATTACACTACGCTGCATCGAGTGTTTTACTGGCATAGTATATGGCGTGGAACACCTTCTCTCGACGCTGGCCCAGTACCGCTCCCACAACAATGTCACTGGCATCACACATCAGCTCAAATGGGAGTTCCCAATCTGGTGCTGTCAATATTGGGGCCTCGACTAACTTCTTCTTTAGCATTTCATAGGCCTGCAAACATGAACCATCAAAATCAAAAGTTACCTCCTTCTCCAGAAGGGTTGACAACGGCTTTGCAATTTTCGAGAAATCTTTGATGAACCGCCGATAGAACCCCGCATGACCCAAGAAGCTCCGGACTCCTTTTACTGAAACTGGGGGTGGCAACTTCTCTATAGCCTCGATCTTTGCCTTGTCCACCTCCAAACCACGCTTCGAAACCTTGTGCCCAAGAACTATCCCTTCCTTTACCAGGAAGTGGCACTTTTCCCAATTCAGCACTATGTTTGTTTCCTCACATCGTGCCAATACCCTGTCCAAATTCTGTAGACAAGTGTCAAAGGACTCCCCAAATACCGAGAAGTCATCCATGAAAACCTCCACTATGTCTTCCACCATGTCGTGGAATATGGCCATCATACACCTTTGGAAAGTAGCAGGTGCATTGCACAATCCGAAGGGCATGCGTTTGAAGGCATACATTCCATACGGACAGGTGAAGGTTGTCTTTTCTTGGTCCTCGGGGGCAATAGTGATCTGATTATACCCCGAGTACCCATCCAGGAAACAGTAATATTCCTGCTCAGCCAACCTGTCTAGCATTTGGTCAATAAACGGTACTGGATAGTGGTCCTTTCGGGTGGCATCATTCAGTCTCCTGTAATCCATGCAGATTCGCCACCTTGTCACTGTTCTGGTTGGAATCAACTCGTTCTTTTCATTAGTGAAAACCGTCATCCCTCCTTTCTTAGGCACACATTGCACCGGACTTACCCATTTGCTATCTGATATGGGGAAGATGATTCCTGCATCCAACCACTTGATCACTTCTTTCTTCACCACCTCTTTCATAATGGGGTCCAGCCTTCTCTGTGGTTGAGCCACTGGCTTATGGACCTCTTCCATGTAGATCCTATGCATGCATAAGGCTTGGCTGATGCCTTGGATGTCTGACATCTGCCATCTCATAGCTTTTTTCCTTCGCCTTAACAGTGCCACTGCTGCTTCAACCTGGGCTGCAGTTAAAGATACAGACAAGATTACGGGTAACGTTTCATTTTCGCCAAGGAATACATACCTGAGGTGCGATGGCAGAGGCTTCAGTTCTAGTTTGGGTGCCTCCTCAATTGAAGGTTTGATGGGCGGTCCTAGGACTCTGTTCAATGGCTCTGCTTCTTTTTTCAACATGCTGACATTGTGCCCATTTAGTACCGTCTCTATTTCTTTTGCTTCTGCATCGTCCACCAACCCTTGGTTCAGTAAAACTCGAGTTAGAGGGTCTGTTATCTCTACCCTGCTCACTGCAGCAGTTGTGTCTATCACGGTGATAGCTGCCAGATCTTCATAAGCTGCGGGAAACTTCATGGCTTTGTAAACATCGAACACTTCCACTTTATCATGAGCTCTCATGGTAAGCTTCCCTGCTGCTACATCTATCAGTGCCCCACCTGTGGCTAAGAACGGGCGACCAAGAATGAACGGGACCTCAGGATCAGGTTCAAAGTCTAGGATGACAAAGTCCATCAGGAAAATGAGTGATCCCACTTGGACTAGTACATCCTCAATTACCCCGTCAGGCCTCGCCACCGATTGATCTGCTAGTTGGAGTACGATTGTGGTCGGCTTTGGGCTCCCCAGGCCCAACTTTGTGAACATGGAGCTAGGCATCAGGTTAATGCTTGCGCCTAGATCACATAACCCTTTTGCATTTACACGCCCACCTATTGTAACCTGCACTGTAAAACTCCTCGGATCCTTCATCTTTGTGGGCAATCTGGCTCCATTTAAGATCCTGGAGCTACAAGTCTCTGTGAGTGCTACAGTCTCGTACTCAGCTAATCTGCTTTTGTTTGCTACGATGTCCTTCACATATTTTGCATATTTTGGGATGCCCTGCAAAATATCAAGCAATGGTAAGTTAATGTGTACCTGCTTTAACAACCTGATGAACTTCTGGAAACAGTCGTCCTCCTTCTTTTTCTTGAACTTTTGTGGAAAAGGAGGAGGTGGTTTCGGGACTAGGGTGCTTTCTGCCGGGGCTGGATTTTGTGTGTCAGCCTCCTCACTTGGGGTAGTGCCTGCTTCAACTTCGACCCTCTTCTTAGGGACTGCTTCCATGAGTGGTCGTCCACTCCTTGTACTGAATGCATTCACTTGCTTTGGGTTGGGGTCAGTGTTACTTGGGAGACCCCCTTGGGGTCTTGAAGTCATATTTCCTGCTAATTGCCCCAACTGCCTTTCCAAGTTCTGCAGATCCTGCTTGTTTCTTCGAATTTCCTCATCCTGTCTATTCTGGTTTGCAAGAATCTGCCTCAGTACTTCGCTGTCAGTCATACTATTTGGATTGGCTTGTTTGGCAGGCTGCTGCGCTTGCTGATTGTAGAGCGTATTATTCCCCTGTGGTCTCTGCTGAAAGGCCCCCTGATTTGGTTGCTGACCTCCCCAGGAGAAGTTGGAATGATTCCTCCAGTTGGGGTTGTAGGTATTACCATAGCCTTGATAACCACCTCTATTTGCATTCCTCAAAGCATTCACTACTTCCGGATTTGACCCACAAGACTCGACAGTATGATCTCCTCCCCCGCAAACGTCACACCATCCAGGCTGCTGTTGTTGCACTGCGTTCACTAGGGCTGGCTGCTGCCCCCCACTTGCCTGCAACTGTTGCTGCTATCCTAATGCCAGGTTGTTGAACTGAGTAGTTATCATATTCTGCATGGCAGACATCTGTGCTTGCAGAGCAGTTATGACATCAATTTCGAGCGCACCAGCTTGCTTCTGGACAGCAGGCCTACTAGATCCTCCATTCCACTCAGGATTCCCTTGTGCTATCCTATTCAGCAAGGCGTACAGCTCATCATGTGTCTTTTCCAATGCTTGCCCGCCTGCAGCTGAATTGAGAAGGATCTTTGTGTTCGGTTCTAGACCTTCTATGAAGGTATGAACCAGCACTTCATTAGCTTGGCAATGATGAGGGCAATTGATGAGCAATGTTTTAAACCTGTCCCATGCTTGATATAAATTCTCCTCTAGCTTTTGCTTGAAGCTCCGGATCTCACTCCTGAGTTTTGCAGTCTTTCCCGATGAGAAAAATCGAGTTAGGAACTTACGAGCCAAATCCTCCCATGAGGTGATAGAGTTTGGTGGCTCTATCTGCAGCCATCTCCATGCGGCTCCCAACAATGAGAAGGGAAACAGGGTCATCCTGACATAGTTTGTATTTACTCCTGCCAGACTGAAAGTGTCTGCAATCTCCAGGAAATTCTGCAGATGGACCTGAGGGTCCTCATGTGGTAGTCCGGTGAACTGTTCAGTGGAGTGCAGCAATTGAACCATGTTTTGTTTCAGTTCCCAACGACCTCCATGCTCTGGTTTCATAAAACAACTCGTAACATTGGTGGTCCGTGGGATTGCCACATCCCTCACTGGCCGTGGTGCCGCCGGTATGAGAGGATTTTCGTCAGCCATTGGTTCTCTGACTAGATTTGTGTTAGCGCTGTTGGTCTCACGATCCTCTTGTGCAATAAGTTCAAGTGGAGGAGTTTGAAATAGGACCCCTGCTCTCCTTTTTGATTGTCGAAAGCACGAATCCTGGTCCTCCAGTTTAATGCTCAGCTACCTGAAATAAAGGCACAGCTAAGATCAAATGCAGTGAGCACACAAAGCACAATACTCAGAAAGTAAACCAATTTACTTTAATTCCCTGGCAACGGCGCCAAAAACGTATTGCGTCCCTAGCACACGCAAGTGTACCTGGTCAACTCATGTAATATAGTGGCTCTTCTTTTTGAACCGGATGTCGAACCCAAGGGATTTAAAACTACTGGTTTATCTTCAAGTTATTATGCTAATTTAAAGTCCAAACAATTTGTTATGAGATTTATGGGAAACACTTTTATTAAACTCTAACATTGATAAGGAATAGCGATTTATCAATTTAAAGGCGATCCTGAGATTATAGCCACAACGACTTCGTGTTTCTCAATCCGTATTCATGCACCTGGGTTCACATTTATTAGTTCACAGGGTTGAATTTACCTAACAGGGTTGCACGCCTCTGCAGGCCTACTTCTATGGACTGCCTACCTACATCGTTGAGCGGGGATAGACAGATCAACAGAAATACATTAAATTTATCTTCCTGTATTATGAACTAAGCGAGGTGTAAGGGTAGTTATCACAATTCTCCCTTACACGAACCGACTTAATCACCTAGCCAGACAAGCTCCTTGTTTCACTGTGTTCTAATTATTCCAACATCTTTCGAATCCAGAATAACTAACTCATTTCCTCCCTAGTTGATCAAGCTAAGAAGTATTGATTAAAGTGGCACAAGAATAAATGGTAAACCCATCATGCATAAATCAAAGATTAAGAAATCACATTGTCTAGGGCTACAATCCCAGAATATGGGAGAACTAGCCTCTCATGGTTGGTTCCCACATCACAAATAAGTTGATAAACATGAATATGCAAGAAAACAAAGATGAAAATCAAACCAAAGTAGACCTAGGTTGTCTTCTCTAAGCCTCCGTCTATTCTCTGCTAAAAACAAATGTCCAAAATTATCAATAATGCAATAATTAATAGTCTCTTTTTCTCTAAAACCCGTAACTCGAATTTCTGCTTGAAAACATGCAGTCCGCGACGCGGACTAGTGTATGTTGACCCGATCCGTTAAGTTGCTGACTGGATAGATTCGCTTCCTTTCGCGCACTGGTCCGCGACGCGGACTGTGCAGCGCACTGGGCCTTTGTGCATTTTTCCTCTTCTCTCCAGTTCTGCTGGGCTGCTGCGAGGTCCGCGACGCGGACTAATGTCTCTGCTGCAATCCTGCTCCTTTTCTTCCTTGCTTTCTGAGCCGTTTTCATCCTTCCACTCTGCAAATTCCTTCGGACTGCTATAATTTGACCAATCTCTGCAAAATTCAACCACGTGGAGTACTCGACCCCCAGATTACACAAATAACGACAATCACATTAAAAACGATTGTTCTCTTTATGTTTACCCTCTGATTCAACTCCTTTTATGGGTTTATTTGGCTAGTTAGGCGTATAAATACGCCTAAGATCAGTGGGAAAATGGTCTCGGTTGATTTTTAGAGCATTCGGATCAAAAGATAATTTTTCAATGGGAAAATGATTTCCAGTGAGAGTGCGCGACATATCTGCGTCGTGGATTCACACTTAAAATTGATCCTAATATTTTCTACAGATTATAACACTCGATTGGAGAATTTTCAGCAAAAAAATCCAAAAATTGGACAAGTCCGCGTCGTGGAACCCATGTCCCAGGCCGAACGTTTTTTTGGTTTTTCCTGAGGGGCATTCCAGACCTTTCCCAACCCTTACTAAACTTAAAATGCTATCAAAATAGGTCATTTTGAGTATAAAAAGGATTTTTAACCTATTCTTAAGCCTTTCAAAACTTCTAACAAAAGACCTAGGGCTAAAGAGAAGAGAAGAGCGAGAATTCGAGGAATTCAAGCCAGATTCGTACCAAGTTGCTCGTCTACCTTCACCCTAGGTATGTGATGCTAACACAACTTTGAATTGAGTTCATTCACATGCCCCTTCACATACATTGATTCGAGTTGAATTGAGTTAGACTTTTCTTGTTGAACCCTTGAATTATCTATCATTCTATTGATGTCCTTGTGCATAGAAATGTATTGATGCTGATGTGGAGTTGAGTATTTGATTGGATGAATGTTCATGTCTTCCTTCACATGAACCCTAATTGATGATTACATTTAATCTTTATGCATTTTTTAATCAAGATTGATGGTTGTTTCGTATATTGACCAAGGATGATTTTTGAGCATATTTTACTGATTCTGCATGAAATGAGTTTTTGAGCATAAATACTGATTTGAGAAAGAGTCTTGATGATATGTAAAGCTTTTTGAAGCATGTGTTTTCAAAAGAAAGCACTAGGTGTTTTGATGAGTTTTTATTAAATTGAGCATTGATTTAAATGATTTTTTGAGAAAGTATTTTGACGATGATGTAAATGATTTTCAAAATATATTTATTAGTGGAAGATGATGATGATGTTTGAGATGAGTTTTAAAGAGGATGTTTTGGGAGTAGTATTGAGCACCAAGTTGGGTCGAATACAAGTGACTCAAATCCCATAACTATGTTGCCACCGTACGATAGTTGTGCACCACGTTCTGGAAACTCCTATCCTAAAAATATGGACAAGGCTGATGGATCATCATCCATGATGTTGATGTTGGTGTCCTTACCTTGGTAAGTAATGGACGGGCGACCAATAACGTCGTCTTCATTGTACACCATCAAAGAGGGTGGTCGAATGTCTACTGGTTAGAGAAACTCCCTAATTTTGCATATTAGTTGCATATTATTGAGTTTATTTTCAAAGCATGAGTACGTTCTTAAACTTGCATATTTTACTAAGCCGAGTTGAGTACATTTTGAGTTGAGTTACTTGATTTGATTATGTCCATTCTTTTCCAGCTATTTTACATAACAATATATTCCATGTACTGGCGTCCACTCGGACTGCACGTTTTATGATGCAGAGGCAAGTATTAGAGGACTTCAGCAGACGCACCGTTGAAGTTTAGATCTATGATTTCCAGAGTTGGTGAGCCCTCCTTTCCTTCGTAGGAGTCTTTTTACTTTCACCAGATATTTTATTTTATTTGTCCTTGAGTTGGATAGTCATGACCTGTCATGGTACCATCTAGATGTTAGAGAATCTTCATAGACATCGAGTGGAGGTTGATAATTGTCTTTATTTTCCAAACTTTGTCCATTGGGAATATTTATCTATGAGAGGATTTAGTCAGTTGCTCTATTACTTGACTTTTATTTGAGTATTCCTTCTGCTAATGAGTTTGATGGGACAATGAGGCCAAGTGATTTTCTCGGGGGACTAGCAATAGTCTCTAAGTGCCGTCCACGCCAAGGGTACCCTCCCAGAGTGTGACAGAAGAAGAAGAAGAAGAAGAAGAAGAAAGAATTAATATAATGAAAAAAATAAAGGGATACATACATATGAAGCAACAAAAGGAGAAGAAAAGAAATGCGGGGAAGAAAAATAAAGGGAAAAAGAAAGAGAAAATTATGATCTTCTTCCCAAAGCATCAACGTAATTGTTTTCGTCCTTTCTATCAAACTTTTGATTATAAATAAATTTTTAGAATAAAAGCGTGTACAATTTATGTTTAATTAAAAAAAATATATAGCTCTAGGGTTTTTAGAATAAGCTCTAGATTTGAGGATCGAATAATGTTCTGTTTTAGCTAAACTTTGGTGTATAAGTTTAGCTAATTATGGGAAAACATAATCTGATAGAAAATTTCAGATTCAAATTCAAGGACTTAGGGTGACTTTTTGACCCAATTTTTGAGTCAAAAATAAATATAGTAATATGAATGTCATAGGATTCATATTTTTACGGAGTTTATACATTTGATAGATTGAAAACATTTTGAGGCATTGGGGAAAGGAAAAACACAAGTGGATTAGTTTACTTGATTTTTTGGTTTTTTGGTTGAGGTAGGTTATGGTTTATCTATGTGTTAGAGAGACTCTTAATTGTAATTTATATTCATTGAGTGATGTTGTGAAATTATTCTATGTATTTAATTATGGTGGTTTGGATAATTGATATGTGTTGTGATTAGTCTACAATCTGAAGACCATGAAATCTATAATCTTGAACTTACTATACCAAAATGATACCTAAAAAAGGCTTGCTGAAACATTGTTAATGAAGTGTAAGTAATGATAAAGAATTATGAATTAAATATATTTTGATCGGATATCACATTTTGATAAACATGTTGGACCAGGTGTCATGTTTCGACACGATTTTATGGGATCGAATGGCAACATGATATATATTAGATCGGGTGCCATATGCTGACATGATAATAAGAAAGGAAAACATATTGAAATGATTTAATATATGCAACCACAAATAAACCATTTCCCAAAAGAAGCATGGTGTGGAGGCTTGAGTTCTCATGTGTGTTCTTTATATTTTTGACTGATTAGGTACTCGTTTAATTATATTGCCACTTATTACTTGTTAGTTGTTGGTTACCATTGTTAAGTGCAATAATTGATTTACTACTATTACTTTGTGTATATTGGTTTCCATTTTAAGCCAACCAATGATACCTATTCAGTACATGTTGCCTGTACTAACCCCTACTTGTATTTTTCTTTGTTATTAGTTTGTGGAGTGCAATAAGTATCCATCGACTTTGACTTGCCCTCAGCTCAATCTGATCGTCAATATATTAGATTTCAGGGTGAGCTAACCTTCTAACTTGTATTGGATTCTATCAGTTATAGAATAATGTCCTTAGTTTTCGGAGATAAACTATTTGATTTATCTATTTTGGTATTGTCACTCCTAGACTTCGTATTTGAGATTAAATGTTCTTGATATGATGACTTTCAAGTTTTGGGTGAATTTCATGTAATAGACCTTGTATAATTTGTTATTTATTGTTTTACAAATTTGAGCTTCCATAGTATTACCGTATTTTATAAGTTGAACAACTAATATAATTTGAGATGTGTATTGTCTAGGAGGTTAAGTGTGGGTGGCACTCACGGCCCATTTTGGATTGTGACAATGAATGAAACCCAAATCTCTATTTGAGTTGCAACAAGTTTAGTCACTTGATAGGTAACTGTGAGACCCGACAAAGACCAGTAATGAGGCCAAAACATAATGCCAAGAAGATCTATAAAACACGAAAAGCAAAGGCTAACGAAATAACACCGAAAAGAATCACTAGTGCAGATAGTAGCTCGTCAAGAAACAACCGAACCTAAGGAGGCTAATAAGGAGATTGATCCTATTGAGCCCTCTTTAGCTGAGATAAACACTAGAGGCAGGCAGAAACTTGAATTGCAACAAGTATCAGATGAAAAATGCGATGATGAAATTGATGGAAAGATACTGAGGGCATTCTAAAAGTTTCCACCGTTGAGGATTTAGGAAGGCAAAGCCTCAAAAAAGGCCAGCAGTTTTTATAAACTTCCTAGACAATAAGCTAAGCTACTGGAGTTGAAGAAGGTGGATAAAGCAGATCGTACAACCATCCAAACTTCATGATTATTTTCTCTTGGAATATAAGGGAGGCTAAATATGTCCTCCAAGGAAGAAGAACTTAAGACCTTCTTGTATAAGAATAAAGTTGATATAATAGCATGTCTTGAGACTAGAATTAAAATCTCTAAAGTTGAGAAAGTGTAAAAAAAAATATAGGTGCAGAATGGGAAATCAGAAAGAATTATCGTGCAGCAAGGAATGATAGAACATGGTTGTGCTACAAATATAATGACTTGATAGTGGATGTAGCATTTTCCTTAGTGCAGCTGATTCATAGCATGATGGTGGATAAACATTCTCCTTTCAAGTGTACTATTAGTTGGATTTATGGCTTAAACACTATTGCAGAAAGAAAGGAGCTTTGTGTCACGGCCTTAGAACTCTTGCTAAGACTTTTGTGCGGCACTAGTTGATTTGCTCACGACTCTTTCACGATCTTGCAAATACTAATAAGTCTTTTCAACAAAGGACCACTAGATAAGAGAAGACAAGAGAGCTATATGAGAAAGAAGACATATATTGCTTAAGAAAGAATGTCTTACAACTCTAAATGATTGGATGCTTGGATGCCTAAGAATGCAAATGAGCCCCTCTATTTGTACTACTTCTAAAGGGACAAGGTATAAATAATATTTACACTACAAGTCCTTCATATTTACAAGGTAGTCCTTTCTCTAGAATACTCTACACACTTCTATGCAATTCTAGAGAAGACTACACACTACTAGTATATTTTATACGATTCTAGAGTCTTCCGTAAATCACTCTTAGTCTCTAGATTCTTCCCCTATTGGCAAGAATAGTGGCGTGTCGTCACACAATCCCCCACCTGATGTTACGACGTAACGTGATGCTGCTGTTGGAACTCCCAGTCTCCACCTTTGGACTGCCACATACCTCTATCTCATCCATGTGTGGTCTCTGCTGAAGTTCGCCCCTTCCAACACCCGAGGAGCACTGTTGTGGTTGGTTGTCTCTGCTTCCACATGGCTTCCTTCGATGGCTTCTCCTCCGACGACTTTTCCTTCCGGTGGACGTGGAACATGACAATGGTGGCCTTTCCTTAATCTCTTCCACAAGCTGCAGGTTGACATTTAAGCTGGTCCCTCTGACTTGGGCATCTCGACCAAGGGAACCATGCAGGAGCCTCCCTACTCCATGACCACGAGTTTTTGGAGGTAGGGGTCTATCACCACATGGCACTTTCGGAAAACTCCTGTACAAGGACGATGTTGAAGAGCTCTATATGTGCTATGTAGAAGTTGGTCTTTCTACACCACTTACCCAACACTATATCGACTCCCTGAGCAACTCCACCCACAAGAGTCATCGGCGCATTGGCCGTCCTAAGTTGCGTACTGCTTGGGTTATGTTTCAGCCCCAACTTGGTTGCCGCAGACTTAGTCACAATCTCAACCTCTGCGCCTGTGTTGACCATGACATGAATGGGTCTCCCATTAATTGTGATGTCCATGTACTGCGCACCACGCTCTTTTGGCTTCTCCCGTAGCTTTGTGATCACTCCACAAGGCCCAATCACGCCTACTCGACCTGTGCCAACTTCTCCTAATTCGGTGCCTTTTCCTGCGCCTTCTGCTTCTTCCGCTCCCATAATATGGCACCAAGACTCTTCAAGTTGGGGCACTTCTTGTAGCTATGCGACCCCCCGCATATGTAAAACTTAAATTATTTTTTGGGCTGTGTCTTTCTCTTTCCGCTGCCCTAACGACCGTCCTTCCTGTTATCAGGCATGTGCGTATCATGATGCTTGGGGTGTGGCTACCAGCCCTTGCCTTTTCCACCATCTCCCCCACCTTGGTCATGACTACCTCCCGAGCTTTCTTCTCGGTCATTGTCTCGCCTATCGTGTCGAGAGTCCGTCAAAGCCTCTGCCTATGTGATGGCCTCCTCTATGGTCCTAACCTGTCGGCGTTCCAGCTCCGTCCTGGCCCAATTCTGTAGGCCATCCATGAAGTGAAACATCATATCTTCATCCGTGAGGTTGAGAATCTGAAGGTTGAGGGTAGTAAACTCCTTCACATAGGCCCTTATGCTACATGTCTGCTTCAGCTCCGTGAACTTTCGCTTTGCCTCGTAGATGACATTATTCGGGAAGAAGGCCTTCTTGAACTCAGCCTTGAACTGCTCCTATGTGTTGATGGAAATAGCCCCTTCCCTATTTTTGACTCCTTGCATTTCCACCATAACATGGCTATCTCGGTCAGATACAACATGGCTGTGTTGATCTTCGTCTCGTCGTTCCTTACATTGTTACACTTGAAGTAATTCTCCAAGTTCTACAAGAAGTTCTCCATCTTATGCGCGTCACCGATGCCTTTGAAGACATGGCTTGGGAGCCTCAATCCTGGCCTCCCCTTCTCCAGCAATCCCTACGCATCTCCCATCAGCTGCGCCTTCCTCAAGTTCCCTCATCCTCGCACCTATAGCCTCTATGGTGGCACTCATGGCCTCCATCTTGCTCAGTGCCTCCATGAGCCGGCACTTCAAGGAAGTTATGGTCTCCCTCAGCTCGTACATCGTAACCTGATGTTCGCCAACTCCTTCCGTATGCTTTCATTCTCCTCAAGGGTGAACTCTTCCAAGGTCTTGAACTTGTTGTCAAACTCGTTTAAGCGCTTTCCCAAGAACTCTACTGCTTGCCTGGCAGCATCCACCATCATAACCCATCCCATGTCGAGCGTGACATCTGCAGGTTCTTCGTCACTAAACTCGGCAGCCGAGAGTGAGTGGGTTGTCATGGCCTCCCTCAGTGTCGGTCCGACCGGCACCTCCTCAACCTTCTTGGAGTTTTCTTTCATTTGCGTTTCTTGCCAACATCTAGCATAACGTTGGCGGTGTTGGTGGTGTTGACGTCTCCTTCACTTGCCATGCTTCCCTTAGTTCAAACATGCTCTGATACCATATTGCCACGATCTTAGAACTCTCGCTAAGACTTTCGTGTGGCACTAGTTGATTTGCTCACGACTCTTTCACGATCTTGCAAATACTAGTAAGCCTTTTCAACAAAGGACCGCTAAGGGAATGCTAGATAAGAGAAGACTAGAGCGTTATATGAGAAAGAAGACTTATATTGCTTAAGAGAGAATGCCTTACAACTCTCAATGTTGGATGCCTAAGAATGCAAATGAGCCCCTCTATTTATACTACTCCTAAAGGGCCAAGGTATAAATAATATTTACACTACAATTCCTCCATATTTATAAGGTAATCCTTTCTCTAGAATCCTCCACACACTTCTCTACCATTCTAGAGAAGACTACACACTACTAGTGTATTCTATACAGTTCTAGAGTCTTCCATAAACCACTCGAAGACTCTAGATTCTTCCCTGTGGGCAAGAATAGTGGCGGGTCGTCACATTTGGGACCAATTGAGAGCTATGCGTAACATTGTTACTGGGGCTTGGCTAATTCTTGGAGGCTTCAACACTATATTAAATTCGGAGAACAGACTCTATGGTACACCTGTACTTGTTTCAACAACTATGGACTTTCAGGATTGCATGATATTGGGGTAGGGTGTGTTCCTAGATGTGGTTGTCTATTTCTTGGTGCAACAAAAGGAACTCCAATGATAGAATTTATAGTCATATAGATTGGGCATCCGGCAATGCTTAATGGTTTCACTCATATGGACATATCGTTGCTGACTACTTGAATCCGGAATGCTCAGACATTCTCTAGTGGTATTCAATACAATAATTCACCAGGTTAAAGTTAAAATACCTTTCAAACTTCTGAATGTACTATTACAACAAAAGGATTTTTAAGAAATAGCTCTTGATGTTTGGGCACAACAAATTGTTGGATATCACATGTTTAAAATATGGAAAAAACTTAAGCTAATTGAACAAAGAAGCAAGGGTATATCAAAAGAGTACTCCACAACTGAAACAAAGTTGAATAGGCTGAAATAGAAATCGAATAATATTTAAGATGCAGTAAACAATACTGATTTACTTAATCATCAACTAGTCTTAGAAGAGAGGGACACCATAACCCAACTTCATAAATGGGAGGTGATACATGAGCGGATCTTAAGGCAAAAATCTAGAGCCACTTTGATTGCCTATTGGGAATCCAACTCTAATTATTTTCATTCTCATTTGAAATCTGCAAGCCAAGAATAGAGTTTCCTAAATTTATGCTGACCAGGGGGTTAAGCTTACTGATCTAACACTAATTGAACATGAGTTTGTTAGATTCTTCCAAAACTTAAAGGTGATGCTGCACAGGAACTAGAGTGTATAAATGTCAATATAGACAGGGATGACCCTTGTCTAAAGCTAGATCAACAACAACTACTGGTGATTCTTGTCACATAAGAGGATGTTTTGAAGGCGCTAGATGACATGCCTAGTGATAAATCCCCTGGAATGGATAGATTTCCAGTTGAGTTCTTCAAATGATACTGGCTAGTTATAGGCTCTGATGTGATCTCTACAGTCTTAAGCTTCTTTCGGAATGGGAAACTATTAAAGGAAATAAACTGCACCACTCTAACATTGGTTCCTAAAGTCTCAAATCCAACTTATGTGAATGATTTTTGATCTATATCTTGTTGCTCTACAATGCATACACTTGTGGCCAAGGTACTTACTACCAAGCTGAAGATTGTTGTTGATTATTGGTTGGAAAATCACAATCTACCTTCGTTAAGGGAAGGAACATTCTTTACAATGTGATCATTGCTCATGAGTTAATCAATAAGTATACTAGAAAGGGATCTCCCCTAGGTGTACTAAAGGTGGATGTAAGAAAGGCCTACAATTAAGTTGAATGGGCTTTGTCTTTTTTTTTTTTTTCAAATGATACTACTAGAATTTAGATTTCCCCACAAGATGTCAGACTTAATTATGACATGTGTGAAGACTTTTCAATACTCCTTGCTAATTAATGGAGGTCTAACCATTAGATTCTAGGCCAAGAGAGGCCTGAGACAAGGAGATCCTATGTCACCCTATCGCTTTGTCCTGGTAATGGAACACTTGAACAAATCATTAAAGCAACTTCACATAACCCTTCATTCAACTACCATCCCAGGCGTGGTAAGATGAATCTGGTACATATTTGCTTTGTGGATGATCTCCTTATGTGTTGTAGAGCAGACAACATCTTAGTCCAGTTGATGATAGAAAATTTAAGCATTTCTTAGTAGTCTCGGCATTGAAGGAAAATCTAGATAAAAATTCTGTATATGTTGCAGGTGTCTCCATAGATGATACTGATACACTCCTAAGTTAAATGCACTTTACTCTAGTAAAAACTCCATTCAAATACTTGGGGTTTACCTTTGGTCTCAAGGAAGTTGATTATCAACCAATGCATGCCCTTGGTTGATAAGATTAAAGAAAAAAATTAAGTGTTGGACTTTTAAAGTCTCGTCTTACGGGGATAGATTGCAGTATGTTTTATTTGAAATGCAAACTTATTGGGCTTAAGTCTTTTTGATACGGAAAAAGATTCTATCATTGATTACCAGTATATGTAGGAATTTCCTCTGAACGAGGAGAAATGAATATTCAAGAAGAGTTCTTGTAGCTTGGGAAATAATTTCACAACTCTGGTCTATCATGTATGGACGGAAAGGAATAATAGAAGATTCAAGAATGAAGGAAGATTTCAAGGGGAAGAAGCAGGCAAAGTGGACCACTATTCTAGCTAAACTCAACAAATACCCCCTGCTAAACACTAATCTACCACTGTACATGGAAGCTTACTAGTTATCAAGTGCAAATCATTGTAGTATGTGATAGTTCATAGCGTAGCGAAATTGTTGTAGTTGGTATTTTCTAGGATCTAACTCTAGAGTTTAATGAGTTAGTTGTACATATATGCTTACTTGGTTAATAGAATTGTTTCGTTTGACAAAAAAAAAAGTTGAAAATAAGTTATCTATATAATTATGATGTTATTATTTTTACTTTAATTATTGATATTTTTAGAAGTGTCTTAATCATATTTAGAACTTGACTACGAAATTCATTAAGATACACCGAGAGTTTTTAAGTAGGTGTTTCACTGTGGGTTTTAAATTTTTTTAATTTATTCAAAATTTATAAAGTTTTAGTCAAAGGTAGAGTTGGATTTCTACGTAGTTTTATGATGAAGAGAAAATAACACATTATTTGAAATTTCTGGAGATAGAATTGAAAAAAATTTAAACACTTTTTAAAATTTAAAATTTAACTTCATATTAAATTTTTGAAATTTTATAAACTAATTTTTAAAATAAAATAAAAAATTATCCTTAAAAATAATAAATAATTATTATGATCAAATAAATTAAATGTTTTTCTTTATTTTGTATAATACTAGTGTGGTGCGAAACTAAGTTTGGAATATGAAGTGAAAAGTGATATAGCTTGCATTGTGTGAGATTATACCTACAGATATATAATATCTTGAAAAACTTAAAATGCATAAAACGCGTGGCACATGCGCATAAAGGATGAGAGTGACATATATTATGTTCTGACAATTAATTTATAAATATAAGAGAAAAGATTAATTGGTGAAAGAAAAGGAAGTCAATGTTATATGACAATACCATATACTTTAATCAATATTACAACAATGTCTTTTTCCAGCCGGCTTTTGTCCCTACCCTAACTTGTAGCGATGCTTCTGGTTTAGTTTTCGTCAATATCGCCGCCAATTTTTTCCTTATTCTTTTTTTGTTAACAAAATATAGTCAAAGAAAATACACCAAACATGATTGCGATGTTTATGAATAAAACGTGTTAGAAATACATGTCTTAAAAGTTAATGGTTTTGTAAAGCCATCAAAAAAATTCCCAAAAACTTTTTTTATGGGAAAATTTGTAGTCGTTTTTTTTTAGATAAGTATGAAATAAATTATGTCCATTATAATAGTAAAATTTCTAAACTTGGTATATATGATTAAAGGAAGTGGAAAAAATATCTTAATATTATATTAAAATGATTACTATTATTGTTGTTGTCACGATCCCACTTATTACGTCATGCGAGCACCTATTATAATACTTAGATAGGAGAATTCTTAATTCTCAAAGGATTTAAGTAATTCAAAAGATTAAAGAACTATAGAATAATGCAAAAGAAATTATATAATTAGCAAATCTCAAGTTTACAAAAAAGTTTTAAAATTCAAGAAAAATACCAAGCACTGCCAAGGAATATAGTCTAATAGGTACAAGAATTTCTACAAATATAATATATAAATAAATTAATGACACAACTCCCATTATAACGAAGGAAGAGTAAAATCTCTTGGAGATCGTCTTCGTCCTCACCTATGGAACATCAATGACCCTTAACAAGGCTATGGCAAGTGACACAGAAAAAGTAATATCTATACAAACAATACGTTTTGCTAGGTATCATCGTCAATCACCCGATACCCACCACATTAGCATGATCGACTGTCTCTAGATTATAATACAATATGGGCAAAGAAGTATGTGTTCATACTTTAAATATACTAAGTATATATGTGAGCGATACAATGCAAAATGTCATGATGTGTGATTGGTCAAGTCAGAAAAGAGGATAGATATTTTAGTTATCAAATGGTAGTGAAACATGAACAAGACTAATGCATTTTGAAAATTATAATGAAAACTTTAGTTGAGCATAAATAATCTAATGATAGTTATAAGTCCTTTTTGGAAAGTCATAAACCTTTCTTGAGTTATAGTGAAAATTACGAGTTAAAATGAGAGAGACTGTAACTAACCTATAATCATATGAGCTAAAACATGAAGTATGACGTATTGCCCTATCAAAAAGGGCCAAATATACTTGCAAAGGCATAACATCACCTGCTAGGACAGCCTGCCCGGAGACAAAACTGAAACTTCTTCCCACAATCTCATAGGGACTAGGCATTAACAATATTTGGCTCTAAGTCACAAATCCCTAATATTACCATGCATCAATTTCTCTCTACTAGCTCACACAGAACCTCATACCTATGACACCAACGCATCAATCAACTAACACATAGAAACACAGGTGACACTATGGTAAGAAATTTGGTAAAACTTGGACCTTCGGACCTTTCATACCAGTTAATATACGAGATGGGCATGCTCAATAATAATTAAGTCAGTTTCTCTATCATCACACAAAAGTCATGATCATTTGTAGATAATAGCCACACAATAGTTATCTCATGGAAGTCACATCCAAACTATTAGTTTGTCAATGTGAGTCCTGATTCAATAGTTAAAGTATTAAAATATCACATTCGATCAAATATGTATCAGAATGTGACACTCAAGAATATTCATGTCAAAGCATGATATTCCGATTCAATATGTACCAGTGTGGCACTCGGTCCAACAATCACAATCACTATCAAAATGAAGATGCACACACATTGCAAATTGTAATGACCTTTTGGTCATTTTTGAGCTTATCTATACAAATTACTATATTTTCCTTTCGTAAGTTGCTTTAGACCTATCTTGAACTATCTCTGTTTTTGGAACTAAAATCTTGGATTTTAAAAGTGGAAAATGAGTTTTCACATTTTGGAAGCTTAAATTGTGACAAGTGAGTTTTTGTACCATTCTGTGTTTTGCATATTAGATCTGAAATATGTTGATTTCATTAGCTCCGGAACGTCAAATTTGGTCTAGGAGAAGTTACAAAATTGAATTTGGAGTTAAAACGGTGATTTTGGACCCAAAATTGCATTTTTAGTTGATTTCGGAGCCTAAGTTTGAGTTTGGTCAACATTCAGAGTTCAAAAGCTCAAACAAAATTTTGATTATGAAACGTTCTACTAGTTCCAGATGATGAAACGAACGGTAGAAATGATCTTGTTGTAATTTTTGGAGTTTCCGAAGGTAGTTTTAATATTTTGTGTTTTAAACTAGTTTTATAGAGTTTTATTGATAACTGTATCAAGAAGACCTCAGAATTGAATTATAATAATTTCATTGAGTCTGGATCGCCGCTTCTGGTCAAAATGCATGCCTGCTTTGTGTAATTTAGGTTCTAATGTACCCCGGGGGTCCGTTCCGAGTGCTATGGCAGAAAATTCTATAATTGTTGATTCCTCCTTCAATTTGAGCTCAATTTTAGTGGGATTTTCACCCACAAGATCCTTTTCTCGTGTCGAATAATAATGTTTAGTCAATTCTAGATTCAAGAACTTCAAAATTTAGTCCTAATTTTGATTATTTTGCTCCTAAGCCTAATTCATGCCAGTATAGGTATCAAAATTCATCTCTTGATGTATATAATCTATTTTTGATAGTGGTTGGTTGCTTTGGAGATCATTTTGAGGCTTGAGCTGATCAAAAACTTGGTTCGAGTGTGGTTTCAGTATCGAGATAGGTTCGGCTAACATTTTAGGGACTGGATTTGAGTTATTGGATATGTTTATGTGATGATTGTAAGATTTAGGATGTTTCATGCGTAATTGAATTGATATGATAGTATTTTGATGAAAATGTGATATCGATTTATATTGGCATTGGAGTAATTGTGACTCTGTTAGTTAATTGAGTTGTATTGTTGAGATTTGAGATATTTTGGATTTCATTGTGATAATATGATAAATGTGATATCATTTGAGGAGCTTTTGTGATAATTTGATGGTGTTTGTGATACTTTCGGGAATCATATGCATATCTTGGGACTAGCGAAGTCTAATTTTATTGGTATTTTGAGCTATTGGTGAAAGCATGGAGCTTTGAGGCATGTTAATGGTTTGTGGTATCAATTGTGATACTTGACTTTATTTTCCCCGACTCTAAAATTATTATTTATTGGTATTCATGTTGCATTGCTGTAATAAATTGATTTGTGACATTGTCATACATTTATCTCATATTATATTTGTACCACCCCTTAACCATGCTAAGCTGGTAAGACTGAGATATTGTACTATATTTTCTAAATTTCTTGATCATGTTGAGGTGGAAAGAGTGAGATAATACTACTTTTAAAACCTCTTGACTATGTTGAGGTGGCGAGATTGAGATATTGTGATTGAGAGATTTCAGTTAATTGACTGTGAGGCCCCGGGGTTCTATCTGGTAGCTTTAACTCGATAGATGTGTACACCGGCCCTACGATAGTTGTGATTCCACATTATGCATTACATACATACACCTCATTTCCATTGCATCATTGGTCATACTTGCTATCATTTATCTGTGTCTATATATACCGATTTCTCCTACCTAGTCGGTTGAATCTATTGGATACATTTTGGTGTACTCACCCCTATTTCCTCTCCATAGATCGAGTATAGGGATTCCCATGGAGTAGTTGATCTTATTGTGCGGAGTTTCTTATCATTTCCAGATTCAGTGGTGAAACTCAGACTTCGAGTCATCGATGTTTCTTTAAGACTTCATTTTCTTGTTATCTATTCCAAACTATATATTTTACTTATGATACCACATTGTATTTACTCATTCCTATTACGTGGAAGCTCTTATACTCGTGACTTTAGGTTTTTTAGGATTTAAATTAAGTGTTGTGGTTTCTTTTACTTTGGTTTTACTTTATTCACAATTCAGTTTTGGGTTGTGGCATAAATCAACTAATGCGTTCATGGTATATAATTGATCACATATATCCCTTTCATCAAGTTCTTTCTTTCATTGTATGTGATTTGTAACAAATAATCAATTCATGTTGAAGTCAATCCTACAGGGAATATAGTGAAAGTATATCTATAAGCACTATTTTTCAGTTGCAGTTGCTACTTCCCAAAAGTAAAAATGCATAAATTAAAATGGGCGGGGGGTGGGGGTGAAAACTCAATTGCTAGAGTTGTTAGCAATCTAAGAAATTGACTAGGATTGTATTCCCCATCAATTCTATAGACAACTTAGGTTCGTTATTTCATTCATAATAATGCATGCAAAATCTAGTACGTTTGTCGCGCCTCATTTATTCTTGCTAAAAGACGAGAACCTGGACGACATCGTGGCGACGATTCTTTTGAGATTTTTGAAAATATTTGAATAGTCACCACTTAATGAATTAAGGTGCATTAGGACATCATTCTAAAACTAAGTTTAAGGTCAAGTTCACCAGAGAACGGGTAAGGGTTCAAATTACCTCGAAGAGAAGGTGTTGGGCACCCTTCGAGGTCCGCAAAGGCGGGTCCTAACCGTATCTCATATTGATGTGGGGGTTAACAAATTAATCTCTATATTAAGAAAATTATCCTAATTAAATCAAAGTGATCATAAGAATAGAAATTAAAAAAGTAAATAAAAGAAATGAATAAAAGGACTTATCTACCTCAAATAATTAAAAATAAACAAGAAAGTTTAATACCACTCGGGTCAGTTTACTCGACTTTTAATTTTGGAAGACAAAATAATATTTGTCGTAAGTAGCTTCACATGGCTTATTTAAGCCGAACGACAACACCAAGGTTTGTCCTATTAAGCACGAGTTTGAGTCATCACTTCCAAGGGTCCTATATACCCCTATCCCTCCGAAGTCTATTTATTTTTTATCCTAGAAGCGTACTAAAAATAAGAAACTCTAACAATTTTCTAAAGTACCTAGCATCTCTCCTAATGTCCAAGAGGCATCGAAATTCTATGTTAGGGTGGTTCTAGACTTAAAAAGAATATAAGCTCCTACTGACTTGCATCTCAACAAAAAAAATAGGACGACAATTATCACATAAAGAATCATCTAGCATGCTTGAAAATACACGAATTAGTACAATGTGACAAGCTAAATGTGTGCAAAAATAACATTCAAACATTTTAAAACTTGAAAAAAGATTCTAAAATATTATCATATTAGAACTTATGGACACAAGATAAAAATATTCTAAGATTTGTTAAAAGATAATTATATTATACATTATATTAAAAATTGAGAAAACAATATATTAAAAATAATATTGCCTATAGGCACGATTTCTAATATGTGAAATTTCTAAAATAAAATGTTGTTTTCTATAGGCATGATTTTCTGATGTGTTGTTTAAGAAAAAAACATTTTTTTTTAATGATGAACATGCTAAAATTCTTGCATATCTTATGAATATATTAAAATGATATAAGCCTTATAGCATGATGTCTAAACTTCTGAAAACTTATAAACATAATTTCTAAAAAATCTAACTATAACACAAGTAACATACTAAAAGATTGGTAAAAAAAACATAATGTACAAATTATTTAAAAATCCTGTAAATTTAATATCTAAATGTCATGCTAAATTATGTAAGAGAAAAAACTAATTTTCTAAATCATAATCTCTAAGCCAAGAAAATTTCTAACTTATGAACTTATTTAAAGAAAATTTATAGGCATGATTTTTATATGACTAAACATGTTTAAAGAAAACCATTTGTAACCTATAGGCATGAAATAAATAAATAAATAAATAAAAATGAGAAAAAAAAATAAGTAGCACATAGATCTCTTTGCCTCCAATTCCCCAATTTCATTCTTATATTTTGTTACATCATTGCAAAATTTAAAAAAAAAAAACAATACAACAATAATAGAAATAACAAAATCTTTAAAGTCATCCTTCCTCCAAATTCATCCCTGTCCCCAGGCGACTCTTCCCTTTTTATTAAAAGAAAACTAGCAGCACCAATAGAATATCATAATAATAATAATAATAATAATAATAATAATAATAATAATAATAATAATAAAATTTTTAATTGTTAAGTAAATAAGAATATATGCATAAAAAAAGACATGAAAACTAACCAATTAATCCACTAATAATCGAAACCAAACTTGATCTGAAACTTGATAAAATAATGTTGCAAAGAAACGTAATATATTTATTTATTTTCTCGGTTGAGAGAAGAAGATCGGGGCAGAGAGTTATCGATCTACTATATGAAAAAGTGTGAGTTTTAAGGTAGTAAGAATATGAGAGTGTTCTGTGTATAAAGTCGTGAAAGTGTCTCCAACATGAGAAAAGAATGAAAAATGATTTTTTTTTCTTATATAGTAATTAGATGACCAAGTAGTTAAAGGTAAGAGCATAATTTAGAACATAAATCAAGGATACTATTCCTTTAATTAATTTAATTAATTAAAAGTTTACCATAATAAAGCAAGTATAAATCAGTCAACACCAAACAAGGCAAGAAGCACCAATTAAAATACTAAAAATCTATTTTAAGTAAAAAGATGTCATACTATATCGAATAAGGAAGCCGTACCAATTATGAAATATATTAAACAAGTGAGTAAATCATGTAATCCTTTCCTCAAGGTAGAGAAAGAGAATCAATCATTTGTCAAATTTATCATAAAAGAATAGGTAAAAATCTGCTCAAAATCACGAAGACAAAGAAATCACTTAACCATTTATCTTACCATAAACGAGGATAATAAATAATGAATTAGTGGATTCAGTTAAAATTTATTAAAAGTACTCAAGTACTAAGATCTTTCCTAAAAATATAAAATATCAATATTTGCTTGATCAATCCAGTACTAAGGCTATCACATGCGTTGAATATCCAACATAAGATCCTGTACTACCACTCCTATATGCTACCATATATTGTGTAAATAATATGGTAAAGGTATATATTCCAAGATGCTTTACTCAATAAAAAGGACTAAGCGTTAATTTAACAGAGTGAAAATGACTATGTAAGTTAGTGCTCATAGGAATTAGTGCGAGAAGAATGTTTTCATCACTAACAAACTATAGACTATTCGGAATTGAATTAACAGGCTGCCAAAAGGACAAAAGGTTATCCTTTTCCAACAACTAAAGTTGCGAGTTTATCATAATAAAAAAACTTTCATACAATCGTCACAAACATGCTTCATGACAATATGAATAATCAAAGTCATTTTGTAACTTAATTGCATAAAAAAGGGCTTTGCACACAATAATGTAGGCTCCAAAAAAGAAATTCAATTCGTAGTGGTGCAGAGATATATCCAAACAGAGCATAATCACATTATCTAGAACATGCATTTTTGAATACATTTACCAAATCAATCGCAATAAGGTATTATGGTAGAAATTAAAATCACTTAATCATTTAGGATTAGTATATCACACAAAGCATAGTAAGACACGAACTAACCAATTTAGAAATCACTTAACACCAACATTAATTCTCAAAGTCTATCCTGTGAGCTAAACCAGGTAACCAATAGAACACAAAAAAAACTAAAAGATCATACAGGAAATCGATTTGGCTTCCGTCATATATTGAGTTCCAAAAACACAAACGAATCTTTATATTCCTAATTTGTTATCGGGACATCCTAAAATTGGCTAAAGTTGAGAATAGAGGCAGAGATGAGGACGAGGAAGAGAGAGGGAAGAGGATGGGTGTAATGACCCGTTAGATTATTTTAAAAATTAGTCCTCTTGTTTTCTTAAAATATCCTGCCTGTAAATTTTAAGTGGGTATTTTGGACTATTCGGAAAATTTTTAGCTACTAAATTCACAGGGGAAAGTTAGACATTTAATTTAATTAATGGACTAAAGTGGAAACTTATCCCATGATACTTGTCTTATAATTATTAAAATAAATAGTAGTATTATCACTTTCAATACCTAATTAAAAGAAAATAAGAGAAGAGGAAAAAAGGTTTGCAAAAAATAAAGAGAGGCGTCGGCTGCTGCAAGGGACAACAACTTTGCCCTGGTAAGTGAAAAACTTTTCACTTCAAATCTTGTTCTTTATCTTGTTTAGTGAAATTATGGGACTTAATGGCTGCTGTAATTATTAAAAGATAGTAAAGAATTAAAATATTGGCGACATAGTGGAGAGATTGTGAAGCATTGTGCACGCCTATGCTTATGCATAGGGGAAGTAACGTGCTCATGGGGCAATTAGGAATGAAAACATATGTTTTCATATGTGTATATGTGCTTATCAGTGCTGCCAGTATGGCCCTCTCCGTCCATATATATATATATATATATATATATATATATATATATTATAATTTATTTATTTATTTATTTATTTTCTTCTCTCATCTTTTGTCAATTAATAATAATAGGATATTAGGTATTAGATGTATCTTATTTTATAAATACCACTAGAATCATATTATTTGGAGAATTTAAGACTAAATCTTAAAACTTGAAATTAGAATTTATTGAATTAGATGAAATCTTGAGGTTAGGCTAGATATGTAGTAATATGGTTGTCATCGGACTCCCTGTGACATGTATGTTCCATTCTTGATAGAGAATTTTCATTGTGGGAGTTGAATTCAAGATTTGGTCCATTCAGTAGAAGTGTTTGGGTGCGGTTTCGACATTGAGGTAGGTTTGGCTATCCTTCTTTTAGATTGGGATTGAGTTATTGAATATCCTTTGTTGTAATCTATGGGATGAGATCATATCATATGTTGGGTTGATAATTCTTATTGTGTTGCTTCAAGAGCATGTGAATCCTAAATTGAGAATAGTGCAAATATGACATATTGAGAAAGGGAGAAAATTTTGATATATATATATTGAGAATTATGGGTTGTTGAGAAAATAAAGTTACTAAGAAGAGGGGAGATATTTTTAAAAGAAAATTGTAACCAAATATGTATAAAAGAGGGTGAATAATATAATTACTAAACCCAAGAACGTTGATATTTATTTGTGCTTATTGAGAGGAATGTCGTGTCCATAATTGTATCTTGATTGCATGCATCCTTATACTATATGTCATGACATTTTGGGAAGTTGTGAATGGTGATTCTTATCATGAGTCCTTGACCACGAGCACTTGGGTGGCAAGGTAGTTGATATATTGTGATTGAGGTATATGACCTGCGAGGTCCCCATGGGTCCCCTTAGTCTGGGAGCCTTAGCTCGACGGGGGTGTATATGACAGGCTGTGCGACGTTCTTGGTACCACCTTGCATTACATTGCATTGCACGACATTGCATACCATTTCATTATACTACTTATGGTTGTTTTGGGATTGACTTCTATGAGATTATATGCTTACTTTACTCGCGTCGTTCTATATAAATTGGCGGCACTGATGCCGGACTGGTTTTCCTGTTGCAGGTGGAAGTGTTCCTAGATTATTTCATAGCTGATTCAATTTCTAATTCCCAGTCGGTTAAACCTACTGGTTACATAATATATTTACTCACCCCTACTCCTTTCTCCCCCGCAGATTCTCGTCAGGGTTATCTACGTGATAGTTAATTTGCTCGTGCACTTGGTTCATACCAAATCTATTGGTGAGACTTAGGGCTTCGAGTTTCCATTGGATTCTATCTTAGTTGTTTAGTCTATATTCCAATTTGAAGGCTGAGATGCACTTATTTTACTAGTTAAGTATTAGATGCTCTTTATACTCGTGACACCAGGTTTTGGGATATTACTTTTATGTGGTGATTAATTATTCATTTAATTTTTTTCTCCTTCTAGGGTACATTTATTGTTGGGAATGAAATTAAGTGGTCTTTTAGTCATGACCCCATTTTGGGTCGTGACAAGTTTGGTATTAGAGCCCTAGGTTCACCAGTCTCATGAGTTAAAGAGCAGGTTGTCTAGTAGAGTCTCGCAGATCGGTACATAGACGTCCGTATCTATCTTCGAGAGGCTACGGGATGCTTGTTAGGAGAAATCCTCTTTATATTGATTCATTTCGTGCGATTTGTTCACATTCAAGTTTTGTGCTCTTCTAATCTATTCTTCCTGCACAGATGGCGAAAACTAGAGCTAGAGATACCGAAGATGAGTCAGAAACTGCTGTCCAAGCCCCCGCTAGAGGGCGAGGCAGAGGTCGTGG
Source organism: Solanum rostratum (assembly GCA_029948455.1). Lineage (NCBI taxonomy): Eukaryota > Viridiplantae > Streptophyta > Magnoliopsida > Solanales > Solanaceae > Solanum > Solanum rostratum. The sequence goes on from CM057048.1 coordinate 56,690,084, forward strand.
CAGAGCTAGAGGTCGAGGACGGGCTAGGGGAGTAGCACCAGCCCAAGGTTAGACTAGTGGGGCTTCACCTGAGCCTATTGCTGACCCAGTTTATGAGCACGAGGGGCAGACTGAGGACCCAGTTCAGCCTCCTGCATCCTTAGAGAGTACACTAGTATTACAAGAGCTATTGATTCGATTGTTGGCAAGGTTTGAGGGTACCCCTGCTACTATTGATGTTCCAGGTACCTTAGTTCCTGCTATACCTGCTGGTCCTTCACAGCCAGCTCAGGGACCTCATATGGGATTTCAGACCCAGAGTCCATTTTCCATGCTTTCTATTGCACTTCCGAGATTTTCAGCTATGCTAGTTTCTGCCAGTGCTGCTATGTCCTTGTCTGAGCAGAAGAGCTTTGAGAGATTTGTGAGATTGACTCCTCCCAAATTTGATGGTACCGCCGGGGATGGGGCATATGACTTCCTGATAGAGTGCCAGGATCGATTGTTTAATTTGGGTTTTCTAGAGTCCCACGGAGTAGCTTACACCTCTTATCAGTTCACAGGCATGGCAGAGAGTGGTGGAGGTCGGTTATGGCCTGGAGTCCAGGTGATGCTCCAGCGATGGATTGGGGGCAGTTTACTGAGATCTTTCTTGAGAGGTTTGTACCATACAACCTTATGATAGACGTCGTGATGAGTTTGATAGATTGGAGCAGGGTTCCATGACCGTGATCGAGTATGAGGCACGATTTCATGAGTTATCCCGTTATGCCATGTCTAGTATTCCCACAGAGTTCGAGCAAATTCGTTGATTTGTGAAGGGGTTCACAAGTTATCTTCAAGAGGCCACAACCTCTCTTGTGTTATCTAGTGGTGCCTTTCAGAGCATTGTTGACCATGCTAGAATGATAGAGGGCATCAGACAAGCCCGACAGGGTGGTGGTAAGAGGTCCCGTTATCACGGTCAGTTTGGCAGTTATGCACCCAGAGATAGAGATTCTCAGAGGCAGGGTGCTCAAGGTTATCAAGGGAGACCAGTTCATGCTGCCATTCCTAGTGCAGGTAGTACAGGCAGGTCCGGACCTAGAGGTTGTTATGTGTGTGATGAGTTCGGCCACCATGCCAAGGATTGTACTAAGCGTGCTCCTGCTTCTTTTCCATCGGGACGACTCGATCTACACTAGCTCCAGCAGCTAGAGGTGCTTCACAGAGTGCGAGAGGCAGCAATAGAGGTGCTAGGGGTGGAGCTCGAGGTGGTGCTCGTGGTGGATCGCAGGTTAGTGGAGAGCGTCGGGTATGTTATGCCATTCCGGGTCGTACAGAGGCAGAGACATCAGACGCTGTGATTACAGGTATTATTCCAGTTTGCCATCGTTCAGCTTCAGTATTATTTAACCCTGGGTCCACCTATTCATATGTATCCACTTATTTTGCTAATGATATTGATGGTGTGTGTGAGCCTCTTGATGTGCCTATTTCTGTATCTACACCCGTGGGTGAATCCTTAGTGGTGGATCGGGTCTATCGGGGTTGTGGTATTCTTAGGTAGGGAGACCTAGGCTGATTTGATCCTTCTATACATGCTTGACTTTGATGTTATCTTGGGTATGGATTGGTTGTCCCCTTATCATACGATCCTTGATTGTTATGCTAAGACTGTGACCTTAGCGCGTCCGGGTTTACCCTAATTAATGTGGGCAGGTGCTCCCAGCTCTTACCCTAAGGGGGTTATTCTTATGTTCGCGCTTGGCATATGATAGAGCATGGGTGTTTATCTTATTTGGCCCATGTACGTGATATTTCTAAGGAGTCATCTTCTTTAGAGACCATGAGGGTGGTGAGAGAGTTCATGAATGTGTTTCCTACAGATTTACCAGGTGTTCCTCTAGATCGTGATATTGACTTTGCCATTGATTTGGAGCCAGGCACTAAGCCCATATCCACTTCTCTTTACCGAATGGCTCCTGCAGAATTATAGGAATTGAAGGAGCAATTAAAAGATTTGTTGAAGAAGGGATTTACTCGACCTAGTGTGTCGCCTTGGGGCGCACCGGTGTTGTTCGTAAAGAAGAAGGATGGTACTATGAGAATGTGCATTGACTATCGTCAGTTGAACAAAGTGACCATCAAGAACAAGTATCCCTTGCCTCGTATTGATGACTTATTTGATCAACTTCAGGGTGCTTCAGTGTTTTCAAAAATTGATTTGAGGTCAGGGTATCACTAGTTGATGGTCCGGGAGTTAGACATCCCGAAGACTGCTTTCAAGACTCGATATAGGCACTACGAGTTTGTGGTTACGTCGTTTGGGCTGACTAATGCCCCTACCACTTTTATGGAGTTGATGAACAAAGTGTTCAGACCTTACCTGGATTCCTTTGTGATTGTATTTATTGATGACATATTGGTGTATTCCAAGAGTGAGGCGGACTATGTTCGTCATTGGAGGGTCGTGCTCTAGAGATTGCATGAGGAGAAACTGTATGCTAAATTCTCCAAATGCGAGTTTTGGCTCGAGTCTGTGACTTTCTTGGGTCATGTGGTGACTAAGGATGGCATTATGGTTGATCCAGCCAAGGTTGCAGCAGTTCGTGACTGGGTGAGACCCATTTTAGTGACTGAAATCTGGAGTTTTATTGGATTGGCAGGTTATTATCATCGATTTGTTCAAGGATTCTCCGCTGTTGCAGCTCCTTTGACTAGGCTGACTCAGAAAGAAGTTGCAGTTTTATGGACCGATGAATGTGAGGCGAGCTTCCAAAGGCTCAAGGAGTTATTGACTTCAACACCTATTTTAGCATTGCCCGAGGAAGGTGTAGCCTTTGTCGTTTATTGTGATGCTTCTGGTGTCGGTTTAGGTGGAGTGTTGATGCAGAAGGGAAGAGTTATAGCTGATGCTTCACGACAACTGAAGGTCCATGAGCGGAACTACCCTACTCATGATTTGGAGTTAGCCGCGGTGGTATTTGTTTTGAAGTTGTGGAGGCATTATCTCTATGGAGTGCATTGCGAGATCTTTACAGACCATCATAGCCTCAAGTATAGTTTCTCTCGGCCTAATTTGAACATGAGGTAGCGCAACTGGTTGGAGTTGCTGAAAGATTACGATATCTCTATTCTCTATCACCCTGGCAAGGCTAATGTGGTAGCAGACACCTTTAGCCGGAATCCTTCTAGTACGGGTAGCTTGGCATATCTTAGAGCGGAGGAGAGGCCCTTAGCTTTAGAGGTTCAGTCTTTGGCCAAACAGTTGATCAGACTTAACATCTCCCCATCTCACAGTACGTTGGCCTTCGTCGAGGCTAGGTCTACATTGATGGATCAGATTCGTGCTCACCAGTTTGATGATGATAAGTTATGTGTGATTCGGAACAAAGTATTGAGGGGCAAAGCTAAGTCAGCTTTTCTTGATTCAGAGGGAGTTTTGAGAATTAATGGGCGCATTTGTGTGCCTAAGGTAGGTGATTGGGTTCGTTTGATTTTGGAGGAGGCTCACTGTGCTAAGTATTCCATTCACCCTGGTGTGGCAAAAATGTTTCGTAATATGAACCAACATTATTGGTGGTGCGGGATGAAGAGGGACATATTGGTATTTGTGGGTAAGTGTTTGAATTGTCAGCAGGTTAAGTATGAGCATCAAAAGCCAGGAGGTCTGATGCAGCGGATGCCCGTTCTCGAGTGGAAGTGGGAGCATATTACCATGGATTTTGTGACTGGATTACCTGTGACGTTGGGTAAGTTTGACTCTATTTGGGTGATTGTAGATAGGTTGACCAAATCAGCTCACTTCATTCCAATAAGGACTAGCCACAGTGCGGAGCAGCTAGCTAGGATCTATATACGTGTGATTGTTAGATTGTATGGGGTGCCTATCTCTATTGTGTCAGATTGAGGTTCGGTGTTCACCTCCTGATTTTGGAAGGCATTGCAGCATGGGTTGGGTACATGATTAGACATGAATTCAGCATTTCATCCTCAGACAGACGGTCAGTCCGAACGGACCATTTAGGTGTTGGAGGACATGCTTAGGGCATGTGTGATTGATTTTGGTGCTCGATGGGACCAACACTTTCCCTTAGTGGAGTTTGCTTATAATAATAGTTATCACTCCAGTATTCAGATGGCACCATTTGAGGCGTTGTATGGGCGTAGATGTCGATCACCTATTGGGTGGTTCGACTCAGTCACCGTCGAGGCATTAGACACTGATTTGCTCAGAGATGCTATGGAGCGGGTGCGCCTGATCCAGAGTCGACTATTGACATCCCAGAGTCGGCAGAAGAGCTACGCTGATCAGAGAATTCGTCCGTTCGAGTTTATGGTTGGAGATCATGTGTGGCTGAGGATATCACCCATGAAGGGTGTGATGAGGTTTGGGAAGAAGGGAAAGCTTAGCTCGAGGTTTATTGGCCCGTTTGAGATTCTTAGGAGAGTAGGGGAGGTGGCTTTGCCACCTAGATGATGAGTTGTTCATCCAGTATTTCACGTCTCCATGCTCCAAAAATACATACCAGACGAGTCTCATATTATTTCTTATGATACCATAGAGTTGGGTCCGGATTTGACTTATGAGGAGGATCCCGTAGCCATTCTAGATAGACAGGTTCGTGGGCTCAGGACTAAGGAGATCGCTTCAGTTAAAGTTCAGTAGCGACATCGGCCTGTGAGGAGGCTACTTGGGAGACAAAGTCAGATATGCGTGCTCGATACCCTCAGCTTTTTGAAGCTTCAGGTACTTTCTTCTACCTTATGTTCGAGGAAGAACATGATTTTTAGTGGTGGATGATATAATGACCCGTTAGAATATTTTAAAAATTAGTCCTCTTGTTTTCTTAAAATATCCTGCCCGTAAATTTTAAGTGGGTATTTTGGACTATTCAACAAATTTTTAGCTACTAAATTCACGGGGAAAAGTTAGACATTTAATTTAATTAATGGACTAAAGTGGCAACTTATCCCAGGATACTTGTCTTATGTATTATCACTTTTAATATCTAATTAAAAGAAAATAAGTGAAGAGGAAAAAGGGTTTGCAAAAAATAAAGAGAGGCGTCGGCTACTGCAAGGGAAAACAACTTTGCCTTGGTAAGTGAAAAACTTTACACTTCAAATCTTTTTCTTTGTCTTGTTTAGTGGAATTATGGGACTTAATGGCTGCTGTCAATATTAAAAGATAGTAAAGAATTAAAATATTGGCAATATAGTGGAATGATTATGAAGCATTGGGCATGCCTATGCTTATGCATAGGAGCAGTAGCATGCTCATGGAGCAATTAGGAATGAAAACATATGTTTTCATATATGTATATGTGCTTATCAGTGGCCAGCCAGTATGACCCTCTTTGTCCATACATATATATATATATATATATATATATATATATATATATATATATATATATATATATATATATATATATATATATATATATATATATATATATATATATATTATATAATTTATTTATTTATTCATTTTTTTCTTCTCACATCTTTTGTCAATTAATAATAATAGGATATTAGGTATTAGATGTATCTTATTTTATAAATACCATTAGAATCATATTATTTGGAGAATTTAAGACTAAATCTTAAAACTTGAAATTAGAATTTATTGAATTAGATGAAATCTTGAGGTTAGGCTAGATATGTAGTAATATGGTTGTCATCGGACTCCCTGTGACGTGTATGTTCCATTCTTGATAGAGAATATTCATTGCGGGAGTTGAATTCAAGATTTGGTCCATTTGGTAGAAGTGTTCGGGTGCGGTTTAGACATTGAGGTAGGTTTGGCTATCCTTCTTTGAGATTGGGATTGAGCAATTGAATATCCTTATGTTGTAATCTATGGGATGAGATCATAACATGTGTTAAGTTGATAATTCTTATTGTGTTGCTTCGAGAGCATGTGAATCCTAAATTGAGAATAGTGCAAATATGGCATGTTGAGAAAGGGAGAAAAGTTTTGATATATATATATATATTGAGGATTATGGGTTGTTGAGAAAATAAAGTTACTAAGAAGAGGGGAGATATTTTTAAAAGAAAATTGTAACCAAATATGTATAAAAGAGGGTGAATAATATAATTATTAAACCCAAGAACTTTGATATTTATTTGTGCTTATTGAGAGGAATGTCGTTTCCATAATTATGTCTTGATTGCATGCATCCTTATACTATATGTCATGATATTTTGGGAAGTTGTGAATGGTGATTCTTATCATGAGTTCTTGACCACGGGCACTTGGGTGGCAAGGTAGTTGATATATTGTGATTGAGGTATATGACCTGCGAGGTCCACATGGGTCCCCTTAGTCTGGGAGCCTTAGCTCGACGGGGGTGTATACGACAGGCTGTGCGACGGTCTTGATACCACCTTGCATTACATTGCATTGCACGACATTGCATACCATTTCATTATACTACTTGTGGTTGTTTTAGGATTGACTTCTATGAGATTATATGTTTACTTTACTCGCGTCGTTCTATATAAATTGGCGGCATCGATGCCGGACTAGTTTTCCTGTTGCAGGTGGAAGCGTTCCTAGATTATTTCATAGCTTATTCAATTTCTAATTCCAGTCGGTTAAACCTACTGGGTACATATTATATGTACTCACCCCTACTCCTTTCTCCCCCGCAGATTCTCATCAGGGTTATCCACGTGATAGTTGATTTGCTCGTGCACTTGGTTCATACTAGATCTAGTGGTGAGACTTAGGGCTTCGAGTTTCCATTGGATTCTATCTTAGTTGTTTAGTCTTTATTTCTTTTCGAAGACTGAGATGCACTTATTTTACTAATTAAGTATTAGATGCTCTTTATACTCGTAACACCAGGTTTTGGGATATTACTTTTATGTGGTGATTAATTATTCATTTGATTTTTTTCTCCTTCTAGGGCACATTTATTGTTGGGAATGGAATTAAGTGGTCTTTTAGTCATGACCCCATTTTGGGTCGTGACAATGGGTCAGATAGAGATTGGCCAGTTCTCTGGCCTCATGCAATGGCGGCGGCAACGTCTTCTGGCTGTTGTTTTTTGTTGCATGGTGGTTTCCGTTGGGGTCTGGTGGTGCTGGAGAGGGGGTGGAGTTTCCAATGGTTTGTTTTGTGGTGTTGGGTCATTTCAGAGTTCTTTGGCGAGGTGAAGGGGGAGACGAAGAGCAAGGGTTTTGGTTTGGTCTCGAGGTGCTGTTTTCCAGCGACGGTTAGGGATTTTTGTTGGAATGAAAATGGACATAGGGGCGGCATGGGACTGTTAAGTAGAGAAAGTGAAAATGAGAGTAGGGTCTAGGGGTGTGGTAAAATTAAAAAGGAAAATTAATTAGGATCGTCGAATCAAAAGGATGAACGACTATGATCAGACCTTGACAAAATGGGTTAATTTGGACCATTTCAAAATTTAAAACTATGCTACCAATTGGTCGCATTGTGCTAAAATTCAAATGAACTATGAAAAAATTGGCTAGAGTTGAAAAAAAACTTGTAAAGAAATGGATCGAAATTGAAATGAATTGGATTAAAAGGGCTACAAAGTAAACAAATCGGAGAAGAATTGATTAGGTTGCAATTTGATTTGATAATAACAATATATTATTATTTAATTTTATCAAATAATAATTTTGTGTAAAATAAATACGAACACGTACATAGTGTGTCCTAAAATAATTTGCGAAAAATATGTGAACATATTAAAATTATTATTTATTGAAAATTGATAAATAAAATAATAAAAATATATGATGCATTTAAAATACGATATTAAAGCACTGATAATAATAATAATAAATAAGTTATAAGTAAATAATAATAAATGTTACTACTACTATTATTACCATTAAAATAATAATAATAGTAATGATAATGATAATAATAATAATAATAATAATAATAATAATAATAATAATAATAATAATAATAATAATAATAATAATAATAATAATAATAATAATAATAATAAAAGTAAATAAAATAACCATATTAATAATACAAGGTAAAAATGACAAAAATAATTAACAAACAAATTTTAAAATATATATTAAAAATACGTGATTATTTGAATAAAATTGAATCTAAATCCCTTTTATTTATTTTTTTAAAAAAATACCTATTTTAATCAAATAGCAACCTAAAATAGGTTATAGGTCCGTCAAAATTGGGTGTCAACATGTGTGCTTTACTAACCCTTGCTATGGATCTCAGAGTACTATCACCTCCCAGTCTCAAGTAACTTAAACGAAGCTATCACACTCGAATTTCTTCTATGAAATTCTTTTTCTAATAACTACCTCCCTCCCGAGCAAGCAATGAATAAAAACAAGTTCTTAATATATTGACTGATTACTAAAGAATTTTAGATGAAGAAAATCACAATATACGCAATAACTAATCCAGAAAATCAACAGTATGTTTGTCTATTTGTTGTACTGTCATGGTTCTCACAACCCTAGTTGTGGATTTAGCTATGCATATTCGGGGAGAACAATCCACAAACTAATAGAATATTCATAATTAGAATAATTACAATGCAGAAGGCAAGGAATCACAAATCCAAAATCCTTGAAAGATGATTAAAAGAGTGATTTTCCAATTCAATCGTGTGTAGGTCAATGTTCTCAGTTTTATGTTTCATACAGTAGTCAACAATAATGTTAAAATAAATAAAAATTCTATTTATATACAAGGAAAATTAAATTCGGAAAATTGGGTTTGACATGTGTCATACACACTTTCACGAGCCGTGGTAGGGTTCACGACCCATGAAGGAGTCTGTGAAAAGTGACTTGGCCATTTTTCTTTCCTTCTGCAACTTTCCCCACCATGGGCATCCTCCATGGTCTGTGGCGCAGTTCACGGCCCATGGTGGGTCTTTGTGGATTTTGCCTTGGCTTTCCAATTTACAGCTCAGAGTGTCTGTTCCTCAAGGACCATTCTATGGTCCATAGTGTTCTCCGCAGCCCATGAAGGGTCCCGTGGACCTTCACTTATCTTCTTTCAACATTTCAACGGTGATTTTGACTTTACATATCTTCTTCAGTAGCTTCATATCCCGTGATGGGTTGCACGACTCGGGAAGGGGTTCGTGGACTCTCACTTCATTTTTCTCCACTCTTAAACCAGGTGCATGGTCCATGAAGGATCACCATGGTGTGTAGTCTGGTTCATGATCCATTGTGGGCTCTATATGATGATAAATTGTTGTTTTTCAACCCAGTTTCCTGAGTTTGTCCGAAAATTCCATGCCTCACCTATTTTCTTGCAACACAACACAAGACACATATCAAAAACACAAAACATGCTTGGGATTCACAATTATTCACTGTTTTAGGCACCAAAAGTGTCGTAATTTCACAACACATCAACATCCTCAACTTAAAACATTAGTTTTCCTCAAGCAATGACACACAACACAAACAAATGCCATGCATATACAAATATCTGACATGAATATGCAGCAGCCCAACAATGTTAAACATATTCCCCACTTTACATGTACAATGCAACCTTGATCCAACTAACTCACAAAGATCATACAATGCCATGTATATCTTAGAATCACACAGACAAATGCAATTGGTGCAAACCAATTGAGTTCAACTCAGCAGCCTAGTACTAGTGTCCTCACCACAAGGGACGCTCTCGCACAATTATATCAATGAGTATAGAGACTGAAACTAGATCCCTCGCACTCCCAAATGATGTTCAATAAATGCACAAGTATATACTATAGGCTTGCATGTATATTCAACACCTCAATTCTTGAATAACCTTTTTAGGATCACTATAGGGCTTTTAGGCTAGTAATGTAGGCCTAGTCTCAGGTAGATACATTTAGGATAAAATTGACTAATTTGCCTCTCCAAGATACTACTTTGGCTTAGCCATGTATCTTTAACCTCCCAAATTCTAATTGCCCCAATCTTCCCACTTACTTTGCTCTTGGGAGTGATTTCCATTTTTATTCATCCCTTTCTTTCTTTTTTTTTCACTCTTTTGTTTTACTCATGGTTACATCCCAAGATTTAATTTTCTGTTCATCACTTAACTCTTTCCAAATCTTAGTTTTTCTGCATTCACATCTGTAATTTCAAGCAATTGAGTTCAGTATCCGAATAAAGGCTAAATAACAAGGCAACATGATCAAACTGGGACAAAACACAAGCATACTCAATGATTAGGCATCACAACAATCAATTATGACTTAGACCCATTACCATTGCACCATTAATTTCATTAAGAATCACTAAAATAAAAAACCTAACTAAACAAGTACACCTAGGATTCTAATGACATCATCCAAACAAAGCACGCATGATTCTCATTTTTCAATATCATACAATGATTATAAGGCACATGTGATTTTCGCTACCACCTAAGGATAATAAGGCTGGAAATAAGTTTTAATATCAAGGACCTAAAGTTTTAAGCCAAAGGAAATACCCTTAATGCACGTTCGGGATTAAAGAAATGACCCTGACACCTCGCCCTTTTTGGAAGGTTTAAAGAGGTTTAACTTTTCGGATGGAACTAAAAGTATATACTTTGCTAATAATGGATTTTTAAAATCTATTTTAATAGCACAAAGGTCATACATTAAGTTTTGGAATCAAGAAAGTTGCAAGATAAAGGTTGGCCAAAGTTACCGTAAGTTTCTTTAAGAAATCCTTCTTAAATTTGGGTACAATGTATCAAGTCATATATCCCAAACTATAAGGATTTAAAAAGTGCATGACCTATCAAATTGAAGATCTATGGTCTAGTTTGTAACACACAAAACTGAGCATCAAACTTACCTCAGAATAAAAAGTTATGACCGTTTTACCAGGACTGCCTGAGCTGAAAACCGGGTCATGGGTCGGGTCGGGTTGACCCAACTTAATGTCGGTTAATTTGAGCTTTTTAAAGCTCAAATCACTTCTATTTCGTCCCCAACAGCTTAGAAACTGAAGGAAAACTCCCCTCAAGGTACCAAAGGGATTTGAGTAAGTTTTTTTCGCATTTTTACCGTTAAAATTTGTTCGTGTGCCTAGAAATATGTGCCTTACGCTTTGCAATTATTTTTTCCATGTATTAGCTGTGGTTGGAGCTGTTTTTGGGATGTGAAAAAAGTGGTGTTCTTTCTGGTATTGTTGGTTTGCAACTGGTGTGTTTAAGTAATAATTTTGGAGCTCTTTTACGGTCATTTTTACGAAGTTTTACGGACATTTCCTCGCATAAATGTTCCTTGCCGAATCTGGTCATTAATGCTGAATTTTTGACTGTTTATAAGTGTCTTTAAGATTCGTATATATAGTCGTTGTGAAGCTTAGGACGTAAGGAACAACTTTTATGAAGGAACTTTTGGCAATTGGACGTTCATTGCAGAGGTATGTTAACGCTAAGTTCCGTCCCTCCTTTTAGCACGAAATCCGAGAAGTTTCCCAAAACGTCAAATGTGATATCTTACTATTCTGTTGCTAGAAAGACCTTTTGTGAAAGGCATTGGGATTGCAGCTAAGTTATATTCACGATGATATTAGGTTGAAATTCTATTCATTCGCTTAAACTGGACATTCAATTTCTATATATCATTTTGTCAGTTTCCCGGCCACCTATTATATGTTCGAGGCGTTTCTCTTCTTGCTGTAGTGTCATTAAAATAAATGTAGAATGCAAAGGGAATGTAGTATTCAAAATCAGTCTTTCTTCCATACAAAAATATAATTGAAGAATTTAACAAGTTACGCGTTGGTTTTCAATATTCTCAAGTGAAATGCTCCTGTTAAACTACTAAGGCACTTGATCCTGTTTAAATACATTCTTTTACTAATTAACATAGGACTAAATATGATCATGTTGTAAAGCACCTTTATGAACATTTTCAAAGTTAAGGCTTCACTCTAAATGTTGGGTTAAATTCCCAAACTTGTTTAAAAGACATGTATGATCCCACGAGTCATATGTATATGCAATGACAATGATTATGATGCTATAAGAATAAGTGTACCAACGAGCCAAGATTGGCTGAATGACAATGATTATGATGCTATGAGAATAAGTGTACCGATGAGCCAAGATTGGCTAAGTTCTTGCAATGACATATTATGTGCATTCAACATTCATATTATACATTGCACGTTATGCATGGACTTCGAGCTATAATCGAAGGTATGGGGCCTATTTGCCCAACTATATATGTATATGGTACAGATGGCCACAGGTTGACAGATATGATGCCGGTTAGCTACCGGAAAGGACCACCAGTGCTAGCATTTGGTTGTGTATGTCATGCATTTGCATATATATATATATATATATGTATATATACATATATATATATATATATACATATATATATATATATATATATATATATATATATATATATATATATATATATATATATGTATTCACGACATGCGAAACTCGAGCATACCATGCATTTTTTATCACTAGAAGATGGCTTATTGACCATTAAGGTTACTTGAGTTTTGGTTACAAGTGGTATTTCTATTAACCTTTTTACTACGGTTATTATGATTTTACTTCCTGCCTTTTACATACCAGTACATGTTTATTCGTACTGACGTCCCTTTGCCTAGGGACACTGCATTTTATTTCATACGTGTAAGTTCAGGTAGGGGTTCTGATTTACCCCTCCACTAGGAGCCCATTCAGCTATGAGTTGGTAAGCTCCACCTCTTCCTGGAGCTTTCACATGATGTTTACTTTTTGTTGTATAGTTGGGTATGTCGGGGCCTTGTCTCGACAGTGTTAGTGATTCTCATAGAGGCTATTGTGGACATGTTATTGTGGGTTGGTCCTTTTGTGTCTTTCAGTCTCGAGTCATAAGATTGACATGTATACATGGTATGTGCCTGTACCTATGTGATGGCAGCATTGTCGGCTAGCTAGTACTTTATCGTTTGGGTTTACTTATCGTGATGTACGTGATTTACAGTTGACCAGGTCATGACATAAAATGTCTAGGCTTAGTCTTTCAGACGTTATGCTGCCCGATTTTCTTCTGATCCCTAGTTAGTTCACTAGCATGTTTAGTGGCTTACCCGGCTAATTACGGTATCGGGTGCCAGTCGCGCCTCCCCTCTCTTTGGGGCGTGACATAAAGTATACCTTGATATTGACGCACAGACAATGGAAATGACAAAGGTTGATTTGTTGATAAATTTTCACAATAATCCCAAAGAAAATGGAAAACTTAGATGCTAAAAGGGTATTAGGTGTGTAGGCTATGACAAGGTGAAAAATGAAAAGTGAAAAGGTTAAGGTAACTAAAAAGTTCAAATAGGTCGGTCAGGCATAGGATTCAACAATGCCAACTTACCCCATCGAGCACATTCAGTGATCTAGTGGATATGTTTTTAACAGCCTTTTCTTATAGTGTTTCAAGCCTTTCCATCAGCACCAAAAGGAGGTGGAGCTTTGCATCCCCTAACCATTTCAGCAATGTGGAGAATTGCAACATTGACAGCCTAATTTGATAGTACCCAAAGAGTCATCAACTGACCCAAAGGGCTATCACGCCCCGGGAGGGTACCCTTGGCATTGCTGACACTCAGAGACTATTGCTAGTCCCCAAGAGAACCACTTAGCCTCATCACATCATTCAATCAATAAATTCTACTGAACTGCGGAAAGTATAATTAAGTAAATGGGCACATCTTATGTAAAGTCTCAAAGTAAATAGATAATAATAAAGGCTAGTAGAAAGAACTAGCTCACAATCTCAACATCAATGCTCAACCATCGTCTGTGAATCATCTGTTACTAATCATGTGATGCCAACGACAGACCCATGGCTACCCAAATCCAAACAAAGGAAATAGTCCAATCTTACTCTAAAACATGATGAAAATAAAAGCAGTAAATCCTCCGGAGTAGGGGAGGCTCACCAAATCAGCTGCAAGTCTTACATCTTCAACGGAGCGCCAAAAGGGACCTCTTCAACGGAGGCTTACCACTCCATTCAAGCTTTTGTTTTTTAAAATATCCGAGGGCAAATATTTCTAAGGGGGAGGTATTGTGAAACCACATAAGTTCAATGGTCAGAATCTAGAAGAAAGTACAAAATTAGGTTCTGGTGTAGGTAAGTACGAGCCTATCTATGATTTGTGGTTGGTTTTACGAGCCATAGATATGCCTCGTAGATAGGGATTTAACTTGGTAAAATATTTCAAGACTGTGGGTCAAAGTATGAAGGATGTCTACAACATGGAGGGTCAAAAATAAATTTATAAACTTCAGGAAAGTTTACCAAGACGAAAGCTTTGTACAAGCGATGATTTATTTTACGAGCCATAAATAGGACTCGTGGTTTGGGTCTTGAGAGGGTGAAATGGAATTGCGAGGGGTTTTTGTGCCTTGTTATGTTAGTTATAGGCCATATAAGGGTGTTCTAGATTGAGGTTCAAAGACTAATTTTTAGGAATATTTGGTGTCACCATGATGAGACCTCATGGTTTTAATAAAGGATGTGTTTTATATTTTCCCGCAGTCTAAGTTCAATACTATGTATTTTAAGGCCTACTTCAGCCCATATTAGTCCCCAATCGTACCATTATACTCTCGTTCACGCCCAACTCTAATCTCTCCCAAAATTCTCCTAAGGCTTTCAACTCCAAAGACTTAAAAAGGCAAAAGCTAGGGTTTCAAGGTTTTCTTCCCCAATTTCAAATCTCTTTCCTAAACTTACCATCAAGGTATGTGGGTTTTATTTGTGGGTTTCTTTCACTCATGAAACCTAAGTAATTTCACTATTTACTTAGTTTAAAATTACGAAATATACATGAATTTTGTGATTTTTTTTAAATGTTTATATTATGATGTATTTACAGCTCTATGAGTTATTTGATGTAAAGTTATGATATGCTATGAATGGTTGATGACATATAAGATGTTTTCATGATTTTCCACCTAGGGTTTTGAATGTTATGGTGGGTTATTTTATGAATGAAGAGTTTTATGAAATTTATGCATGTTCCTCTTGCATTATATGTTTCTAATGTTTGCATGCATCAAGCATACTAAGTTTTATATTATGTTCGAATGAAGCATGTTATGAAAGATAAGGTTTTGAACTATATGTTATGAAATTTTATGAAAGTTCATGAAAGTTAAGAAATATTTGTAAAGCCCTTTTTATAATGTTATGAAAGATGGTGAAAGGACAATTCTCATCAAAGATGAATCATCTTGTGATAAGGATAACTCTCACATGAATGGATTCCCAAGGTTCAAATGAGATACTCTTAGTATGATGAAGTTATATTTCAGAGATTATGAATGTATATGTGTATTATTATGTTTTAAATATTCTGTGAGACTTGACTTATCCTTTAGAAGACTTGAGGTAGGGTTCAGTCCAATAGGCATTAATGTTATCCACCCAAGGGAATTCTAGTAGCAACCTCTCACCAAAACCTATGTTGCTACCATAGGATCCCTTGTACGCTAGTGTAGTAGATCCACAAAAGCCCTAATGATAAAAGAAAGATGCACACAAAGTTTGATAGAGTTCTACCTAGGAAGTAGTCTCCCCTAGCCAATGTAGGGGGATATATTGGTTTCCATGTAGTATCTCACATGGTATTATTTGTAGGTTATGATCTCCTCCCACAAAGTATTTATATGATGACTTGTGATGTTTACTTTGCTTCAGATTATGTTTTAATGATGTATTGATCGTTCATCATCTCTAGAGCTTTATTACTTTGCTATAATTATGCATATTACTAATTATGATATTATAGTTCTTTATTGCATTGCATCCAACATACATAGTACATTCAATGTACTAACACATGATTTTGCCTACACGATCTCATCAGAAGAGATTGGTACTTTTCCTCCTCCTACACGTGGCTAGTATGGATTGCTGAAGGCCAACATTTGGTGAGTCCTAGTTCAGAGATAATAGGATACTTTCTTTCAAGCTTGATGTATTAAGAATTTTATACTATCGTGTTGTACCTCTTTACCATTTTTACTTGAGGGTGAAATAGGGAAATTTTTTAGCCCCGCCAAGTCTAAAGCTAGAGTTATTGTTAGACTTGTATGAAAGTGTATGGCTTAGCCTTGTTTTATGTTTGATTCTCCGTTAGTTACTTTTCTTCTTATTTATTTATTTAAGTTCATTACCTATGAAATGCTTGATGAACCCTAAGAGGCTTTGCTTAGGTTCCTTCGAATTCCTCATTTATCGTGCTATGACTAGGCCCTAAGATTGGGTCGTGACAGTAATAAAGATATATTGATGCATAATTGTGGAGATAGAGATAAATTGAATCAAAAGTAGATTAGCCCATATGCAATTTCATAAGGCCTAAGTAATGTGTAAAGGAAATCACTAGAAATTCAAGTAATTTAATTCAGTTCAT
Source organism: Solanum rostratum (assembly GCA_029948455.1). Lineage (NCBI taxonomy): Eukaryota > Viridiplantae > Streptophyta > Magnoliopsida > Solanales > Solanaceae > Solanum > Solanum rostratum. The sequence goes on from CM057048.1 coordinate 56,706,443, forward strand.
GCATAACTAGATAGGAAATTACAATATACGATAACATTCATAAAATTTGAGTTGAAATTATAACACCCTAAAATACCTTTAATGAAATTTGAGTAAAAATAAGGGTTTAATTGGACTCCTTGGGTGAAATATACCCATGTATGAGAGCTCACATACCTTAGGTGGAAACAATGGATGAAAGTCAGAATTTTGAGTGATGGAACTTGGAAAAGCTAACTTGTAGTCTTTAATGGGAACTTGAGAGTTGAGAGGCTTGAGTAGAATTAAGATTTTTGGTGTTAAAATGAGAATGGAGAATTATGATATGGGTTGGGTGATGTCGCCCAAGTTAAACCTCCTTTTTAGAGGATAAAGCGGTTGCTGTTAAGAAATAGAACCTAACCAAGGTTAGGGTCGAACCCACAGGGAATACGTAGACTCAAAAATATTCAGCAATATGTAATCTGAGTAGTTAACTAACTCAATTCCCCAAAAGGGGGGGGGGAGGTTTGCAATAATCAATGTGAAAATAAAACTAACTAACTATCACAAGAGAAAAATCAATAATGGAGATCAACTAGTTTATTGTGTTCCCCATGATTCCCCAACTCAGTATTATTGGATAACAAAATTCTTTTCTAGTGTACAACATCCAGGTTGGTAATTTAAATTCACCATGCCCTTTGGTCAAAGGTGAGAGGCAAATTTCACTATGTGACTTGTTCCATCCCCAGAGTGTGCATTACTAACCATTACCTATTAGTCCCAGTACAACCTCCTCTTGGCCCAGTTTGGTTGATAAGATGAGAAAAATCGATCGAATCCCGTTAATTAATTTCCTTTTCTATTCATTACTACCTTTGTCTAGTCAGTAACACTAGGTGAGTTCTAATTTTGGCCGCAACCAGAAAATATGCAAAATGAAGAGAGTTAATTAATATATGCATACACCTTCCAAGAATTATGAATTATCAAATTTTACTTTGTTAGTTTTTCATGGTTCCCACAACCTTAGTTGTGCATTTAGCTACTCATGCTATGTGTAGATGAAGAGATTATGAATTGAGATGACATAATTAAACATTTACACAATGGAATTAAGAAAAAGCAATCCAACTTCAAGAATCACAAGCTTAAAGATCAAATTATCATAATGTGTTCTCAAAGACTCTCTCTCAAAATATTGAATACTCTGAGTACTAGGTCTAAACTAACGTGAACTAGTGAGAACTTATGAAAAATAACCTAAAAACCCATTTATAATAATAAAAAACAAGCCCTAACCAAATTAAGAAACTGGTCGGCACACCATAAAATAGGTACTTTACAACCCGTATTGCACTCCACGGCTCGTAATTTGGGTCTCGTATTCAGCTGCTGAAATTTTGGACTTTACTTCTACGACACCCCTTTATGACTCGTAAAGTGATTCACAACCTGTAGAGGGGTTTTCGTTTGATGAATTTTCTGCAAGTCCAAGTCTATGATCCTCAGAGCACGAATCCTCTTCAAGGACTCATAAACTCCTCCATGACTCGTCTGTATGTTCGTAGAAATCAACTTTAGAAAATAGGCCCTCACTGTAAATCTTCAAGAAACCTTCCTATGACTCGTAGAATGTACTTGTGTAATAGCCAAAACCAGCAACTTCTGCAATTTTTCCCAAAATCATGGCCAACCTATAATCCTGCAAATCTAAACACAAACACATAAAACCAATAAATATCGCACTGAGAACATACAAAATCGTAAGTTTTAAGCATCAAAAGTGTTGTACTTTAGAAGCGTATCATTGGGGTGGACATAAGTAGATATAGGATTAAAATGACGTAGTTTAAAACTTAGGATAGAAGAAAAGACTAAAAAGCCCTTCATTTAAAATCTACCTGGTTGCACTACAAACTGGGTCTACGGATCGTACATGCAACTACAATATGTATAAGGGTTTTGTAGAATCTGAACCTAATTAACCCATCTTTGAATCTCAAACTATGAACCACTCTATGGGTCCGTACTCTTTTCTACAGGCCGTAATCGACTCTTCATACATGGCCTTCACACTTTGTTGGCTTTCACCCAATACTAACCCTCATCGATGAACCTATAGTATGACTCATCGATTGAATCATGACCCATGTAGGGTTTGGTCTTACTGAAGTCCAATTTTTCCTTTCTTTGCATCCGTCCTACGAACTCAATCTACAAGCCATGTGATTTTCTATGACCTGTATAATAACCTTCATAGTTTGAGTTTGAAAATCCAAAACGACTCTTAGGTTCTATGAGCACCCATCTACGGCTCGTGGAATGACCATGACTCATAACAAGGGATCGTGATTCCAGATCATTGCCTAAATTGTAGCAATCCCTCTTAATTCGACTTTCAAATGTCCAAGGCATTATAATATTTTCACGCCCTGGGAGGGTACCTTTAGCGTGGCTAGCACCTAGAGACTATTGCTAGTCCCCAAGCGAACCACTTAGCCTCATCATATTCATTTAATCAAATAACTCTACTGAACAATAGAAATAAAAGTAAATAAATGGGCATATCTCATCTAGTGTCTCAAAATGATAAGATAAAGGGAGGGTACCCTTGGTGTGGCTGGCACCTAGACACTATTGCTAGTCCCCAAGCGAACCACTTAGCGTCATCACATTCATTCAATCAAATAACTCTACTGAACAACAGAAATAAAAGTAAATAAATGGGCATATCTCATTTAATGTCTCAAAATGATAAGATAATAATAAGGGCTAGTAGAAAGAACTAGCTCACAATCTCAACATCAACGCTCAACGATATGAAGCCTCTATCACTAATCATATGGTGCCAATGGCAGACCCATGGCTACCAAAATCAAAATAGAAGAATAGTAAAATCTAACTCTAAAGCAAGATGAAATAATAATAGTGGATCCTCCGGAGTATTGGAGGCTCACCAATCAGCTGAGCATCTCGGATCTTCAACGGAGCGCCTGTTGACGATCTCTAGTACTTGCCTTTACATCATAAAATGATGCAGTCCAAAGGGGACATCAGTAGATTGAATGTACTGGTATGTAAAATAGCTGAGTGAAACGGAAATAGGTAGAATAATATGAAACAACATCGACTCTAAATCATCATCAATATCAAATGAAATCGTCAAATGTCTATCTATGCAAGGATAAAGAATAGAAAAGTGACCCATCAACCAATCAACCTCATCAGTCAAATCAAAGTCATCTCAAAGGAGCTCACATCGTCTCATCTCATCTCATCTCGACTCAGAATACTCAAGGTAGGAAATTTATGGGAGTTTCTCTCATCCGACAATAATCAATTATGAGCTGGTGATTGTACAACAAAGAGATGTCGATGCCACACCCATCCAGTACCTTGCCGGGTAAAGGAAAACTCAAATCTATGATGGATCTGCACAATTAACCAATCAAGTTATATTGTTTCAGGACAATAAGGTGAGGACCTGTCCGACTCTAACGGAACTTAATCCATAAGATGAGAACTTGTCCGACTCTAAGGGGACTTAGCCCTCAAGGTGAGAACTTGTCTGACTCTAACGGACTTAGTCCACTCCTATGCTTGGTGACATAGTTAATGAGTGCGAGTTGGACTTGCTCTTACTCTTACTTATTTCGGTGCTCAATGCTCCTCCCATGACTCAATTCCTATAAGACTTCTCATCTCCACTTAATTATCTCAAGTTAGCCTTGTAGAGACTCTCATTAACTCAAACTCAAGAGTCTTATATTATTTCAGGGACGTTTACTCATCTCGGTTAACTCAATTCTCATTTAAGGACTCCAGGACTCAGATCATCAATTAGAAGAAGTCGTTTAGTCCGAACCCCTAAACTCAATTACGGAGATCATAGGATCATCAAGCTCAATAAGTTCAATCTTATACTCACATTAAGACTTTACTCAACTTACTCAGCCCAAGGCTCTAGACTCAATCCCTAGGTTCAATCATGCATGCTTTCAAAATTAACATATAGAGTTTATACAATATCTCATGAAAAGTATTCAAATCAAGAAAACAAGTTTATGATGATCATCAACATAAGATAATACATATAATTAATATAATTTTCAAGAAAATCCCTCAAGAATCATGTATGTAACCTCTTTAGACCTTCAACTCTTCCATGACCATCTATGGGCACATGAGAGAATAATCTCATGTTTTTAGTTTAGCCTTACATACCTGAGATGAAGTTATCAATCAATCACGTCAAGGATCTCCTCTCGAATTACTCAACCTCAAGCTCTTCTCCTCTTTCCTCAAGCCCTAGCCTTGTTAGATTATTGGAATATGACTTAGAATGCGGGTTTTAGACCCTTTTTACGGTTAAATGACCTAATCACATCGTGTATAGAGTTTAGAAGAGGTTGGGAATAGACTAGAATGCCCCTTGTAATATTTAGAAAATTTTTAGCTACGGGATAGCCCAGTCCGGGACGCGAACTGGTCGCTCATAGTGTATTTTCTCCAAAAGGTTCAGAATGAGCTTTCTCAATGCCGTCAAAAATTTTCAGAAAAACATAAGTGCAGGTCCGCGGCAGAGGCGCGATGCGCTCCTGTCACGCACCAACACTGTTTTTGTGTCTCAGAACGAAATGTTATCTTTTGATTCAGGTCGCTCTAAAAATCGACCGAGACCATTTTCCTGCTCAATTTTTTGTGTTGATCACAAATCCTGCCTTGGATTTGCCATAAGCGCATACCCTCCCTCTAGGGATATTTTTGTAATTTTACCGGACGTTACATCATCTCCAGTTTGGGATCATTTGTTCTCGAATGATGAGTAAAGGTAGATATCAAGGCACAAATAGACTCAAGACTCATCTCAACATTCAACTCAATCAATCAAACTCTCGACTCTTCCTCGACCTCAATCAACGCTACTTAGACTCAAGAATAGGAAATCACATCAAGAATAGAGTAATCAATTTAGTTAAGGGTAAGGAATTTACTTTCAACACTCTTATCATTTGGCACGAATAGGTGCGGATATTTGGCCTTCGTCTCTTCCTCAGCTTCCCATGTGGCTTCCTTAATTAATTGATTTATCCATAGGACTTTGACTGAGGCTATCTCTTTGTTTCTCAACTTACAAATCTAACGATCAAGGATAGAGATATTATCTTAGATAATCTCACCATCAAGCATGAATGAAACGTTGAAACCTAATCAATTCGAATCATTTAAAGACTTAGTCAATTAGTCATTTGAACTCAAGAAGGAACCCATCAACTAAAATCAAGAATGGGACCATCGTAAAATGTAGGACTCTATGGAAAACTCTCAAACTCAGCCCCTCATATCAATTGTGCCCCTTTCCACATCACTATACTCCATCAACCTATGCTCATAGCTCGTATTCAACTTCCTTCTTATCTACATCATCTTATTCCATTCAAGCCTATTTTTGAGCCTCAAGGTTCCATCCCTAAGATGTTTACATTTACCTAAGGCTAATCCTCAATACTTAGATCTATACTTCCATAGGGACTTTCCCTAAAAAATCACTAGTCCTCTTCACTACCCAACTATCCTTACTTGAAACCCTCATCACGAAGTCTTCAACGGTCTATTATCAATACTCACATCATAACAACCACGCATTTAAGCCTATCCATCTAACCACTTCAAATGTATCTAAGAAATTTCAAGCCTACTAAGCACTTCTACCTTTTCCATTCAATGAGCTCTCCCTCAAAGATACACCAACATATTCTTCTCTAGAGACACTCTAATTTACTCTTACGTATCTATTGTATATCATAATGTCTCATCTCTCCCCTCCTCCCTATATCTATCCTTACATGATACAAGTACAACACCAATGTCATAATAAGGATACGTTCACTCTTCCTCATCTACGTTCATTCTCAGGCTACTACTATCAACATCACTATTTGGACCCGAAGGAACTTATCATCTCCCCCTTTGGAAAAACCTACATTTATTACCTCTCCACGCAAGAATAAGCACGATTATACATATGAAACTTGAGACTCTCAATTCTATCATCCACAATGGCATAACTGCCTATGGAAAGTTCGCGCGTGAGATGACATCGAAATTATTCACATTCAGCTTAAACAGATCAACTATGGCACCTCTATGGTTGGAGGGAATGGTGCAGTCATTGTCGGCTCAATCAATTATGATAAACTCATTAATAAGGGGAGGGTCACAAAAGATACGACACCTAAATCAAACCAATCATAGTTATAGTGGGGACTCAAACATACCGGTGACATCATCTAGTGGTGTTGGCACAGATAATTGGGCTTTGTAGGACCACAATGGACATTCCCTCTGTAGGTGACTCATTTGGCCACAATTGTAACATCCGGTACTCCCTCTATGACATCTCCAAAGTGAAACTTGCCCCACATGCCACATGTGTCTTTCCTTGGGGAGGTCGGGCCATACTTGCTTGTGACTGAGATCCCCGAGCTCTAAAATTATGACACCCCTATCCATCTCTAGGTGTGAGTGCACTATTAGATGAAGGCCCCGTATGAAGGCAGCTCCTGTTCCTATATCTCTCTCTTACCAACCTCGTGGATGGATGTCTTTGCTTTCTTATTTCTAAGCTCTTCTTTGTCATGCTGCCTCTCCTCATCAGCTTGTTGCACATAAGTCATCAACCTCCCAATGTCCATGCCACTTACTAGCATAACTCCTCTTCTATTCTTCTTTGGCCCTCTGTTTAGCCCATCAACATACATCCCTATTCTTCCCCTTATATCAGCAACCATATCCGGGGCATAGCGAGATGGCTGGGTGAACTTGAATCCATACTCTTGCACAATCATGTAGCCTTATTTCAGATTCAAGAATTACCTTACCTTGTACTCCCTTCGTTCTCTTGTAAAGAAGCTCCCTAAGAAAGCTTCCTTGAACACTACCCAAGCCAGCAACGAGACTTCCTCTCCTCTACCCTTCTTCCATTGGTCGAACCATAGTCTGGCCACACCCTTGAGTCGGTAAGTATCCAGTTCAACTCTATCAGCATCAGCCACATGTATCACCTCAAACACCTTTAGAAGCTCATCAATGTAGTTCTCAATCCCCATTGGGTGTAGACCCTATAAACTCAGGTGGGTTTATCTTCAAGAACTCATGGACCCTGGATGTAGTTGGAGAATCTTTTCTACCCACTCCTTTTCCAGTATGTGGTGTTTTCAAAGCCTGTGCTAAATTCTGGATAGCTTGTCGAAGCTCAGAATTTGAGACTTCAACTTGTGGGGACTGCTCAACAGGGATAGTTGGGCCTATGGGCTCGTCATGATCGTGGGGCTCAGATTGGTTAGCGTTCTGCCTATCAGGATGCCCTCTTCCTCTAACAGCTCTTCTTGGAGGCATGATTGCAACTCTGCAACGCGTAAAGCACAAATTAGAAGAGAGCTTTCATAGAGTTTAACTCTATCGCACAAATTGGAATGAGAAAGAAGTGTAACAATTCCTAATGTCCTATAGCCTCCTGCTCATGAAGTGTGGTCGACAATACACCCATAAACAAGACTCTACTAGACACGACTTCATACACTCACTAGGACACTTGAACTCGTGCTCTGATACCAAGTTTGTCACACCCCGGGAGGATACCCTTGGCGTGACCGACACCAAGACACTATTGCTAGTCCCCAAGCAAACCATTTAGCCTTATCATATTTATTCAATCAAATAACTCTACTGAACAATGAAAATAAAAGCAAATAAATAGGCACATCTTATATAATGTCTCAAAATGATAAAGATAATAATAAGGGCTAGTAGAAAGAACTAGGTCACAATCTCAACATCAACGTTCAACCATCGTCTATGAAACCTCTATCACTAATCATATAGTGCCAATGATAGACCCATGGCTACCAAAATCAAAATATAAGAATAGTCAAATCTAACTCTAAAGCAAGATGAAATAATAATAGTTGATCCTTCGGAGTATGGGAGGCTCACCAATCAGCTGAGAATCTCGGATGTTCAACGGAGTGCCTGTTGACGATCTCTAGACCTTCCTCTATATCATAAAATGATGCAGTCCAAACGAGACATCAGTATGTGGAATGTATTGGTGTATAAAATAGCTGAGTAAAAAGGAAACAATATCGACTCCAAACCATCATCTATATCAAATCAAACAGTCAAATGTCTATCTATGCAAGAATAAAGAGTAGAAAAGTGACCCATCAACCAATCAAACTCATTCATCAAATCAAATTCATCTCGAAGGAGATCACCTCCTCTCATCTTATCTCATCTCGACTCAGAGTACTCAAGGTAGGAAATTTATGGGAGTTTCTCTTATCTGACAACAATCACTTATGAGCCAGCGATTGTACAACGAAGTGATGTCGTTGCCACACCCATCCAGTACCTTTCCAGGGTAAAGGAAAACTTAAATCTATGACGGATCTGGGCAATTAACCAATCAAGTCCTAGAGTTTCAACACAACAAGGTAAGGACCTGTCCGACTCTAACGGAACTAATCCATAGGATAAGAACTTGTCCGACTCTAATGGAACTTAGCCCTCAAGGTGAGACCTTGTCTGACTTTAACTGAACTTAGCCCTCCAGTGAGAACTTGTCCTACTCTAATGGAACTTAGCTCTCAAGGTGAGAACTTGTCCAACTCTTGGACTTAGTCCATTCCTACGCTTGGCGACGTAATTAATGAGTGAATGTTGGACTTTCTCTTACTCTTACATATTTTTGTGCTTGTGCAAGGACTCGGAATTTTTGTACGACCTCAATGAAGCATGAAAATCTGATTTTGAAAAAAAGAATTGGACCAAGGTGACACTTCATGGGAGCCATCATGGTCCGTGTGAGGTCAAACGGCCCGTGTGGAGCCTCCACAGAGTGGCCCTTGGCCCATGGAGGATGTTTGACCCTTAAACGTGGTGTTTCAACTAATGCACACCATACTTGGACCCCTCACGGTCCGTGTGACGCTTCACGGACCGTGTGGTGGGCCGTGTGTCGTAAGGCTTCCGAAGTGAAATATTTCTAAGTATGGTATCTTCATGCTCAAGCTAAGTTCACTTGCAAGCCTTCAATTCAAGCATATCTATGTTGTTTAAGATCATCATGGGTCTCCTACATCTAGTCAAGTTCAAAGGAATCCCCTTGGCTAAGCTCTTCTCAAGTACCAATAAGAGGGTCAATTTTGAGTGGGAATATCTCTTAGCTCAAAATGCACTTGGTGGCCCAAAACCTATCAAATCGAAGCTCTTTGAATTATCTTTCCAATGCATCTAGTCACACCTCATTCCAAGTTCAGAGCAAGGAGTTATACCCATTTTTGTAAAACCTGTCTGGGCTAGACGGGAGCCTTCACGGACCGTGAAGAGCTTCACGACCCGTGAAACCAACCATGTCAAGGCCCTCATGAAATTTAAATATCCATTTTATTAAGGTGTTTTTGATATTTGGATTCATCCCCAAGGCTTTCTATGACCTTTAAAACCCTTTTTACATTCCTAAACTTCTCCAACACTAAACCCAAAAGTTTTTCATATGATTTGGTAGAATGGTCAATTTTAAATAGTCATATCACTTAGCACAAAATGAACTAAGTGTCCTACAATATATCAAATTAAGGTTCTTTGAATTAGCTTTCCAACGCACCTAGTTTCATCTAATTCCGAGCTCTAACCTAGGAGTTATGCTTGTTTTCCTTAAGTCTGTTTGTGCAGGCAAGCCACACGGCCAGCTACACGGACCGTGTGGCAGCAAACGGTCCATGAGGCTGAAGTCACTCACGATTTTCTTGCCAAATTGTGTTCTAAGTGTGTCTCCTTCCTTGGTACCTTCATACGGACCCTTATACGGCCCGTGAAGCATCACACGGTCCATACGACCTTCCGTTGGAAGCCCTTGGCTTAAAACAATTTGCTGAAAATTCTAAGTATAGTCACACTGTTACTGTTCACTGACCATCTCACTGTTCACTAACCATCTCACTATTCCGTGAGACCCTACTTAATATTTTCACCCGTTTTGATTTTGGTTTTTATGTAAATATAAATTAGTTTGAGGGTGTTTTGGGTATTTTCTACCCCTCTTAAGCCTCTATATCAGCTTAACTCCTTCATTTTTCAGCCATTTTTCTTCATTTCCCTCCTTCTCTCTAAAAAGATTACTCCTACAAGAATTCTCCAACTCCTCTCCAGGATCCTCCAAGTCAAGACTTTCAATTGGAGTCCATTTTTCTCCTCAAGTTCCTCTTCAAGTTAGGTACGTGGGTCTTAGTTCTTGGTCTCTTTCAACCAAGAAGACCAGAGTTCCTTTCAAACCACTTTATGACATCGTCTGCTTAGAAATGTGAGTTTTTACTACTTGATCTTGGTAACTTTGAACAATGCATGTGATGTATATTATTCCGAATTTTAAGTTTTGTTAAGTTCCTTTATGATGAACTATCTTGAATTATGAAACTATGAACATGCATGTCTCTTTAAAGATGATATTATGCATGAGTGATTTATACTATTATTTTCATACGAATTTAATTTTGAATTTCCTAGACTTCATAGTGTATTGTTAATTTTAGTTTTACTCTATATTACCCATGCCATTCTCACATCACTCACGCATATGCATCCATGGACATTGGTTTGTATGAAAATTATGAAGTGGGTTAGAACCCAACATGTGTATGCATATGTTTTGGATGCAAAATTATGGTTATGAACAAGAATTGAGTGAGAATCTATGAACACAAGCATGATATTAGTTGAACACCATTATGACATGACTTGATAGTACTAAGAACTTGACTTCTACATGAATACGAATTATACGGGTATGTATATGATGTGACATCTTGCCTGAGTATGTAAATGCTAAGTGTGTATTGATGAGGACGGGCACAACACTCCCTTTACACAATGCATAGATGAGGATAGGTAAAACCTTCCCTATGCACATGTATGTTTGAGCTAAGTATGTATTGATGAAGACGGGCACAACTCTCCCTTTACACAATACATAGATGAGGATAGGTACAACCTTCCCTATGCACATATATGTATGAGCTAAGTGCATATTGATGAGGACGGGCACAACCCTCCCTTTACACAATACATAGATGATGATAGGTACTACCTTCCCTATGCACATGTATGTATGAGCTAAGTGTGTATTGATGAGGAGGGGCACAACCTTCCCTTTATACAATGCATAGATGAGGATAGGTACAACCTTCCCTATGCACATATATGTATGAGCTAAGTGTGTATTGTTGAGGACGGGCACAACCCTCCCTTTATACAATTCAAGTAAGGAGTGATTCTTTAAGTGCTAGTATATGTGGGTTATGGTTACTCTATTATATGGCATTTTGTGCAGGTTAACATCATTTTCCTTTCATGTTGCATGCCCGCATACTTAGTACATTCAAACGTACTAATGCATACTTTATGCCTACATGATTTTACCATGTAGGTACCGAGCAGTTTGGATACCAATCACTGGATGAATAGTCCATTCTTGAAGACTTCTTTTGCGGTGAGCCCCGTCTATCAAGGGCCTGCCAATTATTTCTTATGATTACTATGTATGTTCTTTTATTTAGGGTGAGCCTGGAACTTGTCCTGGCCCTCGTTCCTTGATTAGAGGTAGATGTTGGGCACTTTGTAAAACCTTTTCATTTTGCTTATCTATAAATGAATTGATTCCTTAGATTTGATTTCTGTCATTTAATTATTGTGCTTAGATGCTATTTGAATTAATGATGTGGAAAATTTGATACCTTGAGGCTTGTTTGGGGACTCTCGGGTCCCCATTCGCTGTGTCACATCTATGCCCCAACCCCGGGTCGTGACAAATGATGGTATCAGAGCCCTAGGTTTATAATGGTCCTTAGAGCCCAACTTGCCATATCGAAAAGATTCCTGTTCATGGGTGTGAAGTGCACCATACCTATGAGTGGGAGGCTACAGAGACGTATTAAGAAATTTCTCACTTCTTCATGTCTTGTATCGTGGTGTGACCGCTTTATGCAATTCCCTTACTTATGAATGTCGTTAATCCGTTTCAGTAAATGCTTCGAGGAAGACCCCCTCTACATAGGTCGGCTCCGGTTGATGAAGATCAGGCTCCTCCCGAGCCTGTGGAGGAGCCTATCTCTAACGGAGAATTCCGCACTGCTTTCGCCATGCTTGCACAGGTGGTGACTGCTCAGGTAAGGCAAGCCAACTTGCCACAAGACCCTACACCTGCTTCTAGGGTGAGGGACTTCACCCGGATGAATCCTCCGGAGTTCTACGGGTCTAGGGCTGATGAGGATGCTTAGGAGTTCATTGATGAGCTCTCAAAGATACTGAATATTATGGGCGTCTCTTCTGAGGAGAAAGCTGGACTGGCTACTTACCAGCTGAAAGATGTAGCTCAGGTGTGTACACTTAGTGGGCTTTGGAGAGGGTCTGTAATGGTGATGTTAAATGGGGAGAGTTCAAATCTGCCTTTCTTGATCGCTTCTTCCCACTTAAGCTGAGAGAGGCCAGAATGACCGAGTTTATTAACCTCAAGCAGGGTAATATGAGTGTGAGGGAATATGCCCTCAAGTTCATGAAGCTCTCGAAGTATGCTCCTATGCTAGTGGCTGACCCCCGTGCAAAAATGCACAAGTTTATTTCTGGGATCTCTGATTTGGTAGTGAAGGAATGTCGTACGACTATTCTTATTAGGGAAATGGACATCTCTAGGCTTATGACATATGTTGAACAGATCGAAGAAGAAAAGCTCAGAGAGAAGAAGGTGCATGCTTCTAAGAAGGCCCGGTATGATGGTGGGTTCTCTAACTCTGAAACTGATGGTGGAAATGACCATCTTCAACGGGTCAAGGATCTGGACCAAGGGAGTGCCAAGGATAGGAAGACAAATCCTAAATGCAAGGAATGTGGCAAGAACCATATGGGGAAATGTTTGATGGGATCAGATGCGTGCTTCGGTTGTGGCAAGATGGGGCACAAACTTGCTCATTGTCCTGATGCTCAGAGGAATGGCCCAAAAGGCCGTCCTTAAGGTCAAATGGTTCTAGGTGAGCAAGGTCAAGTTAGAATTCAACAAGGTGATGCTCCTCGCAACAACAGGTTTTATGCTCCACATACAAGGCAAGAGGGGAAGGAGGCTCCGACTGTGGTGGATGGTAAGTTAGAAGGGGCTTGATCTTGGGTTTGTATACCTCACATGATCTGAGTGTGAATTGAAACCACCCTTGCATACTCTAACCTACTTTAGACTAGGACATTAGGTTCTTTCAAATCCGAGAGACCATAATTCCTTCACTCTTGAATCTCATGACATGACATGCATATGTGTGCACTAAAAGATCTTTTTCTTATTACAAGTGATTTGGATGCAATCTTGATATGAGCTTTGGTCTTGAACTATAGCTTAGTTTGCATGATGCTTTTGGTACAAAACCTTTTTATTTTGATTAGAATTATGCATTTAGTCTTGCGTCGGATGTGCCTGGACTTAACTCTAACCTTGCAAGCCTTGTTCTTCCACATTCGAGGACGAATGTTCCCAAGGGGGAGATGATGTAAGGACCCGGAATTTTTGTATGACCTCAATGAAGCATGAAAATTTGATTTTAGAAAAAGAAATTTGGACCAAGGTGACACTTCATGGGAGCCATCACGGTCCGTGTGAGGTTACACGGACCGTGTGGAGCCCCCACAGAGTAGCCCTTGGCCCATGGAGGATGTTTGACCCTCAAACGTGGTGTTTCAACTAAGGCACACCATACTTGGACCCCTCACGGTCCGTGTGACGCTTCATGGACCGTGTGGTGGGCCGTGTGTCGTAAGGCTTCCGAAGTGAAATATTTCTAAGTATGATATCTTCATGCGCAAGATAATTTCACTTTTAAGCTTTCAATTCAAGCTTATCTATGTTGTTTAAGATCATAATAGGTCTCCTACATCAAGTCAAGTTTAAAGGAATTCGCTTGGCTAAACTCTTCTCAAGTACCAATAAGAGGGTCAAATCTGAGTGGGCATATATCTTAGCTCAAAATGAACTGGGTATCCCAAAACCTATCAAATCGAAGCTCTTTGAATTATCTTTTCAACGCATCCAGTCTTACTTTATTACGAGTTCGGAGCAAGGAGTTATACTCGTTTTCGTAAAACCTGTCTGGGCTAGACGGGAGCCTTCACGGACTGTGAAGAGCTTCACGGCCCGTGAAGCCAACCGTATCAAGGCCTTTATGAAATTTAAATCTCCATTTTATTAAGGTGTTTTTGATATTTTGATTCATCCCCAAGGCTTTCTATGACCTTTAAAACCCTTTTTACATTCCTAAACTTCTCCGACACTAAACCCAAAAGTTTTTCATACGATTCGGTAGGAGTTATGCTTGTTTTCGTTAAGTCTTTTTGTGTAGGCAAGCCACACGGCCAACTACATGGACCGTGTGGCAGCAAACGGTTTGTGAGGCTGAAGTCCCTCACGATTTTCTTGCCAAATTGTGTTCTAAGTGTGTCTCCTTCCTTGGTACCTTCATACGGACCCGTGTACGGCCCGTGAAGCATCACACGGTCCGTACGACCTTCCGTTGGAAGCCCTTGGCTTGAAACAATTTGCTGAAAATTCTAAGTATAGTCACACTGTTACTATTCACTGACCATCTCACTGTTCACTGACCATCTCACTGTTCCGTAAGATCCTACTTAATATTTTCACCCGTTTTGATTTAGGTTTTTATCTAAATATAAATTAGTCTGAGGGTGTTTTGGGTATTTTCTACCCCTCCTAAGCCTCTATATCAGCTGAACTCCTTCAATTTTCAGCCATTTTTCTTCATTTCCTCTCCTTCTCTCTAAAAAGATTACTCCTACAAGAATTCTCTAACTCCTCTCTAGGATCCTCCAAGTCAAGACTTTCAATTGGAGTCCATTTTTCTCCTCAAGTTCCTCTTCAAGTCAGGTATGTGGGTCTTGATTCTTGGTCTCTTTCAACCAAGAAGACCCGAGTTCCTTTCAAACTACTTTATGAAATTGTCTACTTAGAAATGTGAGTTTTTACTACTTAATCTTGGTAACTTTGAACAATGCATGGGATGTATATTATTCCGAATTTTAAGTTTTGTTAAGTTCCTTTATGATTAACCATCTTGAATTATGAAACTATGAACATGCATGTCCCTTTAAAGATGATATTATGCATGAGTGATTTATACTATTATTTTCATACGAATTTTATTGTGAATTTCCTAGACTTCATATTGTATTGCTAATTTTAGTTTTACTCTATATCACCCATGCCATTCTCACATCACTCACCCATATGCATTCATGGACGTTGATTTGTATGAAAATTATGAAGTGGGTTAGAACCCAACATGTGTATGCATATGTTTTGGATGAAAATTATGGTTATGAACAAGAATTGAGTGAGAATCTATGAACACAAGCATGATATAAGTTGAACACCATTATGACATGAATTGATAGTACTAAGAACTTGACTTCTACATGAATTTGAATTATACGGGTATTTATATGATGTGACGTCTTGCCTGAGTATGTAAATGCTAAGTGTGTATTGATAAGGGCGGGCACAACCCTCCCTTTACACAATGCATAGATGAGGATAGGTACAACCTTCACTATGCACATGTATGTATGAGCTAAGTGTGTATTGATTAGGACGGGCACAACTCTCCCTTTACACAATGCATAGATGAGGATAGGTACAACCTTCCCTATGCACATATATGTATGAGCTAAGTGTGTATTGATGAGGACGGGCACAACCCTCCCTTTACACAATGCATAGATGAGGATAGGTACAACCTTCCACATGCACATGTATGTATGAGCTAAGTGTGTATTGATGAGGACGGGCACAATCCTCCCTTTACACAATGCATAGATGATGAAAGGTACAAATTTCCCTATGCATAGTTATGTCATGAGCTACATGTGTATTGATGAGGATGGGTACAACCCTCCCTTTATACAATTCAAGTAAGGTGTGATTCTTTGAGTGCTGGTATATATGGGTTATGGTTACTCTATTATATGGCATTTTGTACAGGTTAACATCATTTTCCTTTCATGTTGCATGCCCACATACTTAGTACATTCAAACGTACTAACGCATACTCTATGCCTACATGATTTTACCATGTAGGGACCGAGCAGTTTGGATACCAGTCACTAGACGAATAGTCCATTCTCGAAGACTTCTTTTGCAGTGAGCCCCGTCTTCCAAGGGCCTGCCAGTTATTTCTTATGATTACTATGTATGTTCTTTTATTGAGGGTGAGCCTGGAACTGGTCCTGGCCCCCGATCCTTGATTAGAGGTAGATTTTGGGCACTTTGTTAAACCTTCTCGTTTTGCTTATCTATAAATGAATAGATTCCTGAGATTTGATTTCTGTCATTTAATTATTGTGCTTAGATGCTATTTGAGCCAATGATGTGGAAAATTTGATACTTTGAGGCTTGTTTGGGGACTCTCGGGTCCCTATTTGCCGTGTCACATCTAGGACTCGAAACCGGGTCGTGACAACTTGATTCTCCTCCCATGACTCAATGCCCATAAGACTTCTTGTGCTAGCCTCGTAGAGACTCTCATTATCTCATTACCTCAAACTCAAGGGTCCTCTATTATTTCGGGGACTTAACTAATTTCGGTTTACATAATTCTCATTTAAGGACTTAAGGACTCAGATCATCAATTAGAAGAAGACGTTTAGTTAGAACCCAAAAACTATATTATGAAGACTCATAGGCTCATCAAGCTCAATTAAGTCAATCTCATACTCACATCAAGACTTTACTCAACTTACTCAACCCAAGGCTCTAGACTCAATCCCTAGGTTCAATCATGCATTCTTTCAAAATTAACATATAAAGTTTATACAATATCTCATGAAAAGTATTTAAATCAAGAAAACAAGTTTATGATGATCATCAACATAGGAAAATACATATAATTAATATTATTTTTAAGAAAAACCCTTAAGAATCAAGTATGTAAACTCTTTAGACCTTCAACTCTTTTATGGCCATCTATGGGGCACATTAGAGAACAATCTCATGTTTTTAGTTTAGCCATACATATTTGGGATGAGGTTATCAATCAATCACGTCAAGGATCTCCTCTCGAATCGCTCAATCTCAAGCTCTTCTCCTCTTCCCTCAAGCCCTAGCCTTGTTAGATTATTGAAATAGAACTTGAAATAGGGGTTTTAGACCTTTTTACGGTTAAATGACCTAATTAGATCCTGTATAGAGTTTAGAAGAGGTTTAGAATAGACCGGAATGCCCCTCATAAAATTTAGAAAATTTTCAGCTACAGGATAGCCCAGTCCGCGTCGCAGACTGGTCGCGCACAGTGTATTTTCTCCAAAAAGTTTCTGAACGAGTTTTTCCAATCCCGTCATAAATTTTCAGAAAAATAGAAGTGCAGGTCCGCGACAAAGGCGGGACACTCTCCTGTCGCGCACCAACTTTTTTTCTGCATCTCAGGTCAAAAAATTATCTTTTGATCCAGTCGCTCTAAAAATTGACCGAGACCATTTTTCCACTGAATGTTTCGTGCTGATTACAAATTCAGCCTCAGATTTACCGTACGTGCATTGGAAGATATGTTACATGCATACCCTCCCTCTAGGGTCATTTTGGTAATTTTTTCGGGCGTTACAAATATCCTCTCCCCCAGGAACATTCGTCCTTGAATGTAATCAAGCTAACACAAATAGGATGGATAAACACCTATCACCTAACACACATGTAGTAATGCAACTTAAACATCAAATTCATGAAATTCTTCAAACATTATCATTAAATATAAAAAATTGCATAAACAAAACCATTTTAAAATTTTGTACAAAACTTTATCAAAATCTACTTCATGAATATGCATGCATATTGAAATGACATCATAAATCTAGAACATAAAGATGTTTAAAGAGAGGAGTGAGAAACCAACACTTCTATCAACACAACTACTTGGATTCATTATCAATCATAGCACGATAAATGCAAAATCAATCCATACCAATCATTACCATAACTCAACGAATCTCATACATACCAGATGAAACAGGCCAAGCCCTCTCCCTTCCATTTCTAGCAGTCATTGGACAATCTCTCCTCTTGTGCCTGATATTACACATTCGTAGAAACCATGTTTACTAGCTATACACTCCCCTTGATGCATTCGACCATACTTTTGGCAAATAGGATATTATTGCCTTTTGTTTTTATTCATAGACACCAAAGCATTAGAAAAAAACAAATCATCCTCAACCCAAGCCTTGTTAGCCATCCTAGCACCCTCCTTAAGCATAGTGGTTTGGCACTCTTTCCATTTCCTGTAAAAGCATAGTGGTTCGGCACTCTTTGACAACTATATTGGATACCCTTGATATGAATTTTCTCATCCTAGATGGGGGATCAACAATCAAAGAAGGAGAATATTTAGATAGTTGGATGAACTTTAGGGCATACTCTTTCACACTCATGTTCCTTTGTTTAAAATTAATAAACCCCACCATCTTGGTTTCCCGCAACTCAATTGGGAAGAAATGGTCAAGAAACACAACTTTGAATACTCCTAAGGAAGAGGATCATCATCGACCCTTAGATTTCTTTTGGGTGTACCATATTTGAGTCGTTCCCTTGAGTCGGTAGGTCAACAACTCCACTTTCTCTTCTGAAGAAACTCCCATATTTCCACCACCTTATACACATCATCTATGAATTCTTGGGGATCTTTATCAATCTTTTGACTATGGAACTCCAAAATATTCATTATAGTAAAGTCCCTCACTCTAGAAGCCAAGGTAAACACATTGGGTGAAGCAAAAACAACTTGATTGGCCACAACTTGAGCCAACATAGTAATAGCACTCCGAACTTCACCATTCTCACTTGTTCGACCAAAGGATCATTGGGGACTTGAGGCACTCTTTCTTAGGTTAGTGCTCTTTTGGGAAGCATTGTCTAAATATCGCAAAAAAAAAATCATTAGGGAAAATAATCTTAGGACACACTCCATGGCATGACATAGATCATAAAGAAGTGAGGACTTCCAAGAACATCTCATAGACTCCTACTCATAGATGTGGCGTGTTTCACCCTAATGAATAGACCTTGTGCTATACATAGTTTGTCAAAACCCAAGCTAGATGTCATGACCCAAGCCTAGGGCCTAGATGTGACACGACGAATAAAAAACTTGAAGGCAACCCCAACAAGCCTCTTTGCATATCATTAAATCATCCTTGGTTGTGGAATAATAATCAAACATTCAATAAATAATTCTAAGGGATTAGAGGCTTATGAATCATGCTATGGGGATAGATAAGGAAAGGAATTTGCATGAATCACATATCAAGCAATAACTAAGGGGAGGGTAAGTATGCCTTAAGCTATGGTAAAGTAGGGACTTAGGACTTTCATCACTTTCAATCATCATCAACATCACATAAGATCACATAAGAGGGATAGGGACTAAATGATAAGTCTCTATAAAATCTCAAAATCTCATAATAGGTACATAGCATAGTGTGATATCCAACAACACATCTAAAACATGAATAGGGTGGGGGCCTATACATGTCCAAGGCTCACCCTCAAAATAGAAAGTAAAGTATTAGGGTCTCACATAAGCAAGAATAAAGTCAGATATTATCCTTGAATGGAAGACTCGCCACAGTAACAATCTTCATGAATTCAAGCTAGCCACATGAAGGAGGATGAATAGGAGCTTTGATCCCTACATGATCTATTCGTTAGTACTTGGAATGTACTAGTATGTGGGATGAAATGCAACAATTAAATAAGCTTCATAAAAAGATACATAATCATATACAATAAAATACAAGGTCAATATGACATGCATAAGAATATTTTGAAGGAAAATACATGAAACATGACACCCTATAATCATATATATGTTGGGTGGTAGATCATAACCAATATATAAGACCAAACAGGCTACTACTTGGAATCCAACATAACCCCCTAAGTTGGCATGGGGAAACTACTTTCCAAGTAAAACTCTATCAACATTACATATGTATCATCAAATACTAAAAATGGCTTATGTGGATCCATTAGTGTAGCCTACAAGGGTTCCTATGGTGGCATATAGTTAATAAGAAAATGAGACTTTACATAAGGACCACTTAGGTCGATCCCTCACCTCCTAATCCCATTAGGTTCTATGTCATTCCCACGAAATACATTTGGAAACATATGCATAATCATAATTATTTATAAGCTTTAAAATCATAACATCATCATCATCTTATATATGTATAGAGTAGCTCATCTAAACATCATGATCCAGCATAGGATCCATGTTTTGGTGAGAATTGTCCTTACACCATCATCATCATTCATAAGAGGGATTCAAAACATCATAACTTTGATAAACTTTATCATTGAACCCTCATCATTGGAAATCATTCATCATTAAAAACTTTGATATTTTAATTGGGTGGATTTCACGCGTGTAACATTACATCATGTAACTCAAGAGGACTAGGCATGGAAATAGTGGAATTCATCAATATAGATCCTTCTTACATACATATTATCTTTGAACTTTACACATAAAATCATGCAATTTGTCTTATAAAATCATCAACTTCATCATAACATCATTGTATCATAACTTTTCATAGCTTGAATCTAATAAAATAGGTCATAGAATAAAACCCTTGAAATCAATTTATGTGATTTCATGCAATAGATTAAAATTCTTAACATAATTTGTGTTTAATAGAAGAAATAGGAAGAACCCATAAGAAATCAACATACATTAATACTTGATGGAATTAGCAAATTAGGTTTTGGAACTCCATGCTTGGAAGAACTCATGGATGAAGAAACCCACATACCTTTTAGACCTTGAAACTTGAAGAAAAAACTTTAAGAACTTTAAATACATTTTTGAAGCTTTATCTTCAATGGAGGAAGCTTGATATCCAAGAAATTGAAAAGATTTGATGGAGGATTTCAGAGAGAAGTTTGAGAGGATTTGAGATTATAGAGCGGATTAGGCCTAAAACTAAGAGAGTTTCCATACAGTTACGTATAAAGAGGTGTTAGGATTGGTCCCAACTAACTTTCCAAGCATTAAATGGAACTTGGAAATTTTGAACTAAGAGGGGAAGGGCGCGATGCGCCTTTGTCAT
Organism: Solanum rostratum; assembly: GCA_029948455.1. NCBI lineage: Eukaryota > Viridiplantae > Streptophyta > Magnoliopsida > Solanales > Solanaceae > Solanum > Solanum rostratum. The sequence continues at coordinate 56,727,617 of CM057048.1, forward strand.
AGACTCTTCTGCTTCGTGTGATTTCATCAAAAAAATTATTTTTTTGATATGGATGACCTAAAAATCAGAGGTGACTTTTTCCTACAAAATTTCCTTCTTGAAAAAGAATACACAGTCAAATTTCCAAAATAATTCAAAAAATACATCATTGGGTCTTTTCGAGCTACGTTGGGAGGTGTTACAATATATCTCCCTTGGGAACATCCATCCCCGAATAATATGAAATTACTCTTGAGAGGAATAACACGATACCTGTCAGCCTTCACATAAATACATTAATGCTTGCAAATATCATTTTCATAAAATCTAAAATTTATGTATAAAGATGCCCTTAAGACATGATACCATGTGTATGAATCCATGCACCTTGACTATAAGGGCTACATGACTTGACATCTTAGACATGATTGTCTTATTACCTTATGCTTGAGCAAAGTGTAAAAGATAGGGATATGATTCCATCATATCCACTTTCTCTTCCCAAGTCGCACTTTCAACTTGTTGATTCCTCCAAAGGACTTTAATTGACACTACATCTTTGCTCCTCAATCTCTTTACTTGTTTATCTTGTATCTTCACTAGTACTTCTTCATAGGTCAAATTCTCCTCAATATTAGCATTCTCTAATGGAACTATGGAAGTTGGATCTCCCATTAACTTTCTCAACATTGACATATGGAACACCAGATGAATTATGTCATCTCCAATGGGAATTTTAACTCATATGCCACCTTGACAACCTTTCTCACAATCTTATAAAGCCCTACATACCTAGGGATCAACTTTCCCTTCTTGCCAAATCGTACCACTCCTTTCATGGGTGACACCTTCAAGTAAACCTAATCATAAACATTGAACTCAAGGTCCCTTTTCTTCACATCAAAGTAAGTTTTTTGTCGACTTTGTGTAGTCTTAAATCTTCCTCTTATGAGCCTTAATTTCTCCATGGAATCCATAACCATGTCGGTCCAATCAAGGCGATTTCCCCAACTTCAAACCATCCCATCAGTGACCTACATATTCTACCATATAGTGCCTCAAATCATGTCATCTGAATGTTTTAATGATACTGATAAGAGGTAGTTGCTCATCCCAATTTCCCTTAAATTCTAAGACACAAGCTCTCAACATGTTTTCCAATGTTTGAATTGTCATTTTGGCTTTCCCATCAGTTGTAGGATGGAATGTGGTACTTAAATTCACCTTCATACCAAGACCTCTTTGGGAGGACTTCCAAAAGTGGGAGATAAATTGAGTACCAAAATCTGAAATATAGACAATGGAATGGTATATAACCTCACCAACCCTCGAATATATAACTTGGCGTAATCATTGTCACCAAAAGTTGTCCTAACTGGCAAGAAATGAGCTGACTTTTCCATAAAGTCCACTATTACCCATATAGAATCATAGTGTCTCTTGGTCTTAGGTGGCCCCACTATAAAATCCATATTAATCTCTTCCCACTTTCAAGTGGGCATGCCAATGTTTTGAGCAAAACCACCTGTATTTGATGTTCCAAACTTGTTGAAAATTGGAGCATTAGACAACAAATGTAGAAATGTCTTTCTGCATCCCATTCCACCAATACACGTCCCTCAAATCTTTATACATTTTAGTGAAACTAGTGTGAATAGTATAGGAAGAATTGTGAGCCTCTTGCATTATAAAGTTTCTTAAACCATCAAAATCCGGCACACATAATCTTCCTTGATAACATAGCATCCCATATCCCTCTTATGAGAAACTGCTATCTTTCCTTCCTTCATTAAGGCCTTCAATTAAACCAAGGAGGGATCAAATTCTTACTTAAACTTAACATACTCAATTAATGATGATTTGGAGCCATATAACACCATAACACCACCCTACTCAACCTCACTGAACTTTACTCCAATCTAGACAATCTATTAAATTCCTTCATTAGTTTCGTCTTCCCATCATCTCTAAGTCATGACACACTTCCCATGGACATTCTACTATGTGCATCGGCTACAACATTAGCCTTACACAGGTGATACTTAACATTCATATCATAATCTTTGAGAAGTTTCAACCATCTCCTTTGCCTTAGATAGAGATCTCTTTGTGTAAAAACATGTTGAAGACTCTCATGATCGGTGAATACATCAATATGAACCCCATACAAATAGTGACGTCATATCTTCAATGCAAACACCATGGCTTCTTGCTCAAGATCATGTGTTGGATAGTTCTTCTCATGAACTTTTAGTTGCCTAGAAGTATAAGCAATCACCTTGCCATTTTGTATCAACACACAACCCCAAGCCGATCCTTGAGGCATCACAATATACAACAAACCCATCGGTACCCTCTAGCAATGTCAAAGTTGGAGCTAAAGTCAACTTATATTTCAAAGTTTGGAAGCTTTTCTCACACTCATCTGTCCATACAAACTTCACCTTCTTTTAGGTCAACTTAGTCAATAGAGATGAAATGGAAGAGAACTCTTGAACAAATCTTTTATAATGCCTTGCTAGGCCTAAGAAGCTCCTAAAATCCATAGGCATTAATGGTCTTGACCAATTTCTCACCGCTTCCATCTTCTTAGGGTAAACTTTTATCCCATCACCGGACATAATATGCCCAAGAATGTAACCTCTTTTAACAAAAACTCACATTTCTTAAACTTGGAAAACAACTTCTTATCCCTCAAGTTTTGCAAAACCACTCTCAAATGTTCTTTGTAATCCTCTTGATCCCGTGAATAAGCCAAAATATCATCAATGAACACCATCACAAACATATCGAGATAGGACTTGAACACCCAATTCATAAGGTTCGTGAAGATATCTGGTTCATTAGTTAACCCAAAGACATTACTAAAAACTCAGAGTGTACATACCTTGTCTGAGATGTCATTTTGGGAATATTACCTTCCCTCACTCTCAACTGGTGATAGTCGGACCTCAAATCAATTTTGGCAAACCTTATAATTCAATTCTGCTTATTCTTGTTGAATTGTCTCGAACAAGAATGGAAATTCCATTATCTTTTTTCATCGATCCTTGAGAGTGGATACTTGTTCTTGATAGCAACTTTGTTGAGTTGGCGATAGTCTATACATATTCAGAGTGATCTATTCTTCTTCCTTATAAACAATACCGGGGCACCGCATAGGGACCTACTAGATCTAATAAATCCCTTCTCTAGCAAGTTCTTCAATTGATCCTTTTGTTCTTTTGACTCAGCCGAGGCCATTCTATAGGGAGGAATCAATATCGGTTAGGTGTCGATAAAGGATCTATGCCAAAATCTATCTCTCTTTCAAGAGGAACACTGGGGAACCTTTGAAGAAACACATCAGGGAGCTCATTGACTATGGGAACCGAGTCAAGAGATGGACTTTCAAAGGTGACACCTTTAACCCTTATAAAATGATAGATACACCCCTTAGAAATTATTTTACAGGCTTTGAGATAGGAAATAAATCGACCCTTACATGAAGAACTACAACCCTTCCACTTAAGAGTAAGCTCATTTGGGAATTGGAACTTAACCATACGGGTTCAACAATCTATAGTGGCATAGAAAGCATGTAACCAATCTAGCCCATTTATGGCATCAAAATCTACCATAGAGAGATCTACCAAACCATCAGGAATAACTTTATGCATGATGGACACAGAATAATCTTTATAGACTTTTTATACAAGAATGGACTCACTAGTAGGAGTGCTAGCTTTAAAAGGCTCAACGTGAGTTTTGGGACATGCATGAAATCTGTTAAGAGAGAAATAGTGTGACAAAGACAAATTTTCCCCTAGATCTAAAAGTGTATAAGCATCAAAATCACAAGCTTTCAACATATTAGTAACCACATTCAAGGCTTCCTCCACCTCTTAACGACCATGAAGACCTATTAACTTTTGGGGCTCCTTGTGCTTGTTCACCTTGGCCTTCAGGCTTTTCATTCCTTTCATATGATCCTTTATACAATGGTCAGACTTAGCACATTTGAAGCAAGCATTGGAGCCACCTAGGCATTCACCCTTATGAAACTTTTTACACTGGGCGCAATTTGGAGAACCTTGTGCACCCACACCTCCTTGGAGCTTTGGGTTGGGCCCCTTATCTTTGTTGAACTTGGGAGGAGGAATGTTGGATGATCCTTGATTGCTTTGCTTGTAACCACCTTGGAATTTACCATTGCTACCACCTTTGTGTTGAAGAATCCACCTCCATCCATTCTAGTTCTCTTGGACTCCTTAGTTTCCTCCTCAATTTCTCATCCTCAATTTGTTTTGCCCAGGTTATTAGGCGGGAGGTATCCATTTCTTTGATGAGCATAGTCATTTTGCATTCCTTAGAGACCATGTCTAAAACTCCGGATATGAATTTACTCATTCTAGCCCTCGAATCCGATACCATAAATGGAGCATATTGAGAGTGTTTTGTGAACTTGGGAGAATACTCTCTCATACTCATGTGCCCTTGCTTAAGGTTTTTGAAATCTTGCACTTTAACCTCTCTCAACTCCAACAGAAAGTACTTATCCAAAATTGCCATTTTGAACTCCTCCTATCCAATTTGGCCTGTTTTAACACCTTTTTCTTCAACCCAATGATCATACCAAACTTTTGACACCCCTTTCAACTGATAAGCCACAAGCTCAACCTTGTCCTCTGATGGTATGCCATCAATGCTAAAATTCCATAAGCCTTATCAAGAAACTCAACCTAGTCCTCATCAACTAGTGATCTATGAAACTCTAGCGCGTTCATCCTCATGAAATCACAAACTCTTGTTGTTGGGGCAGGTGATTGAGGTGGAATGCCAACCTCACTATTGGTTTGATTGGCCAAAGCTTGGGCCAACATAATGAAAGCATTCATGAACTCCACATGAGAGACATTCTCCTCTTGTTGCTCAGGAGGGTACGATCTTTGGCCTTACCCCTTGGCAAATGTGCTCTTATCACTTGCATTTTGTAGAAATGTCAAAGAGAGCGTCGTTAGATAGATGAATAACCTTATACACCTCTAATGGCAAGACATGAATTATAATGAAGTGAAATATTTCCTAAAATGCCTCATAGCCTCCCGTTTATAATTGTGGCGCACTTCACAACCATGAACAAGTCTCAACTTGATGCGGTGTGTTGAATTTCTGAGGACTATTTACAATCTAATGCACTAATACCAAGCTTATCATGACCCAAGCTTAGGGCCTAGACATGACACGACAAATGGGAAACATGAAGTCAACCCAAACAAGTCACTTAGCATATCATTTGCTCATCCTTCATTATAGAATAATAAACAAACATTCAACAAATAATTTTAAGGGATTAGGGGCTTATGACTCACGCTATGGGGATAAATAAGGGAAAGAATTTGCATGAATCACATAGATAGCAATAACTAAAGGGAGGGTAAAATATAGAAATGACAACAAAAGTTAAAATTTGAAATATTAAATACTTAACTAAAATTCGTAATAAAAGGCGAATTTTGTTTTTATTTATGTAATTGAATGTATTTTATTTTTACCAATAATCAAAAGATTAGTGAGAATAAACATATTACTTACTTGAAGTCACAAAAAATAGTTTATAATATCATCATTACATATCTGCGTATAAAAATCACACTATTAAAAAGATAATTTTAGAGAAGAAAACATTCAAATAATACAAATACACCCAATTCACCAATAAAACAGTAGTAGCAATAATAACGAAAAAGAAGCAGCAAGGGGAATAAAGTTTGACATTGAATATTAATATGTAAGTATATAATGAGAGTTTATGTAGATAAAATTTCATTCCAACTCAAATTCTATTCATATTCAAATTCAAATTCAAATTTTATATTAATCTATTAAAAAGATTAGATTAAAACCCTTCCTTGTCCTTAATTTTTAAAAAATATAATCTGAATTTTACTTATTTGAATTAAGAGAAATTTAAAGAATCCATGAATTTAATGTAAATATTTTATATAGTTAATCATAACCCAATAAATTATTACTTGTCCTTTATCTTTGTTAATTTTACCTTTACCTTTCCTCTACCCCTTCTCGTGTATTCTTTTTAAAACTTAATAAATATATAGGTTTATAAATAATTTATAAGTAAATAAATATATAGGATTTGGATATCTTTTAATTTATAAGTATATTAAATAAAATCACGAGCTATTTTGTTGAGATCTTATCAATAGACAATAGTAATACTAATAAGATAATAATAATAATTATTATGTTTAATTATTATTATGCGTTTATTTATTATTTAATATTTATGTAAATTATATTTAGATAGATTTTATAACACTTAAATTTCAAGAGAAATAAGTTTATGAAAGAGTACATTTTATTTCGAATTTTTCAACAATGAGTTTCTATTCGTAAGCTTATGAAAATCTTTATTGGAATAATGTATTTTTAAATTCAAATATTTCTAATATTTTAATTTAAAGGATAAGTTTATAAATTAATAAGATCCATTTAGAACTTTTCAACCATGCATTTCTATGGTGAATTTCTATTTTTTTTTAGGAAGAGAATCACTATTTTTAGATTATTATTATTACTAAAATCAAATATATTTAAATATATTTTATAATTGAAAAGATAAGCTTATGAAACAATAAGAGTTCATTTAAAATTCTATAATCATGAAATTTTTAGATTTACTTAAGCTAATGATTTTTTTTGGTAGAAGTCTAATATTTTGTAATTAAAAACTTTTAATCTTTTATTACATTATATATAGCTTTGTCTTAAAATTATCAAGTGACTTTTCAATAATTTGCCACTTAATTTAATCACATTGAAAACTTTTCTTCTTTATTATATATATATTAGTTGGATTTGCCATGAGTCCCAAGTTTGTGGTTAGTCGAAAGCTAGGATAAAATGAATCGATTTATGATAAATCAAATGTTGATAATTTTAAATTAATCAATTATGCAGATAAACTTGATGGGAGATGTTCGTGCGCCTCATCCACTCATATAGCATTAGCATAAGTGTATTTTTCCAATGGAATAAAAGTTTTCTGGGGAGTTTTGTGTGGTTAAATTACTCATGTTGGCATTCAGTGGGTGTCCTTGTCCAACTTGTAATGTTGATATCACACTTTGGAATAATATAATATGCTTATGATTTTAAATTTGGAAATTAAATTTTACGTGTCTATTTTGCCATCTTCTTCAAAGTCAAAACCTTTTATGTATAAACAATCTGTTTTTTTAAGTTATCCATGAAGTGATGTTTTGTTTTTCTTTGCTTCCTCCGTCCATCTTTGACCTTTTTTAAGATATTTTATTTACTATATATAGTGGCTAAGCCATATTATAATTATGGGATTCATTCGAATCTTCTTTGGCAAAAAAATTATATTATTTATATAATTTTTGTATATATAAATATTCTAGATGTTAAACCCTCTTCAGTTAGTTTGTATATCTACTTCTTCAAAGTTTGAAATCCTCTTTAAGAAAATCCTGACTCCGCTAATGATTATATTTATTACTTTTTAATCCACATCCCAAATCAATAGTGGACAACTATTGACAAACCGAGGAGAAATAAGTTGTCACGCCCTAAGCCCCATTAAGGCGGACTGGCACCCGTTGCCGACAAGGCTCGGGAGAACCAACATATAACTATACACCTGCTATGAACATTTAAGAGGTTTCCATACTCAATATGCTGTCAAAAGAAAGTAAACTGTACTAACAAACCAAAAGTAAATGCATAAGACTAGGCCGTTGGAGCCGCGATGTCTATAATACACTATTTGACCACACTTTAATTTACATTGTCTACAAAGCCTCTAAATAAGGAACAATATCTATATGAGTCAGGAAAGGCCCCGCCTCATGACCAACTATACAATACAAAATACAAGTTCTAAATACACAAGCCCCGAAGCAACCTGGAGCTTAGTAATAGCAGCTGAAAGCCCTGTACTCTTACTGGGGAGATCTAGTAGCTCCTGTACCTGCAGCATGAAATGCAGGTCCCCCGTAAGGGACGTCAGTACGAGATAATGTACTGAATATATAAGGCAGGAAATACTGTATATGCAATAAGAACTCAAATGAAATCACACACTGGTGTGTAAGGATGAAAAGACCACCTTTAGTCATATTGTGGAATCATGTACTTTATGTTTTTTTTTAATTACTGTATCTTTCTTTACTGTATAATCTGTGCATAATATATCATGTAAATGACCAGCTGATCAGTGGTAAATATGTAATGGGATCGACCCTGGCTAGGTAATTCCTTCACCCCTCGGGCTACCACCCGTAAATGAGATCGACCCTGGCTAGGTGATTCTTCCACCCCTCGGGCTACCACCCATTTATAAGCAACTGTAAGTTATCTTTTATTTACTTTGAGATGGTTCTTTTGGTGGTCATAACCTTTAGAACTGTAGGAATATAGACATGTGACATATGAACAACCATACAAGGTAATACCACAATGGAAAGAGAGATACACAACTAATGAGCCGTATCGGAGATTAAACAACACATAGACTTTGTTTGGTAAGAAGGAACTCATGTATATTTAGTATTCAGGTACATATGCAGGTTGACAATGACTATGTATGGGTACATATGAACATGGTAAAAAGTGGGGACACGGTTAGCAGCCATGTCGGAGTTTGTACGTGCCTTTACGTTCTAAGGAAGATTATAAATTTCATGCCAAGTAATAGGAAATCAAGTAGCCTTACATACCTCGCTGTACTATGTCGTTATTACCTTGAAGTAGTATCCTTTTCCTCCAAACACTTATCTACAATATATTAGGTGACAAAACTAGTGTTAGAAGCTAGTAAGCACATCTTAGTAATCCAATTTCACCCAAAAATAATATCCGGGCAGCAAGCTCGGAATTAGCACCCAAATAGTATTCTTTCAACATTTCCACTCCTAAAATACACATTCCCATATACATGTCATATCCAGCTATGTTTAGTCCTATAACAGCATTACAATAACTCATACAGTACATCATACAACAACTCTACACAACATGCAAGTAGACAACACAACATTGCGTCCTTCCGCTACACTTTGACGTCAACCATTCCAAATCCGTTTCAACCTCAACCAAACTGTCCTCAACATATTTACACAAAATTACAGTCCTAAAACAGTCCAAAAACAGTCCCTAAGTAGATGGAAAACATGAGACAACAATTCCCAAAACAGTCCACGAATTCTTACTAATGAGCGGAATTAAGACATCATTTAAGAACTTAATTTTGTGGAAGATAAAAGTGGTCCAACAGCCTCCTCACATCATTCCAGACCCAAGACTTCTTAAAAACATACATATTACTTCATAACTCAGCCAACCAACAAGTTAAAAGTCTCTTATTTAACAAGAAAAGTGAACCACAATATTTGGAACACATGCTGTCCCAAAATTCCTGCACAATACAACCAACATACTCTTCATGTTTTTCATGGAAAAATTACATCAAACCATGGGTATTTTATCTTACCTTAACCTTCAAGGATTAGGTTCTCTTCAAGAACCCTAGAAGTGTGTCTTGGCTGCTTTAGAAAATGAGAAGAGAGCAAGAAGAAACTTAGAGAGAAATCTGAATTTTGGCTTGAGAAAATGGCTAAAAGTTGCTGCTTGTTGCTCCCTTTTATAGGCAACTTTTGGCCGACTTTCTTTTGGGTTTTCAACCTTATTTTATTAAGGTTATGGGGTAGTAGCTTGGCCCTTTCACTTGGGCCTTATTGGGCTTCAAATGGGATGGGCTTTGTTGCAAACATTTCTCCCCTAAGCCCACTTAGTTTGGGCCCTAGTTTTGAATTGGATTGTAATTGTAATTTGGTCCTTTTCCTATCCATATTGGGCTGCAAATGTTGTACTTTTATGATGCTAAACCATGGGCCCAAATGGAATTCTTAACTCGGGGTTTATTCTTTATCGGACTTGAACAAATTCGGTGTTGGGCCTTGTCTCCGTTTACCGAGCTTATTTAAGCTAAGCATGTAGGTGACTCACCTACTAGCTTCCTAAGTCACACAAGCACCTCAATTATTTCACTTCATTTAAGGTCACACTCTCCTTAACTTGACTTAAAAATTATGTACGCTCGGTCATCTTAAGCATTAGACGTACGTATAGCCCTTTAATCTAAAATTCACGCAATTTTAAAATGTGTGCGGATTTGACCCCACTATATCATGTTTCATCTGTGTTGGACTAGTACATGTAAGATGTTGGGTGTTGCATAAGTAATATTTATCTCAAATTATGACACACTTCCAATGCTTTAAGATAGATATGACCTTGAATACCTAAAATAATCAACATAGAAAAAATGTACTTTTATTACATATATTTAAGTGTCGATAAACAAACACGTTTTGATCGACATGCTTGCTTCAGCTACCTGCTTAAGCAAATAAATAAGTAGGCAGTTGTCATTTGACGTGCCTGCTAAAGTAAGCGATTGTCGATTGACGCGCCTACTTCAGTTACCTGCTTAACCAGTCAGCTGTCGATTGATGTATTTGCTTCAGTTGCTTATTTTTATTTTATCGTTTCTATTAATTATTTGCTCAGTTGCTTCAACTTTGACTTTATAATATTATCCCTAATAAATTATTTTCTCAGCTGCTTCAGCTATGATTACACTATATCACCTTAATCAATTATTTTAAGTCATACAAATATTAGAATTAGGATGAAACAAACACAAAATAATAAATTATGTGTTTTGCTTTAAATTGGATAAGTAAAATTAAATAATTATTTTAATGTCGTTCTATGATTATATGTATCACGCCCCGGGAGGGTACCCTTAGCATGGCCGGCACCTAGAGACTATTGCTAGTCCCCAACGAACCACTTAGCCTCATCACATCCATTCAATCAAATAACTCTATTGAACAACAGAAATAAAAGTAAGTAAATGGGTACATCTCATCTAACGTCTCAAAATAATATAGATAATAATAAAGGCCAGTAGAGAGAACTAGCTCACAATTCAACATCAACGTTCAACCATCGTCTATGAAGACTCTATCACTAATCATGTGGTGCCAATGACAGATCCATGGCTACCTAAATCAAAATAAAAGAAATAGTTCAATCTAACAATAAAGCATGATGAAATAAAAGTAGTGGATCCTCCGGAATAGGGGAGGCTCACCAATTAGCCGCGAGTCTCGAATCTTCAACGAAGCGCCTATTGATGATCTCTAGTACCTGCCTCTACATCATGAAACAATGCAGTCCAAAAGGGACATGAGTACTTGGAATGTACTGGCATGTAAAATAGCTAAGTGAAATGGAAACAGGTAGAATAATATAGAAACAACATCAACTCAAAATAATCATCAAATAATATCAAATCGTCAAATGTCTATCTATGTAAGAATAAAGAGTAGACAAGTGACCCTTCAACAACTCAAACTAATCAATTATCTCAGACTCATCTCAAAGGAGCTCACCTCTTCTCATCTCATCTCATCTCAGAGGAGCTCACGTCCTCTTATCTCATCTCATTTCATCTTATCTCATCTCATCTCATCTCATCTCAGAGGAGCTAACCTCCTCTCATCTCATCTCATCTCAAATCAGAGTACTCAAGGTAGGAAATTTATGGGAGTTTCTCTTATCCGATAACAATCACTTATGAGCCAGTAAATGTACAACAATCTCACCATTGTTGCCACAACCATTCCAAACTTTCCAGGTAGGGAACGAATCGAAACCATATCAGTTTACCCAATATGGAGTCAGTACTCAACAGCTCCGCTATTGCTTTCAAGGACTGTTACTCACGAGGGAACCATAATATATATATGATGGTTTCTAAGCCTCACCTATGTTTGGCAACATAGTTTGACAAGTTCAAGTCGGACTAACTCTCACTCTTTTGGTGCTCGATACTCCTCAAAAGATTCAAAGCTCATAAAACCTCCTCTCGACCAATCTCATAAGGACTCGAACCCCGTCATTGACCGGTATCTGACAGGAACTCAAACATTGTCTTCATTCAACTCATAGGGACTCTAACCCTTTCATCACTTGTAACGCCTCATAAAATTATCAAATTATCCCTAGAGAGAGTATGGCAATGCATCTTCAAATGCTCGTATGGCAAATTTGAGGGAGGATTTGTGATCAACACAAAAACTTGAGTGGGAAAATGATCTCGGTCGATTTTTAGAGCAACCTAATCAAGAGAAATTTTTTTGATCCGAAGCATAAGACAATGTTGGTATGCGACAGAAGCACGTCGTGCCTCCATCGCAGACCAACACTTGTATTCTTTTTAAAATATTCAATGGGATTGAGAAAACTCGTTTAAAAACTTTTTCTAAAAATACACAGTACCCGCCCTGTCTGCATCGCGGACTTGGTCTTTTCCGAGTTAAATATTTTTAATTATTATGAGGGACATTCTGGTTAATTCCCCACCTCTCCTAAACTCCATATACAATCTAATAAGGTCGTTTTGATGTGAAAGGGGTTTAAAATCCCATTCTAAGTCCTATTCAAATATTTTACTAAGGCTAGGGCTTGAGGAGAGAAGAGAAGAGAAGAGAAGAGCTTGAGTTTGAGAGAATTGAGAAGAATCCTTGAAGTGTTTGGTTGATAGCTGCATCCCAGGTATGTAAGGCTAAACTAAAAGCATGAGATTATTCTCTCATGTGCCCCATAGGTGGTCATAGATGAGTTGATGGTTGAAGAGTCTACATGCATGAATACTTGAGGGTTTTTCTTTGAAAAATCTAATTTCAAATTAAATATTTTTCTATGTTGATGATCATCTTACTATTTGTTTTCTTAAATTGAACATTTTCATGAGAATTTTCATAACCCTACATGACTAATTTGAAAAGCATGCATAATGAACTTGAAAATTGAGTCTAGAACCTTGAGTTGAAATTGTTGAGTATGATGAGAGAATGACGATGAGTTAATAGAATTTGATTGTCTTATGAGTCTCTACAAACGAACTCTACCGATGTGTCTATTCAATTACTTCCTAATGATTTTTCTAATCTTGAGTCATTGATGAGATTGATTGATGAGAGGGTAAAAATCCCTATGAGATACCGGTCGTTGGCGGGGTTCGGTCCCTATAATTGAGATGGAGGTTTTATGAGCATTGAGTCATGGAAGAAGTATCGAGTACTGAAAGAGTGAGAGTTAGTCTGACTTGAACTCGTCAAACTACGTCGCCAAACGTAGGTGAGGCATAGAACCATCACATATATTATGGTTCCCTCGTTAGTAGTGTTCCTTGAAACGATAGAGGACCTATTGAGTTTTGACGCCATATTGGGTAAGCTGATATGGTTTTTGAGAGTTCCCTACCTGGCAAGTTTGGAACCACTGTGGCAACATCAGGGTGATTGTTGTAAATTCATTGGCTCATAAGTGAGTGTTGTCGGATAAGAGACACTCTCATAAATTTCCTACCTTGAGTACTCTGAGTCGAGATGAGATGAGAAGGGGTGAGCTCCTCTGTGATTAGTTGAGATAAGATGAGAGGGGGTGAGCTCCTTTGAGATGAGTCTGAGACAATCGATGAGTTTGAGTTGTTGATGGGTCACTTGTCTACTCTTTATTCTTGCATAGATAGACATTTGACGATTTTGATGTTATTTGATGATCTCCTTTGAGTTGATGTTGTTTCCATACTATTCTATCCGTTTTCGTTTCACTCAGATATTTTACATACAAGTACATTCCAAATAGTGATGTCTAGTCTGGACTGCATCGTTTCATGATGCAGAGGCAGGCAATAGAGATCGTCAATAGGCGCTCCATTGAAGATCTGAGATTTGAAGTTGATTTGGTGAGCCTCCCCTACTCCGGAGGATCTCCTACATTTATCTCATCATACTTTAGAGTTAGATTGGACTATTTTCTTTATTTTGATTTGGGTAGCCATGGGTCTGTCATTGGCACCACATGATTAGTAATAGAGGCTTCATAGATGATGGTTGAGCGTTGATGTTGAAATTTTGAGCTAGTTCATACTACTAACTTTTATTATTATCTATTCATTTTGCGACTTTAGATGAGATGTGCCCATTTACTTACTTATACTTTCTGCTATTTAGTAGAGTTTATTGATTGAATGATGTGATGAGGTTAAGTGGTTCGAGGGCAAAGGAAGTTGGTTAGGAGTAATTCACTGGACGGCAGTAAAGTGAGGAAAGAAAGCGTATATAGTCGTTTAGCTCCACTCCGAGATAGAACGAGAAAAATTGAATTTGTTTAATTCAACTTATAAGACTTTGGAACAATTAGAAAATTACAAAAACAAAACGGTTCAGTTTGAACAACAAAGGGCGATTAATCAAGTCCGACAACGGGTTTTCCAATAAGCCTTACGAGGAGCTCTAGGAACTCTGAATAGTTGTTTGAACAACGAGTTACATTTACGTACCATTAGTGCCAATATTGGCATGTTGGGAACAATGAAAGAAATAACAGATTAGTCTTTCTACTGTAGGTATTATTTTTTTCTTTCAAAAAAGACTAAAGAAAGAATCATGGTAACCATTCGAGCTGACGAAATTAGTAATATTATCCGTGAACGTATTGAACAATATAAGATTCTTTCTTTAGTATTTTTTGAAAGAAAAAAATAATACCTACAGTAGAAAGACTAATCTGTTTTGGGGACTAGCAATAGTCTCTGAGTTTCGGCAATGCCAAGGATACCCTCCCGAGGCGTGACAAACTTGGTATCGAAGCACAAAGTTCAAGTGTCTTAGGGGGTCTATGAAGCCGTGTCTTGTAGAGTCTTGTTTATGAGTATATTGTCGACCACATTTCATAAGCAAGAGGCTATAGGACATTAGGAATTGTTACACTTCTTTCTTATTTAAAATTTGTGGGATAGAGTTAAAACTCTAAGAAAGCTCTCTTCTAATTCGTGCATTTCACGTTTTCATAATTGTGACCATGCTTCCAAGAAGAGCCGATGAAGTGAAGGGGAGACCGGCTAGATAGAATGCTAACAAACCCGAGCCCCAAAATTAGGATGGACCCATAGACCCAGCTATCACTGCTGAGCAGTCCCCACAAACTGAAGTCTCGAATGTTGAGCTTCGCCAGGTTATCCAGACTTTAGCACAAGTTGTGACTGTACTTCGTACTGAACAAGGAGTAGGTAGACAGGATGCTCCAACTACATCCAGGGTCCGTGAGTTCTTGAGGATGAACCCACCTCAATTCACAGGATCTACACCGAATGAGGACCCAGAGAACTATATTGATGAGCTTCTGAAGATGTTCCAGGTGATGCATGTGACTGATGCTGATAGAGTTGAACTGGCTACTTACTAACTCAAGGGTATTGCCAAACTATGGTTTAACCAATGGAAGAAGCATAGAGGAGAGGAAGCCCTATTGCTGGCTTGGGCAGTGTTCAAGGAAGCTTTCTTGGGGCGCTTCTTTCCAAGAGAACAAAGAGAGGCCAAGGTAAGAGAGTTCGTGAAACTAAAACTATGACTGTGCATGAGTATGGATTTAAGTTCATGCAACTATCTCGCTATGCTCCGGACATGGTTGCTGATATGAGGGGAAGGATGAAAATGTATGTTAATGGGTTGAATAGAGGACCCAAGAGAGATGGGAGAGGAGCCATGCTTGTGAGCAATATGGACATCGGGCGACTAATAACATTTGTGCAACAAGCTGATGAGAAGGGACAACATGACAGGGAATATTTCAAACATAAGAAAGCTAAGACATCCAACCATGAGGTTGGAAGGAAAGACAATGGTAACTAATTTACAGCACCATCATCTGCTAGTGCACCTGTGCCTAAATGCGGGTATGATCAAAGATTCAAAATGTTGGAACCCATGCATCTCAGTCATAAGCTAGTGTGGCTCAAGGTTCGCAGGGTAAGCCATCATGTGATAAGTATGGAAAAATGCGCTTGGGGAGATGTCGTGACAAGAATGATGTGTGCTATGGATGTGGGTAATTGGGTCACTACAAGAAGGATTGTCCAAAGCAGGCTAACCAGGCTCAGTTTACTACACTGGCCGCACTAGTTAGAGGAAACCAGAGGGCCACTACGTCAGGCGCAGCCAGGACAACAAATCATTTTTATGCTATGGATAGTCTCCAAGATCAGGAAAACTCCCCAGATGTTGTGACGGGTATGATGCGAGTCTTTACTTTTAATCGTTATGGTTAGATAGATCCGAGTGACACATTGTCATTTTTATCTCCTCATATGGCTAGTAGATTTGATAAAACCCTTGAGAGTCTTCTTGAACCCTTTGATATTTTTACTCAGTGGGTGTGTCTATTCGAGCTGAGAGAATCTATGGAGCTTTTGTAGTGTCCATTCATCATAGGGATACTCTTGTTGATTTGATTGAGTTGGAGATGGTTGATTTTAATTTGATTCTTGTCATGGATTGGCTTTATGTTTGTTATGCCTCTATTGATTGTAGAACCCGAACCTTAAGTTCCAATTGCCGAATGAATTGGTTCTAAAGTGGAAAGGTTATTTTGTTGCACCTAGAGGAAATTGTATCTCGTATCTTAGATCCCTAAAAGTTAATTTCCAAAGGTTATATCTATCACCTCATGCGAGTTAAATATGATGATGTTGAGTCCTTACCTCTTGAGTCAGTCCCGATCATTAATGAGTTTCTAGAAGTGTTTCCTGATGATCTGCCTGGAGTCCCTCCTGATAGGGCGATCAACTTTGGGATTGATGTTCTTCTAGATACCTAGCCTATTTCTATTCCACCTTATAGAATGGCCCCCGCTGAGTTGAAAGAGCAGCTGAAAGATTTGCTAGAGAAGGGCTTCATTAGGCCAAGTGTTTCACCTTGGAGTGCTCCTGTCCTATTCGTGCAAAAGAAAGATGGGTCCCTTAGAATGTGTATTGATTATAGGCAACTGAACAAGGTCACGATAAAGAAGAAATATCCTCTCCCAAGGATAGATGATTTGTTTGGCCAACTTCAGGGCGCCTCTTTTCTAAGATAGACCTCAGATTTGGCTACCGCAGTTGAAGGTGAGGGAATGTGACATTCCAAAGACAACCTTTAGGACTAGATATGGCCATTTTGAGTTCTTAGTCATGTCCTTTGGGTTGACAAATGCACATGTCGCCTTTATGGACTTGATAAATAGAGTATTCAGATAATATCTTGATATGTTTGTGATTGTTTGCATCGACGACATTTTGGTCTATTTGAGAAGTGCGGAGTAGCATGCTAACCACCTCAGTGTTGTCCTCCAAACTCTTAAGGACCATTAGTTGTATGCAAAATTCTCAAAGTGTGAGTTCTGAATTAATTCAGTGGCTTTCCTAGGCCATGTTGTTTCTAGTGATAGTATTTGAGTGGATGCCCAAAAGATTGAAACGGTTAAGAACTAGCCCAGACTGACCACTCCGACTAACATAAGAAATTTCTTAGGGTCGGCAGGCTACTATAACAGATTTGTTGGGGGATTTTCTTCCCTATTTGCACCATTGACTAAATTGACTCAGAAAAAAGGCAAGTTTCAGTGGTCTGAGGAATGTGAGAAGAGTTTCCATGAATTGAAGATAAGGTTAACTACTGCACCGAACCTTACCTTACCTGACGGGACAGAGGACTTTGTAATTTACTGTGACGCTTCATGGGTTGGATTGGGGTGTGTAATGATGCAGAGAAGGAAGGTGATAGCATATGCTTCCAAGCAACCCAAGGTTCATGAAAGGAACTATCCAACCCATGATCTCGAGTTGGCAGCAATGGTGTTTGCACTTAAAATTTGGCGCCACTACTTGTATGGAGTGCATGTGAATTCAGTCAGAAAGAGCTCAATCTACAATAGAGCAGATGGTTGGAGTTGCTCAAAGATTATGACATGAGCATACACTACCACCTAGGTAAAGCTAACGTTGTTGCTGACGCTCTTAGTAGGTTGTCAATGGGTAGTACAACCCGTATGGACGAAGGGAGGAAGAAGCTAGTCAAGGAAGTGCATTGGTTGGCTCAATTGGGAGTTCGACTTGAGGAGAATGATGAAGGAGGAGTCAATGTCCAGAATGGGTCTACTTCATCCTTAGTGGTAGACGTGAAGGAGAAGCAAGATCAAGATCCTGTCATACTCCAATTAAATGAGGTTGTCCACAAACAAAAAGTGATGGTCTTCTCCAAAGGGGGAGATGGAGTGTTGAGGTATCAAAGTAGGCTGTGTGTTCAAAACGTTGATGGCATATGAGATAGAACCATGGTAGAAGACCACAACACTAGATATTCCATTCATCCAGGCTCTACCAAGATGTACCATGACCTGAGAGAAATCTATTGGTGGAGTGAAATGAAGAGGGATATTGCTGAGTTTGTTTAAAAATGCCCAAATTGCCAACAAATGAAGGTTGAGCATCAAAGGCCATATGGATTGGCTCAGAACTTTGAGGTTCCAGAATGGAAGTGGGAGATGATTAATATGAACTTTAGAACTGGTCTTCCAAAGTCTCGAAAGCAACATGATTTGATATGGGTGATTGTGGATAGGATGACTAAATTGGCTCACTTCTTGGAAGTTAAGGCAACAAACACCGTGGAGAAGTATGCAAAGTTGTATATCTAGGAGATTGTGAGATTGCATGGGGTTCCCTTGTCCATCATCTTAGACAGAGGAGCTCAATTTACCTCCCAGTTTTGGAGATCGTTCCAAAAGGATTGGGTACTAAGGTGCACCTGAGCACAACCTTTCATTCACAGACATATGGTCAGGTAGAGTGTACAATTCAAACATTAGATGATATGCTGAGGGCCTGTGGTCTTGATTTCAACCGGAATTGGGATACTCACCTACCCTTGATTGAATTTGCATATAAAAATAGTTATCATGCAAGCATTCAAATGGATCCCTACGAGGCCTTGTATGGGAGGAGGTGTAGATCACCTATTGGGTGGTTTGAGGTTGGAGAAGCAGGGTTGATTGGGCCTGATCTTGTCCACCAATCAATGGAGAAGGTCAAGGTACTTAGATAGAGGTCAAATACTGCCCAGAGTTGCCAAAAATCTTATAACAACATGAGGAGAAGGGACTTCGAGTTCGAGGTAGACGATTGGGTTATTTGAAAGTGTCACCGATGAAGGGTATCCTAAGATTTGTGAAAAAGGGAAAGTTGAGTCCACGCTATGTTGGACCATATAAGATTGTGAAGAGGATTGGGAAGGTTGTTTATGAGTTAGAGTTGTCCTCCGAGTTAGATGGAGTACATCCGGCATTTCATATGTCGATGTTGAAGAAATGCTTAGGAGATCCTGCCTTGGTGATCCCTGTTAATAGCATTGGAGTGAAAGATAGCCTATCTTGCGAGGAAGTTCCGATTCGAATCCTGGATCGCCAGTAAGTTGAGGGAGCAAAGAGATAGCCTCAGTCAAAGTCCTATGGAGAAATCAATTTGTTGAGGAAGCCACATGGGAAGCTGAGGAAAAGATGAAGGCCAAGTATACGCATCTATTCATTCCAAATGATGAGAGTGTTAGAGGTAAATTTCTTACCCTTCACTAAATTAGTATACCTATTCATGATGTGACTTCCTATTCGTAAGTCTAAGTGGTATTGATTGAGGTCGAGGAAGAGTCGAGAGTTCGATTGATTGAGTAGAGTGTTGAGATGAGTTTTGAGTGTATTTGTGCCTTAATATCCACGTTTACTCATCATTCGAGGAAGAATGATCACAAGGGGGGATGATGTAATGCCCGATAAAATTACCAAAATACCCCTAGAGAGAGGGTATGCATGTAACATATCTTGCAATACTCGTATGGAAAATCCGAGGCCGGATTTGTGATCAACACAAAATATTGAGTAGGAAGATGGTCTTGGTCGATTTTTGGAGCAACCCGAGCAAGAGATAATTTTTTGATCCGACGCGCAAGACAGTGTTGGTAAACAACAGGAGCATGCCGTGCCTCCACCGCGGACTAGCACTTGTATTCTTTTTAAAAATTTTGAGAGGATTGAGAGAACTCGTTGAAAAATGTTTTTCTAAAAATACACAGTACACGACCAGTCTACCTCACGGACTGGGTCTTTTTTGAGTTGAAAATTTCTAAATTATTATGAGGGCCATTCTGTCAATTCCCCACCCCTCCTAAACACCATACAAGATCTAATTAGGTCGTACGTAAAAGGGTCTAAAACCCCTATTCTAAGTCCTATTCCAATATTCTACTAAGGCTAGGGCTTGAGGAGAAAAGAAAAGAGCTTGAGTTTAAGAGAATTGAAAAGAATCCTTGACGTGTTTGGTTGATAGCTGTATCCCAGGTATGTAAGGCTAACTAAAAGCATGGGATTATTCTCTCATGTTCCCCATAGATGGTCATAGATGAGTTGATGGTTGAAGAGTCTACATACATAAATACTTGAGGTTTTTTCTTGAAAAATCTTAATTGGAATTACATGTTTTTCTATGTTGATGATTATCTTACTATTTTTTTTCTTAAATTAAAAATTTTCATGAGAATTTGCATAACCCTACATGACTAATTTGAAAAGCATGCATAGTGAACTTGAGAATTGAGTCTAGAGCCTTAAGTTGATATTGTTGAGTATGATGAGAGAATGACAATGAGTTAATAGAATTTGATTATCTTATGAGTCTCTACAAATGAACTCTACCGATGTATCTATTCAATTTCCTCCTAATGATTATTCTAATCTTGACTCATTGACGAGATTGATTGATGAGAGGGTTAAAGTCCCTATGAGATACTGGTCGTTGACGGGGTTCGGTCCCTATGAGATTGGTTGAGATGGAGGTTTTATGAGCATTGAGTCATGGAAGGAGTATCGAGCACCTAAAGAGTGAGATTTAGTCCGACTTGAACTCGTCAAACTACGTCACCAGACGTAGGTAAGGCATAGGACCGTCACATATATTATCGTTCCCTCGTGAGTAACAGTCCCTGAAACAATAGATTACTTATTGAGTTTTGACTCCATATTTGGTGAGCTGGTATAGTTTTTGAGCATTTCCTACCTGGGAAGTTTGGAACCACTGTGGCAACATCAGGGTGATTGTTGTACATTCACTGGCTCATAAGTGAGTGTTGTCGGATAAGAGAAACTCCCATAAATTCCCTACCTTGAGTACTTCGAGTCGAGATGATTTAAGATGAGATGAGAAGGGGTGAGCTTCTCTGAGATAAGATGAGAGAAGGTGAGCTCCTTTGAGATGAGTCTGAGATGATTGATGACTTTAAGTTATTGATGGGTCACTTGCTACTCTTTATTCTTGCATAGATAGACATTTGACGATTTTGATGTTATTTGATGATTTCCTTTGAGTTGATGTTGTTTGCATATTATTCTACCTGTTTCTGTTTCACTTAGCTATTTTACATACCAGTACATTCCAAGTACTGATGTCCTGGATTGCATCATTTTATGATGCAGAGGTAAGTACTAGAGATCGTCAATAGGTGCTCCGTTGAATATATGAGTTTCAAAGCTGATTTGGTGAGCCTCTCCTACTCCGGAGTAGCTCCTGCATTTATTTCATCTTTGTTTAGAGTTAGATTGGACTATTTCCTTTATTTTGATTTGGGTAGCCATGGGTCTGTCATTGCCACCACATGATTAGTAATAGAGGCTTCATAGATGATGGTTGAGCGTTGATGTTAAAATTGGGAGCTAGTTCTTACGACTAGCTTTTATTATTATCTATTCATTTTGAGACTTTAGATGAGATGTGCCTATTTACTTATATTTTCCGCTATTCAGTAGAGTTTATTGATTGAATGATGTGATGAGGCTAAGTGGTTCGCTTGGGACTACAGACTAGCATATAACAAGTATGGAACAAAGTAATATAGTGGTACTAGATTGACCTAAATTCTTTCTATTTATCCAGCTAGAATTCAAATAGAATTGAAGGAAAATGAATGTGATAAGACAAAACACAATTTTATTTTAAATTCAAGTTTTAATAGAAAATTTTTATTGACGAGCTACAACAATTGCACCTATTAAAGCAACTAAAAGGATTATTGAAATAAGTTCAAATGGGAGAAAAAAATCTGTTGATAAATGAATTCCAATTTGTTGACTATTACTTAGAAAATCTTGCTCTATAATCTGGTTTGATCTTGTAGTCCAAATAATCCAGTACCATGACGTATCTGAAATAGTAGTAATTAGTGAAATAAAAAGACTTATACAAACCATCAAAGTAATTCCATCTCCTACGGTCCAAAGATGAAAATCCTTGTAATATTCAGAAGTCTCTGAGTGCAGTCCACGCCAAGGGTATCCTTCCGGGGCGTGACATCACTCAAGCTCATAGGGACTCTAACCCTCTCATCAATCAATCTCATCAATGACTCAAGATTAGAACAATCATTATGAATCAATCGATCTGACATATCGGTAGAGTTCATTTATAGAGACTCGTAAGGTAATCAAATTCTATCAACTCATCATCATTCTTACATCACAATCAACAATCTCAACTCAAGGCTCTAGACTCAATTCTCAAGTTCACTATGCATGCTTTTCAAATTAGTCTTGTAGCGTTGTGTATCTTCTCATGAAAAATGTTCAATTCAAGAAAACAAATAGTATGATGATCATCAACATAGATAAACATGAAATTTCAAATGAAATTTTAATAAAAACCATCAAAGGTTCATGTATGTAGACTCTTGAACCATCAACTCATCTATGACCATCTATGGGAACATGAGATAATAATCCATGCTTTTAGTTTGACGTTACATACCTGGAATGAAGCTATCAACCAGTCACGTCCAGGATTTCTTCTCAAATCTCTCAAACTCAAGCTCTTCTCCTCTTCCCTCAAGCCCTAACCTTGTTAGATTATGGAATAAGACTTCAAATGAGGGTTTAGACCATTTTTACATCAAAACGACCTAATTAGATTTGTATAGAGTTTTGGAGGGGTTGGGAATGAACCGGAAAGCCCCTCGTAAAATTTAAAATGTTTTAGCTCGGAAAAGACCTAGTCTGAGATGTGGGCTGGTCGTATATTGCATATGTTCAGAAAAAGTTTTTAAATGAGTTTTTCCACTCCCGTAGAATTTTTTTAAAAAAATATAAGTGCTGGTCCGCGATGGAGGTGCGACGCACTCCTTCGTGCACCAACACTATTTTGCGATTTGGATAAAAAATTATCTTTTGATCGGGTCGCTCTAAAATTCGACCGAGACCATTTTCCCACTCAATTGTTTGTGCTGATCACAAATTCAGCCTCAGATTTTCTATACGAGCATTGGTAGATGCATTATGCGCATATCTTCACTCTAAGGGTATTTTGTTAATTTTACCGAGCGTTACAATATATGTGTCAAAAAGGAGTATTTCTTTTAATAAAATAATATTAGTAAACAAAAAAGGTACATGTATATTACTTGAAATAATATAAAAAGCACTATAGGTCATAATAATTACCAATTTAAACTTTAAGATATAGATAAAATTTAAACGGTTCTTGTATAAAATTTGGGACAAAAGATAACATACATTATTTAAATTTGCACAAAACGTATTATAAATTACAACAACAACAACAACAACATACCCAGTGAAATCCCACAAGTGGGGTCTAGGGAGGATAAGATCAATAATTTAAAAAAATCTAAAAACTAAATATAATTTTGATTGACTCACTAAATTTTATATGTGCAACATAAATCAAAACAAAGTAAATAATATAAATTATTTGCTAATTAAAATAAAATGTAGTATAATACGCAATAATTAACAACTTAAAAATTTAGAAAATATATTAATATAACATAAATTGAGATTAAAAAATAACATATCTTAGGCTCTTGTTAATACGGACTCTGATAAGTAGTAATGAATATAAAAACAGAATGATAATGCTACTTGAGGAATATAAAAGTATAATGTCTTTCATTTTAAGATGTTAATAATTAAAGAATTGCATAGTATATTTTTGTAGACCAAAGTTTTAATAGATATTTAGAATATTTCTACTGCAAAATGTGGTTCTTAATAAACTTTTATTTATTTTGAGGATTTTTCAAAAAATTGCAAACACTTGAAACATAATAAGGTAAAATAGCTATAGTTTACTAACATTACGAGTTGAAGCTACATATTATATGAGAGAGGCAATGTAAGGACCGGTGCGTTGTATGACCTTATTGGAGCTCAAAATTTTGGTTTCGGGAAGTTTTGGACCAAGGTGACGCTCCATGGGAGCTCTCACGGTCTGTGTAAGGTCACACGACCTATGTGAGCCTCCATGAAGTGACCCTTGTCCTTATGGATGGTATTTAGCCTTAAGCATAGTGATTTAAACTAAGGCACGCCACACATGGACCCCTTACAGTCACAGACCATATGGTGGCCTTGACTTGAAATTCCACAAGTTTCGGAGCCATGTAAGGTGACACGACCAGTGGTACGGTCCGTGTGGAGGGGTACGGGTCATATACCCCTTTATATGGATTTTTTTCGAGTGAAATTTTTCTAAGTATAGAATGACCGTCTTGTAACGCCTTCATGGAAAATTTTTAAAAGAGAGGGATACGGGCAGTGCCACAGCCCCTGTGACACTACACAGCCCGTGTAGCCTCTTGTGAGGGTGATTATGTTGAAAAATTCTAAGTATGGGATTTCCATTTCGGACCTTTGTCAAGCAAAAGGTTTTCTGCAAAGTTTTTTCTAAGTATTGGTTCATGGGCTAGTATACGGTCCATGTAGCGCCTCACGGACCGTATGCCCCTCCCCCAAGACGAAAATATTTAGTTTTTCAATTCGTTTCATTAATGACATTTTCATAAATATGGTTTATTCTAAGGGTCTTTGTGACTTCCTATGCTACCTAAAGACTTCCTAATGACCTAAACTCTATTCCTATCATTCAAAATTCATTCCTCACACTTAGAATTATATTGAACACTCTTAAGAACACTCTTACAAGGGACTATTGTAAATCTAATTTTGAGAATCAAGGATAGGCTCTTTCTTCTTCAAATTCTTCCTAAAACTTCTTCATTAGCTTAGGTATGTGGGTTTTGATTCTTGGTCCCTTTCAACCAAGAAGCCCACACTCTTCTTCCACTTGATTTATGGAATTTTAGCTTACTTGAAATATGGTTTTGAATGTTATTGATTTTAAAATTTTATTGAAGTATGGGCTATGCCTATTTGATGATCTCAAGTTGATTTAAACCCTAATATGTTGAATATCTAGATTATTATGAATATTTAAATTTGCGTTGTCCCTTTAAAGTTTAATTCAAGCATGGGTAATCTCAATTGCAATTTGAATGTGGATTTTACTTATGGATTTACATGAATTTTCATATTATGTTGTTGATTTAAGATTGAATCAACATGACCCATTGTTATTCACATGTCATTCATATCATTTGTATTCATGAGCATTGGATTTTGATGAAATTAAAATAGTGGGTTAAGCTCAAATATGATTTAAAATTAAATAGGTGGGATAAGCTCACTCATATGGTTATGACAACAATGTGATCACATAAATGTCTATGAGATTTGGCTCTTTTAGCATATTGAGTGTTTACACCTCATTTGGATATTGTGAATGAGCTATTCCTATGCATGAAAAGTATGATATAAAATGTGATTTTGCATTTGAGCATAAGTATGGATTATTATGAATGATGTTTGACTTTTAAGCCCAATTATGCATTAAGTGATTTGAAATGACTTGCATCTCTCTTGAAATCACGTATACGCGCGCGCGCGCGCGTGTATATATATATATATATATATATATATATATATATATATATATATATATATATATATATATATATATATATATATATATATATATATTCTTGTGGGATGATGAATTAGGACCGATGAATTGGGGGCGTTAGGGCTATCCCCAAAAGTCCTCTCCCTTTCCTTGAACTATTTGTCAACATAGGTATATGTAAATGGTAACCCTTCAAAAATGGGAGCCCATAAGGTCCGGTTACAACTTTGATATGATCTGATAAAATTGTGAAAGTCATATCCAAAATGGGAGACCCATAAGGAAGGCCACTTCTCTGAAATGGGAGGCCCATAAGGAGAAGTGTGGTTTACCTTTGGCAAGTAGACCACCTCTTTTCTGGTGTGGGGATAACATCGGGATTTCAAGTCATGGCTCGCTTGGTTATATATGTCGGTTGAGGTCACATCCCCAATATATATAAGCATTTGTGCATTTCATACATCATTAGTTTCATGGCATATCGTATATTATATCTCTTATTATATATCTCCTATATTATGTCCCCTTGCCATCTAACATTGAATGCAGGTTTGGTAAGTTATATGCATTGCATGCCTGCATACTTTGTACATTCAAACGTATTAATGCATCCTTTTGCTTACATGATTTAACCATGTAGGGACTGAAGAGTATATCTATCCATCGTACAATGTCTAGCTTGGATATCAAGTTTTGCTTATTGTGGTGAGTCCTATCTTCCTAGGACAAACCACCATTTCCTCTACCAATGGTGTTATATCTATTTTATTTACTTTAAGGGTGAGCTCGGGGTATGTCTTGACCCCCGACCTATCTTATGTTTAGAGGCATTTTTGGACATCTTGTAAACTTCTCTACGATTATGTGCTAAGTGTTATAATTGGAGGTTATGTTTATGACTTTGTCTACCTATTGAATATTGTTATGCAAATTGGTTGTGAGCCATATGATATGGTTATATGTATGATGTGAAAGATTATAAGTCCCAGATTACCCCCATTGAGTGAGTCATACTTACCCACCTTTTAGTGTTTATGTGCTATGTGCTTTGTGAATTCATGTTACTCCCATTTCTTATGACATCCCCATAGCATGAGTCTTAATCTCCCATTCCTTAGAATTATGTGTTATTCATTTATGCTTCTGAACCGATGATGTGAATATGGGTGCTATGAGGCTCGTTTGGGGAGTCTCAGGTTTCCATTCACTATGTCACTCCTAAACCCTTGTTCGGGTTATAACAGGCGAGTGGGATCGACAGAAGGAGGAGAAAGGTGAGCAAGAAAGGGCCGAGAGTGGAGAGAGGTTAATTGTATATGTACTTTGTCAAATGATTATGTATGTGTAACTAATATACAAATGTATTGGTATATCTGGAAAGCGAGATTGTGAGAGGGAGGAGAGAGGCGAGTGGGATCTCGAGATAGAGAGGAGAGAGGCAAGCGAAAGAAGGCAGAGTATGGAGAGAGGTGAATTGTATATGTATATCTATTGAATTGAATATATATATCTATTTAATAATTGTATATATATAGCTGGTATACATATGTATTTGTATATGTAGCAAGGGATTATATAGAGAGAGAGGAGAGAGGAGAGAGGAGAGAGAGAGGAAGAGAGGAGAGAGAAAATAGCAACAAAATCCTGACTATAGCTATAAGTTGTATTTTGTTCAAACTACAGTGGTACACTGTAAATACATATCATATGTTTGCCTAGTTAAATAATTTACCCTATTTTCTATATACACTAGTCATAAGA
Organism: Solanum rostratum; assembly: GCA_029948455.1. NCBI lineage: Eukaryota > Viridiplantae > Streptophyta > Magnoliopsida > Solanales > Solanaceae > Solanum > Solanum rostratum. Next base: position 56,755,125 of record CM057048.1, read on the forward strand.
GCTTGTGTTAGCACGGGCCTAACATATATTTGTTTATCTTGATTTATGTAATGAATTTTTTATGCATATACTTTAAATTTTAAAGTTATTAATTATCGTGACTTATAACACATTTTATGTTATTTTTTACATAATAGATGTTGCTTATTTTAATTTATTGCACATATAAAATTTTGAGAGACAATCAAAATTTTATTTATTTTTTTAATATTTTGAACTTTTAATAGTTGAATAGATGAAAAATATTATTCACTAGGGATAATCTTGTATAATCAAACAGTTGAAGTAGAGACATGTCAATCGATAACTGCCTTTAAGAAAAAATGATTTATTTTGGGGTAATGTTGAAGCAAGTGAAAAATAATAATTAACATAAGTGATATTGCACATATATAATATTGAGAGTCAATTAAAAGTTTGTTTATTTTTCAAAATATTATAAATTATTAATAGCTGAAGCAACTAAAAAATGATTTATTAGGGGTAATATCGTGAAATCAAGCAAGTGAAGTAGGAACGTCAATTGCCAGTTGCTGTTAAGAAAACAAAATTCATTAGGGGAAATATTGTAAATTTATAGTTGAAGCAGCTAAAGCAGACACATCAATTGCTAACTGTCTTTAAGAAAAATTATTTATTAGGGGTAATATTGTAACTTTAGAAAAAATTAATAGAAATAACATAATAAAATCAAACAGCTAAGCAAGCATGTCAATTAGCCACTGCTTGCTTAAGCAAGCGTCTGAAGGCATGTTTGTAGCACCCTGCATGTTGAAAGGCCTGAAAAATGAAAAGTTAGGAAAGTTTTTGAGATTGGCTGGTTCCACGAGCCAATCTAACACTCGTGGGTTGGACCGCGAGTTGTAGAAAGGCCTCATGGTTGAAGTCGAGGAAGTTAGAAAATTTTCAAGTCACTGGAATGCATTCCATGGAGAATAGGATGGCTTGTGAATTGAACCACGGCTCGTGGGCTGGATCGTGAATGGGACCCTAAGAATGGAAATTTTTCAAAGTCTAGAATTCACTCTATGGAGGGTTATATGAACCATAAATGAAACTACAGAACGTAAATGAGGTTTTGTAGTTCCAAAGTACAATTTTCAGTAGCTAAATTTTGGTGACACATATTCCACAAAACCAAAGCACGACACATAGAATGGTTCACGGGTTGTAGAAAAGGGGTCGTGGATTGGTCCAACAACTTTTAAATGAAGGATTATTTTTGTCATTTCCAATTCGTTTAACTCCTAAACTATGTCATTTTGACCCTTCTAACTAACTTAACCAACCTAACTCCTACAAAACCTATTCTTATTTCATTTTAACTCATTCACTCTCAAAACCTCTTCGAAAGTGTTAAAAATTCTCTCTCTAAGGATTCTCTCCATTGAAGCTAGGGTTTGAAGGTTTGTCTGAGGAATCTCCAAAGTTTATTCCTCAAATTTAGGGATTCTCACTTGAGGTATGTAGGGCCTCATTCATGGATTAAATTCATCCATGAAGCCCAACTCAATTATACCTTTTCTTAAAGTTTAAACATGAATTTTTATGAATTTTATGATGACATTCCAAATGGTTGAATTATGATTCATACATGATTATTAGACCTATTTATGTATGAATTATAAAGAACTATATGATTTCTATAATTCCCATGTAAAGTAAAGTGATTTCAATATATGGTGATTAGGGCTCGTTGAATTGATGTGAGTTCCTTTACTAATGATCCCAATTAATTTCAATTCCATGATGCCTCTATGATTTTTATCTAATTGCATGATTTTAGATCAATTGCTCAAAAACCAACACATGGCCTTAGTTTCCTACGACAAAGCTGTAATTTTCATGAACAATGATTTTAAGTATGAAAAGTATGTTTTAATGATGATGATGTTGATATGATGACGAGGGTGACTTAAAATTCTAATGATGATGTTAAGATGGGGAGTATATCCACACTATATGCAAAGTATGTTGATGGACTATTCCTATTATATGAAATATTTTCAGAGAATTATGATGACTATTTTACAAGCTATGAAAGCATGATTTTGATAAAGTATTATTTATGTTCAAAGCTATATATATGCATGATTATGTATTTCATGGTATATGACTTAAAAATGAATGAGCTTGTGGGGGGAGTGATCTTAACATATTTATACGCAGAACTAGCCAAATATACTGATAAATAGAGCCGAGTTAGAGTGTAAATTTATAGAGTCTAGGTGTTTTTAGTGTGATTTTGTTTACATTGCTAATCTACGGCCAAGTGCGCCATTTGGTTATGTTTTTGCAGAGTTTGATCAGATTATGCTATTCTGGAGTTAGACCTGGATCAGGAGGAAAAACACAACCCAAAATTGCAGGAGAAAAACAGTTAGCTCAACATAAGAACTCAAGTATGTGTCGTAGCCTGGGGAAACATTGTGTGAGCTGAAAAGGAGAAGAAAAAATGCACAAAATAGGAAATATTGCACAGTCTATGTCGCAAACTTGTGCAAAAACCAGTGCAAATTGGTCCAGTCAGGAACTAAAGCGAAGTCATGCTCAAATTATGCCAGTCCGTGTCGCGGACTTCACGGATGCATGGGGAAAATCGAATTACGGGATTTTAAGTTATATTTTGTTATAAGCTTTAGGTTTTTCATATCTGGTTGAAGGGAGAACGTAGAGGAGATGACTAAAAACTCTTTCTAGGGCTATTTAGGTTAGTTTTCATCTTTGTTTTCTTGGTTGTTAATGATTTTTAGCCTGTTCATGATGTATGAACCTATTATGAGTAGCTAATTCTCCTATATTCTGGGATTGTAGCCATAGATAATGTTTTAGTTCTTGATTTTCGATATATATGAATGGTTTCTGTTGACTACTCCTTTATTACTTAAATCTATACTTTATAGTCTGACCAACTAGGATGTAAACTTGTTCTTTATTTTGGATCCGAGAGATATTGGAATAGATAGAACACAGTAGTATAGGGAGCTTGTTGGACTAGGAGACTAAATTGATTCGGATTAGGGAGACCCGTGACAACTACTCTACACCTCACTTGGTTCATAATATAAGAAGATAACTGTCACCCCCCCCCCCCCCCCGGGATGGTACCCAAGATGTGGCCAGCACCTAGAGACTATTGCTAGTCCCCAAGCGAACCACTTGGCCTCATCATATCCATTCAATCAGACGACTCTACAGATCAGCAGAAGTAAAACAAGTAAATGGGATCATCTCAACTAATGTCTCAAATAATATATATATAATAATAGAAGGCTAGTGAAAAGAACTAGCTCACAATCTTCACATCAACGTTCGACTATCATCTATGAAGCCTCTATCATTAATCAAGTGGTGCCAATGACAGACCCATGGTTATCTAGTTCAAAATAAAAGACTAGTCTAGTCTACCTCAAAAGCATGATGAAATAAATAATAGTGGATCCTCCAGAGTAGGGGAGGCTCACCAATCAGCTAGATGTCTCAGATCTTCAACGAAGTGCTTGTTGATGATCCCTAATCCATGTATCGGCATCATTGCAACACTGAGTGGCGTCAGTACGTGGAATCTACGGTATGTAAAATAGCTGAATGAAATAGAAACGGGTAGAATAATATGAAACAATCATTGACTCAGAACAATCATCAAATCAAATCGTCAAATGTCTATCTATGCAAGAATAAAGAGCAGACAAGTAACCCATTAACCAATCAACCTCATCAATCAAATCAACTCAACTCAAGTCAATGGAACTCATCTCATCACATCTCATTTCATCTAATCTCAACTCAGAGTACTCAAGGTAGGAACTTTTGGGGAGTTTCTCTTATCCGACAACAATCAGTTTTGAGCTAGCGAATGTACAACGGTCAAGCTGATGTTGCCACAGCCATTCCAAACTTTCGAGGTAGGAAAAAATTGAACCCACCAAGGGAAAAAACAATCAACTAAGTCCTTTATTACTTTCAGGGACTTCTAATTAAGAGGTTAAGAGGGAACCACAATATAGTATGATGGTTCTAATCCTCACCTACATTTGGCGACGTAGTTTGACGAGTGCAAGTCAGACTAACTCTTACTCTTTCGGTGCTCGATGCTCCTCCCATGAGTCAATGCTCATAAGACATTCAATCGAATCAAAAAAATCCAATCATAGGGACTTTTAACCCTAATATCGATCAATCTCATAGGGGCTTTAACCCTTTCATCAATCTATCTCATAGGGGATTTAACCCTTCCATTAAGGAACATTTCAATCAATGACTCAAAATTTAGAACAATCGTAGGGGGACAATCAAATAGACAATTCAGTGGAGTTTAGTTATGGAGACTCACAGGACTATCAAATCTATCAACTCACCATTATTCTCTCATCATAATCACAATCGACATCATCCGATCAAGGCTCTGGACTCAATTCTTAAGTTCGTTCGTGTATGCTTTCAAAATAGTCAAGTAGGGTTATGCAAATTCTCATGGAAATATTCAATTCAAGAAAACAAGTTTATAATGATCATCAACATAGAAAAATATATGAGTTTAATAGTATTTTCAATAAAAACCATCATGAATTATGCATGTAGACTCAATAGAATTTCAACTCATCCATGACCATCTATGGGGCACATGAGAGGAAAATCTCATGCTTCTAGTTTGGCCTTACATACCTGGGATGAAGCTATCAATGCTCACCTTCAAGAATTCCTCTTGAATTCCTCAATCTCAAGCTCTTCTCCTCCTTCCTCAAGCCCTAGTCTTTTTCAATTGTTAGAAAAGGATTTAGAATGAGGTTTTAGACCCTTTTAACGTTAAAACGACCAAATTAGATCGTGTATTGAGTTAAGAAGGGATTCAAAATTTACCGGAATACCCTTCACAAAATGTAGAAAATTTTCAGTCTCGGAATGGCCTAGTTCGCGACGCGGACTGGTCGTGCACAGTGCATTTTATCTAAAACATTTCTGAACCAGTTTTTCCAATCCCATTAAAATTTTTTGAAGAAACATAAGTGTCTCTCCGCCACAGGTGCGCATCGCGCCTCTGTCGCGCACCGATAATATTTTTTATTTTTGGGTCAAAAAATTATCTTTTGATCCGATCGCTCTAAAATTCGACCAAGATCATTTTCCTACTCAATTTTTTGTGCTGATCATGAATCCACCTCGAATTTTCCATATGAGCATTGGAAGATGCATTATGCATATACCCTTCCTCTAGGGGTACTTTGGTAATTTTACTAGGCATTACAATAACGTTAAAGCATTTTTATTTGTCTGTCTATCCTCGCTCAATTATGTAGTTAGGCGTGAAACCCTATTTAGGTAATTTTAACCCTGTGAATCAGTAGTCAGGAACCCAGACATATGTGTGAACTTTGAGACTCAAACATTGTCGATAAGGTTACAAACCCGTAATTGCTCTTAAATTGATAGTTAATAATAATTTAGTCTAGAATAGTATTTTAATTAGTGGTTCAATTTCTTTTCACAAATCTCTTTACTATTTTTACTCAAAACACTCTAAACGTAATAGCTTGGATTGTTTACCAATTTTCTTTAAATCCTTTGAGTTCAATATCCTGGTCCCTTATTCAGGGCCACTATATTACTTATTTAGACCATGTACACTTATGTGCGCTGGGGAGCAATAAGTTTTTGGCATCGTTCCCGGGGATTTACAGTTTAAGTTGGTTAAGTTTTAGAGTTGTGGTGTTTGCTATATTCGATCTTAGTCATGCTATTTTTGGAGGTAGTTGGTTACTAAACCGGAAGCCCTAGATTCTTGCTTTCATCAATCTAAGAGGAGAGCAGGTGTCTTGTTCCAAACTCCACCAATTGAACTCATTAAGTAGGAGGATCTAGAGGATAACAAAGAAAAACTTGATCCTGTTTCAGACGAAAATAGTAGAAGCAAATCCACCAGCACCTAGATCACTGACACCTAGGCCAATTTGGGATGTGGCCATCCCGCGAACCACCAATGTTATGAGTTTCTTTCTAAAGCCGGAGCTCGGTGGTCGATGAGAGCTCAAACAAAATAAGGTCCAGTTGATAAACTCTAATGGACAGTTCACGATGTTGCCACATCTACCCACAGGTCCATCTTTAGAACTTCTTGGATATTGCTGATACTTGCATCTCCATAGGGGTGAATAGAAACTGCATGAGGATGACTTTGTTTCCATTCTCACAAATGGGGGAAGCACGAAGGTGGCTATAGATTGAGCCACCCAACTCTATCACTTCCTGGCATAGTCTTGCTCGCAAGTTCCTCACACGATTCTTCTCATCTAGCAAGACAGCCAAACTTAGGAGTGAGATTCTGAGCACTTCAAGCGAAAGCTTGGAGAAAATTTATATCAAGCTTGGCATAGGTTTAAACCTCTCCTTATTAATTGCCCCTGTCATTGTCAGGCTAATGAGGTGTTGGTCCATACCTTTATTGAAGGATTGTAACCCACCATAAGATTCTTCTTGATTCTGCTGTAGGTGGACAAGCATTGGAGAAGACATACGATGCGTTGTATGCTCTTCTCAATCGGATTGCACAGGGAAAATCTGAGTGGAATAGAGGATCAAGCCGACGGGTAGTCCAAAAGCCGACCAGTATGTTGGAGATTGAATCTATAACTGCCCTGAAGGTTCAAATGTCTGCCATGTAGAACATGATGACCACTCACTTCAAAACCTGGCGATGGGTGAGCAGCAGCAAGCGCCGGTGGCAATGGGTCAACAACCAACCCTAGTAAATATGGTAGAACAATATGAAAATGGCTGGTATGATGTTTCTAGGGGAGGAGACCACACTGCTGTGTTCTATGGAGCTAATCCAGAAGCGGTAAACTTTATGGGCAATGCTAACAGAGGTAGATATCAATGTTTTGAGAACTCATACAACCCAAATTGAAGGAACTACCCTAACTTCTCTTGGGGTGGAAATCATCAAAACCAGGGGCCACCTCAGCAGAGACCACAAGGTGGCAATGCTTACTACGATCAACAGATGCAGCAGCCTGCAAAGCAGGCTAACCCAAACAATATGACTGACAGGGAAGTACTAAGGCAAATTATAGAAAACCATAATAGGCAAGAGGAAGAGATTCAAAGGTACAAACAGGGTCTCCATAAATTAGAGAAACAGTTGGGGAAGCTGGCAATCACTGTAAATGCTAGATCCCAAGGAGGTTTTCTAGGTAACACTAACCCCAACCCAAAGCAGGTTAATGCAGTCATCACTAGGAGTGGAAGACCATTGACTGAGTTGGACCCAAGGAAGAAAGTTGGGGCTGAACCAAAAACTACACAGAATGATGAGTCTAGAAATCCCGGCCAAATTATTGATGAGGCAACTCCATTGTTAAACCTCCACCTCTATTCCCACAGAAGTGTAAAAGCAAAAAGGAGGATGACTGCTTCCAAAAGTTCATCAGGCTCCTGAAACTGGTACATCTTAATTTACCTCTTATTGATATTTTGCAGGGGATCTCGAAGTATTCCAAATATGTGAAGGACATTGTGGCCAACAAGAACAAGTTCGTAGAATATGAAACCATGGCACTCACGGAGGCATGTAGCTCCAGGATTCTCAATAAATCCCAATCGCCGACTAAGTTGAAGAATCCTGGGAGCTTCACGGTGCAAGTAACCATTAGGAGTTGTTTGAATGCAAAAGGTTTATGTGATCTGGGCACAAGCATCATCTCATTCCCTGTTCCATCTTCTTGAAGTTGGGGCTTGGAAAACCAAAGCCCACAACCATCATCTTACAATTGGCTGATCATTCGGTGGCAATGCCAAATAGTGTAATTGAAAATATTTTAGTCCAAGTAGGATATCTCATCTTCCCCATAGACTTTATCATCTTGGATTTTGAATCGAACCCAAAGGTCCCATTCATTCTTGGTCATCCATTCCTAGCTACAGGAGGGACATTGATTGACGTGGCAGTAGAGAGGCTCACCATGAGAGCCCATGATAAGGTTGAGGTGTTTGATGTCTACAAAGCTATGAAGCTGCCTCCAGTATGAGGACTTGGCAGCCATCAAAGTGTTGGATACAACAGTTGCAGTGAGCCAGGTCGAGATCACAGACCCACTAGCTTGAGTGTTACTAAATCAAGGGCTAATGGATGATGCAGAGGCTAGAGAAATAGAAAGTGTGTTGAATAGTCACAATATCAATATGCTAAAGAAAGTAGTTGAGCCATTAAACATGGTGTTGGGACCTCAACCCACACCCTTAGTTGAAGAAGCTCCTGAGCTTGAGTTGAAGTTGTTACCATCACATCACAGGTATGTGTTTCTTGGTGAAAATGATACTTTACTTGTAATCTCGTCTGCTTCATTGACTGCAGCCCAAGTGGAAGTTGTCGTAGCAATGCTGAAAAGAAGGAAGAGAACAATGGCTTAGTAAATGTCAGACATCTATGACATTAGCCCAGCCTTGTGTATGCATAAGATTTTAATGGAGGTGGGTCACAAGCTAGTGGCCCAATATAGAGGAGATTAAATCCAATCATGAAGGAGGTAGTAAAGAAAGAAGTGATCAAGTGGTTGGATGTGGGGATCATCTTCTCCATCTCAGACAGCAAATGGATGAGTCTGCTGCAATGTGTCCCCAAGAAAGGGGGGAATGACGGTCATCACCAATGATAAGAATAAACTGATCCCAACTAGAACAGTGACTGGGTGGCGTATCTTCATAGACTATAGAAAGTTAAATGATGCTACCCGAAAGGGCCACTACCCAGCGCCTTTCATTGATCAGATGCTAGACATGGTTGCTGAACAAGAGTATTACTGCTTCCTGAATGGATACTCGGGGTATAACCAAATCACTATTGCACCCAAGGACCAAGAGAAGACCACTATCACCTGTCCATATAGAACCTATGCTTTCAAATGTATGCCCTTTGGACTATGCAATGCACCAACCACTTTCCAAAGGTGCATGATGACATATTCCATGACATGATGGAGGACTTTGTAGAGGTGTTCATTGATAATTTCTCAATCTTTGGGGATTCCTTTGAGATATGTCTGCTCAATCTAGATAGGGCGCTAAGAAGATGTGAAGAGACTAACCTTGTTCTTAACTAGGAAAAATGTCACTTTCTGGTTATGGAGGGGATACTCTTGGGGCACAATGTGTCCAAGCATGGCCTAGAGGTGGATAGAGCTAAAATTGAGGTGATAGAGAAGCTACCTCCACCTGTGTCAGTAAAGGGGGTCTAGAGTTTTCTTGGACACGCAGGGTTCTACCGCAGATTCATTAAGGACTTCTCTAAAATTACAAAGCTACTGTGTGCTCTCCTGGGAAAAGAGGTATCCTTTAATTTTGATGTTTCTTGTCTACAGGTCTTTGAGTTGTTGAAGAAGAAGCTGGTTGAGGTTCCAATATTGACAACACTTGATTGGGAGCTCTCATTCAAGCTCATGTGTGATGCTAGTGATATGGTTGTGGGTGCAGTGTTAGGGTAGCCTAGAAACAAGGTGTTTCACTCTATTTACTATGCCAAGAAAACTTTAGATGCAGCACAAAGCAACTATACAGTTACTGAGAAAGAGATGCTAGCATTAGTTTATGCATTTGACAAGTTTAGATCGTATTTTGTGGGCACCAAGGCCATAGTGTTCACCAATCATGCTGCTTTGAAGTACTTATTTAACAAGAAGGATGCGAAGCCCCGACTGATAAGATGGATCCTTTTGCACCAAGAGTTTGACATTGAGATTAAGGATTGCAAGGGGTGTTAGAACCAGATTGCTAATCACTTGTCTTGTTTGGAGAATGATGCTCACATAGGTGAGAAAAAGCAGATAAGGGAAGAATTCCTAGATTAGCAGCTACTGGCGCTAGAAGTAGAGGAGCTACCTTGGTATGCTGATACAGAGAACTACCTAGTGAGTGGGGTGTTCGCTCTGGATGTTAATCATCAGCAAAGAAAGTGGTTAGCTCATGATACAAAGGCCTACATCTGGGATGAGCCATATATCTTCAAGCAGGGGGCTGATCGAATGGTAAGAAAATGTGTTCCTAAGACAGATATGTGTAAGATCTTTGAGAGGTTTCATGCTTCTCCTTATGGGGGCCATCATAGAGGTGAGCGGACAGCTCACAAGGTACTACAATCAGGTTTCTTCTAGCCCACTCTCTTTAGAGATGTTGTACACTTTGTAAGGGCCTGTGATGCATGCCAGAAGACTGGCACCATCTCCAAGAGGTATGACATGCCCCTGAATAACATCTTGGATGTGAAGATCTTTGATGTATGGGGGATGGATTTCATGGGTCCATTCCCACTCTCTTTTGGTAATAACTACATCTTTGTTGCAGTTGACTATGTCTCTAAATGGGAGGAAGTGGTAGCTTTACCCCTAATGACTCCAAGGTAGTGAGAAAGTTCCTGAAGAAGCAGATCTTCACAAGGTTTGGAACTTCGAGAACCATCATTGGTGATGGGGGGGGGGGCACATTTTATAAATCAAATGGTGAAGAATCTATAGGCAAAATATGGACTGCGGAATAAGGTGGCCACAACATACCTCCCACAAACAAGTAGTCTGGTAGATGTGTCTAATAGAGAGGTAAAACAGATCTTGTAGAAGACTGTCAATGCCACAAGGAAGGATTGGTCTATCAAGCTTGATGAGGCCTTGTGGGCATACAGGATGGCATACAAGACACTTATAGGCACATCTCCATACCAGTTGCTTTATGGGAAAGCATGTCATCTCCCAGTAGAGCTTGAGCACCAAGCGTATTAGGCCATAAAAAGGCTCAATCTCGATCTAGAGCTCATGGGGAGAAAGATATTGGAATAGCTGGAGGAGTTGGATGAATTCCGTATCTAGGCATATGAGAATGCAAAACTATATAAGGAGAAGACAAAAAATGGCATGACTGGCACATCATCCAGCGAAATTTTGAGCTGGGACAACATGTACTTCTTTTAAACTCTCGCTTCAAACTATTCCTAAGTAAGCTTCGATCAAGGTGGAGTGGACCATATGTGGTGGTGTCCATGAGGCTACATAGAGTGATGGAGTTGAAGGATGAGGTCACAAACCAAACTTTTTTTGTGAATGGTCATCGTGTCAAACACTACTATGGTGAAGACACGAGCAAAGATGAAGAGGCGATAGATTTGCCCAATGATGAATGATAAATGCTGAGTTGTGTCATGATGGTCAATAAGGCGCTGCACGGGAGGCAACCCATGGTGAGGTAACAATACTTATTTTTGCTTTATTTTATATATAAAAGAACATTAAAATTTGCACCAAGTGCATGTCCGCGAAAATGGTGTGTTGTGGACATTGCTCATTTTGGTGTGAAAAATTGCATCTTTGATTTGTGATGATCCATTGGATATTATTATATATTGTTTTGCCGAATTAACTTGTTTCAGTGTTTTGTAGCATATTTAGGTGTTCAGAGATTTTTTCGGGGTCTGGAGCTCAAAAAGTTAATATTTTCAAGCCCTGAAATTGTGGCTATCCGCGCCAGGCATGCGACGCACCTGTGTCACGGACTAGCCTCCATTTTGGCACCCAGGTAAGTCAAAAATTGTGAAAATAAATTAAGGCAATGTCCGCGTCTACGCGGTGTCACACATCTGGTGCGAACATGTGTATTTTTTTCCTCTTTTCCATGCGACCTAGCCCCTATTTAAAACCCCCCCCCCCATCCCCACAAATATTTCTCATTCTTTCTCCATTGAACCCGATGCCCCACCCTACTCTTTCAAATTTTCACTCTTTTCCTCTTCCAAACACTCAAATATTCAAATTAATCTGCGTCGCGCCTCAAATTCTTCAAGACCTTCATCTTCTCCTCTATTATTCTTTTAGCAAGTCAAGTGTTTTCCCACAATGTTTTCTTATTCTTACTCAAGTTTAGTGACTTTCTCTTGAAGTTGAGATGTGCTTAAGTGGGTTAAGTTGTTTTGTTGCATATTATTGATAGATTATGTTTGGTGTTGAGATTTTGGGCCTAATTTCTTGGATGAAGTAAATTTTGTGCTTTTTATTGGCGGGTGAAAACCCTAGTCCAAAAATTAGAGAAAATTGGGGATTTTGTAATCTTGTGTTTAAATTGTTGTCATTGTGGAGCACTGTTGTTGGGTTTTGCAAATTCCTAAGTGTGGGGTTGTCTGTTAAAGCATTATGCCTTATTTTGTGCCCCTCCGAGTTGAATTATGCTTTACTTTCCTTGATTGGATTGGCAACTCCTTACTATGCATAGAAAAGTTGGCAAGTTGAGGCATCTAATTGGGAAATTAAGAAGATTCTATTCAAGACATGAATGCCAACCGGACAGATTTGTTGCAAAGGATAGATATTGCACGATTGGCATATTAGACTACATTCAAGACTCCCATAGGTATGTCTACTTACCAAGTTGTTTTTGGTAAAGCTTATTACTTACCTGTAGAGATTGATCACAAGGTGATGTGGGTAGTTAAAAACCCGAATTTGGGCTGGAATAATGCAGCGAACTCAAGGCTGAGCCAACTCAATGAACTTGATGAGTTTCGGTTAAAGGCATATGAGAGCTCAGTACTGTACAAGTAGAGGATGAAGCTGCACCATGACCGCCACGTTGAGCATCATCAGTTTGCATCAGGAGGCTTGGTTTTATTGTTCAATTCAAGGCTAAGGTTGTTTCCTGGATGACTCAAGTCCAAATGGTTGGGTCCCTACAAGGTCACACATGTTTTCAACCATGGGTCTATTTAGTTAGAGTACAAAGATGGCAAGAGGTTCAAGGTCAATAGCTGATATGCCGCTAAAATACAACACTTTGATGCTTAAAAGTTGGAATTTTCTGTGTTCTCAAAGCGATGTCAGCAGGTTTGATGTGTTTTTATGTTTGTTATTCTAATTTCTAGGAATTGAGATGATTTTGGGCAAGCAGAATTCATGTATTTTAGGATATACGGAGCTTTCTACAGGATGTAGTTTATTCCACAAACAATAGGATGCATTCATAGGTTAGATATGATGAAAGACCGATTTTCAGATGTATAAAGTACTAGTTGTAAGATGAGCCATAGAATCATTTACAACCCATATGCTAGTTTGTATGTTAAAGATAAAAAAATATGCTGAGTGCCGAACTGTTATCAAACGAGGGCCCTTACGAGTCATAAGTCAGATGACGAGATGTGGATAAGATCATGCATGGAGGATCAGTATTTTGAACATTTGCTGGAAAGTTACCAGATTAAACCCCTGACAGATTATATGTCAGAGATGACCCGTAGGAGGGTTTCATAAGTCGAAGAAGGATTTTGCTCATTGCAACATACGAAGCCCAAGTACGAGCCGTGATTCTATCTACAACCTGCAACCTTGTCCATCTAAGTTACTGATTCAAATTTTCCTATTTAATTTTGGATTTGGTTTTTACTTATTACAAATAGATTTTTTTACATTTTTTAGAAGGAGGACGAACCAAATAATAGTTAGAACATTATACTTAGTTACTTATGATTATTGTTTTACATTGCATTGGGCTTATTACATTGTGATGTCTTTTGGAGAATTCAGTTTTATTGTTCTTCAAGCCATCATTGTAGGTGTTTAATTATGCTACTGAATAATATGATTCTTTCATCTACAATGATCATGCATAGCTAAATCTACAACTAGGGTTGTGGAAACTACGAAGAACTAACGAAGTAAAAATTGGATAACTGTAATCCTTGGAAACTTTGCATGCATGTATTAATTATCTCTTCACTTAGAATGCTTTTTAATGGTGGCCAATGTTAGAACTTTCCAAATTATTAGTTATTAGAGGAAGGGATAATGAATTGAATAAGGGATAATTAACAAGATTCGATGTGATCCCTCTTGTCTAATCAACCTAACCGGATCAAGGGATGGTTGTACTGGAACAAAAGGTAAGGGTTAGTAAGGAAATACTGTGGGGATGGATCAAATCATGTAGTGAAAATTTTTCCCCTCGCCTGGATCAAAGGGTTAGGTAAAAATAACTTACCAGTTCTGCATGCTACACACTAGAAAAGGTTACGAGCATCTGGGTATACTTAGTTAGAATTTCATGGGGAACATAATACCCTAGTTAACTCTTGAAATTATTAGAATTTCATGCGGAACATAATACCCTAGTTAACTCTCTCACTAATTTCACAACATTTTCACTTGTCGATTGAATCCTAGTTTAAGTTTAATTACTGCATTTTACAAAACTCCTCCCTTTCAGGAGATAAGTAGATTAATTCATCTAAATTGCTCATAGCTACTCCAGGTCTGAATAAAAGTTATTCCCTGGGGGATTGACCTTAATCATGGTTAGGTTGTATATTTTGAAAGTGACTGCCTATACCTTCATTTAGAGGTATAGTTTGGGTGATATCAAAATTTTGGTATCGTTGTCAGGGAATACAACTTTTAGATTGGTTTGATTAGGGTGATTTGTGAATTAATCCTTATTTTGCTTATTTTGAATTTTCTATTGTTATTGTTTTGTTTCAACATACAAGTGTAGTGTATGTCTAGTACTAGTAGTCATGGCAATCTCTTGACTCCATTTTACCCAAAGATCCAGAGATCATTTAGAAGAATGTCCCAAGAAAATGCTACAAATAATCCTAAAATCTTGCACAATATCTAAATAATAATGATCCACCACAACTCGAGGATGTGAATCCACCACCACAGGATCATCAAGTTGTTGCTAATACATGGAATCAATATAAGCTTGGCCTTATGGTGGCGGATGTCCCTAGAGCTATTGTGTTACTTTCTTTACCAAATGAAAAGAAGTTTTTTGTTTCGATTGGGTTGTTACAATGTTGAAAAATAGAGGGTTGTTCGCAGGCTTACCATTAGAGGGTTCGCATAACTATTTACACAATGTCATCTTTTGTCTGCAAAAGAATGATAGGAAACCAAAATTTGTCCATGGATTTCGTTGGGACTTGTGTTTTCCCATTGTCTTTGACAAGCGAAGCGGCAGTATGGTTATCCGAACTCCCACTGAGTTGTATCACCACTTGGGAGGAAATGCCAAAATCCTTTTTGGAGAGGTTCTATCTGAGGTCAAAGTAGCTAAAGTTAAATGACTAGATCAACAGCTTTGAGCAGTTGCCTGGTTATTCAATCAATACCACATGGGAGAAATTTACTAAGTGTTTGAGAAGTATTCCGGACCATAAGATCGTTAATGATTCCTTGGTGGAGATCTTCTATCGGGCATTGGATGATAATTTGTCACAGATTGGACCTAGGGTCTAGGAGCGACATGGCGAATGGAACTCGAGAGTCCTCAAGGAGGCCGTAAAGTATCCTTATTCACATCATCAGTTCAGAAGTTTATACAAATAGTATACACATAGTTCTAAGGGACGAGAAAATAAGACTTATGCTATGGAGAATTTTATAGGGCAAGAGATTTACATGAATTCACATAACATGTAACACATAAAGACTAAGGGGCGGGTAAGTATGACTCACGCTATGGGGGCAATTCTGGAATTAGAATCTTTAACATCACATGTACAACCATATCATAAGTTCATAACCATTCAACATAAG
Source organism: Solanum rostratum (assembly GCA_029948455.1). Taxonomy (NCBI): domain Eukaryota; kingdom Viridiplantae; phylum Streptophyta; class Magnoliopsida; order Solanales; family Solanaceae; genus Solanum; species Solanum rostratum. The sequence goes on from CM057048.1 coordinate 56,770,688, forward strand.
ATAACAATTACATAGTCAAAACCGTAACATAACCTTCAATCACAACACTTCATTTAATCATAAAGGAGTTACAAGATGTTCAACAATGCCTCTAAATATAAGATAGGTCGGGGGCCAAGACATACCTTGGGCTCACCCTCAAAGTATAGTAAAATAGATAAAACACCATAGGTAGAGTAAATGGTGGCTTGTCCTTGGAAAATAGGACTCATCAAAATAAGCAAAACAGGAGATCTAAGCTAAGTGTCATGCGTTGGATCGATATACTCTTCGGTCCCTACATGATTAGATCATGTAGGAAAAAGTATGTGTTAGTATATTTGAATGTACTAAGCATGCTGGCATGCAATGCATGTGACTTACCAAACCTACATTCAATGTTAGAGGACAAGGGCACGTAATATAGAAAGAGATATATAACAAGAGATATAATATACGATATGCTATGAAGTACATGATGCATGAAATGCAAAGATACTCATATATATTGGGGATGTGATCTCAACTGGTATAAGTAAGACAAAGCGACTTATTACTTGGAATCTCGATGAAATCCTCTCATTGATAAAGAGGTGGTCTACTTGCCAAAGGTAAACAGTACTTCACCTTACGGGAATCTCTATTTCGTATGAAGCAACCTTCCTTACGGGCATCCCTATTTCATATAGGATTTTCACATATAGCATATCCTATCATATCTTCTCCGTATGGGCATCCCCATTTCATAGTCAACCTTTCTTACAGGCATCCCCATTTCGGATAGGATTTTCACATAACCTATGGTAGGCAGATAGCTCAAGGAAAGAGAGGGAACCCTCAATCCATTGGTGCTAAGTCATCATCCTACAAGAATACATATACGTATATATATACGTGCTTTCAAAAGAGGCAATAGTTATTTCCAAATCATTTAAATGCAATCATAGGCTTAGAATCGAAACATCATTCATAATAATTCATACTTAGGCTCGAATGCAAAATCGTAGCTCTTATTCATAATACTCATGCATAGTAATAGCTCATATATATACATAAGATGGTGCAAGCACCCAAAATGCTGAAAGAGTCATAACATTAGACATTTATGTGATCACATTCTTGTCATAGCCAATATCTTATCAAAATCATGTACATAAACATAATTGGACTTAACCCACTTCATAATTATCATAAAAATCAATGTTCAGGATGCATATACTATGAATGAGATGGGAATAGCATGAGTAATATAGATTCAAACTTAATTCAACAATACATAATAAGATTCAAGTAAAAACATAAGTAAAATTCACATTTAACTCATAATGTAGATCACCCACAAACAAGATTTAAAGGGGACGTGCATGTTCATAGCTTCATAACTTCAATATAATTCATCATATTATGTCTTTAAGCAACTTAAAATCATTAAGTAAACATAAACAATATATTAATTGAATTTAATAAATCATAAAATTGGAAACCCACATTTAAAGTAAGCTAAATTCATGAATATTACTTGAATAGAGTATGGGCCTAAATCAAGGATCAAAACCCACATACCTTGCTTAGGAAGATGAATTTAGAAAGAATGTGGTGAAAAAAATACCCTTCCCTTGATTTCCAAGCTTAATTCTCACTAGTGTTTTTTGAGAGAGGCTTGAGAGGATTTTTCAAGTGTGAGGAATGAATTTGAACAATAAGAATAGGGTTTAGGTTAGGAAGTCTTAAGGTAGCATATGAAGTCATAAAAAACCCTTAGAATAAACCAAAATTATGAAAACAACATTAATGAAACGAGTTGAAAAATTGAGGCATGTCGCCTCAAGAGAGGCTATACAGTCTATAACACACCACACGGACCATATCCCTGTCCGTGAGCCAATACTTAGAAAAAAAATATGCTTGACGAAGTCCGAAATGATAAATCCATACTTAAAAAAATTTGACGCAATCATGTAGACAGAGGGCTTCACAGGTCGTGTGAGGTCACACGGTCTGTGTGACTGGTCGTGCCCCTATACTTGCAAAAACATATAACTTTCCACGATAAAGTTTCGAGACGATAATCTCACACTTAGAAAAAGCTTTACTCTAGAAGCCACATAGAGGACCTCACGGCCCGTGAGACTCCACACAGCCCGTGAGAGTGGTTGTGTCCCTACACTTGGTCCTTAATGATGGAATTCCAAGGTTAAGGCCACCATACAACCCTCTATTAATATGGTCTGTGAAGTGCTACACGATCTGTGTGGGGTCCAAGTGTGGTGTTCCTTAGCTTGAAATTCCACGCCAAGGGCCAAACAACCATCTAAAGGCCAAGGGCCACTTCAAGAGACCCCCACATGGGCTATGTGACCTCACACAGGCCGTGAGGTCTCCCTTGAAGTGTCCCCTTTGTGCTATATTGGTCCGAAATGAATTTTTCAAGCTCCGACAAAATCATATGATGTTCGGGTCGTTACATAATTGCAAAGATGTGGCTGAGATTATAATTGGTGGCTCATTCGTAGACTTTCCATTTCTTGTTATATCTAAACGACTGGAAAAGGTGGGAAAGACAAATCGTGCATGGAGATCGAGAGACAAGTTGACTACTAAAAGCTCTTTCTCGATTAGTAATAATTCAAAGAAAGCCAAGATCAATGAAGAGATGATGTAATAGTTGGTTTAAATCAGTATCATGTGGGGTTTTTGATGTAACAAAGTCAAGAATGAGTAAATAAAGTGAATCATCAGTCTTCACGAGTACCCATGTACGAGGAGCCCTATAACAAGGAGATACATGCTTTTTGACTTATCAGATGGGGGTTTTTGGACCTACATCAAAGGGTCCAATTACCCCCAAGATCAAGGGAATTAAGGTTTGAACTTCAACCGAGAGAATGGTTTTAGGGATATCAACCAATGCGAATACTATGGTAGAAATAGGGGACAAGATAGAGATGGTGATTAGGGATGCAAAGATGGGCATAGGAATGGACTGTATGTGCTACCACACAATCATGATTCCGGGGCTAGTAGTTCGAGTATTGAGGAGATGTTTGACAGATTATTGAAGAAGGCTGACGCTAAGGATAAGACTTTGAAGGGGATAAAATCTGACATATCAAGCATTAATAAAAGATCAAGCCTCACTCTGTGGCTATCAAGAAATTGGAGAATAAATTTGGTCAGATGTCTACAAAGTTGAACCAGTGTCACAAGGGTACATTGCCAAGCAACACAGTGTAGAATCCAAAGAACAATAAGCATTGCACGACTGTGATGACATGTGGTAGCAAGTAGACTATTGACCCACCGATGGCGGCAGATGATGATGAGGTTTGTGATGACACGTTCGAGAGAAAATATGCATAGAATGGAAATAGTAAACCAAAGGATGGGGTGAGCGATGAAGTGGTGTCACCAAAGAAATTAGAACCCATACCCTTCACATCCTTTCCCTTAAAGACTTAATAAGGAGGAGGAAGGTAACTTTTAGCACTTCATCTCTATGTTAAAGCAACTAACTATAAACATTTATCTCATTGAGGCATTGGAAAAAATGTCGGGGTATGCCAAATTCATGAAGGACCTAGTGATGAAGAAGAGGATGGTGAGATAAGAGCTCTCATAGGAGCTTCAGCATTGCAATGCTATTGCAACAACGTCCTTAGTGTAGAAGAAAGAGGATCTCAGAGTATTCAAAATACCATGCACCATCGGAGATGTGAACTTTGCAAAGGCATTATGTGACTTAGGAGCCAACATCAATTTAATGCCTCTTGCAGTGTTCAAGAAATTAAACTTGGGAACCCCTACTCCAACAAACATGCAGTTGTTGATGGCTAATAGGATTGTAAAGAAGCTTTTGGTGGGTACTGTATGACATTATACTCTTATCAAAGTGGAAAACTTTATATTCCCTATGGACTTCATGATTTTGGAAAATGAGGTTGACTTCAAAGTCCCAGTCATCTTAGGAAGGCCTTTCCTAGCCACTGGACAAGCATTAGTGGACACGGAGTTGGGTCAACTCAAGTATAGATTGGGTAACAAAGAGGTTGTATTCGACATCTTCCAGTATATGATGAACTCTGAAAGTGGTTTTTGTCATTGAGAGTATTGATGAGGTGTAACTAGACGTACTAATTTAGGAAATACTAGGTGTCGAAACTCTTGAAACTGTGTTAATAAACTTCGATAGTGATGGGATCCCAGACTATGATGAGATGGTAAAGACTCTGGGAGCATCTGGTTTTACCAGGCATCAAACTAAGCTTGAGTTGGACTTAGAATATCAAGACCCACTACCTACCAGACTATCTATCGAGGAGCCACTAGTGTTGGAGTTAAAGGCTCTTCCAGCCCATTCGAGGTGTGTGTTTTTGGGTACTAACAATACTTTTCTTGTTACTGCTGTTTTAGATCTTAATGACGAACATGTGAAGGCATTGGTTTCGGTACTTAAATGATTCAAAAGGCTATAGGATGGACATTTGTGGACACCATTAGCATCCAACCTGGTGTGTGCACTCAAAATATTCAATTGGTTAAGGACTACAAATTAAGTATTGAACACTAAAGACATCTCAACCTACTGATGCAAGAATTTTTGCAAAAAGAGATCACTAATTGGTTGGATGTAGGTGTGTTATACTTGATTGCCGACCGTGAAAGGGTTAGTCCAGTCCAATACATTTCGAAAAATGGAGGTATCATCATGGTCCCAAATGATAGCAATGAGTTGATTCATATAAGGCCAGTAACAGGTTGGAGTGCTTGCATGGATTATCGCAAGCTTAGTGCATCAATTGAGAAAGACCACTTCCTATGTCATTTATGGACCAGATGTTAGATTGCTTGGCGGGCAAGGGCTGGTGTTGTTATCTTGATGGTCATTCGGGCTACAACAAGATCTCCATTTCCCTAAAAGACTAAGATAAAAGAACCTTTATATGCCAGACCAAGATAAAAGAACCTTTATATGTCAGACCAAGATTAAATAACCTTTATATGTCCTTATGGCACCTTTGCATTTAAATGGATTCCATTCAGATTGTATAGTGTACCAGTGACATTATAAAGATGGATGATGTCCGAAAATTGAGGTATTCATGGAAAACTCTAGTATGGTTGGAGATTCATTCAAAAATTGCTTGAGACATTTGCACGATGTGCTTCAGAGATGTGAAGAATGTTATCTTGTTCTGAATTGGGAAAAGTGTCACTTTATAGTGAAGGAAGGCATTGTGTTAGGACACAGGATCTCCATTAAAGGTATTGAGGTTGATAGAGCTAAAGTTGGGGTAATTGAGAAGCTTCTTCCACATATCACTGTCAAAGGTGTGAGAAATTTCTTAGGACATGTAGGTTTTTACATGCGCCACATAAAGTACTTCTCGAAGATTTCACACCCTTCGTGCAAGCTACTTGAGAAAGATGCTATGCTGGTGTTTGATGATGCATGTCTAAAAGGATTTGAAGTGTTGAAGTAAAAGTTGATATCGACACCTATAATAGTTGCTTCAGATTGGTCTCAACCCTTGGAAATTATGTGTGATATAAATGGGGTTGCTCTTGGTGTGGTGTTGGGATAGTATATTGAGAAGATTCTACATCCCCTCTATTATACTAGTAACACCCTAAATGTAACACAGAAAAACTACATAGTCATGGAGCAGGAATTACTCGTAGTGGTCTTTGCGTTGGAGAAGTTCAGATATTATCTTTTGGGGACAAAAGTCATTATACATACTGACAGCTTAACATTGGGGTATTTGATAGTGAAGAAGGATGCAATGACAAGATTAATTTTATGAATACTTCATTTTCAAAAGTTTGACTCTAAGGTGATTGACAGAAAGGGGACTGAAAATTAGGTTGCAAACTACCAATCCAAACTTGAGGATGAGCCCATCATTACGTTTGATGATGAAGTAGAAATTGATGATTCATTCCTTGATGAGAGATTGTTGGCAACACCTCATAATTTGATACCATGGTTTACAGATCATGTAAACTATTTAGTTAGTGATGTTGTTGATGTCGCTCGAGCTACACCTCATTTTTGAAGGCTAAAATGGTCGTTCTCAAGATATATAACGTAATGGATGTTAGGGCCAATCCCACAGGGAATATGGTAGACTTAGAAGAATTTAAAACAAATGGGATGGATTAACTTACTTATCTCCCCAAAAAGGGGGGAAGGGTTTGTAAAAACTATGAAAAGTAATCCTAGCTAAGACAAGTATGAGATAAGTATGAAAAGTAACTAGGTATTATGTTCCCCATGATTCACTAACTTGGCATCTACCAGATAATTGAATTCTTTGCCAATGTATAGGATGCAGAACAGTAAGTTAAGTTTAACAAACCCTTTAATCCAGGAGAGAGGAAAATTTCATTATGTGATTTGATCCATCCCTGTAGTATGACATTACTAACCCTTACCTATTGTCGATGTGCTGTAAAAAACAATACTTTTGATTATTAAAACTTGGAAATTTGTGTGTTATGAATGCGATATTGTTGGTTTTATGTGTTTTTGTGTCATATTTGCAGGATTCCACGGTTCACGTTGATTTCGGAAAGAAAGTATAAAAGTTTCTATTTTGATGCAGGACGAGACCCTTTATGGGCCGTAGTTCACTCTACGAGTCGTGAACTCGATTTCGTGGACAATTTCGGTGAGAGGCTGATTTTGTGAAGTTGATTCTGCGAATATGCACATAGGTCATGAAATGATTTATGAGTCGTAGAACATGGTTCGTGCCTTGAGGATCAAAGGTCAGGAACTTTCTAAAGATTAATCAGGCGAAACCCCTCTACAGATCTTAAACTACTTTTCAGGTCGTAGAGGGGTATCGTAGACTTGAAGTCCAGAATTCCAGCAACACTACATGAGACCTCAATTACGGGTCGTGGAATGTAATACGACCCGTAAACCTATTGTCAGGTGTTTTGACCCAGTTATCCTATTGTATTTTGGACATGTAATTTAAATATTATAAATGGGTTTTACAATATTTTTTATTAAGTTGACACACAATATTCAGAGAACTCAACAATTAGAGAGGAAAAATAGTAAGATAACATTGGAGCATTTTGAGAACACTTATATTTTGATTTTGATCTTTAATCTTGTGATTCCCTTTGAAGTTGGATTTTCTTGTTCTTAATTCAACTGTGTAAGTGCTCTATTATGTTATTTCAATTCATAAGTCTTGCATCTACACAAATTATGAGTAGTTGAATCCACAAGTAGGGTTGTGGGAATCATGAAGAACTAACAACATAAACCAAATAATTCATAATTCATGGAAAGTGTGCATGCATGATTAATTAACTCTCTTGATTTGCATGTTTTCTATAGGTGGTCAACATTAGAACCGGTCTAGTGTTACTCACTAGACCAAGGTAGTAATGAATAGGAAAAGAGATTCACTAACAGGATTCAATTCATGTGTTCTCGCCTAATCAACCAAAATTAGCCAAGGGGATGTTGTACTTGGACTAATAGGTAAAAGTTAGTAATGCACACTACAAGGATGGGCCAAGTCACATAGTGAAGTTCACCTCTCGCCTGGAACAAAGGGTTGGTAAACTTAACTTACCATCCTAAATGCCAAACACTAGAAAAGAATTAGGTTATCCGGTGATACTAAGTTAGGGAATCATGGAGAACACAATATGCTAGTTCCTCTCCATATTGATTTGATTCTGTGTTTATTAGGTTTACCTTTTTATTGATTATTGCAAAACCTCCCCTTTGGGGAAGTAAGTTGGTTAATCACTTAAATTGCAGTAATTGAATTATCTTTAGTCTACATATTCCCTTGGACTTGACCCTAACCTTTGTTAGGTTCTATTTCTTGACAACGACCGCTTTATCCTAAAAAAAGAGGTGTAACTTGGGAGACATCATGATTTTGGTGTCATTTTTGGGGAATATGGCTAGAATTGGTTAACTCAAGTGATTTAATTGTTAATCTTTATTTCCCACATTTTACGTTTTTTGTTGTTTTTGTTCTTTTTCAGGGTGTGAGTGTAGTTTATGCCCAACACTCGAAGTCGAGGCAGACCCTTGACTCTGTTTGACTAGAGATCCAAAGAACATTAAGGAGAATGGTCTAAGACAATACCAATTACGTGGCTAATGCAGCTCTGAACAGGAATGACAATAAGAATACTGATCATGAGAACCCACCTTCTCTTGAGGACATTATTCCCCAACCACAGGATGTTAATGCCAATGCTTATTAGTGGAATCAATACAGTCTTAATCCTATAACAATGGAGGTGACTGGAGTTGTTGTGTTGCCACCACCACGGGCTAACATAAATTTCGTAGTCTCGAGTGAGTTGCTTCAGATGTTGCAGAATTGTGTGCTATTTGCAAGCTTACCATCGGAGAATCCTCATAGCCATCTACACAATTTTGTATTTGTCTGCAAGAGTGTGATGGGAACACAAAATCTGTCTATGGATGCTGTGGGACTTCGTGTCTTCCCATTTTCTCTTACAGAAAATGCAACACTATGGCTATTTGAGCTTCCATAAAGTTCGATCACTAGTTCGGCTGAACGGTAGAAGGCGTTTTCGGAGAGGTACTTCCTGAGGTCAAAAAAGCTCAAGTAGAAAGACTAGATCAACAACTTCGAGCAACTTCCTGGTGATTCGATCAGTACCGCATGGGCATAGTTCACCAAATGCTCGAGGAGTATCTCAAACCATAAGACAGTTTATAATGCCTTGGTAGAGATCTTCTACCGTGCCCTTGACGAGAACAGTCAAGTTTGTGCTGACACTATCATTAGGGGGCATGTTCTTATATCAATCATTCACAAGGACTGCAGAAAGGATGGAGAAAGTGGTGAAGAATAATCGTGAAAGGGGACAGAGAGATAAAGCATGTACCAAAAGTTCGTCTGTTGTCAGTGTCGGTTCGGAGTAAGCTAAGATAAACAAAACAATTATGCAAGAGTTGGCCTAAATTCGCACAGGCCTAAAGGTGATTATAAAGCAGAATCAAAGAGAGAGTAAATGAAGTGGTTCATCAACCTCCACGTGTACCCATATATGATGAGACTTACTATGAGGAGGACATCTATTTTATTGCAGATTAGATGGGCGGTTTCTGAACCAATGCCCAAGGATCCAATTAGGACTATTGGAGCCAAGTTCAAGGAAACCATGGTCGGAACTTCAACAGAGATGGAGATTTTAGGGACAACCGCGAAGTATACTATAACCAAAATAGGGTCCCAGAGAGAGATGCATATTGGGGTTGCAGAGATGGCTTGAGAAATGGTCCATATGTGCCACCACATAATCGTGATGCAGATGAAAGTAGTTCAAGAATTGAGGAGATGATTGATCTCTTATGGAAGAAATCTGAGACACAGGATGAGACTCTGAAGGGGATGAAATTTGAAATCTCCAGTATTAACCAGAAAATTGAGTCTTATTCTGTTACTATCAAACAACTTGAGCAACAGTTCGGTCAAGTGTTGACTCAACTCAATCCGCGTCACAGGGGTAGACTGCCTAACCGGGGCTTTGTGGATTGTTTCTTCACTCTGGGGATATATTCTACGAGACCAATCTATAGGCCATATCATCTAGTAATATCACTTTGAGAACATATAAAATCCAAAATTTTAAGCATCAAAAGTGTTGTATTGTGGCAGCACATTAGTTGTACCACCAGACTTGACTTCTCATTAGGGTCGTAAGTTTATGTCTAATCTGAGAAAGTTTTTCTAGGATGATCCATATATGTTTTATGTCAGTGCAGATGGAATTATTCATTGATGTGTTCCAGTGGTTGATATAATAAGCATTCTATAGGCTTGTCACTCATCCTTTGTTACAGGGCATCATAGCAGAATTCGGACAGCAGATAAAATCTTACAGTGTGGCTACACTAGCCAAACATCCACCAAGATTCCCATGACTTTTCTAAGTCTTGTGACTAGAGAGAAGGTATTGTTTCCCACAAGCATGAGCTCCTTATAAACCCTATTATGGTGATTGAGTTATTTGAAGTTTGCGGGATAGACTTTATGGGGCTATTTGTCAATTCCCATAGGAAAAAGTACTTTTTGGTTGTCGTGGAATATATCTTAAAATACATAGAGGCGGTTGACTCCCTATAATGAAGGTAAGAGTATCACAATAATCCTAAAAAAGAAATATTTTCTAGAGATTTGGTATCCCTCGGATAATCATTAGCGATAGAGGTTCCTATTTCTATAATACGTTGTTCAGAACTCTTCTTGAAAAATATAGGGTAAAGTGTAGAGTGCCAACTCCTTACTATCAATAGACGAGTGGGAAGGTTGAGGTGTCTAATAGGGATATTAAATAGATCCTATCTAAGACTGTGAAATTGGTCGCAAAAGCTTGATATTGCATTATGGGTATACTGAGATGCATTGGAGACTCCCATAAGTATGTCTCCGTACCAGCTTGTTTTTGGTAAAACTTGTCACTTTCGAGTAGAGCTTGACTACAAGTCAATGTAGGATTCAAGAAGCTGAATCTAGAATGGAATGATGCAGCAAACTCAAGACTGAGCTAACTCAATGAACTTTACGAACTCCATTTGAAGGCGTATGAGACCTCAGCCTTGTACAAGCAGAGGATGAAGCTACAACGTGATTATCGCATTGAGCATCGCCATTTTACACTAGGAGACTTAGTTTTATTATAGAACTCTAGGTTGAAGTTGTTTCCTGAAGACTGAAGCATAGATGCTTGGGTCCATTTAAAGTTACACATCCTTTCGACCATTAGGTTTTATAGTTAGAGAAGAGAAATTGTATGAGATTCAAAGTAAATGTCCAAAGGATCAAACAATACCTTAGCAATGTTGAGTATATGTAGACAGTGGAAGCATGGGCACTTGGTGAAGTCTGAGTAACAAAGTTGTCCAGGTTGTGCCGCGACAATAAATCAGGTGCTACTTGGGAGGCCACCCAAGATGGAGTTTGTCTCTTAGTCGACCAGGTATATCCCCATTTTTGGGCACCAATACTATATTTTGGTTTATTGTTTTGCATCGAGGACAATGCAAATCTTATTTAATGGGGTATGAGCAGTTATAGACCTCAGTGATGTCTGAGTAACCAAGGCCTATAACTATCCCAATATTTTGAACTTTGGGGGGTTTTCTTGCTTGTGTTTTTTCCCTATGGACATTTACTTTCTATTGAACTAGCATGTTTAGGATGTGCAAGTAGTATTAGTAGCTAACTATACTAAAGTCTGTGGCAATATGTTAGTTTTGCGGAAAAATGATACCCATTAGATTTTTGTGATTAATGTGTTGTTTTGATAATAACAAAGTTAAATCAGTGATTGATGATATTTGTTTAGATAAGTTAAGGTTTAATTATGATGAAAAGCATAATCTGAGAGTCTGTGTAGATAGTGTAATCAGCTCCAAGTGTGTGTGAGCTTTATAACATGATTCTTATATTGTTCCGAACTTGCCCTATTACTCTAACAAAGATTGTAGTTTAGTTGGTAAGGGAAGGTTCTTAGGCCATTGTTCATATTAGTCCAATGAGCCTAAAATAACTAACCAAATACTTGATGTATCTCTTGATCCTAATGTTTGAGCTTCACATGTACCCTTTTCTTTGTAGACACCTAAGTAACCAAGCTTTTTTGAATGTGTAATTCTTAAATTGGCCCTAGTCCTTCCTTAAATATTATGCATCTCAACTCAGGTAAAAAGCCTAATTTGAGGGTGGCTACGAAAACTTGCCCTGGATCATAGGTTGGATATTTTGCATCTTAACTCGGGCCAAAAGCCTAAGTTGAGGGTGGTTGGTATAAGGAAAATCACACTAAATAGGGATGCAAGCTACCAATGCATAAAAATGGCTAAATCTTTAAGAGGGTGCAAGGAAAATAAATACATGCCTAAATTGTGAGATAAAGAGAAAAAGAATGTTAAAAATAAAAGGCAATGAGCTAATAAAACCTGAATAAGGCACCCAAAATGGTTTTAAATAAGAGAAGGAAAGAATAAATTGAAAATATCAATGTTGGTACGAAAAACTTGCAAAATAGCGCAGTGCTAAGGAGGGCCATTAGCCACTATGTTCCAAAAACATCATATAGAAGCCCCCCGAGCCTAAGTTACAAACCAAGATAGTCCTATAGTGATCATAGTCCAAGTAGTTAAAGGTCATAGTCATGAGTATAGGGGCAAGCATATGGTATTATACACAGTGTTTGAATATCTACTATGAGTGTAAGTGATATTGCCAGTCCCAAATATTGAATTTGAATATACCATCATGAGTGAGATATGGCACTTCTTGTTTTAGGGCACTTAAGTTACATTGTTGATTCTAGGTTGTTTCAGTGATTGTTACTTCTCTGTGATTGCCTTGCTTGTCATAGTTGCACTGTCATGTATTGATCTGTATGAGTTTGTTTGATAGCTGTCTGATATGCACTGCTGTGTTTTTTATTAGGTATTTGTGATTGTTTTAGTGATGATGTATGCCATTACATTGTGGTATGTGTATGGTTGTACTTCTTATGTAGATTGAATTTGCCGCTTGAGGACAAGCAATAATTTAAAGTTGAGGGGTGTTGATGTGCTTCTAAAATACAATACTTTTGATGCTTAAAATTTGGAGTTTTATGTGTTCTCAAAGCAATGCTAGTAGGTTTGACATGTTTTTGTGTTTGTTTTTCAGGAATCGGGATGATTTTGGGCAAAGTTTTTCAAATTTCAAAATTTTAAGGATATACAGAGCTTTCTACGGGCCGTGGCTTATACCACAAGCCGTAGGATTAGTTCATAGGTTAGATCTAGTGACCAATTTTCAGAAATGTACGAGTTGCCGGATGAGCGGTAGAATCATTTATGGCCGTATGTTAGTTTTTATGTTAAAGATTGAAAAATATGTTAAATATTGAAATTTTATCTGACGAGGGCCTTTACGAGTCATAAGTCAGATTTCAGGTCATGGATATGATCGTTCCGGGAAGATCAAGATTTTGAAAATTTGCTGGAAAGTTAGCAAACGAAAACCCTTACAACTCGTAACTCAGAAGACAGCCCATAGGAGGATTTAGTAGGTCAAAGAAGGATTTTTCTCATTGCAGTATATGAAGCCCAGGTACCCGCCATGATTCCATCTATAGACAGTAACCTTACCGGTCCAAGTTGCCAATTCTTGTTTCCTATTTCGTTTTGGATTTGGTTTTTACGTATTATAAATAGGTTCTTAGGTTTTTTTAGAAGGAGGACAAACCTGATAGCAGTTAGAACATGATGCTTTTTACTTGTGATTACTTTTTGACATCACATTAGGCTAATTACATTGTGATTTCTTGTGGAGATTTTGTATTTATTGTTCCTCAATCCATTATTGTAAGGGTTTAATTATGCTACTCAACAACATAATTCTTTCATCTATGATGATCATGCATAGCTAAATTCATAACGAGGGTTGTGGGAACCATGAAGAACTAACGAAGTAAAAACTAAATAATTGATAATCCTAATCATTTAGAATACGTCTTAATGGTGGCCAACGTTAGAACTCACCTAATTCTTGCTTATTGGATCAAGGAGGTAATGAATGGGATAAGGGATAATTACCAGCATTCGATGGGATCCCTCTCATCTAATCAACCTAATCAGATAAAGTGATGGTTGTACTAGAACAAAAGGTAAGGGTTAGTAATGCAACACTGCGGGGATGGACAAAATCAGTAGTGAAATTTGCTTCTCACCTAAATAAAAGGGTTAGGTGAACATAACTTACCATTTCTGCATGCTATATACTAGACAAGGTTACAATTATAGGGCTATACTTAGTTAGAAATTCATGGGGAACACAACACCTTAGTTACTTCTCTCATTGATTTCACACCACTTTCATTTGTCGATTGAATCCTAGTTTAGGTTTAAGTACTGTATTTTATAGAACCCTTCCTTTCGGAATATAAGTGGATTAATTTATCCAAATTGCTCATAGTTACTCCATGTCTAGACCTTATTCCCTGTGAGATTGACCATAACCACAGTTAGGTTCTATATTCTATTAGTGGCCACTTATACCTTCATTGAAAGGCCTAGATTGGGCGACATCTATGGCCAAAGAATCAAACCATATTTTGGCAATGCAGGTGAGGTCAAGTAAGTGGAAGTATGGACACTTGGTGAAGCCTAAGTAACCATGTACTTTAAGTTGTGCCATGATAATAAATCAAGCACTACAAGATACTAGTTGTAGTTTTCATGTATTTATGTTAAATTTTGTTTAGGACTTATAGGTAGTTTGAACGTTCATGTTTTGGTTGTACGTTTTGACTCACAAACTCAAAAGTTATAGGGTAATAGTTTATTTTACTGAGAATGCTCAGGAACATTCTTGTCTTGCCTCATTATTCTCATAATTTTCAATTTTATCAAGTTCATCATTGTCTTTCCTGCTTTCTTGCAATCAACCCTACCTTTCGTCCTTTATGTCCAACACCCCTATAATACTTTCTAGTGAATTTTTCGCCACCCATGCACTATTCCGATGGCCTAGGGTTTCGCTTTTCCTTGTGTTTGCATCATTTTCTTGGCTATATTCTTGAAGCTCCGATATGTGTCTCATCCGAAACTTCCAAAATTTTGACTTTTAGCTTATGAATTTAGGGGTGTAGAATTGATTGATTTCCTTGCCCTAGATTAATGAAAATCGAATTTTAATTAAATTGGTTGATTGTCATTGTTTCATTGTAAGTGTTGGCATTGAAAATAGGTTGAATGTATGTAACCTTTCCAAGTTGATATAAATTCTTGTGTAATCACTTATAATTTGAACAATATAGAATTATCTTGAATAATCGTTGACAAAAATTGCATGAATTGTATGGGAAGAGTATTATGTTGAATGGCGATGATGGAAATTGGACCATTAGAAAGAATATAGATTTTTTCACTGTGTGATCCATGTGATTTGGATTGATTGGTAATTGAGGAGTGTATTCTTATATTTGTGGATTGAGTTGGTAAATAAAGGGTAGGATGGTCATGTAAACTTATATTGGTCTGGAATATATAAATTGATGGGATATGTGTAATAACTTTGGGGCTATGATTGCCTGTCATTGTACTACAATTGTGCTTAATTTAGTATACCCTGTTTCTGTGAACAAGTTAATATATGTTTTTTTGATTATTTAAATTCTTCGTTGACTGGGATTCTAGCAGAGTTTTAATTCTATAATGCACGTACAGAACAAAACTTGGACTTAACAAGTAAATTGTTGTTATATCAAAATTAGAGGGTTATTTACGGCCCGTGGTTTCCTCAACAGACTGTAATTGCCCCTAATAGGGATCAACAACTTGATATTTCCAAAAATTAATAGGATGAACCTCTTTACGAGTCATAGTCCCAACTACGATCCATAAACAATGTTCATAGGTTCCAACACCCGCAGGATATTATGTTGTGTATGCACCTATGGGTCAATCTACAACTCGCGGTTTACACCATGAGTCGTAACTTAGTTAGTAGTTACAATTCCAATAACTTAACTTACTATTGCCCTATTTATACAAAGGTCTTCTACGACTCATAATTTATCCCACAACTCAGAGGGGGCCTTCGTAGTTCCTTTTGTGAAAATTTTGTTTTTATTTTTGCATTTCTTGGGACTCATGTGTGCTTATGTTGTTGTGTTTGTAGATAACATGGGTCGTCGACCAAAGCATGATGAGATAGAGGCTCTACGAAAATAGACTTTGAGACGAGCTGATGAAGTCTAAGGCTAGTGGTTCTGTAAGAAAGCTTGGTGTCCATCAAGACGAGAACATTGAGTGACAACGTACTAGGGAAGTATCTAGATAGATAATACTATCCCAGCAACAAGCTACTATATCCTCCCCAGTCTAAAGAGGAAGGTTCACAAAAGAGAAAATCGATACAGATGATAGACTTCGGAGAGAGGTCCAAGTTAGGCTCCCTCGACAGAGATGGATCAGGGTCGAATAAGAATTTGAGCTCTGAGTTCGTGAAGTTGAGTAGGTCTGCTCCAATATCAGTTCCTTCAAGGGGGCAGCTGAGATGCTGGTGCATCAAGGATATGCTCGCTACATATAAAGAGGACATCCAGCAGGATGACAAGTGCCAACGCACCTAGACCACATTTGAGGAGCCTCGAATAGTCACAGCCCGGTTGGATAGTTTGCTAATGCTTCGTGACACCATGACTTGTTATAGCTCAGATTGGTTAGCAACATCATTAGGGAAGTATTAACCAATGTTGGTTCTTGAATTCTATGCCTCTTATGGTGCTACTATTATTGAGGCTACACCAAAAAAGGTGATGCCCCTTTCTCAACCAAGATTGACTTGGATGTTGGTGAGAGGCGTTCCTGTAGATAAGTCAGAATCCACCATCCACAGATTTTTGTTTGGTCCCGACTACAAGGCAACCATGACTACAACTGAGTTTAATTATCGATTGGGCTAGGCACGAGATCAAGCATTAATGAGAGATAGATTTCCAACCATATCATTGATCGAGGCTAGGCTGATGACTGGATATTTAGTCACACGGCTATTATAAAGGCCTGGCTCAATTTCACTCAAAATGTCTAGTGAGCAGTGGTTCCTAATCGGATTTAGCCGACCCATGCTGATAATACCCTTATGACAGATTGCACAATATTGGTTTCCAGCATTACTGCTAGCTAGGATATTGACTTGGCTCAGTGTATAGTTGAGGAGATACACGAGCGTGCTTTGATGAGGTCTATTTTAATCATGTTCCTATTTTTTGTACACATACTATGTATAGAGATGAAGGCAGAGATTGTGCCTAATGTGGACGCAATGATACACATCTGGAGTCTCAAGATGCTAGCCTTATCAAGGTCGATGAGTATCTGGTTGTGCCAATGTTAGAACTGCACACTATTGTTGTTGCTGATGATGAGTCGGAGAGACCCTCACACACTGATGTGGAGATGGAGACGGGGCCTATTTTGACTTCCTCCACTATAACAAAGGTTGTACCTTCACATCCTCAGACCATAGGCATGGTTTATATCTCCATGGAGTCTATTCTGGTACAATGCTCGGTTCGCACTAGGTCCTAGTAGATTTAGTTACTATAGAAGATCAAGCCTAGGGTTTGCAAGGTTATTTTTTAATCTGAGGAGCGTATGCAGGAGAACTATACGACCTTATTTTGGGAGAGATTAGCATTGCTACATGGCCTTGTGGATACATTTGAGAGGCACGTGGAGGAACACCTTAAATCGACTCAAATTCTAGACATTATAGCCTTTTGGATAGAGATCCAATAGCTCCATGATGAGATAAGGATTGTTTCTCCATCATCATTTACGATTCCTTTGCCAGTTATTACTATAGAGATATTGGAGCAACGCAACCCACTTCTCTATAAAGAGGCTTCGTATGGGAGATGACAATCCAGAGGCTGCTAGGCCATATGCAGAATGATTGGAGAGAGAGTAGATAGTGGCTGCTGGACAGGCCTCCATAGAGAGTGAGGTGCTACACTGTGCATGAGCGAAGCAAATGGCATTGGTTGTCGGGCCATCAAGATAGGCCGATATGACAGCAAAGACCACCCGACTGGTTGAGGGTGGTGATTCACAAATAGAGACTGGCGCTTAAACGGCCAAGTATGCTCCTTTTTGACACCTATGCTTGCTTTTGGTTTTTTTGTTGCATTAAGGATAATGTAAGGATTTTCGAGGGGATAAGGGAAGTTATAGGCCTCGGTGAAGTCTGAGTAATCAAGGCCTATATCTATCCCAATTTTTCAGTCTGTGTTCTTACCTATGTTCTTTCCCTAAGGACATCTATCTTCGGTTAAACTGGCACGTTTAGGATGTATAAGTAGTATTGCTAGCATATTGCATTGATATCTGTAGCATGTATTTATTTGTACTAAAAAATGATACCCCTTCATTTTGAAATTGATGATGTGTTGTTAGGTAATCTTGATGAAAACCATGTCGGATCGGTATTTGACAGTGTTTGTTCTGATAATATAGGGCTACAATGTGATAAAAAGCATGATCTTAGTGTCTATATTGACAATGTATTTAGTGCCAAGTGTATGTGAGCTTTATTGTGTAACTCGTATGTTGCGTTTCAACTAAGAACTTGTCATGTTACTCTGACTGAGATGGTAGGTTAGTTGGTTAGGAAAGGATCATAGGTTGTTGTTAATAATAGTCCATTTATCCTAAAATAACTCACCAAATGCAGTGGGTGTTCCTTGATCCTAATGTTTGAGTTGTCTATATACCCTTTCTTTCGTAAATACCTGTCACTAGACCATTTTTTTGTGTGAATCCTGAAATTGTCCCCAGTGCCTCCTTGAATATTGTGCGCCCCAAATCAAGCTAAAAGCCCAAGTTGAGGGTGGCTACTAAAAGTGGCCCTGGTTCATATGTCGGATATCGTGCACCTCAACTCAGGTAAAAAGCCTAAGTTAAAGGTGGCTATTGCAAAGAAACCACAACATGGTGGGAAGGAAAGCATAAGAGTACAATAAAAAGGAGAAGAATGTGAAATGGGTGTGAGAAAAATGCATAAATACCAAAATATAATATGAATACAAAATGCCAGAATTGAGAAAAATAAATGGCAATGAGTTGAAAAGTAAAATAGTTGCACCTGAAAGTGTTTGACATAGGCAAAAGGGGACATTGAGTTAAGATACTAGTGTTGGTGAGGCCAAGTGTAAAATAACGCAGTGTGAAGGAGGGCAATTAGGCACTATGTTCCAAAAATATCACACCAAGCCCCTTGAGCCAACGTTAAAAGCTAAGAAAGTCCTATAGTCATCCTAGTTCAACTAGTTGAATGTCAAGGTCATGATTATAGGGGCAAGTCCATGGTATTATACACATTGTACGAATATTAATTACAAGTATGAGTGTGTTTGTTAGTCCCTAGCATTGACTCAAGATGTATCAGTTTGAGTGAGACACGAGACATATTTTTATAAGGGCATATCTATTACATTATTAACTATGGACTATCTCAGTAATTGTTGCTTATCTACATTACCTTACTTGTCACGCTGCTCTGTCATGTGTTGATCCATTTGAGTTTGTTTGATGATTATCTTGTATTTTCACGGATAGTTTAGATGGGTATCTGTTATTGACTTAGACATAATGTGTGTCATAAGATTGAGGTTATGTGCCTGTTGTAATGCTTACATAAGATTGTCTGTCATTTGAGAACAAGCAACAATTTTAAGTTAGTGATGTTGATGTGCCCCAAAATAGGCACTTTTAATGCTTTAAACTTAGGGTTTGTGCATTCTCTAAGAGATGTTAGTAGATTTAATGTGTTTTTATGTTGATTTTGTTGGATTACAAGAGTCGGGGAGTTTTTGTGCTGATTTGTATAAGTTACAAACTTTTGAGGTTTTACGAGGCCATATATGATCCGTGATATGATCCATAAGGCATAGATGGGTTTCATAGCCATGAACCAGTGAGGGTCTATTTTTTTGAAGTTGAAATACAAGTTACCGGGATGGGTCGTGGTTTGTTTGACGACCCATAGACCAATTTGTGAAATAGAGGCCCAAAAATATGCATAGTTGCTGAAAGTTAACAGGACGGAGGCTCTCACGGTTTGTAAGTGCTTCTACGGCCCATAAGACGCAGCTTGTACATGGAAGGTAGTTTTTGAGGATGCAACTTATGAGGTTAGTCCACAAGCCATAAATGCATCTACAGCCCTTAAACCAGTTCATGAGAAGCCCCGATTTTCGTTTTTCTAGTCAGTTTAGGAATTTGATTTCTTTTATTATAAAAAGGGGTTTTAGGTATTTATAGATGTACAAGATTTTAGACTTAATATTATCACTTTATTTTATTGTGTTCTTGGAGATTTTGAGACAACTTTTGTTCTTATCTTGGGATTTCATTATTGTGATTTACATGGAAATTTTGGATTTCTCGTTCACTGATTCTTTGTTATAAGTTTTTAATTATGCAAATTCATAATATGATTCTTCTATCTACAATGAGCATGAGTAGCTAAAATACAAAACTAGGGTTCTAAGAACTATGAAGAACTAACAAAGTAAAAATTGAATAATTTGTAATCCTGAGAAAGTGTGCATACATGTATTGTTTATTTCTTCGTTTTGAATTTTTTTAATGGATGGTCAAACTTAGAACTTGTCTTATTCTTACTTGCCAGTCCAAGGGAATAATGAATGGGAAAAGGGATAAATATATGATTCGACGTGACCACACTCATCTAATCAACCTGAATGGCTGAAGGGATGGTAGTGCTTGGACAAGGTAATGATTAGTAATGCGACGCCCATAGACATCCCAAATAGTGTGGTGCAATTTTCCTAGTTGCCAGCCTAAGAAATTGTAACGCCCGATAAATTTCCCAAAATACCCCTAGAGGAGAGGTGTACACATAACACGTCTTCACATGCTCTGATAGCAAATTCGAGGCCAGATTTGAGTCAACTTGAAAAATTGAGTGGAAAGATGGTTTCAATTGATTTTTAGAGCAACCGGGTCAAAGATAATTTTTTGATGTGAAAACGCGAACTAGCGCGGGTGCACGACCGGTGTGCGACAAGCACTTTCTGCAGACTACCACTTGGTTTTATTCTAGAAAAACTTATACGGGATTAGAAAGCTCGTTTAGAGGATTTTTGGCAAAAAACACCAAAAATATACTCTGTCCGCGTCACGGACCCCATGTATCGAGACAGACTTTTTTTTTAATTTCATGAGGGGCATTCTAGACCTTTCCAAACCCCTCCTAGACTTAATATATGATTAAAATGGGTTATTTTAAGCATAAAAAGGGTTTTAAACATTGTTCTAAGTCCTTGAAAAAGACTAGGGCTAAAGAGAGGAGAAGAGATTTCTTAAGGATTGATTGTCCAAAAGCTTCACACCAGGTATGTAAGGCTAAACTAAAAGCATGAGATTGTTCTCTCATGTGCACTGTAGATGGCCATAGAAGAGTTGAAAGTCAAAAGAGTTCACATACATGATTCTTGATGGTTTTTCTTGCAAATTATATTAATTATATATATTTTCCTATGTTGATGATCATCAAAAACTTGTTTTCTTGAATTGAATACTTTTCATGAGATATTGTATAACCCTACATGATTATTTTTGAAAGCATGCATGAATGAACTTAGGGATAGAGTCTACAGCCTTGGTTTAAGTATGTTTAGTGAAGTCGTGATGTGAGTATGAAGTTGAGTTAATTGAGCTTGATAATCCCATGAGTCTTCATAATTGAGTTTTTTGAGTTCTGACTAAACGACTTCTTCTAACTGATGATCTAAATCCTTGAGTTCTTCAATGAGAGAGTTGACCGAGATGAGTTAAACTCCCTGAAATGATACAGTACCCTTGAGTTTGAGTTAATAAGATAATGAGAGTCTCCACGAGGCTAATTTGAGATAATTAAGTTGAGATGAGGAGTCTTATGGTCATTGAGTCTTGGGAGGAGTATCGAGCACCGAAATGAGTAAGAGTAAGAGCAAGTCCAACTCACACTCATTAACTACGTCACCGAGCGTAAGAGTAGGCTAAGTTCCATTGGATTCGGAGAAGTTCCTATCTTGAGGGCTAAGTTCCATTAGAGTCGGAAAAGTTCTCACCTTGAGGGCTAAGTTTTGTTAGAGTCGGACAAGTTCTCATCCTATGGATTAAGTTCTGTTAGAGTCGGACAGGTCCTCACCTTGTTATCCTTAAACAAAAGGACTTAATATGTTCATTGTATGGATCCCTTGTGGATCCTAGGCATTCCTTACCTTGCAAGTACAGAATAGTTGTGGCAACATCAGTGGGATCGTTGTACAATCACTGGCTCATAAGTAATTATTGTCGGATAAGAGAAACTCCCGAAACATTCGTACCTTGAGTACTCTGGGTCGAGTTGAGTTGAGTTGAGGTCCATTGAGTTTAGTTGAGTTAATTGATGAGGTTGATTGGTTGATGGGTCACTTGTCTACTCTTTATTCTTGCTTTAGATAGACATTTGACATTCTAATTGTGTATTATATTGAGTGGATGTTGTTTATATATTATTCTACATGTTTCTATTTCATTCAGCTATTATACATACCAGTACATTCCATGTACTAATGTCCCCTTTGGACTGTGTTGTTTTATGATGCAGAGGAAGGTACTAGAGATCGTCAACAGAAGCATCATTTAGGATCTGAGCATTCGGCTGAGTTGGTAAGCCTCCTTTACATCGGAGGACCATTATGTACTTTCATTCGGCTATTAGAGTCAGACTTTTAGAGTAGCTTTACTATTCCTCGAGTTAAGGTAGCCATGGGTCTGTCATTGGCACCACTTAATAGTGATAGAGGCTCCATAGACTAGAGTCGAGTGTTGATGATAAGAATTGTTGAGCTAGTTTGTTTTCTCTAGCCTTTTATTTATAATATTATTTTGAGACTAGATGAGATGTCCCCATTACTCTCCTTTGTCTTCCGCTGATTGTCTTGAATTATTGATTGAATGAATGTGATGAGGCCAAGTGGTTTATTTGGGGACTAGCAATAGTCTCTAGGCCCCGGGGCATGACAAAAATTAGGTGAACATATCTCACTAGTGTTGCATGCAACACACTTGAAAAGGTTACAATTATAAGGTTATACTGTATTTGGGTGTCATGGGGAACACAATACCCTAGTTACTTCTCTCACTGAATTAGAAAAATGTGCATTCATTATTGATCTTAGTTTAGCTTTGAATTATTTTTTTACAAAAAAATCCCATTTTCTGGAAGTAAGACAATTAATTTTTCCAAATTGTGTTAATTACTCCAAGTCTAGACCCTTTTTCTCATGGGGTCGACCCTAACCATTGTTAGGTTCTATATTTGAACAACAACCTCTATACCTTGATTTAGAGGTGTAATTTGGGCGTGATCAATTCCTGAACCATCTTTGGAGCATACCATGATAACTGGATGAACTTGAGGTTGTACTGTTTGACACTTAACCTCTCCTGCTTCAAGTTTACGAACTCGTTAATCTTAACCTCCCTCAATCCTAGGGCAAGAAATGATCATGAAAACATCCTCAAATTCACTCCACTAGATAGGCTCAACATCCTCACCTCTGCCCTATACCCACTAGTTATACAAAATGTTCTATAACACTTGGTAAAATTACCAAAATACCCCTAGAATAGTGTTATGCATGTGACACATCTTCAAACTCTCATATGACAAATCTGAGGCCGGCATTGTGATCAACATGAAAAATTACGTGGAAAAATTGTCCCGGTCGATTTTTACATCGATCGAATCAAAAGATAATTTTTCAATCCGAAAACAGAAAATAGTGACATTGTGCGACGGAGGCATATCGCACCTCTGTAGCGTGTCACACTTATGCTTTCCAAAATTTTTTGATGGAATTGGGAAAACTCATTCAGAAACGTTTTGAAAAAATACACTGTGCGCGACTAAATCACGTCACTTGGGAATTCTCGAAGGACCATGAGTTGTATGCAAAATTCTCGAAGTGTGAATTCTGGCTTAAGTCAATGGCTTTCCTAGGCCACGTGGCTTCTGGTGATGGTATTCGAGTAGATGCTCAAAAGATTGAAGTGCTTAAGAACTAGCCCAGACCGACCTCCAACTGATAAAAGAAGTTCCTTGAGGTTGGCAAGCTACTACCGCAGATTTGTTGATGGATTTTTCTTCTTTATCAACACCATTGACTAAATTGACTTAAAAGAAAGTCAAGTTTCAATGGTCTGATGAATGTGAGATGAGTTTCCAAGAGTTGAAGACAAGACTGACTACTGCACCGGTTCTAACCTTGCCCGCTGAGATGGAGGACTTTGTTATTTTGTTGTGATGCTTTGAGGGTTGAATTGGGATGTGTGCTAATGTAGAGAGGGAAAGTGATAGCCTGTGCTTCCAGGCAGCTCAAGGTTCATGAGAGACACTATCCAACCTATGTTCTTGAGTTGGCAGCGGTGGTGTTTGTACTTAAAATCTAGTGCCACAACTTATATGGAGTGCATGTGGATGTGTTCACTGACCACAAGAGCTTGCAGTATGTCTTTAGTCAGAAAGAGCTCAACCTGCGACATAGGATATGGTTGGAGTTGCCCAAGGATTATGACATGAGCATTCTCTACCACACAAGTAAAACTAACATTGTTGCTGATGCTCTTAGTAGGTCGTCAATGGGTAGCACAACCCATGTTGAAGAAGGAAAGAAGGAGTTGGCCAAAGAAGTGCATCGATTGGCCCGATCGGGAGTTCAACTTGAGGAGAATAATGAGGGAGGAGTTAACATTCAGAATGGGTTTGCTTCATCCATAATGGCAGAGGTAAAGGAAATGCAAGACCAAGATCCTGTCACACTCCAATTGAAGGAGGTTGTCCATACATAAAAAGTGATGATTTTCTCCAAAGGGGGAGATGGGAGTGTTAAGATACCAGAGTAGATTGTGTGTTCCAGATGTTGATTGTATTCGAGACAAAATCATGGCTGAAGCCCATAACACTAGATATTCGATCAATCCTGGCTCTACCAAGATGTTTCACGACTTGAGGGAAGTCTATTGGTGGAGTGGAATGAAGAGGAATATTGCTGAGTTCGTTTCAAAGTGCCCGAATTGCCAACAAGCGAAAGTTGACCTTCAAAGGCCATGTGGATTGGCTCAGAACTTTGAGATTCCTAAATGGAAGTGGGAGATGATCAATATTGACTTCATTACTGGTCTACCAAGGTCTCGAAAGTGACCTGATTCGATATGGGTGATTGTGGACAGGATGACTCAATTGGCTCAGTTCTTAGCAGTCAAGACAACCAACACTACAGAGGAGTACACCAGGTTGTACATCAAGGAGATTGTGAGGTTGCATGGAGTTCCCTTATCCATCAACTCGGACAGACAAGATCAACTCACCTCCAATTTCAGGGATCATTCTAGAAAGGATTCAGTATTAAAGTGAACTTGAGTACAACCTTTTATCCACAGACAAATGGTGAGGCAGAGCACACAATTCAGACATTAGAGGATATGTTGAGAGCCTGTGTTCTTGATTTCAAGGGAAATTGGGATGATCACCTACCATTGATTGAATTTGCATATAACAATAGTTATCGTGCAAGCATTCAAATGGCTCCCTATGAAGCCTTGTATGGAAGGAGATGTAGATCACCAATTGGGTGGTTTGAGGTTGGAGAAGCAGAATTGATTGGGCCTACTCTTGTCCACCAATCTATGGAGAAGGTTAAGTTCATTAGAGAGAGATTGAAGACTGCCTAGAGTCACCAGAAATCTTATACCGACGTGAGGAGAAGAGACTTGGAGTTTGAGGTAAATGATTGGGTATACTTGAAAGTGTCACCTATGAAGGGTGTCATAAGATTTGGGAAGAAGGAGAAGTTGAGTCCACGCTACATTGGACCATATCAAATTGTGAAGAGGATTGGGAAGATTGCTTATGAGTTAGAGTTGCCTTTCGAGTTAGATGGAGTTCATCCGATATTCCATGTATCAATGTTGAAGAAGTGCTTGGGAGATCCTGCTTTGGTGACCCTATTGAGAGTATTGAAGTGAAGGATAGCTTGTCCTACGAAGAGGTTCCGGTCCAAATCCTTGATCATCAGATTCGTAAGTTGAGAAATAAAGATATAGCCTCAGTCAAAATCCTGTGGAGAAATCATTTCGCTGAGGAAGCCACATGGGATGCTGAGGAAGAGATGAAGGCCAAACATCGGCACCTATTCATATCAAACGATGAGAACGTCGAGGTACATTTCTTACCCTTGACTAGATTTATTGATCTATTCTTGAGTTGATTATCTATTCCTGAGTCCGAATAGAATTGATTGAGATTCATGAGAAGTCGAGAGTTTGATTGGTTCAGTTGAATGTTGAGATGAGTCTTGAGTCTGTTCGTGCCTTGATATCCACCTTTACTCATCATTCAAGCACGAATGATCCAAAGGGGGATATGATATAATGTCCAGTAAAATTATCAAAATACCCCTAGAGGAGAGGTATGCGCGTAACCCATCTTCCAAAGCTCGTCTAGCAAATCCGAGGTCGGAATTGTGATCAACACAAAAAATTAAGTGAAAAAATGGTCTCGATCGATTTTTAGAGCGACCGGATCAAAAGATAATTTTTTGACCCGGAAACAAAAAATAGTGACAGAACGGGACGGAGACACGTCGCGCCTCTGTAGCAGACTCACACTTATGTTTTTCCAAAATTTTTTGACGGGATTGGGAAAATTTGTTCAGAAACGTTTTGAAAAAATACACTGTGCGACCAATCCGCGTCGCGGACTTGGCTATCCTAAAGCTGAAAATTTTCTAAATTTTGTGAGGGGCATTCCGATCAATTCCCAACCCCCTCTACACTCTATACATGATCTAATTTGGTTGTTTTGACATTAAAAGGGTCTAAAACCCCATTCGAAGTCCTTCCTGAACAATTGGACAAGACTAGGGATTGAGGAAAGAGGAGAAGGGCTTGAGATTGAGGAATTCTCGAAGATGATTATTGATAGCTTCATCCAAGGTATGTAAGGATAAACTAAAAGCATGTGATTTTCCTTTCATGTGCCCCATAGATGGTCATAGACGAGTTAAAAGTTTAACGAGTCTACATGCATGATTCTTGATGGTTTTTCTTGAAAATTATATTAATTCCATGTATTTTCCTATGTTGATGATCATCATAAACTTGTTTTCTTAAATTGAATATTTTCATGAGATATTGTATAATTGTACATAACTATTTTGAAAGCATACACGAATGAACTTTAGAATTGAGTCTACAGCCTTGATTGAAGGATGTCGATTGTGATTGTGATTGTGATTGTGATGAGAGAATGATGATGAGTTGATAGAATTTGATAGTCATGTAAGTCTCCATAAATGAACTCCAATGATTTGTCTATTCGATTGTTCTCTAATGATTGTTCAAAATCTTGAGTCGTTGATTGAAATGTTCCTTTAAGGGAGGGTTAAAGCCCCTATGAGATTGATTGATGAAAGGGTTAAAGCCCCTATGAGAATGATTGATGATAGGGTTAAAAGTCCCTATGATTTGATTTGGTTTAATTGGATTGATTGTCTTATGAGCATTGAGTCATGTGAGGAGTATCGAGCACAGAACGAGTAAGAGTTAGTCCGACTCACACTCGTTGAACTACGTCGCCAAAGCTAGGTGAGGATTAGAACCATCACATTATATTGTGGTTCGCTCTTGATTAGAAGTCCCTAAAAGCAATAAAGGACTTAGTTGATTGTGTTTCCCTAGTAGATTTGATTCTTTCCTTACCTGTAAAGTTTGGAATGGTTGTGGCAACATCAGCTTGACTATTGTACATTCACTGGCTCATAAGTGATTATTGTCGGATAAGAGAAACTCCCCAAAAGTTCCTACCTTGAGTAATCTGAGTCGAGATGAGATGTGATGAGATGAGTTCCATTGAGTTGAATTAAGTTGATTTGATTAATGATGTTGATTTCTTGATGGGTCACTTGTCTACTCTTTGTTGTTGCTTTTGATAGACATTTGACATATTGATTGGTCAGTATTTCCGAGTTGATGTTGTTCCATATTATTCTACTTGTTTCTGTTTCATTCAGCTATTTTACATACCGTACATTCCACGTACTGACACCATTTGGCATCACATTATTTTATGATGCAGATACAGGGATTAGGGATTGTCAACAGGCGCATCGTTGAAGATCCAAGACGTTCAGCTTAGCAGTGAGCCTCCCCTACTCTGGAGGATCCACTATTATTTATTTCATCATGCTTTTGAGTTAGGCTAGACTAGTCTTATATTTTGATTCCAGTAGTCATGGTTCTGTCATTGGCACCACTTGATTAGTGATAGAGGCTTCATAGATGATAGTCCAACGTTGATGTTAAGATTATGAGCTAGTTCTTTCTACTAGCCTTCTATTATTATATATATTATTTGAGGCATTAAATGTGATGAGCCCATTTACTTCCATTTACTTCTGCAAATCTGTAGAGTTACTGGATTGAATGGATGTAATGAGGCCAAGTTGTTCACTGGAGGACTAGCAATAGTCTCTAGGTGTCGGCCATGTCTTGGGTACCCTACCGGGGCGTGACATGTTCACCTCATCCATAAGCTGATAAGAGGCAAGTTAAACTCCCTCAATCTCAGTTGCATGCATAGCTTTCATAACCTTCCATATCTCATCAATGAAGTTCTAAGGGTCTCCCTCAACCATAGACCCTCTGAAGATTGGTGGGTTCTTCCTCAACAAATCTCTAAGTCTGGTTGCAGTAGTGGGATCTTGGGAACTGGAACTAGGAGCCTGCGAACCTCGATTACTACTCTAGGAGGGAACTAGCTGGGTAAGCATAGAATTGGCCACCCTGAATTCTGCCTCCGAAGTGGGAGCTAGATGCGTTATAGGTGTCCGTGGAGCCCCAATAGCTCTAACAGGTTCACCCGGTCCTCTTGTCCCTATATGAGTGGGAACTTCTAGTAGGGGATTCTCAGTGTTATAGGCACAGACATCTCTTTGGGAGGCAGAACACTTTGGAGGCTGTCACGGCCCGGACTTAGGGTCTAAGAGTGACATGGTGAATGGAAACTCAAGAGTCCCTAAACAAGCCTCGAAATATCCATATTCACATCATCAGTTCAGAAGTGTATATGAATAGTAAATACACAGTACTAAGGGACGGGAAAGTAGGACTCACACTATGGGGATGTCATAGGAATAAGGAGTAACATGGATTCACATAACACATAGCACATAAAGACTAAGGGGCGGGTAAGTATGACTCACTCTATGGGGGCAATACGAGACTTAGGATCTTCCACATCACAACATGAATCCATAACATAAGCTCATAATCAATCCATGATGACCATAGCCATTAGATAAGCATATTCATAATCATAATATCTGAATACAACACTTAGCATGTAAACGTAAAGAAGTATAAAAGATGTCCAACAATGCCTCTAATCATAAGATAGGATTGGGGCCATGACATATCTCTGGCTCACCCTTAAAGTAAGTAACATAAACTAAAATGCCATAGGTAGAGAAATGGTGGTCTGTCCTTAGATGATAGGACTCACCACGACAAGTGTCTTGATATCCAAACTAGCCATCGTACAGTGGATGAAAGTAGTCCTTGGTCCCTACATGGTTAAATCATGTAGGCAAAAGTATGCGTTAGTATGTTTTAATGTACTAAGTATGTGGGCATGCAATGCATATGACTTATCAAACCTGCATTCAGTGTTAGGGGACAAGGGCACATAATATATAAAAAATATACATATCCAAAGAAGAGTAGTATGACAATATACCATGAAATCCATGATGTATGATATGCAATGGTGCTCATATATAGTAGGGATGGACTATAACCGATAAAACAAACTCATGCGAGATATTATATGAATTAGTCTGATGAAGACCTCTCATCAGTAGAAGAAGATTACTTGCCAAGGGTAATCTACATCACACCTTACGACCTCGTCATTTCGATGGATGGACACCTTTCTTATAATCACATCATTTCAGAAGGATTTCTAATATCATTTCATATCATATAAATGTGTAACCATTCCTTATGACTTGATCATTTTGGTAATGGCTACCATATACCTATGCTGGCACATAGTTCAAGCAATGGGAGAGGGCCCTTGGGGATAGTCCTAATGTCCCCAATCCATCGGTGCTAAGTCAAAACATCTCACGAGAATAATTATACATATACATGCTTTCAAAAGAGGCATCAGTCATTTCAAATCATTTCAATGCACATTTAGGCTTAAAAGCCAAATCACAATTTAATCCATACTTTTCATGCATAGGATTAGCTCATTCACATAACAAAATGGTACAAGTACCTAATTTGCTCAAAGAGCCAATAACAATAGACATTTATGTGATCACGTTCTTGTCATAACCATAATCTCGTCAAAATCATATACATAAACATAATTGGGCATAAGCCACTTCATAATTTTCATAAAATCCAATGCTCATGCATGTATATGTTATGAATGATACGTGAATAGGAATGGGTAATATAAATTCAATCTAAAATCAACAATATAATATGAAATTCAAGTAAACCCATAAGTAAAATTCATATTCAAATTAGAATTTAGATTACCCATGCTTAAATCAAACTTTAAAGGAACAATGCATATTTAAATATTCATAATAATCAAGTAATTCAACATATTAGAGCTTAAATCAATTTAAAATCAACAATTAAGTATAGCCCATACTTCAATTGAATTTAATAAATAATAATATTCAAAAACCATAATTAAAGTAAGAAAATTTTTCATGAAATTCAAGTGAAAAGTGTTTGGGTCTTCTTGGTGGAAAGGGAGCAAGAATCAATCCCACATACTTTAGCTAATAGAGAAGATTCAAGAAGAAATTCGATGAAGAAAAGAGTTTTCCCTTGATTTCTAAGCTAAGTCTTCACAATAGTTCGTGAGAGAGTTCTTAAGAGTGACTTGAGAGAATTCTAAGTCTAAGAGTGAATTTGAATGAGAGGAATAATGTATAGTTCATCTGAATGTCTTTAGATAGCATAGAAAGTCACAAAAGACCCTTAGGATAAACTATAATTATGAAAATTTGATTAATGAAATGAGTAGAAAAATTGAAGTTAGGGGTCTCAGGGAGGGGTAAACGGCCCATGATGATTTATAAGGACTGTATACTTGCTCCATGATCCAACACTTACCGTATAGTTTCTCCATGATCCAACACTTAGAAATATTCCACTTGATGAAAGTCCATGATGGTAATTTCATACTTATAAAAATTCAACGTAGGCACACATACAGTAGTTCTCACGGTCCGTACCAAGGTATACGGACCGTGTACTCCTCCATCCCACTTCAATTAGAAACATATTTCACGACAATGTTTTGATATGGTGATCCAATACTTGGAACATTTCCACTTCGATACCTATACGAGGGACCTCACAGACCATGAAGGGTCATACTGTCTATAAGACAATTCATGTGACATGCTTTGTCTCCAAAAATGTGAAATTTCTAGGCCAAGGCTACCACACAGTCAGTGAAGCCTCACACAATCCATGTGTGGTATGACTTGGTCCCAAACGTCACATCTAAAGCCCACACACCCCACACAAAGCCAAGGGCCACTTTAAGGAGACTCCACATGGTCCGTAGAGCCTCACATGGACCGTGAAAGCTTCCATAAAGCGTTACTTTGGCCTAACACTTTTTGGAACAAAATCTCCAAGCTTCATTAAGATTGTACAAAGTCTAGGTCCTTAAAGAGGCCTAATATGCAAACACGTAACGCACAAATTAAACATATACTTTAATAAAGTTAAACTCTACTGCACCAACTCAGAATGCAAAAGAAGATGTAGCTATTTCTAATGTCTTATAGCCTCCTGCTTATAAAGTATGGTGTATAACACACCTATAAACAAGACTCTACTAGACATGGCTTCAGAGACTTCTAATTTCAGCATTCACTTGCTTATCTATTCAAACGTTGAATGGAAGGGCGAAAACAGGATGCACTCTTGACGTAGATAGGAGGCCTTTCTATATATCAGTCTATCTTTCCTGTCATGATTGCAGCATAGTTTCTGTGACTATATATGAGATTTTCTCTGAATTCTCAATAAAGTAATATTGGATATGAGCTCTCGTACCTCCCGGTGCTTCCGAGACTCTTCCCGGATGAACTCTTCCTGGGTCGATTCCCGAAAGGTTAATGGGGACGGACTATAAATTCGTTGGCTCATATGTCTTTGTTAGACAAAGCAAAGTTAACCCTCGTATGCAAGGACTCTCAAACTCTGTGCTTTGATACCATATTTGTCAGACCCTGGAAGGTACCCTAGATGTAATCGGCGCTAAAGACTATTTCTAGTCCCTTGGAGAACCACTTAGCCTCATCACATCTATTCATTCAAAAATCTAACATAAATAATTGAAGTCTTAACTTAACAAGAAGGATCTCAAAAGAATGAAATAATCAAGATAAAGGCCATAACCCAACAATTTGTCTAATCATCAATCAAGGACTAGTATGAAGGGAACTAGCCAAAACAATATCGAAATAATAATCTTAGTCTAGCCTATGAAGCCTTTATCAAATTGTCTGAGTGGTGCGAATGATAGGTCTATGGCTACCTCAAATCAAAATAAGTAATCTAAGGCCTACCTCTAATATCTTGATGAAATAAATAGTGTGCATCCTCTAAAATCAAGGAGGACTCACCAATCAACTAAAAATGGATAAGATCTTATATGAAGCGCTTGTTGATGACCTCTAATACTTGTCTCTGCATCATAACAAGATGTAGGCCCAAATGGATGTCAGTAAGTAAAATGCATGAGTATGTAAAATGGTCAAATGAATAGAATAAGGTAGAATAAAATCAGCTCAGATAATTCAAATCAAGAGGTAATGAACTCAATTAGAATGTCAAAAGTCTAAAGTAAGAGTATAGTTTACATAATGACCAATCATATACAATCCAATTCAATCTAATCATAGTACTATCAAGACCTATTTGGGAGTTTTTTTAACCGATAACCATCATTTATGAGTCGATGAACATACAACGAAGTGGTGTCATTTGCCACCTGTTCAATACCTTGCCAGGGTAAAGGATGTTCTACAATCAATCAATCCCTCTTTAAGGACTTCAGAGGTATGGCCCCTATCAATCATCCTTTTTTGGCAGCATAATTATTGAGTTCAAGTTAGACTTACTCACACTCAATTTGGTTCTCAATACTCTCCAAAGAATCAATGATCATAAAACAATCAGTGCAATCAATTAATCTCATAAGGACTCTTATTAATCCATCACAATCAATCTTCTTGGCCTATCAACCATCTATTCAACTTTCAATCGCATCTTTCAAGAGGGATTTAGACAATCATGAAGGGGACTATCGATTTGGACTAATCATTTGAGTTTAATCTTGAAGACTTTAAAAATCATCAAGTTCTATCAACATCATCATCATGCTCAATCAAATTCATGATCACAATTATACTTTCAAGGCTCTAGACTCAATCCATAGGTTTATTTATGCAATTATTTATTAAATAATATCTTTGGTATTATGAAATAACTTATGTAGAAATACTTATTCAGCAAATCAAGTCTTGATGATCATCAAGTATGTAAATCATCAATGAGAGCACATGGAAGAAAAATTTCATGCTTTAATTTAGCCTTACATACCTGGGATGAAGTCATACAATCAATTCCCAAGAGTTAATGCTCCAATCACTTGAATCCCCAGCTTTCTTCTCCTCTTCTTAGCCCTAGTTTCTAAGTTAGAACGTATAAACACTTAGGAATGAGTTTAGAAACCTTTTTTAGGCCAAAAAAACCTATATTTGTCATGGATTAAGATTAGGAGGGGTAGAAAAAAGTCTAGAATGCCCCTCAATAAACTAAAAATTTTGAACTATGGTAGATCGGGTCCGAGTTGCGAACCCGGTCCCTCCCAGTATATTTTTTTTACAAAAAAAGATTTGATCAAATTTCTAACACGATAGAAAATATTAGAACCAAACTTAAGTGCAAATTCGTGACAGTTCTGCGATACGAACGTGCCGTGCACCTAGTTGAAAATTGCATCTTTGTCCCAAAAATTTATCTTTTCCTCTTGGTAGCCTAAAATTCCACCAAGACCATTTTCCCACTCAATTTTTGTGCTGATCATAATTCCAACCTCAGATTTGTCCAAATTGTTTTGTATAATTCGTTAAGCGGGTAATCCCTCATCTAGAGATATTTTGATAATTTACTGGGTGTAATAGCTTCATTTAAGGATCTTATTTCTATCGATTAATTGGTGAGTCCTCCCTTGCATTCGACGGATACCACTTATGTCTCTCTTTCTTTGAGTTTTGTATTTTCATTATGATTTAAGGTAGCTATGAATCTGTCATTGGAACTTCTAGATGCTTAGAGATTGAGGCGTCAAAGACAATGATAGATCAGAGTTGATGTTTTTATTCTAAAGACTTGTACTTTTCAAACTATGTTCACAATATTGAATTGATTTGGATTGTCAGTTTTAAACTATTACTTTTTTGAGTCTTTAATTGATTAGCCCACTAAAATGTTCCTTTGTACATAACTTGAGTCTTTCGCAGTTGATTGAATCAGTGATCAAGCCAAGTGGTTATTTAAGGACCAGGAATAGTTTCTAAATGTCATCCATGCTAAGGATACCCTCCAGGGACGTGACATTCCAACACATCATTAGATCAGGTGTCATATTCCAACACATAACTTGTTTGAGTGTGAGCACCTTCAGATGAATATTGTTGAATTTGCGTTGAGGTTGATAATTATGGAATTGACATATCGAGCATGAATTATTAATTTGTTACTTCTTCTCTATGTAAGCATGTTTTACTATGTTATATGTTCTTGATATTTATATCGCCCATTAGAATAGCAGTGTGATTCTACCAGTACATCATTCTTATGTATATTAATACTGTACTTGCTCTTTTTTTTGTTGAGTACAGAGCATCTTTAGGCGTCTACTGGAATTCCTCAGCTAGGAGACTAGTGATATACTAAATTTAAGGGTGAGCTTACTAGTTCAGGATACTGTGAATTTGTTTTTATTTCTTTGTCCACTTGTTCGGACTTAGACACTTAGTTTATTTTTTGGGGTTGCATCCCCTTATGCTAGACTTATAGTTTGAATTTTGGTACAATGACTTTTTATTTTGGATAGTGTGTTATATTATGTTTCTGGTTGGGTTTATGGAAATTCAATTTATTCATTTTGGTGTTTAAACATTCTTTCGTACTTAAAATTTCTTGTTCATTCTTAAATTTGTTAGATTGGATTAGCAATGGTTCTTCCACCGGAGGGTTAGTGTGGATGTCACTCATGGCCCATTTCGGAGCATGACACTATACCATTAAATTTTAAATTTTTATTCTTTAAAATATTACACAATTCTCGTTAATGAATATATTTAAAAACCTTTGTAAAGAGTAAATTATAAAGAAGCGGTGGAAAAATTAATTGATAAAGTTTATAGGGCGACTTAAATTTAAATAAATGAAGTGATGCAAGTCAATATTAGCTAAATGATCAAAATAAAATCCTAAAGATAGTTTAAGAAGTTGTAGCATCTTTTCTCCAATGCTTTCTAATTTTCTCTCCATTTTCTCTTACAACCAATGTTATCTTCGCTTGTTATGATACTTGACTCTTCTTTTATTGAAAGATTCATATTTGAACCTTTGTCAATTGATTTTCATGTATATTCATCTTCAACTGGTGAGATTCTACTAGTACACTTCGAAATATGAAGATACTTAATGAGATAATCAAAATAAGCCTAACAATTTCTTCTATTTTGTCAAATATTGAAGAACCAAGAGTAAAGATGGAACAAACAATTGTTGAATAATATATTAGAAGCTTATTAAATATACTCAATTTTAAGATAAGAAGATAGCCATAAGGTTTATATGAATTACCTTATAGAGGTTTGTAATAGAACGAAATTTTATACTCCTTGGTATTCCTTGCATGATACGATAATTTTCATCTTTTAAAATCATCCGGGAATTTATCTTTGCATTTAACTCTATTAAGATCAGCTTCACCTGAAAATT
This sequence comes from Solanum rostratum, assembly GCA_029948455.1. Classification (NCBI taxonomy): domain Eukaryota; kingdom Viridiplantae; phylum Streptophyta; class Magnoliopsida; order Solanales; family Solanaceae; genus Solanum; species Solanum rostratum. The sequence goes on from CM057048.1 coordinate 56,806,368, forward strand.
ATATGTAACAAAATGAGATGGTGTGGTATACATATAACTCAAAAATTTTCATATGAAAAAGATGAAATTAGTAAATTGTGAGATGTAAAATTTAATACCATTAATATGATATTCACTTTGTTGCTTTTGGTTTTGAGGTGTTTTCTCCTTTTTCTTTTCTCTTTCCTTCTTTTCTTCAAGTCTTTCATTTTGTATGATCTCTTTATAAATTTCCTTTTTATCTTTTCCTAGTAGCTGGAGATAAAAAACAAAACATTTGTGATAAACGTTGCATAATCATCTGTAAAATAGTAAGTTATATTTTAGAGTAAAAAGAAAAAAAAAGAAAATGAAAAAAAAATGACAAAGAAATTAACTGTAGTATTTCAATATTAATTAAAGATGATCCATAAATTGAAAACAAAGAAAAAAGAGAAAATAAGTAAATATGAGTTACCTTAATGGCGAAGTCATAAATATCAAAACTAAACATTGTATTCTCCAATAATTCTTGTTGTACACGGTTGTCTACATTCTTTTCCTCTTTCCTTTCCTGGGAAAAGACGAACTGCTCCCTTGATTCCATTTTACTTGTCCAGATTATATTTTTCACTCTTCTTGAAAAACTATCAATTGGATATTTATTTTATTAAAAAATTATTATTAATGATACTCTGAATAATCTAGCTTGACTACTTATATTTAAATTAGTTTTATAAAATATTACCCAATGACAAAATAAAAACCTAAAAAATAATTAATTCTCTCTTAATCTCTAAAAGTGGACAAGTAAAAATAATTAATATTAGTCAATTATAAAATGTAAAATTTTTCCGCCAATTACACACCATGAATAGTTTTTTGCTTTTCTTTGTTTGATAATGTCTTCTTAAAAGAGTCTTCTTCGACCTTTTTGCTTTCATTGTGTTCTTCAGATTTTTTCTTCTTCTTGGCACCCTCTTTCTCTTCTTTTTTTTTTAGTTTGAACATATTGAATGTATACTATGAAATTCCATATAAAATCAAGTTCAACCAATTATTTAAAGTTATAATTCATGCTTACACAAAGTAAGACCCCCATATTAATAAATTCAAAGTTAAAAACAAATAAAATTATAGAAATCTAGAAAACTTTTATTCGGCCTTTTTCTTTAATATGAATTATGGATCAAAAAAAGGAGATTTTTGGTTCCCAAATATCTATATACTTTCTCATATAAAATATAAGTTAGATGTAACATGGATTCAGAAAAATAGTAATACAAAGAAATAAAACATTTGAAATATATTTGTGGCACTCAAGTCAAAATGTATAACTAACTAGAAAAAAAAATTAGTACAAAAAAAAAAAAGATAGATCTTTATTAAATCAAGTTGAACTAGATATATGTTTATAATATTTGCTTGAAAAATAATCATTTCCAAATAAATTATTGAATTTTAGTGAGATTATTCATATATGTCAATACACATTATGTTTGAATGAATAAATTAAACAAACGAATAAAAAGTGAAGAAAAAGATATCAACCATTTGTCAATCTTGTTATTTGTTTGTCAAAATTTATTAGAGATGTTATGCAGATTTAGAATTAAAAAAAAGAGATGAGATTGCATACCGAACTGCATCTCTCATAAAGCAGAGATACTTGATAAATCAAATCATCAAATACAAGAGCAAAAAAATTAGAAAGAAAATAAGATTCGATAAAATCAAACTTACTATCACCCAATCGGAATCCTTCTTTGTAAGAATTAACAAGCAAAATAGATCTATTTCCTTACAATCTTGAATTAACTAAAAAATAACTCCTTATCGCCTATGTTGATTCAATTCTCTCCTCTTGAATGCTTAATATTTTTTAGAAAACTTGAAACTAAAATGAAGAAGCAAATCAATAAGTGTCTCATGTTTTATAAGTGAACATTTGCTTAGCTTTTTCATGACAATAATGCCTATTCAATTTCGGCAATTAAATTAATTTTTGGTCAATGTAGAGGAAAATGGCTTTTACACAACAGTATGAACAAATAAGTATTTCAAATCAATTATTATGAAGAATATTCTTTTATTGTTATTATAATAATAATATTTTACACTAAATTAGAAAGTCCTTTAAAATTTATCATTTATTTTAATTAAAATCTATCATTTATTTTGAACATTTTTTTGCATTTATGTCTTAATTTAACTGGGATTCAACTGGGTATGTTGTTCTTGTTGTTGTTATGTCTTAATTTAAATTTTTAAAAAACTGCACATGTTCTTTAGCTACTTTGTAATAACCTTGAAAGCCATTGTAAGGTCCTCGAAGGTCATTTTTGATATTTTTGATCAAATTATCATTTGAATTGATTAACCAACTTATCTCCCCAAAGAGGGGGTTTTATAATTACTAGTAAAAGTTATTATAATTAAAGCACGTGTTAAACCAATACGAACAGGAACTAGGATATTGTGTTCCCCATGATTTCCTAACTCGGTATTACAAGATAAAGAAATTCTTTTCGAGTGTGTAGCATGCTAAATGGTAAGTTAAGTTCAACAAACACTTTGGCCCAGGAGAGAGGTGAATTTAGCTATGTGATTTGGTCCATCCCCGCAGTGTGATATTACTAACACTTACCTATTGCCCCAGTACAACCTCCCCTTGGCCCAGTTCAATTGATTAGATGAGAAATATCAATCGAATCTTGTTAATTGATCTATTTTCCTATTCATTACCACCTTGATCAAGTCAATAACACTAGGCGGGTTTAGCTTGTTAGTTCTGCATAGTTCCCACAACCCTAAGTTTGGATTTAGCTACTCATGATCAGCTTAAATGCAAGACTTATGAATTTGAATAACATAATTATAACACCCGACAAAATTATCAAAATATCCCTAGAAGATAGATGTGCGCACAACGCTTCTTTCTAAGCTCAGATGGCAAATCCGAGATTGGATATATGACCAGCATGAAAAATTAAGTGAGAAAATGATCTCAGTTGATTTTTAGAACAACCAGATCAAGAGATAATTTTTCAATGCAAAAACGCGTACTAGTGAGGGTGCACGGCAAGTGTGCGACGCGCACATGCCACGGACCAACATTTGGTTTTATCCTAAAATATTTTACGAGATTAGAAACCTCGCTCAAAGAATTTTCAGCAAAAAATACCAAAAATAAACTCAGTCCGCGTTGCGAACCCCATGTTTCGAGACAGACTTTTTTCGAATCTTGTGAGGGGCATTCTAGACCTTTTCAAACACCTTCTGGACTTAATATATGATCAAAACAGGTCATTTTAACGGAAAAAGGGGGCTTTAAAACCCCATTCTAAGTCATTCTAAGTCCTTGAAAAATACTTGGGTTTGAGGAAAGAGGAGCAGATCTTGAGATTGAAGAATTCAAGAGGATATCCTTGAAGTGATTGTTGAGAGCTTCATCCTAGGTATGTAAGGCTAAACTAAAAGAATGAGATCGTTCTCTCATGTGTCCTATAGATGGTCAAAGAAGATTTGAAGGTCTAAAGAGTTTATATACATGATTCTCGATGGTTTTTCATGAAAATTATATTAATTATATGCATTTTCCTATGTTGATGATCATCCTAAAATTGTTTTCTCGAATCGAATACTTTTCATGAGATATTGTATAACCCTACATGATTATTTTTTAAAGCATGAATGATAGAACCTAAGGATTGAGTCTAGAGCTTTGATATAAGAATGTCGATTGTGATTGTGATTGTGGTGAGATAATATTGATGAGTTTATAGAACTTGATAATTCTATGAGTCTCCATAAATGAACTCCAATGATTATCTATTCAATTGTTCCCTTACGATTGTTCTAAATCTTGAGTCGTTGATTGAGATGTTCATTGATAATAGAGTTAAAAACCCCTATGATTTTATTGGTTTGACTGGATTGATTGTCTTATGAGCATTGAGTCATGGGAGAATATCGAGCACCAAAATAGTAAGAGTTAGTTCGGCTCGCACTCATCAAACTATATCGCCAAACGTAGGTGTAGCATAGAACCATCATATTTTATTGTGGTTCCCTCTTGATTTGAAGTCTCTGAAAGTAATAGAGGACTTGTTGATTTTCTGTCTCCATTTTGAATTTATCCATTATGGGTTTGATTCGTTCCTTACCTGGCAAGTTTGGATCGGTGGTGGCACCATCAGCTTGACTGTTGTACAATCACTGGCTCATAAGTATTATTCTCTGATAAGAGAAACTCCCTAAAAGTTCCAACATTGAGTACTCTGAGTTGAGTTGAGTTGATTGATGAGGTCGATTAGTTGATGGGTCACTTCTCTAATCTTTACTCTTTCTTTAGATAGACATCTGACATGCTGATTTGGTTATTATTCCGAGTTGATGTTATTTCCATATTATTATACTTGTTTCTATTTCACTCAGCTATTTTACATATAGTACATTCCACGTAGTGATGCCACTCGGCGTTGCATCATTTCATGATTTAGATACAGGAGTTAGAGATCGTCAATAGGCGCACAGTTGAGGATCCGAGACGTTCAGCTGATTGGTGAGCCTCCCTTACTCCGGAGGGTTCACTACCCTTATTTCATCTTGCTTTAGAGTTAGACTTGATTTAGCTTTATTTTATTGAGGTAGCCATGGGTATATCATTGGCACCACTTGATAGTGATAGAGGTTTCATAGATGATAGTCGAACGCTGATGTTGAGATTGCTGTGCTATCTCTTTCTACTAGCCTTTACATTAAATATATAGTTATTTTGGAACTAGATGAGATGTGCCTATTGTTTTCCTTTGTCTTTCGCTGATTCTCTTGAATTATTGATTGAATGAATGTGATGAGGACAAGTAGTTCACTTGGAGACTAGCAATAGTCTCTAGGTGCCAACCACGTCTTGGATACTCTCCCGAGGCATGACAAACTTGGTATCAGAGCACGCGTTCAAGTATCCTAGGGAAACTATGAAGCCGTGTCTAGTAGAGTCTTATTTATGGGTGTGTTGTCGACCACACATCATAAGCATGAGGCTATAGGAAATTTGGAATTGTTACACTTCTTTCTTATTCCAAATTCATGCGATAGAGTTAAACTCTAAGAACGCTCTCTTCTGATTCGTGTGTTTCGCATTTTCAGAATTGTGACCATGTTTCCAAGAAAAGTCGATTAAGTGAATGGCAACCCAGCTAGACAGAATGCTAACCAACCCGACCCTTAGAATCAAGATGGACCCATAGGCCCAGCCTTTCCTATCATGCAGCCACCCTAGGTTGACCTTATCAATGCTAAGCTTCGCTAGGTTGTCCGGACTTTGGCCTAGGCTATGATAGCACTGGTTGATAGACAGGGAGCAGGCGGGCGGGGTGTTCCAAATACATCCGGAGACTGTGCATCCTTGAGGATGAACTCACCTGGGTTTAAGAGGTCAAAGAGGAATAGGAGTAGGAGTCACTTCCAAGCAAAACCTCATAGCTTTAGAGCTCAAAAACGTAAGTCACAGGCCAGTGTGGTTCGAGGGCCTCGAGGCAAGACACCTTGTGGCATGTGTGGCAAGTTTCACTTGGGAAAATGTCGTGAAGGGAGTGATGGATGTTACAAGTGTGGCCCAGAGGGTCACTTCCATAGGAAATGTCCAAAGTGTTAAGCTTCTACCCCGGTACCACCAGCGGAGAAGACCAAGAAGATTTTCCAAATGTCTCCCCAGATGTTGTGATGGGTATGATTCCAGTCTTTATCACTTTTGATGTTATCCATGTGAGAGAAACTTATGTCTCGAAAGATTTTAATGTTACCACCTAAGAGTAAGATGTGAGGTCTCATACCACCCTAAGTAGAGTTGTCATTCCAGAGCTAGAATGATGGTGATAGAAAAGAAAGGATGAGATAGTAAGAGTGATAGTTGATTGAGGCTTGTAATTAGAGTTATCTACCCATTAGGTTAGTAATGCGATGACGACTCGATTGCTATAAGTTTGATGAAAGAGTGGTAAGTGTGTGTCATGCTGAGGTAGTTGCTATCGGAATGTGTTAGAGCATGCTCAAAACTAGAAAGAGTTCTATGTTGACGTATCCCAATATTTGTACTGTGAGGGTGAGATGTGGATGATGAATAGATGGACGGAGTGCTTTCAATATGATAGATCTACACTAGGCCTATAATTCATAAGAAAGAGGCCTACGAGATTTACATAATTATGAGCTTAGCTAGGTAAGGGGGTATAGTGAGTGGAGCAATGGTACATGAGTTGCGAAGAGAGGATGTACTAAGTGAATACCTGCTATGAGATTTTAGTGGGCTTATGCTCCAAAAGTTACCTAGTATTCGTTAGTTGGTGGGATGTTGGAGAGGTGTGTAGTAGATGCACGTGTTAGAACTAGACTCTAAGCTTGAATGTTGAGGAGTATTTGTAAAGAGGAGACAATATTGTACGAGTGATAGTTTTAGTTGGAGATTCACCCTAAGAGGTTCAGCATAGTATGTGTTTGAGATTAAGGTGTTGGCTTGCAAGGAGTGTGATGTTATGAGTATGGTATAGGTGTCGTTAGATTAAAAGAGGGAATTGAGGACGAAACATTTGTTAGGAGAGGTTAGATTATGAGAGTGGGGGAAAATGGTTATGTACGCCATTAGAGCAGCAAATATAGAAATATTTCCCTAGCGACAGGAGAAAGGTAAGAGTGGTATCTTTGAAGAGAGTCTTAATGGCTATTTTATATATATGCGACTATAGCATACCCGGAGAGTTTAAGATGTTCTTGTGAATAGTGATTCCTCGACCGTGTGGAGGTATATATTTATAGCCTAGTAGAGGAAATTGATTCTCAAAACTAGAGAGATGACCCTTAAGCTAAGGGGAAGATGATAGACCTAAGTAAATCTTGAGGTTTCGATAGAGATGGGTTGATCGAAATTAGATGTCAATTTCTTATCATATAGTACGTGCCTTATTCTTCCGTTGAGGTGATGCTATATTCCCTTATGGTATATGACTGTCATTCCTATGACCTAGTCCCATGTACCACTTGTTGATTGTCCTTCATGTTGAGCTATGAGGGTGAAAAGCAATGAATCCATTCATTAATTTTGATCTTACCCTATGGATCGGAGAGTTCCTAATCCTATATTGAGTGAGATGTGACTTTATTTTTACACTACCTATAGTTCTGTGAACTCAGAATGAGTCTCGATAGACAAGGGAGATTGTACTTTATTACGAACATTCTCAAGTAAGATTTCTCGCTTAATCATGCTAATGATCTTTGTTTCAAGTTCATTGACTAATCCTACCTTCCAAGTCTTGATGGAAACGTTGATGAGAATAGACGAGTGATGGTTGATGAGAGAGAGTAAGGGTTCTTTATTATGATGTTGTCTTATGCATGCCCGACCTTCGATACGTCATGCCATTGTTGATGGTAGGATGTGGAGTAGCAAGTTTTAGATGAATAATCGTGCTTATTTGGCATGTAGAGGTATTAGTTGGGGTTTTCTCCAAAGGGGGAGATAACGAGTCCCTCTAGTCCCAAGTAGTGATACAGATAGTAGTAGAAAGAGAACGAGGGTAGATAAGGAGGAGTAAATGTATCCTTATTATGTCATTGGTGTTGTACTTGTGTCATGTAGGGATAGAGATAGGGAGAAGGGGAGAGATGAGACATTATGATATACAACAAATAGGTAAGAGTATGTTGGAGTGTCTTCGAGTGGGAGCTCATTGAATGGCAAAGGTAGAAGTGCTTAGTAGGCTTGAAATTTCTTAGATACCATTGAAGTGGTTAGATTGATAGGCTTGAATGCATGGTTGTTATTATGCGAATATTAATGATAGATGGTTGAAGACTTAGTGACGAGGATTTCAAGTAAGGATTGTGGGGTAGTGAAGAGGACTAGTGATCTTTTAGTGAAAGTTCTTGTGAGAGTCTAGGGATTGAGTATTGAGGGTTAGCCTTGTACGGATATGACCATCATAACTATAGCACCATAAGGCCCAGAAGTAAGCTTGAATGAAATAAGAGGATGTGGATAGGTAGGGAGTTGAACAGGAGTTATAAGTTTAAGTTGATGGGGTAGAGTGCCATGAAAGGGAGCACGATCGAGGTAGAGAGTGGAGCTTGAGTATGTCCATAGAGTCTTGTATATTACGATGGTCCCCTTTCTCGATTAGAGTTGATGACTTCTCTCTTGAGTTCAAAAACTGATTAACGAAGTATTTAAATGATTCAAATTGATTAAGTTTCGATGTTCTATCGTGCTTGATGATGAGAATGTTGAAGGTAATCTTCTTACCTTTGATTTAATTGATGTTTCTATCCTTGAGTTGATATATCAATTCTTGATCTGAATATAGTTGATTGAGATTGATGAGTCCAGATTTTATTGATGGACGTGAGTATTGAGATGAGTCTTGAGTCTATTCGTACCTTGATATCCACATTTACTCATCATTCGAGGAAGAATGATCCCAAGGGGGAGATAATGTAACACCCGGCAAAATTACCAAATTACCCCTAGAAGAGAAATGTGCACATAATGCGTCTTCCCATGCTCAGATGGAAAATCTGAGATAGGATATATGATCACCATGACAAATTGAGTGGGAAGGAATGTCCTCGGTTGATTTTTAGAGCAACCAGATCAAAAGATAACTTTTCGATGCAAAAACAAAAATCAATTAGGGTGCGCGACAAGTGTGCGACGTGCACCTGCCGCGGACCAATACTTGGTTTTATCCTAAATTTTTTTTACAGGATTAGAAACCTTGTTCGGAGAATTTTGGCGAAATCTATCGAAAATAAACCAAGTCCGCATTGCAAACCCATATCCCGAGACAGGCTTTTTTTAAATTTCATGAGGGGCATTCTAGACCTTTTCAAACCCCTCCTGGACTTAATATATGATCAAAACATTTCGTTTTAAGTATAAAAGGGTTTGTAAACCCCTTTCTAAGTCATTCTAAGTCCTTGAAAAAGACTAGGGTTTTAGGAAAGAGGAGAAGTGCTTGAGATTGAAGAACTCAAGAAAAAATCCTTGAAGTGATTGTTGAAAGATTCATCCTAGGTATATAAGGCTAAACTAAAAGCATGACATTGTTCGCTCATGTGCCCATAGATGGTCATAGAAGAGTTGTAGGTCTAAAGAGTTTACATATATTATTCTTGATGGTTTTCCTTGAAAATTATATTAATTATATGTATATTCATATGTTGATGATCATCATAAACTTACATATATTATTCTTGATGGTTTTCCTTGAAAATTATATTAATTATATGTATTTTCATGAGATATTATATAACCCCACATGATTATTTTCGAAAGCATGCATGATTGAATAGAGATTTGATATAAGAATGTCGATTGTAATTGTGATTGTGATAAGAGAATGATGATGAGTTGATAGAACTTGATAATCGTATGAGTCTCCATAAATGAACTCAAATGATTGTCTATTCGATTATTCCCTTATGATTGTTCTAAATCTTGATTCGTTGGTTGAGATGTTCATTGATGATAGGGTTAAAAATCCCTATAATTTGATTAGTTTGATTGGATTGATTGTCTTATGAGCATTGAGTCATGGGAGAAGTATCGAGCACCCAAAGAGTAAGAGGTAGTCCAACTCACACTCGTCAAACTACGTCGCCAAACGTAGGTGAGGCATAGAACCATCACATTTTACTATGGTTCCCTTTTGATTTCAAGTCTATGAAAGCAATAGAGGACTTGTTGATTTATAGTCTCCATTTTGGATTTATCCATCATAGTTTCGATTCGTTTCTCTATCTGGCAAGTTTGGAACGGCTATGGCAACATCAGCTTGACTATTGTACAATAAATGCTTCATAAGTGATTGTTCTCAGATACGAGGAACTCCCAAAAAGTTCCTACCTTGAGTACTTTGAGTTGAGTTGAGTTGATTGATGAGGTCGATTGGTTGATGGGTCACTTATCTAATCTTTACTCTTTCTTTAGATAGACATGTGACATGCTGATTTTGTTATTATTCTGAGTTGATGTTATTTCCATATTATTCTACCTGTTTTTGTTTCATTCCGCTATTTTACATACAGTACATTCCACGTAGTGATGCCACTTGGTGCTGCATCATTTCATGATGTAGATACATGAGTTAGAGATCGTCAACAGGTGCACCATTGAGGATCCGAGACATTCAGCTGATTGGTGAGCCTCCCATACTCAAGAGGGTTCACTACCTTTATTTCATCTTGCTTTAGAGTTAGACTTGATTTAGCTTTATTTTTATTGAGGTAGCCATGGTCTATCATTGGCACCACTTGATAGTGATAGAGGCTTCATACATAATAGTCGAACGTTGATGTTGAGATTGTTGTGCTAGCCGTTTTTACTAGCCTTTATATTAAATTTATAGTTATTTTGAGAACTAGATGAGATGTGCCCATTACTTTCCTTTTTCTTCCGCTGATTGTCTTGAATTACTGATTGAATGAATGTGATAAGGCCAAGTGGTTCACTTGTAGACTAGCAATAGTCTCTAGGTGTCGCCCATGTCTTGGGTACCCTCCCGGGGCGTGACAATAATTGAGCACTTACACCATAAAATTAAGCACAAGCAATCCAACTCTTCCATGCAAATCACAAGATTAAAAGATGAAAACAATATTTTACAAGTGTTTCTCAAACTCTCTAATGTTTTTCTCTTCGTTTCGTCTTTGTTTTCTATGAAAAATAACCCAAAAACCTATTTATAGTGTTTAAAATACAAATCCAAAATGAATTAGGACAACTGGGTCGGCAGGTTCTACAAGGTACTCTACGGGCCATATAACAATTTACAGCTCGTGGTCGGGCTTTCGCTAAATTGTTGTTTAAATTCTGGATTGGTCTTCTATGATACCCCTCTACGGCCCGTAGGGGGTTTCATCCTATGAATTTCAGCAAGTCCTCGTCTTCTGATCCTCAAGGTACGATACATGGTCTATGACTCATAAAGTCTTCCATGGCTCATTTGCATGTTCATAGACTTCAACTTCAGAAGTACACCCGACACCGGAATTGTACATGAAACTCCTTTTACGGCTTGACGAATACTCTACAACCTGTAAAAGGTCTCGTGAACTTTCAACTTTAGTAACTTCTCCACACTTTGTCCACAAATAGTGCTAACCCCGAAATCCTTCAAAACAAACATAAAAACACATCAAAGCCACTAACATCGCATTAAGAACACACAAAATTCCAAGTTTTAAGCATCAAAAGTGTTGTACTTTAACAGCACATTAACACCCTCATCTTAAAATTATTGCTTATCCTCAACCGACAGACTCAATCTATATAAGCAGCACAGTAACACACAGACCTCAATCTAATGGCATACATTACATAAAACATAAGCTCAGATACGCACACCACTTTTTAAAAAAACACATCAGCTAGCTATCAAACAAACCAACACAGATCAATACATATGACAATGCAACTATGACAACCGAGGTAACCATCAACAAGCCACAATCAGTAAATGAGTCTAATGTTAACAATGAAATACAAGTGTCCTCACAGAAAGAAGTCCCATATCTCACTCACAATTATTGTTTTCATGTGTAATCTTGGGACTATGCAAAATAACTCATTCTCAGAAAAGATATTCATATATCATGCCCAATACCATATGTTTGCCCCTGTACTCATGACTAAGTACTTAGACTACTTGGAATGGGATAACTTTAGGAATTTGCTGGCTTGTAACATAGGCTCAGGAGGCTTTGGTATGATGTTTTGGGACATAGTCATTAATGGTCCTCCTTGACACTGCGTTTGTCTATACCTTCTCCCTACCAACACGTAACTTTTAATTCCATTCTCCCTTTCCCTTATTTCAAGCTTTTCTGGGTGCTTTCTTTTCATGTTTTTTCAAGTTTTTGCCTTGTATTATACTTCATTTTTCTTTTTAATTCACACCTAAGGCGTCACTCATTTTTCTTGCACCCAGTACATATTTTTTTCTCCTTTCCATGTATCAAAGATTTTTTCCCCTCATTTGGTGTTTCACCTTTACACTAGCCACCCTCAACTTAGACTTTTGGTCTGAGTAGAGGTGCACATTATCCAACCTTAGAACCAAGCCACTTTTGGTAGCCACCCTCAATTTAGGCTTTTTGACTCAGTCAAGGTGCATAATGTTCAAGGATGACCCAGGGCCAATTTTAAGATATACATCTAATATGGCTAGGTTACTTACTTTTTTACAAAGAAAAGGTACATGTCAAGCTCAAACATTAGGATCAAGGGATATTTCAAACATTTGGTTGGTTTTTAGGCTAAGTGCACTACTATGAACAATGGCCCAAGATCCTTTCCTAACCAACTAACATAAAATCTAAATCAATGTAATAGGGCATGTTCTGAGTTGAAAACGCAATACATGAATTTAGCAAAATTAAGCATACACTAACATGGCACAGATTACACTATTAACACAGACTCTCATATCATGCTTTTTATCTTAATTCTCACTTATCAGAACAAGCACTATCGACACAATCAAATATGCATGGTTGCTATCTAGACTAGCTAATCAAAAATTTGTTGGGTATCATTATTTTCACAAAAAAGCACAAAACACATATATGCCACAGATATCAGTACTATATGTTACTAATACCACCTAAATATCCTAAGCATGTCAGTTCAACAGAAAGTAAATATCTATGGGAAAACGAAACCCAGGCAAGGAAACCTCTAGGTTTAAATATTTAGGGTAGTTATAGGCCAAGGCTTCTCAGACTTCACTAAGGCCCATAACTATCCTCACCCCATCGAAAAGAGTTGCATTGTCCTCAGTGCACACAAAGAATGCAAAATCAAGTATCAGGGTCAAAAAGGACATTCCTGGGTGCCTTAGCACTAGTGTGTGGCTGAGTTTGGCCACACTCAACCTGCATGGTGGCCTCCTTAGTAGTAGAACTATGACCGGAGAGGCTAGCGCCCCTCACCCTCTCAAGGTCACGAGCTTGTCATATCTCCTCCTCTTACCTCGACTGCCTCAAGACATGCTCCAACTTCTCCTACTCTCTCAGCCTCGCATGCAATCATATTGTGTCTAGATCATCATCATTGTAGGGCCTCTTCCCGTGGGAAAGTTGTAAAAGCCCCTAAGGAGCAAATAAATCCACCACAGCCTCGGGGGCACAGTCCATGGGAATTCCACCTGTGCGGCTAAGGCTGCTGTCATGTTAGTCCAGAGTTGTTAATCTCCATCTGTAGGGCTATCAAATCTGTTGGTCATGCTATACTCTGGCTCTATTGGACCCTCAACTTGAAGGAATTAATTCACGCATCCACGGCTGAGAGTCGGTCATGAATAGCAGCAATCGCGTACGCCTGCATGCGTCTCTCAGACTCTATAATTTCCTGACAGACCAAGGGCCTGATCTGCTAAACTAACTGAGTCAACTAAGACTCATGTAGGCTAATCGGTGTGACATGGCCTGAAGGGATGCCGCGGATATGTAAACCATGCCAGCAGGTATTGTCTATGTAGGAGTGGCATGTGGTGCAGGAGTAGTAGTAGTGGTCCCCCTCTCCATATCCATCTTAGTCTGTGGAGGCCTCTCCTCTATGGAAGTAGTGGTGGTAGTGGTAGGTGGAATCTCAAGAGGTGGATCTTGGGTGACATCTCTTGTATATGGGATGGCTGGTGTGATGCTCTCTGAAGTGCCATCGGGTTCCCTTCAGCCTTAATCAGGCTGGCATCCAAAGTACGTTGTACCTCAATCAGTGAGTCCAGCTGATGTAGACTCTCTACCCTTTACTCTAGACAAAGTCTGCAGATCAATCATGGGAAAGGGATGGAGGTATACCTCTTTAAGGCTGCATCATGGATTTGCTCTGTGATGAGGCTGGCCCAATCTATCTCATAACCAGCAAAGATATTGGCAACGATAACTGCATATTTCGATGTCAATGTTTTATCTGCAAGCGTCGGTCAGATCTATGACCTCACAACGACCCACCGAAATTTGGCAGGAAAACTAAGAGAAGCCTTCACAATATGCTCTAAATAAGTGGCTACCCATGCAGTCTCCCAGCCCTGCTCAGTGATCAAGACTGCCACCCATCTCATCAAGCTAGCTCTTTGGCTCTGGTCTCTCATGAGGCCCATGTTCCTAGTCTGCCACACACTGTGGTCAACCTCTGTTATCGATTTGGAGGGTGGGAACTTAGGCCCAAATAACATGCAACAGATGGTGGTCTCCAAGATATCCACCTATTGGCCCCTCACTTTTGTTTGCATCAGATTGGGCTAAGCAAGGGGCTTTTTCCCCTTAGGAAGAGTGCTGAGAACTGTGGCTGCCTACGATGTGTAGAACTCCTGTACCATGGTCAGGGAGTGCCTCCCTAGTGGTTTGGTCAGCCACTGGAGCCCGAATCTGTTGGTGGTGGCTTGGAAATCGGGAACACTATTTAATCTGGAGATGATCCAAGGCTCCTCATAAATGGAGCGGGATGATTTTCCCCGCTCATTACTCTTCACGCCCTCTGTATAGATGTCCTGCATGCTCGTAACACACCATTGACTGTGAGAGAATCTGGAGGTGATGGTGATGTCTGTAGTGGTGCGGTAGAGGACTCCATCTTCGACTCGTTGCGGGATCCTAACTCTGAGTCTAACTTCTCTCTAGACGAAGTCATTTGAATGGTGTTGCTATTGTTGTTTTCCCCCTCGTCAAACTGCTGAGTGCGAACAACAATGGCCTGGGTATGGGTCTGCCCATGTCTGGTGGCAGCCCATGTCTGTGGTCTATCAGTATTCGGGTCAGGTCGGACGCTGAGCTCCTCCATCGATCCACTAACCATGGAGGTCTACTTCTCCCGTAAGGTCTTATCTATAAGCCTTTTATGTATGGATCAAATATCACCGTGTGTCAGCTTTGGAGCCGTAGTAACTGAAACATACACATTTACACAACATGATTAGCCCCACAAGTCAAGAAACAAAATGGAAGAATACATCAGACTTGATTAGAGAGGGGTCTATGAAAACACCTCTACGGTCCGTAGTGCAAACTACGAGCCATAGAAGGCTCTCATAGAAATAGTGTCCATAATATTTGTTAACTAGAATGGCATCTACGAGACCAGGTACGACTCATAGAAGAATCTTCGAGTCATAGACTGAATCATAGATGATTTCACTGTCTGAACTTTTTATAGGCAGGAATCCACGAAACCTATCTACGAGCCATAAAATTTTCTACAACTCATAGAAGGTCTCGTCTGGTGGGTTCTTAGAAACATCAGGTTTCTGGAATTCCATACCAGGGAAAATTATGATTCTTGGAAGGTTCCAGGAGGGCGTAAAGGACCCTCATAAACCAAAAAACTCAGTCACTTGAGTTTCTAAGTTCATCAATACGGGCCATACACAACCTTTTCAACATACTTTATCAGTATGAAGCAATACGCTCGCACCCCACATGATTCATATCACAACACCCAACACCCCACATGCAAATTCTCCCATATACCCATTCAAAAATCATTAACATGCTTTCCCGAACCTACTGACCCCATTTGAATGAATTAACATTAAAATTACAAACACCTGCCATAGCAAACAAAATTTTTAATGCACAAATCAATTTAATTCACATGGTGTGTGATTTCAAAAACATCATTCAAAACACAAAGACCAGGCAAATACACCAATTTCTGGCCTAAACACATGTTCACACATTTGCAACCATACATTTCAACATTCAAACATAACAATTGCACACATCGTTTACATCTTTAAACAGCCATACCCATCAATTTAAGTTCAACCTAATCACACAACAATTGGTAAACAAAGGGTACTTTTAAGATCAAAATTTACCAAATTGAGTTACTAAATCATATGAATAAAAAGAGGAAGTGGGACGGTTAAATCGTAGGTCTGTCGAAAAAAGTTGTTGGAAAATGGTGGGGGTGCTCCTCGCTGGTGGTCGGAAAAAGTGAGGTAGGGGTTTGGCCGAATTTGACTTGTAAATTCGGGCAAAATGGGGTCAAAATTTTTTGATCCCAGTAGTTATATGTTGACCGGGTCATTCAAAACTAATGGGCCCAGACTCTATGAAACCTAGATCATGGGCCATAGAGTGTTTTATGGCCCATAAATGATGGTTTCGTAGAAGGTCCGAACCCTAGTTTTGAATAATGGATTTCACAGACCAATCTATGAGTTGTGCATTAATATTCGACTCATAGATTTGGTCATGGAAACCTTAACACTTAGTTCAAGAATCAAAAAACTTACCTGGGGTCCATGTATCCCTTTTACAACTCATAGTTTTATCTACGGGTCATAAAGTTCACTCGTGGATGGGAGTGCATATTATTTTGCTCACCAGAAGTGTCTACGAGATGGTGTATGGCTTGTAGATTGATATACGACTCGTACAACCATTCATAGAGGCACTTCTTTATGCCTTTTTCAGCTAAGGATGGCTGACTTAGCCATATACCTGCGCATTCTTCACAGAACACATTGTTACCCTATATGCAACCAGCTCGATATCCAATATTACAACCAAAATGCAAAAATAAATAAACTACCTACAAGTCCAAAAAAACTAAAAGCAAAGCTACAACTACAACTATTACATCAAAAACCTCGGGTTGCCTCCCAAGTAGCTCCTAATTTATTATCGCGGCATGACTTGGACAAGTTGGTTACTTAGACTTCACCTAGGGACCAAACTTCCTTCTTTAGATCATCTGGCCTCTTATTGACTGGCAGATATTGAAGACTACTTCTTCATCATTCAATCTAAACCTAAGTTGACCAGCTTCCATATCCACTAATGCATGACCAGTGGCTAGGAATGTCTTTCCCAAGATGATTAGGACGTCGAAGTCGACTTCGTAATCTAGGATCACAAAGTATGTGGGGAATTTGATTTTTTCAACTTTAATAAGCACATCGTAAAGTATTCCTACTGGGTTTTTCACCGTACGGTTAGCCATCAACAACCGCATGCTCGTTGGAGTAGGGACTCCAAAAAGAAGCAAAAGGGATCTGATTTATGTTGGCCTCGTTAGAGTAGGGACTCCAAAAAGAAGCAAAAGGGATCTGATTTATGTTGGCACCGAGATCACACAATGCCCTTGCAAACTACACATCTCTAATGGTGTAGGGTATGGTAAAAGCGCCAGGATCTTCTTGCTCTTATACCAAAGACCTTATAGCAATTACACTATAATGTTGAAGCTCTTGGGAAAGCTCCTAACTCACAGTGCGTTTTTTCATAACTAGGTCCTTCATGAACTTCGCATACCCTGGCATCTTTTCCAACGCCTCGATGAGAGGGATGTTGATAGAGAGTTATTTCAGCATGGAGATAAAGTGCTTGAACTTTCCCTCATTTTTCTTTTTAATTTTCTGAGGGATGGAAGGAGGAGGCCTAGGAATGGGCTTCAGCTTCTATGACACTTCTACATCATCACTCATGCCATCCTTGCCATGATTGTCTCCAATATTCGCATCCTTCACCTCGACTGTCTCCACTCGGACATCATCCTCATCTATAGGTATGGGAGGATTAATAGTACTCTTGCCACCACAAATAGTAACCTCCATGCACTACCCTTCAGTTTTGGGGTTTTGAATTGTGTTGCTAGGTAGTGTACCTCTCAGATGCTGATTGAGTTGAGTTGACACTTGGGAAAAGTATTGCTCAAGCTATTTAATAGCAACAGAAAGAGACTCAATTTTCTAATTTTTACTAGAGATTTCAGATTTCATCCCCCTCAGAGTCTCATCAAATGTCTCAGTTTTATTCAACATATAGTCAAATATTTCCTCAACTCTGGAACTACTAGCACCAGTATCACAGTTATGTGGTGGAACATAAGGAACATTTCTATAGCCATCTCTGCATCCCCAATCTACATCTCTGTCTTGGCCCTGATTCTTGTCATTATAACCTCCACGGTTGTCTCTGAAAGCTCCCTCTCGATTATAGTTCCGACCTTGGTTTTCCTTGACCTTGTTGCCAATAGTCCTGATTAGACCCTTGGGTGTTGGTCCAGAAACCCCCCATCTGGTCAATAATGAAGCAAGTGTCCTCCTCATAGTAGGGATCATCATACATGGGTGCTCGCGGAGGCTAGTGAACAACTATATTAACTCGTTCCTGATTTTGCTTCATCATCACCTCTATACCTGTACAGATTTAGGCAAGCTCTTCCATAATCTCTTCATTTATTTTAGCTTGCTCTGAACCAATATTGATATTGCAATAATGTTTTATAGATGATCTCTCCTTTTGCCACTATGCACAATTTTTCTTGACCACCCTTTTCATCCTGTCAGCGATCCTTGTAAATGATTGATCTAAGAACAATGCTCCCCATAATGGTATCAGCACAGGCTTGACTATTCTTGTTTAGGGCATCAAAGAAAATCTCCACCAAGACATCATCAACAATTTTGTGGTCTAGGACACTCCTCAAGCATTTTGTGAACCGCTCTCATGTGGTACTGATCGAGTCACCAGGAAGTTCCTCAAAGGTGTTGTTTTAGTCTTTCAACTTGAGCTTTTTCAATCTCGGGAAGTACCTCTCAAAAAAGGCCTTTTGTAACTCAACCCAATTGGTGATTGAACTCTGCGGGAGCTCAGATAGCCATAACGTTGCATTGTATGTCAATGAAAATAGGAAGACACGGAGTCCCACAGCATCCATGGACAGATTTTGTGTTCCCATCACACTCTTGCAGACAAATGCAATGTTGTGTAGATGATTATGTTGATCCTTAGATGGTAGGTCCGCGAACAACCCACGGTTCTGCATCATCTGAAGGAACCCACTTAAAACCATGAACTTTGTGTCAGGCGGTAGTGGTGGTAACACAATATATCTAGTCACCTACATAGCTATAAGGTTCAGCCGATATTGGTTCCACTTATAAGCTTCGGCATAGAAGTCCTACGATTGTGGAGCAATATCCTAAAGAGGAGGTGGGTTGTCATTATTTGCATTCTCATTCTCATTCCGGTTCAGAGCTACATTTGTATGTTGTTTACATTATCCTTGGCCATTCTTCTTAGAGTACTCTGGATCTCAGGGTCAAACAGAATCAAGGGTATGCCTCAACTTCGCGTATGGGGCATACACTACACCTATACCCTGAAGAAAACAAAAATAATAAAAAACATAAAATTAGGGAAATAAGGATTAATTCTCAAATTACTTTGAATTAGAAAAATCTAACTGTATTCCCTGGCAATGGCGCTAAAATCTTGATTTCTCCCAAGCTACGCCTCTTTTTTAGGCTAAAGCGGTCGTTGTCAAGATATATAACCTAACCAAGGTTAAGGTCGAATCCCACAGGTAATATGGTAGACTTAGAAGAATTCAATTGTAATCTAGATTGATTAACCAACTTATCTCCCCAAAAAGGGGATTTAATAATAACTAGTAAAAGTAATTTTAACTAAAAGAAGTGTTAAACCAAGATGAAGAGGAACTAGGGTATTGTGTTCCCCGTGATTTTCTAACATGGTATTACTAGATAATAGAATTCTTTTCTAGTGTTTAACATGCAGAATGGTAATCTAATTTCACCAAACCCTTTGGCCTAGGAGAAAGGTGAATTTCACTATGTGATTTGGTTCATTGCCGTAGTGTCACATTACTAACCCTTACCTATTGTCCTAGTACAACCTCTCCTTGGACAAATTCGGTTGATTAGACGAGAAAAATCGACCAAATCCTGTTAATTAATCTCTTTTCCTATTCGTTACTACCTTGATCTAGTCAGTAACACCAGGCGGGTTCTAATGTTGGCCACCATTAGAAAGCATTCAAAATGAAGAGAATCAATTAATACATGCATGTACAATTTTCAAGAATTACGAATTATTCAATTTTACCTTGTTAGTTCTTCATAGTTCCCACAACCCTTGTTATGGATTTAGCTACTCATGATCAGCGTAAATGCAAGACTTATGAATTTAAATAATATAATTGAGCACTTACACAATAGAATTAAGCACAAGAAAGCCAACTCTTCAATGAGAATCACAAGATTAAAAGATGAAAATAACATTTTACTAGAGTTTCTCAAACTCTCTAATGCTTTTCTCTTTGTTGCTCTCGCTCTCTTTATTCTATGAATAATAACCTAAAACCCTATTTATAGGTTTTAAAATACAAATCCAAAATGAATTAGGATAACTGGGTCGGCAGGCTCTACGAGGTACTCTACGGGTCGTATAACAGTTCGTGGCTCGTGATCGGGCTTTTTCCAACTGTTGCTTTAATTCTAGACTGATCTTCTATGACACCTCTCTACGGCCTATAAAGGATTCTATGGCCCATAGGGGGGTTTTGTCTGATGGAATTTTAGCAAGTCGTCATCTTCTGATCCTCAGGGTATGGTACAAGGTCTACGACTCATAAAGTTTTCCACTGCTCGTCTGCATGTGCATAGACTTCAACTTTAGAAATACACCCTTTACTGGAATTGTACACAAAACCCCCTTTACAGCTCGTAGAATACTTTATGGCCCGTAAAGGGTCTCGTGAACCTTTAACATCAACAACTGCCGCACACTTTGTCAACAAAATAATACCAACCCTGAAATCCTGCAAAACAAACATAAAAACACCTCAAACCCACTAACATCACATTGAGAACACACAAAATTTCAAGTTTTAAGCATCAAAAGTTCTATATTTTGATATCACATCAAGTGGTCTGAAGGCACTAGATCTCACAACCAAATTGCTATAAAATCTCACCTAGAAAAATCAGTTTCCACGAGGATAATCGTGGCTACAATCTTTCAAAAGGGGACATAGAAGTAGGCTGATTATAATTCACATATATCCAGTAGATTTGACTAACTAGATAATAGATATTGATTAAACTATATGATAAACTAGGATTGTTCTCACCTACACAAAGGAAAAGTTTGTCTAACATCGGTGCCACCAATTTATAAATAGAATGGCGTGAATTAAGTAAACATACATGTTAAGGCATACACAATCACCAAAAGATACATCAACACTCAAAGCGCAATAACATGCAATGCTATAAGAGTGAATGAATGCAATCCATAGGTGATATTGGTGGAATCAAGATTATCGCACAACCTGTCGTATACACCTGTCAAGCTAATGACCCATGGAGGCCTCTCAAACCATTTATCTCATCACAATATCATATCTCCTTTCCACCTAGCTCGTGGTCAAGGGGTTTCAAGGTGCCTTATTTTCACACAAAATAGTGCTACCATCATCTCACTTCTCATATTCCATGATATGAATGTTTGAGGATGAATGCGTGTCAACAACACAAGTGGAGGAGTACAATCATCTCAATACAAGACGTGAAGTGAAAAATTCTCAAAAAATCATGATTTATCATGAACATCCTTTTGAAACAAAATGGAAAGAAAACTCATCTTTTAACACAAACGACAATCGTTCAAAAGTATCTTTAGTTCCCAAAATATGCGACAAATCATAATTCTTC
Organism: Solanum rostratum; assembly: GCA_029948455.1. NCBI lineage: Eukaryota > Viridiplantae > Streptophyta > Magnoliopsida > Solanales > Solanaceae > Solanum > Solanum rostratum. The sequence continues at coordinate 56,827,850 of CM057048.1, forward strand.
TCAAGCATTCCATTTCTCAAAATATCTTATGCTCAACATATTTCGTTTCTCAAAGCATCTCATTTCTCAAGACATCCCATACCTCAATGCATTTCATTTTTTAAAGCATCTCATTGTTCAAAATATCTCGTTTCTCAACGCTTTTCTTTCCATAAAGTATTTCGTCTCTCATAGCATTTTTAATTCCCTAAGTGGGTCATTTCTCAAAATATTTCACTTAAAAATATTTCATTTCTACAAAACATGTCACAATTCAATTATAATAAAGCAACTTCATCAAACAAACACAATAATAAATAAAGCCCTCCACATTGGCATCATAGCATTCACAACAACCAAAACATAATATGATCCAATCTCATAGTCTAAGACATAATAATAATCAATTACCTAATCCCAATCCCAAAGAAGAATAGTCAAACCTACCTCTAATGCTAAAACCACATCCAAACACTCTACTAGAGAATAATCCTAAAAAATCAACCTCTAAAATGATTCCCAACTATTATGAACAGAAAGAATTTATCGAAAGGAGTCCAATGATACCCAGATTTGAAGGTTTCAAAACCAAGGCTAAAATTATCCAAGAATTTCTTAAAATTGGAAAAGGGTAAAAGTAAACTTTAATTGAAAAATTAGATTCTACAAGTAAAAAAGATCTCATGATTGAAAAACCAATAAAAATAGAGAAGAATTGGGTTCAAAATCATCATTTTACTTAAAGTTCATGTTCTTGAAAAACACAAAAATTGGAGTTCAAAACAAAATATTTTATGTTGAAATCATGAAATAATTGAAGAAAAATAAAAGTTTTAGGTGAAAAATACTTACCCAAATGAAATCCTGCAAACAATGTTCTCAAAATTGTCTTCCCAAACTCCAAAGGTTCAAAAATGATGAGAAAGAAAATTCCTTAATGCACATTGATCAAGTCCAAGTAAGTCCCAAATGCCGCTTAAATTGTCCTTAAGTTACTTTTGTGACACCCCATATACAAGCATATTTCGCTTAAGAGACCATTGGGTTGTAAAAGTGAACCGCTGAGGACCCACTACAATTTCTAAAGCCAAGGGTGGTACACTAAAGCCACATCCGCTTAAGCGAACCCCTTCCACTTTTGCAATACCAAGTGCACCAAATCACATCAATATTTCTTACAAAAACAACTTCTTGGAAATGAAGCTCAGGATTTGTTCAGAATCACATACACACAAATCATATACATTATCCTACTAAATTCAATATTATGGAGTCAATGAAATCCTCAAAAATTGAATTTGAGGCCTTTTTGACCCGTTATTTGATAAGTGAGAACTAACTTTAAGACTTCAAAAGACAAAAATACCCTCAAAACATTTTTGCCCAATATCTGGGACTCAATTTTCTTTTTGCCAAAGTGCATTACACCCTTTATAGGTTAAACCTTTAAATAGATCTAGTCATCTACCTCAAACTCAAGTTACCTCCTTCTAACGCCCAAATAAGACTTTAGGCAACTTTGGGATGCCTTCAATCTCTTCCTTGTGAGCCTAACCTTTTACAGAGCATCAAATACCAAATTAGGACAAATCAATGCTACCTTACCTACTTCAAACCATCCCACCAGAGGCCTATATCTTCTCCCGTACAAAGCTTGAAGTAGGGACAACTCAATGCTTTAGTGAAACCTATAATTGTAGGCAAATTGAATAAGTAGTAGATGATCATATCACATACCCTTGAACTCTAATACATAAGTGCGCAACATGTCTTTTAGTATTTGAAATTATTTTCTCGACCTTCCTATCGATTTAGGGATGAAAAGCAGTGCTCAGCTTAACCTTGGTTTTGTTCCTTTTTTATATAGCTTCCCATAAATGAGAAGTATAATTAGTACCATAATCCAAAATGATGGAAAATGGCACACCATGCAGTATCACAAACTCTTGAATATATAATGTCACGCCCCGGGAGGGTACCCTTGGCGTGGCCGGCACTCAGAGACTATTGCTAGTCCCCAAGCGAACCACTTAGCCTCAACACATCATTCAATCAAATAAACTCTACTGAACAGCGGAAAATATAAGTATGTAATGGACACATCTCATCTAAAGTCTCAAAAGAATATATATAATACAACGAAGGCTAGTAGAAAGAACTAGCTCACAATCTCAACATCAACACTCGACCATCGTCTATGAAGCCTCTATCACTAATCATGTGGTGCTAATGACAAATCCATGGCTACCCAAATAAAAATGAAAGTAATAATTTAATCTAACTCTAAAGCATGATGAAATAAAAGTAGTGGATCCTCCGGAGTAGGGGAGGCTCACCAAATCAGCTTCGAATCTCAGATCTTCAACGGAGCGCATGTCGATGATCTCTAGTACCTGCCTCTACATCATAAAACGATGCAGTCAAGAGTGGACGTCAGTACTTGGAATGTACTGGTATGTAAAATAGCTGAATGAAACCGAAACAGGTAGAATAATATGGAAAACAACATCAACTCAAAATAAATATCATAATCACATCAAAACAGTCAATTGTCTATCTATGAAAGAATAAAGAGTAGACAAGTGACACATCATTAACTCAGACTCATCATTAGTCTCAACTCATCTCATGGATCATCTCAGAGGAGCTCACCCCCTCTCATCTCATCTCAAGACTCAACCCAGAGGAGCTCACCCCCTCTCATCTCATCTAGACTCGGAGTACGGTAAGAATTTTCCCGGGAGTTTCTCTTAACCGACAACACTCACTTATGAGCCAGTGAATGTACAACAATCACCCTGATGTTGCCACAGTGGTCCCAAACTTGCCAGGTAAGGAACACTGGATCCCATATCAATATACCCGACATGGAATCAAACTGAACAGATCCTCTATTGCTTTCGGGGACTGTTAAACCTCGAGGGAAACCATATGTATGTATGTGATGGTTTAAGCCTCTCCTACGTTTGGCGACGTAGTTAATGAGTTCGAGTGGGACTCACTCCTGCTCATTTCGGTGCTCAATACTCCTCCCGACTCAATGCTCATAAAATCAACCTCAACCAGTCTCATAGGGATTCACTCCCCGTCAACGACTGCCAGTCTCATAGGGACCCACTCCCCGTCCACGACTGATATTTCACCGGGACCTTGGCCCTTTCATCAATTATCTCACAGGGACTTTCACCCTATCATCAAACATCTCATAGGGATTTTAACCCTATCATCAACATCTCATAGGGACTTTAACCCTATCATCAATATCTCATAGGGACTTTAACCCTATCATCAACATCTCATCAATGACTCAGGATTGTATAACAATCATTAGGAAACAAGTGAATATACACATCGGTAGAGTTCATTTATGGAGACTCATAAAACAATCAAAATTTCATCAACTCATCATCACAATCAACAATCTCAGCTCAAGGCTCTAGACTCAAGTCTCAAGTACATTATGCATGCGTTTTCAAATTAGTCATCAAGATTTCATCAACTCAATTCAAGGCTCTAGACTCAAGTCTCAAGTGCAATGTACATGCTTTGCAAATCAGTCATGAAGGGTTATGCAAATTCCATGAAAGTATTCAATTTAAGAAAACAAATAGTATGATGATCATCAACATAGAAAACATGTAGTTTCAAATATAATTTTCAAGAAAATCCATCAAAGAATTCATCATGTAGATTCTTCAATCATCAATTCATCTATGACCTCTATGGGGCACATGAGAGAACAATCCCATGTTTTAGTTTAGCCTTACATACCTGGAAATTTGATATTACAAATCAAAACTTGATGAATACTCGTTTCTTGGAGAAAATCCTCGATCTTGGTAGTTCTTTTAGAGTGGAAGAGATTGGAAAGACATTGCTTGAAGGGATCATCTTTGATTCTTGGATTCTTGACTTAGAATCTTTAGAGTTCTTGATGAAGAACCCTAATTCTTGAAAAAGAAGAATCAATGAATCCTCTCTTAGGATTCTTGAATTCGTTTTCTTGAAACCCTAGGTTATGATTTGAGATTCTATTAGGGATTCATGAATAGATGAAGAAATTTGGATTGGATAGATTGAAATTCATGAATAGTAGCTTACCTAGATGATGAATCTTGGAAGCTATCCTTAACTTGATGATTTTCTTGATGATTCTTGAGCAATTATGTTTAGGAGTGAAGGAGAGGGTTTTAATTATGAAAACTGACGTTTTATGCGTTTTTAGACCTTAAATAGACCCCCAAAGGGTTTAGGATAAAAGTACCCTCAAAATAAAATAAAAGGACCTCGTTTAGCTTATCCAGAGAGGGTCCGCGATATGTCCGCGACGCGGAGCGGTCGCGGATCTCAGACAGCTCTGCAGGTCTTCAGTAAAATGGTCATAACTCTCTACTCCGAACTCTGATTAAGGCGAAATAAGATGCGTTGGAAAGGTAATTCAAAGATCTTTAAGTTGACCCTTCTATCAATCCACACAAAAACTTAGTCGGTAGAAATTCTTTGGACTCGACTTGATGTAAAAGATCATTTATCAACTCCAATTTTATTCTCACTCTAGGAAATTAACTTTAACATCTATGCTCAATTAAGAATCATCAATTAAATCCTATATCATATGAAGGATGACTCGGTCTTAGCTTAGAAAAAAATTGGGGTGTTACATTATCCCCCCTTGGGATCATTCGTCTTCGAATGATGAGCAAGGTTAGATATCAAGGCACGAATAATAATCAGAACTCTTCTCAAAACTTAGTCAATCAATCAAACTATTGACTCCTCATCAATCTTTAACCATCTCCATTCAGACTCAGGAATGGACACATCAACTCAAATAGACAAATTGGTTCAGATCAAGAGTAAAGATATTATCTTAGACATTCTCACCACCAGGCACGAATGGAACGTCGGAACTCAATCAATTTCAATCATTTGAACACCTCGACAATCAGGCTTTTGGAACTCAGGAAAGAAGTCATTAACTTAATCGAGAATAGGATTATCGTATAAACAAGACTCAGAGGATACTCTCATGCTCAAGTCTCCACCTCAATTGTGCTCCTTTTCATGGCACTCTATTCGATCAATTCAAGCTCATAACTCTTATTCAATCATTGGAAAAGAACTTAGAATGGAGTCTTAGACCCTTTTTACGTTCAAACAACTTGTATTGGTCGTGTATTGAGTTTAGGAGGTGTTAGGAATGGATCAAGGTGCCCCAAATTTTTTTTATTTTTTTAGAAATTTCTAGCCTCGAAGTGACTCAGTCTGCGACGCGGACAACACATTTTCTGCAAAAATTTCTGAACGAGTTTTTTTTTCCCAATCCCGTCGAAAAGTTTTGAAAAAATGTTAAGTGTCTCTCCGCGACAGATGCGCGATGCGCCTCTGTCGCGCACCGCCACTGTTTTTCGTTTGGATCGAAAAAATATCTTTTGATCCGATCGCTCTAAAAATCGACCGAGACCATTTTCCCACTCAATTTATTGTGCGATCACAAATCCGGCCTCAGATTTGCCATACGAGCCTTGGAAGATGCATTACACGCATACCCTCCCTCTAGGGGTGTTTTGGTAATTTTACTGGGCGTTACATCATCTCCCCCTTAGCTCTCAAGGTCCTCTCTCTAAATTTTTAAATCAATTTCCTCTACTAGGCTATAAGCATATACCTCCACACGGTCAAGGAATCACTATCCACAAGAATATCTTAAACTCTTCTGTTATGCTATGGTTGCATACATATAACTAGCCACATAGACTCTTTTCAATGTTATCACTGTTAGCTCCTTCTAGTCTCTATGGAAATCTCTATATATTTGCTATTCTTATAGCGTACATAACCACTTCCCACAACTCTTACAATCTAACCTCTTCTTTTGCCTGCTAGAAGTGTTTTCATAAATTTAATTGCATAAGGATTAGTCTATCATGAAAAACTCATCATCATCTATCCATAAGCCCCAATCAACTTAGTTACTAGGAATGATAAAGAATGCCTACATCAGCCTACTCCACATCGACAACTCAAATATACTCTAGATTCTTATAGCAGTCATAACTTAGAGCGTCACACATCTTTACACAATCATAGATACATATCTCAAGCCTCTTCTTATCTAGTGAGCTATCCTCGTCTCACTCGTTTTACCTAAGGGGCTCTTGTACCCTGCCCATAGCCTCACTTTCTCACAAATCACTTTATCTTCGAACATACACTATGGCAAGCCTCTTAGAGAAAATCTCCAATTAAGACTATCACTCTCATGATGCTATTTCTTCTTTAACACTACCCCATCAAAATTCAAGCTTAGGGTCTTGTACTAATATGTCACCTCTCTAATACCAGCTTACAACTTCTAGGTTAATATTTAGAGAACATAAGCCCACTAAGATCTCATAGCAAGCATACAATCACACATTCCTTCCTCACCACTCAGTACCACTCACCTATTCAATCATATCTTCTTATCCGACTAAGCTCATAACTCGATGAGTCTCATGAACTCTCAATTAAGTATCATAAGCCTAATTTAGATCTACCGCAATGAAAGCACTCTTTTCCCTTAGTCAACATCTACACTTCACCCTCAATAGTATGAATACTACAACACATCAACATAACTTCTTTCTAGTTTGAGCACTCTCTACCACTTCTAACAACAACTCTTCCTCTACACCTTATCACGAAAATCATAAGGTACTCACGACTCTTTCATCAAACTATGGCAATAGACTCACCACCTCATTACTTATCTAATAAATACGTAACTCTAACTACAAGCCTCAACTCAGCCATCTCTCTTGCTATCTCGTCCCTTTCTCTCCATCATCATCCTTCTAACTCTGGGATGATTCGATTCTACTCAGGGTTTAGAAGACCTCACATCTCACTCTTAGGTGGTAACAACTTACTCTTTAGAGACATAAGTTTCCTCTCTCATGGGTCACGTCAGAAGCAAATTTTGGAAAAAGATGGTCCGGGTACATCTAGAGCTAACTCAAATGCATGATTTATATGAGTAATAGTGCACTCTTTCTCGTCAACCAACTTCGCACACTAGTCGGCTTCTCTCAAGCCTGGGAAGTATCTCTACCATTCTGATTACTTCATCTCATAGGATCTCGTTCTGTATGAGTTTGAACATTACCGTCTCTGTCTCCTCGTGGACAAGGAATAGTCAAAACGTTTAGAGCAAAGCACGAATCATCGCAGATTTCTTAGGAAATAGCTCTATCGCATAATTCAGAATCTGAAAGAAGGGAAACTTTTTCTAAATGTCCTATAGCCTCCTGCTTATGTAGTGTGGTGCACAACACACCCATAAACAAGACTCTACTAGACACGGCTTCATAGACTCCTTAGGACACTTGAACTCTGTGCTCTGATACCAAGTTTGTCATGCCCCGGGAGGGTACCCTTGGCGTGGCCGGCACTCAGAGACTATTGCTAGTCCCCAAGCGAACCACTTAGCCTCAACACATCATTCAATCAAATAAACTCTACTGAACAGCGGAAAATATGAGTATGTAATGGACACATCTCATCTAAAGTCTCAAAAGAATATATATAATACAACGAAGGCTAGTAGAAAGAACTAGCTCACAATCTCAACATCAACACTCGACCATCGTCTATGAAGCCTCTATCACTAATCATGTGGTGCCAATGACAAATCCATGGCTACCCAAATAAAAATAAAAGTAATAATCTAATCTAACTCTAAAGCATGATGAAATAAAAGTAGTGGATCCTCCGGAGTAGGGGAGGCTCACCAAATCAGCTTCGAATCTCAGATCTTCAACGGAGCGCATGTCGATGATCTCTAGTACCTGCCTCTACATCATAAAACGATGCAGTCAAGAGTGGACGTCAGTACTTGGAATGTACTGGTATGTAAAATAGCTGAATGAAACCGAAACAGGTAGAATAATATGGAAAACAACATCAACTCAAAATAAATATCATAATCACATCAAAACAGTCAATTGTCTATCTATGAAAGAATAAAGAGTAGACAAGTGACACATCATTAACTCAGACTCATCATTAGTCTCAACTCATCTCATGGATCATCTCAGAGGAGCTCACCCCCTCTCATCTCATCTCAAGACTCAACCCAGAGGAGCTCACCCCCTCTCATCTCATCTAGACTCGGAGTACGGTAAAAATTTTCCCGGGAGTTTCTCTTAACCGACAACACTCACTTATGAGCCAGTGAATGTACAACAATCACCCTGATGTTGCCACAGTGGTCCCAAACTTGCCAGGTAAGGAACACTGGATCCCATATCAATATACCCGACATGGAATCAAACTGAACAGATCCTCTATTGCTTTCAGGGACTGTTAAACCTCTAGGGAAACCATATGTATGTATGTGATGGTTTAAGCCTCTCCTACGTTTGGCGACGTAGTTAATGAGTTTGAGTGGGACTCACTCCTGCTCTGTGCTCAATACTCCTCCCGACTCAATGCTCATAAAATCAACCTCAACCAGTCTCATAGGGATTCACTCCCCGTCAACGACTGCCAGTCTCATGGGGACCCACTCCCCGTCCACGACTGATATTTCACCGGGACCTTGGCCCTTTCATCAATTATCTCACAGGGACTTTCACCCTATCATCAAACATCTCATAGGGATTTTAACCCTATCATCAACATCTCATAAGGACTTTAACCCTATCATCAATATCTCATAGGGACTTTAACCCTATCATCAACATCTCATCAATGACTCAGGATTGTATAACAATCATTAGGAAACAAGTGAATATACACATCGGTAGAGTTCATTTATGGAGACTCATAAAACAATCAAAATTTCATCAACTCATCATCACAATCAACAATCTCAGCTCAAGGCTCTAGACTCAAGTTTCAAGTACATTATGCATGCATTTTCAAATTAGTCATCAAGATTCCATCAACTCATCATTACAATCAACCATCTCAATTCAAGGCTCTAGACTCAAGTCTCAAGTGCAATGTACATGCTTTGCAAATTAGTCATGAAGGGTTATGAAAATTCCATGAAAGTATTCAATTTAAGAAAACAAATAGTATGATGATCATCAACATAGAAAACATGTAGTTTCAAATATAATTTTCAAGAAAATCCATCAAAGAATTCATGCATGTAGATTATTCAATCATCAATTCATCTATGACCTCTATGGGGCACATGAGAGAACAATCCCATGTTTTAGTTTAGCCTTACATACCTGGAAATTTGATATTACAAATCAAAACTTGATGAATACTCGTTTCTTGGAGAAAATCCTCGATCTTGGTAGTTCTTTTAGAGTGGAAGAGATTGGAAAGACATTGCTTGAAGGGATCATCTTTGATTCTTGGATTCTTGACTTAGAATCTTTAGAGTTCTTGATGAAGAACCCTAATTCTTGAAAAAGAAGAATCAATGAATCCTCTCTTAGGATTCTTGAATTCGTTTTCTTGAAACCCTAGGTTATGATTTGAGATTCTATTAGGGATTCATGAATAGATGAAGAAATTGGATTGGATAGATTGAAATTCATGAGTAGTAGCTTACCTAGATGATGAATCTTGGGAGCTATCCTTAACTTGATGATTTTCTTGATGATTCTTGAGCAATTATGTTTAGGAGTGAAGGAGAGGGTTTTAATTATGAAAACTGACGTTTTATGTGTTTTTAGACCTTAAATAGACCCCCAAAGGGTTTAGGATAAACGTACCCTCAAAATAAAATAAAAGGACCTCGTTTAGCTTATCCAGAGAGGGTCCGCGATATGTCCGCAACGCGGAGCGGTCGCGGATTTCAGACAGCTCTGCAGGTCTTCAGTAAAATGGTCATAACTCTCTACTCCGAACTCTGATTAAGGCGAAATAAGATGCGTTGGAAAGCTAATTCAAAGATCTTTAAGTTGACCCTTCTATCAACTCACACAAAAACTTAGTCGGTAGAAATTCTTTGGACTCGACTTGATGTAAAAGATTATTTATCAACTCCAATTTTATTCTCACTCTAGGAAATTAACTTTAACATCTATGCTCAATTAAGAATCATCAATTAAATCCTATATCATATGAAGGATGACTCGGTCTTAGCTTAGAAAAAAATTGGGGTGTTACATATAACTTGGCATAATCCTCGACATTCAAAGATGTCTTGATCGATATAACATGGGTTGGTTTTGTCATTTTGTCCACTATCACCCAAATTGAGTCACGTCTATTTTGGGTACAACACAAACCTGTTAATAATCCATATTCATATCCTCTCATTTCAAGTACGATTTCAATGTCTTGGGCTAAAGCACCCAGTGTTTTATGTTCAACTTCACTTGTTGGTAATTTGGAGATTTCGCCACAAGCCTTTCTATGTCCTTTTTCATGTCATTCTACCAATACATCAATTTCAAGTCTCTGTGCAGGGATGAAAGGAATATTGGGAATTATGAGCATCACTCAAAATCATACCTCGTAGGCCATCAACATTTGGAATACATAATTGGCCTAGGTAACAAAGAAATCCACCTCTCCCTTGCGAGAAGACCTCAACAAATCCACCTCTCCCTTGCGAGAAGACCTCAACCTTATTTTTGACAATCAATTTCTTCAAGTCAATTAATGTTAGATCCATGTCTTGATTTGCTTAAACATCTGCCACCAGTGGTGATTTTGATCCATTATGCACAAGAATACCGTCATTATTCGAATAACTTAATCTCATACCCAACTGGCAAAATGGTGCACTCTTATAGCCAACTTTTTTTCCCGCTATCAATATGAGCCACTTCCCATAGACAACCTACTAGTGCATTGGCCACAATATTTGGTTTACCTGGATGATACAACACAATTATGTCATGATCCTTTAGGAGTTAAAGACACCTCCTTTTCCTTAGATTCAAGTTTCTTTGGCTCAACACACATTGCAAGCACTTGTGGTCGATAAACACATCGACATGCACCCCATAAAATAGTGATGCAAAATTTTCAAAAGCAAATAATAGGATTGTCAATTCAAGATCATTGGTCGGGTAATTTTGTTCATGCGCTTTCAATTGCCTTGAAGCATATGCAATAACATTTTTCATAGCATTAAACACTAAATTGGAACCAATCGATGCTACCTCACCTACTACAAACTATCCTGCCGAAGACCTATATCTTTTCCCATACAAAGGCTTCAAATAGGTCAACTTAAGGCTTTAGTGATAACTATAGTTGTAGGCAAATTCAAACGCAGTAGGTGATCATCCACATACCCTTTAACTCTAATACGTAAGCTCCCAACATGTCTTTTAGTATTTGAATTATACTCTTGGCTTACCTATCGATTTAGGCATGAAAAGTTGTGCACAACTCAACCTTGGTTTTCTGCCTTTTTTAAAATGGCTTCCAAAAATGAGAAGTGTATTTAGTACCATGATCCAATATGATGGACAATGCCAAAGTATGCAATATCACCAACTCCTAAATATACAACTCAGCATAATCCTCAACACTCTAAGATATCTTGATTGATATAGCGTTGATTTTGTCATTGTGCTATCCACTATCATCAAAATTGAGTCATGTTGCTTTTGGATATGAGGAAAGCCTATTAAAAGTCCATATTAACTTTTTTTCCCTTTAAACTAGGGATTTAAATGTCTTGGGCTAAAACATCCAGCCTTCGATGTTCAACTTTCACTTGTTGGCAATTTGGACATTTTGCCACAAACCTTGCTACGTCCTTCTCATGTCATTCCACCAATATATCTATTTCAAGTCTCTATATAGGTATGAATGGAATATTAGGAATGATGAGCTTCACTCAAAATTATATCTCTTAGGCCATCAACCTTTGGAACATATAACCGGCCTTGGTAATGAAGCACTCCATCTCCTCTTTGTGAGAAGACCTCTACCTTCTTTTTGACAACCAATTTCTTCAACTCAACTAATATTGGATCCATGTATTGCTTTCCTTTAACATATTCCACCAACGGTGGTTTTTATCCATCATGCACAAGAATACCATCTTATTCAAATCACTCAGTCTTACGCCCAAACTGGCCAAATGGTATAGTTCTTTAGGCAACTCTTTTTTCCCATTATCAACATGATCCACTTCTCTTAGGCAACCTACTAAGTTCATTTTCCATGATATTTTCTTTGTCTGGATGATACAACACACTCATGTTGTAATCCTTCAAGAGTTCAAGACACCTCCTTTTCCTTAGGTTCAAGTTTCTTTGGCTCAACACATATTGCAAGCACTTGTGGTTAATAAGCAGATTGACATGCACCCCATAAAATAAAGACGCCAAATTTTCAAAAGAAAATACTATGATTGCCAATTCAAGATCATGGGCTGGGAATATGCACTTTCAATTGCCTTGAAGCTTATGAAATAACCTTGCCATATTGCATCAAAACGCAACCCAAACTAACATGCAAAGCATCAAAATTGAAAACAAACACATTGGATCCTTTTGACAATGTCAAAATAAGAGTCGACATAAGAAGATCCTCCAATATTTGGAAATGTTTCTCACTCTCGTTTGAGCATTGGAATTTCACCTTCTTTGGGGTTAATTTTTTCAATAGCGATGAAATATAAGAGAATACTTCAAAAACCTTTTATAGTGATAGGCCTAAAATGCTTCTAAAATCTGAAGAAGATAATGATCTAGGCAAATTTATTGTTGCTTCAATCTTGTTTTGATCAACCACGATGCTATCATTGGATAAAATATGCCCAAGGAATGCTACGAACCTCAACCAAAACTCATATTTACTAAATTTAGCATATAATTGCTCCTCTCTCAAAGTTTGCAACACAATTCTCAAGTGACCAACACCTTCTTCTTCACTTTGGGAATAAGCCAACATATCATTGATAAAGACCACCACAAACATATTTACAGATCATTTTAGAACCTGATTCATCAAGTCTATAAAGATAAAGGGAGTATTGATCAACCCAAATGACATAACCTAAAATTCAAAATGGATATACCTTGTCCTAAATATTTTCTTGGATATATCACACTCTCTTACCCTTACTCAATGAAAGTTAGACCAGAGATCAATGTTGGAGAAGTAACGTGCCCCTTGCAATCGGCCAAATAACTCATCAATCCTCAGAATTAGATATTTGTTCTTGGTAGTCACCTTATTCAATTTCCAATAGTCTATACACATTTGAAGCAACTCATCCTTATTCCTTACAAATAATATAGGGGAACCCTATGGCAACATTCTTGATCACTTCTTCAAACAATCTTTCAATTGTTCCTTCAACTTCTTAACTTCCACTGGAGCTATATGGTAAGGAGGAATAGAGACGGGTTGAGTGTCGAGAAGAAAATATATGCAAGAATCAATTCCCTTTTCTAGAGGAATACCAAGTAAGACATCAGGAAACTCATTTACAATAGGACGAACTCAAGAGTAGGCATTTTGAAATTTATATACCTAACCCATATTGTATGGTAGACACACACTCTATAAATAATTTTACAAGCCTTAAGGTACGAGATGAACGAAACATGGAACATCAAATAATCAACCTTCCATACAATAATTGTCACCTTAGGAAATTGAAACTTGGGCCTATAAGTTCTACAATCAAGGAAGGGATATGAGGTATGTAACCAATCTATACTAAGAATGATTTATGCAAAACTAAGATAGGATAATTGCTATAACTTTCTTAGCAACTATAGAATCACCAATATGCATATATACAAAAAATGGCTATAATAAAATCTCAGAGGACAAAACAAACCTTATGGATAAATATGGGGACACAAAAGATAGATTAGCACCGAGGTCTAATAGTGAATACACATCAAAATAAAATACCTTTGACATACTCGTAACCACAATTGTGATTTCCTCCATATCCTTCTTGAAATAAAGAGCACAGAATCCATTGTAGCATTGCCCACCACAACCAAATCTAGAAGTAGCATCTGTTTGGGTTTCTCGACTAATGGCATAAGTCTGAGCTGATGGCTAGGGTCTAATACTACTACCCTTACAATCCTTAGCATGATGACTCGTGTTATCACTTGTAAAATACACCAAATTTGACCAAAGTCTCTCCTTTGTGAGTCTTCCTACACTTCTTACAAGTGGGAGAAACCTGAACACCCAAACCTCCTCCTTGGACCCTTGGATTTTACCTCTTATCTTTGTTGAACCTTTGAGTATAAGTGTTGGATGTACCTTGAACGTAATACATTTTCCACCTTGGGCTCTCACATTTCCATCATTACGTGATCTTTGGGATGAGAAGCCATTCCAATCAACCCGATCTCGCATGGAATCTCTAGCCCACTTTCTCATTCTTCTCATCCTCAATTCGCTTTGCATATGACATAAGCCTAAAAATGTCTATATCCTCGATTAGCATGGTTGTCTTACACTCTTGGGACACTTAATCGAATATACCTATCACAAACTTACTTATTCTTGCCCTTGGATCCAAAACCATAAAAAGAACATATTTGGACAATTTGATGAACTTGAGGGAATACTCCCTCATACTCATGTTCCCATGATGTAGATTGATAAATTTATAAATTTTAGATTCCCTCAATTCCATGGGAAAGAAGCAGTCATGAAATGCATTTTTGAACCCTTCCCATGAAATAGGACCTAAACGTTAACTCTATTACTTTTCCATTGATCATATAACACCCTGGAAATGCCTTTTAAGTTTGCAAGACACTATTTTGTCCTTCTCATCCAGGGACACACCCTTGATAGCAAAGTGTTATACACTTCATCAGCAAACTCTTGTAGATCTTTATCCACTTTTTAACTAGTGGAATTCAGGCAGAGTTTAGTTATCAGCATACTCACATTCGAGCAACTCCACCTTGGTTGGCTTGTAATTTAACCACTTGGACTAGTATTTGAAAAGCATTGTGAAGCTCTGCCTTAGTGACTGGCTAGGCCATAGGATCATGGTGAACTATAATAATTAGAGCAGCTTCTCCCTAATTGGCAATGTCTCCCTATTGTAAAGGTGCTCTTCGTGGAAACATATTTTGAAAATCACAACGGCAATCATTAGAGCAGAAGTCTTAAGGTACAATATATGGCACAATATCGATCATGAACAAACTAAATGTTCTTACAACATAACAAAGCTTCCTACTCATAGATGTGGCGTGCTTCACACTGATGAATAAGACTCTACTTAATGCGGCACGTTGGGCTCCCTATACAATTTTAAATATTATGCTCTGATATCAAGTTTGTCATAATCCATGCTTGGCCTAAGGTGTTACATATAGAAAGGTCAAAGCCCAGAAAGACTCCAATCAAGCCCTCCTACATATCATTCATGAGCATTCATAAGGTATAAATATCAACAATATTCAATCAAGGAGTAGAACAAGTCTCAATAATAAGAAATCTATCAAGTTAAAGAGACAACATAGACTCATACACGTGGTGTCTGAAAAGCCTTTATATGACATAATCTGTCAATGGGCAGGAACTAAGACATTCCCTTAGCTCATCCTCAATGAAAATAAAGTAGATGTATTACAATATAAATCAAACTAACAATGAGATCATAAGCTCAATGAGAAAACCCCCAAGCATGGCCTACCAATCAAGTGATGTACTACCAAGTCAACTAGCCACAAATAGAATAAGAAGTGTCTAACTCAATATGTTTTAAGCAATGTAGGCAAAATATGTGTTAGTATATTGAGATGTACTAAGTATGCAAGCCTTACATGATGTACATATACATTTAACATGAATAAATAATGTATGATTCATGGGATGCAAGACCACAATATCATGGGCATAAAGTAAAGCATTAGTTAAAACATTCTTATAAATCATGTGGTCAAAACCCCATATCATAATAAATCTTTGAATAACATAATTATTTTATATGTCATCAACCATAACCGACAATACGACCTTGCAAGCTATACCATAGAATCGTATGTAACCATTACATTGGCTAAGAAGTAGGCTACTTTCCAAGGTAGAGTCTGTCAAGATACTTTCTTTTATTCATTCCTTGAGCTATTTGTGGATGCACTAGCTAAGCCTATAAAAATAAACTTATGGTGGCATATATTTTTAGACTAGAGGTTGCTACTGGGATTCCCTTGGATGGATAAACTTAACATCCACAGAATCGAACCCCATCTCAAGCCTTCTTAGTGCTAAATCAAATCCCATGAAATAGTAAAATAATGAAGTAATCAATCAATCATAAGCTTTGAATATAAGCATTATTTCTATATAGAGTAGTATAGAGTAGCTCACTAAAATCATTGTGATTCATCTATACAAGAATTGTCCTTATCACACGTGATTCCATGATTAGGTGAGAAATCTTTTTACCAACTGTAATAATCATGTGATGTTTCCCAAGCTACACCTCCTTTTTAAAGGTTAAAATGGTCATTATTAAGGTATAAAACCCAATCAAGGTTAAGGTCGACCCCGCAGCAAATATGGTAGACTCAGAGTAATTTCAAGCAATTCGAGTTAATTAACCTACTTACCTCCAAAAAGGGGAGGGGGTTTTGCAATTTTGCAAAAATTAACCCTAAACTAAAGCAAGTGTTGTGAAACTAGTAAGAGTAACTAGGGTTTTGTGTTCCCCATGAATCTCTAACTTAGTATTACCAGATAATTGAATTCTTTTCTAGTGTGTTGTATGCCGAACGGTAAGTTTAGTTTACCAAACTCTTTGATCCAGGTGAGAGGTAATTTTTACTATATGATTGATCCATTCCCGCAGTGTGACATTACTAACCCTTACCTATTATCCCATTACAACCTAACCTTGATCCAGTTTGATTGATTAGACAAGAAAGCATCAATTGAATCCTATTAATTAATCTATTTCCCATTCATTACTATTTTGATCCAGTTAATAACAACTATGTGAGTTCTGATGTTAGCCACCATTAAAAGGAAATCAAAATGAAGAGAGTTAATTAATATGTGCATGCACACTTTCCAAGACTTACGAATTATATGATTTTACCTTCCTAGTTCTTTATTGTTTTCACAACCCTAGTTGTGGATTTAGCTACACATATTCATTGTAGATACAAGAATCATGATATAAAATAACACAATTTAGCACTTCCAAGAATGAACTTAAGAACAAGAAATTCAAGTTCTTTAATGGAAATCACAAAATATGAATTAAAATTACAAAATAATGTTTCAAGTGTTTTTCTCAATTTTTGTGGATGTTAACCTGTCTTCTCTCACATTCTCTAATGAAAATAATCTGAAAAAATTGGAAAATTGAATTCGGTAGGCAATACGAGCAGACTAACGAGTTGTACTATATTCTATGGCTTGCATCGGGGCTTTGTGGAATTCATTCTTTAATTCTGGGTTCAACTTCTGCGAGACCCTTTTACGGGCCTTGTTCAAACTTACAGCCCGTATAGGATTTCATTTGATGGCTTTTCAGAAACTCCCGTCTTCTAATCCTCAGGGTACAGAATCTCATATACGACTCGTCTGATAGATTTTAAATGCAACTTCAAAAAATCACCCTTCACTGTATCTCACTATGAACCCTACTCTACGGCTTGTGGAAACTTTCACGACCCATAAGGAGTGTCGTAGAATAGCAAAAATAGCAACAATTGCACACTTAGCCAAAAATCACACAAAATCCTATAATTTTGAAAAACAAACATAAAAACACATCAAACCCACTAACAACACTTTGACCACACACAAAATCTAAGTTTTAAGCATCAAAAGTGTTGTATTTTGGCATCACATCAACACTCTCAACTCAAAATTGCTGCTTGTCCTTAAGCAACAGACTCAATCTACATAAGTAGTACAGTAACACTCGAACCTCAATATAATGGCACATATCAACTCCACCTAAAGCACAAATACCCACACCACTCATGAATGTATATCAAATAACTTTCAAATAAACTAATGCATATCAATACATGTGACAGTGCAACTATGACGAGCAAGGTAGCCACACATAAGCAACAGCCATTGAATTAGTCTAGAATCAACAGTATAATGCAAGTGCCCTCACAACAAGAAGTCCCATATCCCACTCATGATACAGATTCAACGCTTGGGACTTAACAAAATCATTCACTCTCGCAATAGATATTCAAATGCCATGCTCAATACCATATTCTTGCCCCTATACTTATGACTATTACCTTCACTACTTGGACAAGGATCACTATAGGTCTTTCTTAGCTTGTAGTATAGGCTCAGAGGGCTTTGGTATGATATTTTGGGAGCATAGTGACTAATAATCCTCCTTGACACTACGTTATTATAAACTTTTGTCCTGCAAACACTGTCATTTTCAACTCATTCTCCCTTTCTCCTAGTTCAAGCTTTATCTGGGTGCGTTACTCTCATTTTTAGCTTATTGCCTTTTATTTCCACATCATTTTTCTTTTTAGCTCATTATTTTGGCATCGATTCATTTTTCTTGCACCCATAGCACATTTTTATCCTTTTTTCCATATATCACTAGTTTTCACCCTATTTTATGTGATTATCCTTACACCAACCACCCTCAATATAGGCTTTTGGATTGAGTCAAGTTGCACAATATCCAACCTATGAACCAGGGCCAGTACTTTTGGTACCTACCCTCAACTTAAGCTCTTTGCCTTAGTCAAGGTGCACAATATCTAAGGAAGGACCAGGGCCAGTTTCACAATTTTACATTCGACAAGGTTAGGTACTTAGGTTTTTATAAAGAAAAGGGTACATGCAAGGCTCAAACATTAGGATCAAGGGATACATTACACATTTGGTTGGTCATTTAGGCTAAGTAGACTATTATGAATAATGTCCTAAGATTCTTTCCTAACTAACTAACCTACAGTCTAAAACAGAGTAACAAGGCTAGTTTTGAATTGAAACACGGTATAAGAATTTAGCAAAGAAAGCTCACACACACATGGCACTGAATACAATATTAACATAGACTCTCACATCATGTTTTCCATCACAAATAAACCTCCCTTATATGAACAATCACTATCAAACAATCAAACATGTAAGGTTGCTATCAAGACTAACTAACAAAAATTCTAGTAGGTATCAATTTTCACACAAAACTACCATATGCCATAGATTTCAGTACTACAAGCTACTAATACTACCTACACATCCTAAACATGTCGGTTCAATAGAAAGTAAATGTCCTTGGCAAAAAATAACACAGGCAAGAAAATCCCTTCGGGCACAAAATTTGGGATACTTATAGGCCATAGTTACTCAGAGTTTACTGAGGCCTATAACTACCCATACCTTATCCCAAAGACTTTGCATTGTCCTTAACACACAAAATATCAAAATAATAAAGCACAAGGGTCAAAAAATACCTGGGTGCCTAGGCACTAGTCTCTAACTGAGTCTGACCATGCTCAACCTGCCTGGTGGTCTCCTCAGCAGTAGGAGCATGATTGGAGGGTCCAGCACCCCTTACTCTCTCTACCTCACGTGCTTGTGGTGCCTCCTCATCCTATATCGAGCGTAGCCTAGGGCACTCAAACTGCTACTCCTCCATCAACCACGTGTCTAGTCTCTCTACCTCTGGGTTGTCCATGTAGGGCCTCTTCCCAAAGGAAGTGAGTAGCGTCTCATCGGGAGAAAATAAATCTATCACTATCTTGGTGGGATCGGCCTGTGGGAGCACAATCGATGCTGCTAGTGCTTCTCGCATCTCGAGATGAAGCTACTGGATCTCTGTTTGAATGGTCATCAAGTCTGCAGGTTGTGCTAAGCTAAGGATCTATTGTACTCGCCTCTCGAACGCTTCAATGAGGCTATTGACGGATGTGAGACTCTCCTAAATAGCAGCCACCATGAACGTTTGCATACGAGCCTAATCCTCTAAGATGGCTTGGTTAACAAAAGGCCTAATCTGGTGTAGCAACTGAGTCAGCTGGGACTTAGTGCGAGCCTGTCTCTGCACATGGCCTTAATAGATGTCGCTGACACATAAACCATGCCAGCGGGGTATTGAATGTGCGGGCATGGCCTCTGGTACAATAGTGGTAGTAGTGGGCCCCCTCTCCACATTAGTCTCTATCTGTGGAGGCCCCTCAGCAATGGGAGCAACAGTGGTGGTAGAAGATGGAGGCTCAGGTGGTTGCACCGCAATGAATATCTTTGGCATCTGAATAAAAAGGCATCGTGCTCGTTGGAGGGCCACCGGGTTCTCATCAGCCTTTATCAGACTGTCATCCAAAGTCTTTTAAACCTCGATTAGAAAGTCCAAATGATGAAGGATTTCTACTCTCGACACTATACAGAGTCGATATATAAAGCATAGGTAAGGGATGGAGGTGGACCTCTTTAGGGCCACCTCATGAATCTGTTCTGCAATCAGACGGGCCCAATCTATATAATAACTAGCCAAGATGGTGGCAACTAGTATTGCGTGGTCTAGCATTAGGGTATTATCTGCATGTAAGTGTGGGATGGATTTGCGGTCTCACCATAACCCACCAAAATTTACCAGGGGATGCCTTCATGATGGGCTCTATTGAAGTAGATACCTACTCAGGGTCCTCCCCTTGCCCAACAATATGGTCGGCAACCCATCTCATCAAAGTGGCCCTGTAGGCCAGATCTCTCATCTAGGCCTTATCCCGAGTATACCCCAATCTGTGGTTGAACTCTATCGTGGTCCTAGGGACATAGTACTCGGGGTCAAAAAACATGTGGAAGATGGAGACCTCTGATATATGAACCTGCACACACCTCACCCTCGTATGTTTCAACCGAGTCTGAGTGAGGGGTTTCTTTCCCTTGGGGAGAGAACCAAAGACTGTGGAAATATAATATGCGAAGAACGCACGAATCATAGGCGAGGAGTACTTCCCTGACGGTGCTGCCAGCCACTAGAGCATATATCAGGCAATGGTATCTTGGAGGTCGGGGACACTATCTAGCCCTGAGTGATGATTTGGGGCTCTACAAATATGGAGCAGACTGTTCGACAATGCTCATCCTATTGTACATCCTCCATGTAGATCTGTTGCATACCCCACACGCACCACTAGTTAGACAATGCATCCAGAGGTGAGGGTGGTGCCCAGGGTGCTGCTGAAGACTCAGAATATGACTCCTCTCCTGATCCGAACCCAGATCCCTCTCTGTAGGAACTCATCTAGATAGAATTGTTGTCTCTCTGACCTCCCTCATCAAACTGGGGAGGACGGACCATTATGGACTAAGTCTGGGCTGCCCTTCTTGTCTAGTAGTAGCTTGTGTCTATGATCACTCGGTGTCCTCATCAGGCTGAACACCAAGCTCCTCCAAAGATCCACTAGCCTCAGGATTGCCTGGGTATCCAAGGGCTCATCCCTCATCCTCCTCTACATGGCATGTATCTTGCTCTTTCTTGGTTTTGGGGCTATGGTACCTGAAATGCACACATTTAGCAACACGATTAGCCCCATAAGTATAGGAATGGAAAAAGAACATATCAGAACAAGTGACAAATGATTCTACAAGGGCTCGCTTACGGATTGTACTATAAATTACGAGCTATAAAACTCCCTCGTATGTGGCAGGTTGCAGTTAATTTAGCTATTGAAATTGCATCTACAAGACAAGGTATGACTCGTAAAACATTATGTGGGTCGTAGACTGAGTTGTCGATGTGATTCTAGACTTGGTTTTGAGTAGGAAAGGCCCTACGAGACCTGTCTATGAGTCATAGAATGAAACTAAGGCTCGTAGAAGTCTCATCTAATAGAATTCCAGAAATTTCAAGTTATTGGATCTTCACACAAGGGGCAACGACGGCTCGTGAAATATTCCATAGACTGTAGAAGACCCTCGTGGTGTGAAATTTTCTAGTAACTTAGTTTTCTAAGCCCATCAAATGGGTCCCAAAACGACATTATTAGCCCATAATTATTTAAAGAAACACCGAAGCAAGAATATTATGCACCCCATATGATTTCAACAAATTCCCCAAGACCCCTCATGCAACAATTATATATTACACCATCAAATTCCATTTTACATGTTCTTACCACACAATAACACCATTTGAAAGTTGGAAATTAAGCACACACATACAATCACACGGCATTTTTTAAGTAATGATTTCCATCCAATTCGAATGACATGTGATGACATAGATTTCTCGTAATAATATTCAAACAAAACACGGACACTGCTTATTCCAGCATTTTAGATTAGTCATAATAATGGCAACATTTCGATTAAGATTAAACACATAGTACATACAAAGGCAACCACTAATTCAAACACACCAACTTTGGACTACCATACCTATCAATACTTTCAACCTAGTGAAATTAATTTTGGTAGTGCAAGGGTTTTAGGGCCGAGGGCTTACCAAAATTTGATCAAAAGGGTGGATAATTGAAGGAGGAATCTGAAGGGGGCTGAATCCTATGTCGCCGGATTGATGTCGGAAAACTTGCCGAAAAATGGTGACGATGGCCGGACAGTGGTTGGAGTGCCAGGGTAGGAGTAGTGGTTAGGTGACTTTGGGAATTTTGTGGAATGGGGGATAAATATTATTTAACCCCCCTTTCATACTTTGATTTGGTCAGGTGAAAAATTGGGCTCAGGCTCTACCAAAGCCCGATTATGGGTCGTATAGTTTTCTACGACGTGTAGATAGACTGCCAAAATCTCTAGTTTGGTAAATTTGCTTCATGGACCCATCTACAGGACGTGTGCAAAAGTACGGCTCATAGAGTAGGTCGTAGAGGCCCCCAACACTTAGACAAATCAAAGAACTTACCCGAGGATCATGAGCACCATTCACGGCTCATAGTTTTATCTACGGGCCATAAAGTTGCCCCGTGGACTGGAATGCACATTATTTTGCTCACTAGAAATGTTAACAAGGCCCGTAGAACTGGTTGTAGAAGCACTTATTGTTGCGTATTCAGCCCTAGATGGCTGACTTGGTATTATACCTGCACATTCTTCACAAAACACACTATTACCCTATATACCATTAATCCAGAATCCAAAAATTACAACAAATAATTCTAAAAATTAAACAACCTACAAGTCCAAAAGCTAAAAATAAAGCAAAATTACTACTATTACATCTAATATCTTGGGTTGCCTCCCAAGTAGCTCCTAATTTATTGTCGCAGCATGCCTTGGACAACTTGGTTACTCAAAATTTACCAAGTACCCAAACTACCATCTTTAAGTCATCCGGCCTTTTCATTGACTGACAGATGTTGAAGACGACTTCTTCATTAATCAATGGAAACGTAAGTTGGCTGGATTCCATATCTACTAGTGCTCCCAGTGGCTAAGATAGACATTACCAAGATGGTTAGGACTTCAAAGTCGACTTCGCAATCAAGGACTATAAAGTCTGTGAGGAATATGAATTTCTCTACTTTGACAAGGACGTCATATAGTATCCCCATAGGCTTCTTCACCAATCGGTTAGCCATCAACAATTGAATACTAGTAGGAGTATAAGCTCCCAGTCCTAGCTTCTTGAAGACCATAAGGGGCATCAGATTTATGCTTGCACCTAGATCAGATGATGCCCTTGCAAATTCAACATCTCTGATGGTGCAGGTTATGGTGAATTCTTTGGGATCTTCTCGTTTCTGCACCAAGGACCTTGTAGCTACCGCACTGCAATGTAAAAGATCTTGGGAAAGCTCCTGACTCACAGTACACTTCTTCATGACCAAGACTGTCATGAACTTTGCATACCCAGGCATCTTCTCCAAAGCCTCAATGAGAGGGATGTTGATGGAGAGTTGTTTCAGCATAAATATGAAGTGCTAGAATTTACCTTTCTCCTCCTTATTTTTAATTCTTTGAGGGAAAGAAGGGGAAGATCTAGGAATGGGTCTCAACTTTTGTGGTGTCACTGTAGCATCACTCACCCCATCTTGAGCACGATTATCTTCGGTCTCTGCATATTTGCTCTCAACTATCTCCACATGAACATCATCATCATTAACTGGCATCGGAGGTTCAATGGTTTGTTTGCCACCACGAGTAGTCACCGCAATACACTGGCCCATATTCTTTGGATTTTGAACTGTATTGCTGGCAATTTACCTTTCTAGCGCTGGTTTAATTGATTTGATATTTGAACAAATTGTTGCTCCAGCTGCTTGATAGGAACAGTATGAGACTCGAATTTTTGATTAATACTAGAGATGTCAGACTTCACTAGTAAGAGATAATAGGAAGACACGGAGCCTAATGATATCCACAAACAGATATTGATTCCCCATCATACTCTTACAGACAAAGGCAATGTTATGTAGATGTTTATGCGGATCTTCTGTTGGTAGGCCCGAGAATAACCTTCTATGTGGTAATATATGTAGTAACCCACTAGATATGACAAACTTTGTATCTTTCGATAGGAGAGGTAACACAATTACTTCTGTGACATCCACTGTCATAGGATCAAGTCTGTAAGGGTTCCACCCATTTTTTTACTTCTTGTTGACCATGTGACGGTTGATTATCCGCCACCAGTGGTGGCGGTGGGTTCTAATTATTTAAGTTAAGTGCAGCATTTGCAGCATTCTTGTCATTGTCTTGAGCCATTATTCTTAATGTTCTCTGAATATCTGGATAAAATAGAGTCAAGGGAATGCCTCGACTAAGGTATTAGGCATACACTACACCCTTCTGTTGCAAGAAAATAAAAACAAAAAAACGTAAAATAAGGAAATAAGGACTAACTCTCCAATTACCCAAATTAAACCAATCTAAAAGTTGTATTTCGTGGCAATGGCTACAAAATTAATTTGTTCACGCCCATATTACACCTCCCAATTAAGGTATAAGTAGTCATTGTTCAAATATAGAACCTAACAACGGTTAGGGTCGATCCCACAAGGAATATGGTCTAGGCTTTGAGTAATTAAAGTGATTAAAATGAATTAATAGACTTACTTCCCAAAAAGGGGGTTTTAATGTAAAAGCAACAATTAAACCTAAACAAAGATCAAAAGTCAATGCAGGTGTTATGAATTCAGTGGGAGAAGTAACTAGGGTATTGTGTTTCCCATGAGCTACTAACACAGTATAACCTTATAATTATTATTGTTTCTAGTGTGTAGCATTTAGAACTTGTAACTTATGTTCACCTAATCCCTTGATCCGGCAACTAGGTAAATTTCACCATACAACTTTGTTCGTCTACGGGTGTCGCATTACCAACGCTTACCTTGTCCCAGTACAACCATCCCTTAGTCTGTTTAGGTTAATTAGGGGAGTGTGCTCACGTCGAAACCTATTATTTTATCCCTTTTTCCAATCATTACCCCCTTGATCCAGTTCATAAGAATAAGGTGAATTCTAACTTTTTTCTTGCAACCGTTAAAAAAGCAATCAAAATGAAGAGACAAATAATACATGCATGCACATTGTCCAAGGGTTATAAATTATATAGTTTTACTTTGTTAGTTCTTAATGGTTCCCACTACCCTAGTTGTGAATTTTGCTAGTCATGTCAGTTGTAGATGAAAGAATCATGTTATGAATTTGTATAATTGAACACTTACAACGAAGAATTGAAGAACAGGAAATCTGAAATCTTCACGTAAATCACAATATTGTAACCCAAAGACAAAATCAAAAGTAGTCCACAAGAAATCTCCTAAAACATGCTTAAAAAAAGTAATAATATTGAAGTCTAGAGTTATGTACGTCTAAAAATACATAAATACCCTATTTATAATAAAAGAAATCCAAATCCTAAACTGATTAGAAAAACTAGAATCGGAGCTTTTCACGAATAGAGTTACGCAGTAGATGCGTTCATGGCCCGTGGACTGTCTTCATAGACTACATCTTCAAAATCTGCCTTGAATGTACGAACTGCTTCCTACGGACTGTCAATTGACTTACGACCCATGGGAGCCTTCATCCTGTTAACTTCCAACAACTATATATCTTTTTTTATCCTCAAAGCATGAACTGATGTACAAGACATCAAACGATCTACAACTCGTCCTAATAACACATAGTTTCAACTTTTGAAAAATGTCCCTTCACAGGATCAAACCTAAGCAACCCATCTACGGGTCGTGGAATGAACCACGAACCATAGATGGTCTCATAAAATTCCAAAAAAGCTACAACTTTCCAAGTTAGCACAAAAACTCCCCCACTCTTGAAATTCTACAAAATCAACATAAAAACACATCAAATCCACTAACATCGCTTTGAGAACACACAAAATTTTAAGTTTAAAGCAATAAAAATATTGTATTTTGGCGGCACATTAAACAGAAACCATCAAACCTTGGGGGGGGGGGGGGGGGGGAAGGGGGGGCAATTTCACAAATCTCTCTCAAGGCTCTCCTGCTCTACCAATTGCTTAACAGTACTAGTAGCGATCGATGGAATTAAGCATCTCGATGATGCAATAGAGAGCGTAGAAGGAATAGGTTAGAAGTGTCCAGTTCTATGATATGAAAGGAAAACATAAAAAGGAACAACAATAGAAGTTTATCCTAACAAGCGTGTCGCAGCCTTTCAAATATAGCCACGGATGTCTACGTACTGATCCATGAAACTGTACCAGACATTCGGCTTTTTGTTTCACGAGATCAACAAACCTAGAGCTTTGATAACAAACTTGACACAACTCAAAACTAGATCACGACTAATTAAGTCCCAACCCAAATACGATACACAATATCAAAAAGAAAAGCTAAAATAGACCATCACAATACTTAGTCAAATCCCAAAATCTGGTGTCACGAGTACAAAGAGCATCTAGTTTAGTACGAGAGTAAAATACAAAGCTTTCTCAAAAGTACATAGAAAATTACAAATCCAAATAGTAACAATAGTGGTCTTGGGAGTTGGGCCTCATCACTGAAATTGAAATAAAAGTCCCGCTAAAAATGATCAACTACCACATACGGGACTTTGGCTATGATCTGCAGTGGGGAAATATTGTAGGGTGAGTACATAGAAATATGCACGATAGATTTAACCGACTGGGTATTAGAAATTAAATAAGATATTTACTAAACTAAGAACTTTTCCACGGCTGCAAAAATATATGTAAATATAAATAAGATAAGCATAGAAACCTCAGTATCACAGTATCATAAATAAAATATAGCCAATGATGATGAGATATATTGCAATCATATAGCCTTTCATATATACACACCCCCTTCCTCCGGTCAAGCTAAGGCTCCATAAACTAAGGGAAACCTACGGGGGCCTCGCACACCATATACCACAATATCACAATCTTTCCATCTCCTCGTTCATAAGAGAAATCATAATGTATCCATTACCCTGCCGTAAATGGTGTTACATTTAGGGACTCAAGATACAAATTTTTAAGGTGTCTCATTTCTTTGAAAAATCATTTATTCCCAATCTCATGTGTTACAATATTGGCATAAGAATGAATGCATGCAAATGGCACAATTTCAATTTATCACAACAATCCAATAGAACATCAAATAATCCAGTTATCATAAGTACCATAATTAAGAGCCATAAGTTATCAATAAGCGTCAAATCTAAAATTTCACCAATTACCCAATTATACCATGCCATATCGCATAACTAGTACTATACGACTTCGCAGGTCTCAATTTATATCACTAATGTCCCAACAAGTGTCTCAAATGTCAATAGATACTCCCAATCACAATTATAACAAGATATCATGAATTACCAACATAATAAGCATCACTTTCTCCCACAATTATCACCACACAAGTCAATTTCTCCATGAATCGATCTAATCCCATGGCTTATCACAAAAACAAATTCAATCCCAAGGAGGATAAGCTAACCCTACCTCGAAGGACAAAGTGCACACAAACTAGCCAATCGGATGAATGAATCCCCAAAATCGACTCCAAAATGTTAAACCACTTTCGAGAATGAGATATACGCGTCAAAAAGAGTCAATTGATACCCATATTGATAGGAATTGGGTTCAGGAGTAAAATGTTCAAGAATGAGGTTATTTTTTAAAAAAAAAACTCAAATTCGAAAATTAAGCTCAAAATCAGGTTCTACACGAAAAATAGAGTTTGTGGGTGAAAATCTCATAAAATTTGAGAAGAAATTAAGGGAAAATCATCATTTAAAGTTTAAATCATGTTGTTGAAAAATCATAAAAATTGGAGGGTTTGAAACAAAAAATTTCAAGTCAAAATCACAATTTAAATACTGAAAATAAATAATTTAGTATTTAGGAGCTTAACCAAACAAAAATCCATAATAAACCTCACTCAAAATTACCCTTCCAAACTTTTAAAACTAAAAAAGTGGAAGAAAATGTTGGAGTAGTCAAAAGTGGGGAAGAAAGGAGACATTTTCAACAATTAAAATTAAAAAAAAAAAAAGAGTTGTTGACTAAGTTTGACTAGCATTGACCAAATTGACTATAGTGTTGACCATGGTCAACTTGGACCAACACCCTTGAAAACATATTTTTCCTCGAAATTCATCTGGAACCCTATAAATTAAATATGAACCAATAGTACTAACTATTTAGCGGATACATTTCGGAATCAATGGAATCGTCAAACATCGAATCTGAGGTTTCCTTGACCGGTGACCTATAAATCGCAATAAAACTAGTTTAGAACTTCAAATGATCAAAATGCCCTCAGCCCCCCCCCCCAACAAATATGAAAATGCCTCTCCTAAGCCTAAAATCATCCCCCGAATCTGTGGAACCATCAAAATCCCAAACCGAGCGTCCGAACTCCAATCGCTAACCAAAGTCAAACTTAGCCCATTTTAAATTAATTGTTCCAATTTTTTACCTCATTTCCACATACAGACTTTGAATATGATTTTCTATTCCAAGGTTCGAAAACTCTGAATTGTACAAAAAATCACTTTTTGAACAACTTAAATTTTCAAAATACACAAACTAACATTATACCTTTTTATCGCAGTATGCCACTACCTACCACACAATTAGCTCAAATAAGGTTCAGGGAAACTAACGAAAGGGCAAAACCATATTTTTTATGGAAATTCACAAAAATGGCCGTTAAGGTCATTACAATATATTGTTCGCATAAGTCTACATAAATAATCATGGGACACTGATGAACAGAGACAAAAGTTCCACATTGGTGGTTAATGAGATGGGTGGACTCCTTATAAGGCTTAGGCAATCCTCCTCCCTTTGAGCTAGCTTTTGGGATGACCAAAACTAATTAGCTAAAACATAACTTTATTTCCTATGACATAGCCCCCTGATCAAAATCATCAAAATGATCAAGAAGAAAGAAATAGCAGAGCATCTATATATTGGTGGCGTCGATCTAAGGAATTACGTGAAGACTACATTCCAGTGTACATCTCTTCGAATTATTTTTTGTAGCTAAGATATAGATATGTTGTCTAAAATAATTTCCACTTAGAAAGTGACTCAACCTGCCTCATGGTACAAACATTATCAACTCCATGTGCAGCTTTTTAACTACTACCTTATTAAATCAAATTGCTCCGTCAAATACAGCAAAACATAACATGAAGGCAAAATTTAAAATACTGCTATACTTATGAACCAAATTATCCATTTAGTTTTAAAAGATTCTATATGCTATCATTTTAAGGCTGTTAAAATTGTTTTACTTCAGTAATTTTATAATTTAGTGATGATGTGAATTCCATCGTCATTACCCTTTTTCCTCTTCCTTCCTTTCCCATCCTTAATGTAATAATGCAAATTAAAATGAAAGAACACATAATTACAAGTCCTACTTCAACAATCCTCATTTTAATGAAAACAAACATTTTAAAAAATGGTGATTCATGTGATTCCTCCCTTTGGTCCTTCTTTTACTCAGATCCATACTAGTATTAATGCAGTGCGGTCATTTAATATGATGTCTCTTTTCCATTATTATGTTTCCAAAGTCTATTGAGCGTGCAATTTGGTATTTAGTACCACCACAAAAAAAAAGGATCCCTCATTATATATACACATTAGCAAAGAGAAAAATAAACATTATAAGGACAACAACATAAAAGAAAAGAAACGATACTACTCTCTTCATCACAAGACTATCAATGGCTACTTCTCCTACCTCTACAACTCCAAGATATGGTCAAAGAGCAACCACATTTTCTTCTTCATCTTCTCACTCTTCCTTTGGATCAGTTTCTTTACATGATCAAGATTCCCCTTTTAGCCCTTTTCAATTTTCTAAAAATAGTGTGCCATTTTCTTGGGAGCACATTCCTGGAATTCCAAAGCAACAACTATCAAGGAAAAATAGCTCTTCTTTAAATAAACTACTTCCACTGCCACCACCAGCTAAAAATCCTCAGAATTCAGTCAAGAAAATACAAAGGTTTCGCGACGAATTTTCTCCAAGAAAGAGTAGTACTGCTAGTGAAGGCTTCAAGAAAGATCCATTTTTTGCAGCATTTGTGGAGTGCTCCAAGGATCGTAAAGAACATCATGAAAAATTTAGTGACATGTGGAATAGTACTACTTCTTCTTCTTCAAAGGTAATGACATCATCAAC
This sequence comes from Solanum rostratum, assembly GCA_029948455.1. NCBI lineage: Eukaryota > Viridiplantae > Streptophyta > Magnoliopsida > Solanales > Solanaceae > Solanum > Solanum rostratum. Next base: position 56,858,338 of record CM057048.1, read on the forward strand.
AAGAAGTTTAAGTGACAAATTTGGATTCATAAACCATGCATCTTGCAAAAGAACTTGTACTGTTTCAGAGTCTATTGTTTATCTTCCAGGATCAAGAAATTATGATCTCCTTAGTACTCATAGAAAAAGTCGGTAAAAAAATGTTACTCAAGTTTGGAATTCAAAATGTAATTGTAATTTTCTCAGCTTGTTTGCGATTAAGACTTAATTAATGTCATTGTATATTTTTCCAAAAAGCTTTGTATGATTATTCTATTAGTAGTCTTATAGATGAGAACAGCTAGATGAATATAAAATATATAGTGATCTTTTTTTGTGTTTTTTATATTGTTTTAGTTTTTGGTTTGTTAAGAACAAGTTCCAATATGTACATTTTCCTTAAAGCATGAAGAACTGCACAATTTTGTCTCATTTGTTGTCACAATGTTAAATGGTAATCTCTTCCCTACTGTATTTCATGTGATTAGTTTATGGCATCTTGAGTAAACATTACACAAACCACCCATCACACTTTTTTAAGTATTGGAAAACTAATATTGGACCGCAAAACCACTTATAAGTGGCGTCACACACAACCACTATCATTTAAATGCCACAGAATATCAGAGAATTATTAGAAATATGAGTCAGAGAACGTATAAATATATTTTTTTTCAATGAGGAAGTACTTCACAATTTGTTAGCTGTTATTTTACATTTTGTGAGAGGCAGTTTAATTAATCTTTAAAGCTAAATTAGATTAATTAAATTTAATATCCTAAACTAAAAATTTAAATATTTAAACACTATATAAAAACTCTTATTTGATACACTTTTTCAATCTTTGTAAAATTGATGCAAGTATGATTAATACATAAAAATACATGATTTTAGTAATGCAGAAAATTTTAATACATATATTAGTATGATTAAACACATTTGCCCCTTAAATCCTTTTACACATTATTTTTCCTGCAGAAAAAAAGAATTTTTCATCCAACCTAGAATCCTTTATTACTCTTTTATTTTGGTGGATACAATTTTTTTGGTTTATAGAGAAAATGACTTAAAATTTACGAGCTTTAATTAGGTGACTAGAATTTATAAGTAATACACAAATAGATCATTATTAATTAACATTCCCCTCTGTAAGATATTTGTTCTGCCTTCTCTTCTTTTTAACACGCTCACAGTTAACTTGCATATCCCTCTGTTGGGCTTCATTAAAAGGTTTAGCCCATACAAGATAAGGTAATAATTTAAATTTAAAATTAAAAAATAAAATTTGAAGAAAGTTTATTTCTTCCTCACTAGCAGTGAAGATGATATCTTTGGTGTGCTTGTAGACAAAAGCACTTCTGCACTTTTATAGTTGTTGCTGTTCAACTTTCACTTCGACCTCAGCTTTGTCAAAAGATTTAACTGATAAATATTTTGAACTAAATTTATTCTTCATTTTCCACTAATTAATTTCCTTTAATTGAAAATTAGTTTGTACAAAATTATTTAATTAAATTCACAAATTATTTCAACAGTCATCAGTTATCACCCGTCACCTCCCTTCCAAACAAGTTTCATTGAACCTGTTAGTGGCTGTATATTTTTTACGGAAAACAGAATTCTTCTTCCTAAGAACATACATAGTTCTTCTATTTTTTTTCTCTTATTTCCTTAAATCATTTTTTCAAAATAAAAAGCAAGTATTATGTGATTCACTCTATTTATTGAGTTTGCTGTTGTTCCACTATTTCAATTGTCAATATTGTATAACAATATTTCATTACAGGAACTAATCTCAGTTTTGAATTTTTTTGAGGAAACAAAGTCTCTATGGGTTTGAGACCTTATTTTTTCTAGGGTTATCATCGGTCTAATCATTTTATTACTTTCAAAAATTAGCTACAAGTAAGAACTCGACATTAATCTTGACAATACTTCTGTAACACCCTTCAACTTCTAGCAAAGTTCCGAACTGTTCTCCCTATGTACGTAGGCCTGAATCTAATGGTTTCTAACTCATATATGTTTGTTAACGTCTATTATAAGTGCAGGCAGTGTATCAGTTATAGTTTAGGATCATAAGAGACTTCTAGCACTAAATCGAGTTTAAAATTTTCTTACCGATTAATTTTTTTCCACGATATCATAAAAGGGTCAAGTTTAAATGACTATGCTCATGTATGCATATGCGATGAATCATGAGAGAATAGCATGGGCTAAAGAAATTCAAACTTAAATCAACAATATAATATGAAAGCCAAGTAAATCCATGAGTAAATTTACATTTAAATTATACTTTAGATTACCCATGCTTAAATCAACATTTAAGGGGACAATGTATATTCAAATACTTAAATACCAATGCAATTCAACATATTAGGGCTTAAATCACTTTAAAAAATCAATTAAACATAGCCCATATCTCAATTGAATCAAATAAACAATAATTTAAAAGATGCATATTCAAAGTAAGCTTAATTTCATAAATCAACGAGTAAAAGAGATTGAGGTCTTCATGGTTGAAAGGGACCATGAATCAATTCCCATATACCTTAGATAATTAGGAGAATTAAGAAGAAATTAATTGAGAAGAAAGTCCTCCTTGAATCCTCAAGTTGAATCTTCAATCACAAGACTTGTAGAGAGAGTTTTAGGATTTGAATTTTGGAGTTTGAATGAAGAATGAGACTGAATGAGAGTGTATAACCTTATTTGGGGACTTAGGATAGGTATTAAGGCCCTAAAAGACGTTTAGAATTAAAAAATTACAAAAAGATCATTAATGAAATGACCCTTGAAAAGTGTCCAGGGGTCCCATAGGAGAGGCACACGGATCGTGTGAAGTGTCATGAGCCGTATTGGTTCCCTTGAGATAATACTTAGAAAATTTCAAACACTACGCAGAAAAATTTCTTCAAGCCAAGCGAGGTTCCACTGGAGGCCTCACGGGTCGTGTGAAGTCACACGGGAACGTATAGGTGTTCATGACACAACACTTAGAAAATTTCAGAAAAATGCTCAGAAAAATTCTTCAGGTCAAGGGTGCTTCCATTGAAGGCCTCACGGACTATGTGAAGCTTCACGGGTTGTACAAGCATCTGTATGAAGATACCAAGTTCTAAGATGGTGATTCCATACTTAGAATATCATTTTGTGAAGAGGGATTCACGAGACCCCTTCCCCATGGTTCGTGAGAAGCTACACGACCCATACAGGGTCCTCTAGTGCCTTGCCTTAACCAAACGGAGGGAACACAACACGAACAAGGTTTATGAAAATGGGCATAACTTTTTGATCTGAACTCAAAATTAAGTGAAACCACATGCGTTGGAAAGATACTTCAAAGGGATTCAATTTGATAGGTTGTAGGCCACCCAGTTCATTTTTTGCTAAGATATATGAACATTTAATGTTGACCCTTTTACCGATTCATATGAAAAACTTAGCCAACATAATTCCTTTGAACTTGGCTTGATGAAGGAGACCTATGATGGCCCTAAATCACCTAAATAAGCTTGCATTGAAGGCTTGCAAGTGAACTTAGCTTGAGCTTGAAGGTTCCATTCCAAGTTCAAAACTTGTGGGGTATTATAGTGTCGGATGTGGTTTGAGGTCATAAGGGACACCCAAGGTCAAGACAAGTTAAAAACTTTTCAATCGGCTAAGTGTCGGTATAAGTTAATGGAAGGTTCAACTTCAATGTCATATCTCTTAGCACATAATGAGTTAAGAGACTCATAATATATCAAATTGTAGATAATTGAAATTTTTTTCAACACATCTGATTTCGCCTTAATAAGAGTTCAAAGTGAAATATTATGACCATTTTGCTGAAGTCTGCCGAATTTGTAAATTTCGGTGATCTGACGAATAATTCGGTGATCCGTCAATTTAGAACACCAAAATGCTTCGGGAAAGCATAAAATCTTTCAAAAAGGGTGACCCAAGGTCCCCATTTGGCATACCACCAATTGGTTCGGCAATGGGATCCCTAGACCGCCATTTTGGCCATTGAAACTCATCAAAAGGTCATCTTCTTCAATCTTGATCATTATTTGACATTCTAAAACGGTTATTTTTTTACCTTTTACCCCGGATTAACTTTCCTAAGTTAATCATATAGCCTTATAACCTCCTATTAACATAAAATCCATGAAAAGACTAGAATTTGGCGTTCAAAGTTCTATTAAAGAAGAGGATAGGGTTCTTTATCTTCAAGAGCAAACTAAGAATTTCTTCAAGAAAATTTTTCTCTTTCAAGTATGTAAGGCTAACCTAAAGCATGGAATTGTTCTTCCATGTGCCCTTTTATTGAGATATATTGAAAGGTGAAGGTATTGAGTTTACATGAGTTAGTTTCTTAAAAATTACATGATGAAAAATCTATTCTTATATATCTGCACATAACTAATTATTTTTATGAACTTATTTTCTTTAAAGCGTGTTTTAAAACCTTCCAATTCACAAACCCTAGATATAATTTGAGTATAAACGCATGAACGAATGTAGAAATGGAGCCTAGAGCCTTAATTTGAGAACGTTGATTATGATTCTGATGTGAGCATGAATGATAGGTTGATAGAACTGAATGGCCTCACGAGTCCTCACAAATTGAACTCAAATGATTGGTCAAACTTGATAGTCCCCTTAATGATTGTCTAAACTCTCTTCAAAGATGTGCTTGAGAATTGATGGGATGATTGATAGGCCGAAAGTCTTGATTGAGACAGAATTGATGAGTTGAAAGAGTCCACGAGAGACTTCTTGATTAGAATTGATTATTTATGAGCATGGAGTCTTGGGAGGAGTATCGAGCACCGAATTGAATGAGATTAAGTCCAGATATCAGTTGCTTGATGAGTCCTTTCTACTTTCGGGGGATGCTCATTATTTATTTCATCTAGCTTCTTGATAAGGTCTTAGATTTGATTTTATTTTGTTTTAAGGTGGACATGGACCTGTCATTGGCAACATTTAGTCAGATTAGAGGCTTCATAGACTTGATTATTGAGTTATGATTGGATATTGTTCTTGGCTTGCTTCTTTCATGCTAGTCTTATTCATAGATTTGATACATTGGTTGGCCTTCAGCCTTGATTATTGATTACGTTATTATCCCATTTGAGTTAATCTTGATAGTTGATATCTTCTGTTGTTAGATTGTGATTGAATGACTATGATGAGGGAAAGTGATTTGCTTAGGGACTAGCAATAGTCTCTAAGTGTCGACCACACCAAGGGTACCCTCTTAGGGCGTGACAACTTACTCGATGAAGCTTCTAACAAATCTTAGTGGTACTGGATGATGATGTCTCAAAGCATGGGAGCACTATCGAAACCAGATGACGATCCTCAGCTCCTTTCGACCCCTATCATCTTGCAGGATGTGATCCCTGTATATGTCCTACATGCTCCGAACACACCATCACCTAATCAATTTAGCTACAGGGGCAGGTGATGGAGTAGACTCCACGAACTCAGATCTGACTCCTTACTGAAGCAAAGTCATCTCCATCTCTAGACCTTGATCGAGACCCCTCACTAGAGTCTGTCATCTAGATTGTGTTGCTCTACCGGGCACCTCCCTCCTCAGACTGGGGAGGATGAGCAACTATGCCATGTGTCTAGGCCAACACTATTTGTCTAGATGCCTCCCTAGTGAGTCGGTGCTCAACGCCCTCGTCTACCTGGATGTTGAGAACCTCCAATGATCCACTAGCTGCGGAACTAGCCTCAGAGTCTGTGGGCTCATCACGAAGTCTATCCCATAAGGCTTGTATCTCATCTCTCTTAGGAAGAGGAACCATAGTACTTGAAAGCACCAGAATAACAGCATACATGAGTCCTACGAATACAGAAAAGAAAAATAATAAGTTAACAAAAATGTTCACAAAAGGACCTACGAAGGCTCACCTACAGGTCATAGGGTAAACTATGAGCCATAGAAGGCCTTCATAGAATCAGGGTACTGTAAATTTGTCTTCTGGAAGTGTACATACGGACCCAGTCATGACCTGTATCATGAACTATGAGTCATAGACTAGGTCATAGGTATAACATCAGAAAACACTTTTTGCAGGCATGGAATCTATGAGCACTGTTTATGGGTCGTAGTATGAACTACAAATCAGAAGCAGGTTTGTCTGGTAACTACTTAGGAAAACCAAGTTGTTGATCTCTACTTACGATGGTCAACTATGTTCCGTGGACTAATCCACGGGCTGTAGAAGACCCTTGTGCTGTTGAAAAATAGCAACCTGAGTTTTCTAAATTTACCATTCGATTCCATTTGTCATATAATCCACAAATTCAGCTAAGTCCCAGTCAAGGTAAGATTACATGATTACTCAGGCACAATGACTAGGTCTCAGTAGTACAAAATTAAATCAGCATCAAAGCAATGACACTCAAACCAAGTTAAATGAATCCATATGCAATCCATGCATTCAAATTTCAACCAAAACTCATGCATACATATTACCACCAACCAACCCAAAACTGAAATAAAGGCAATTCAATGTCCTATCCCTCAACCATAAATCTCCTAAGGTACATGTAAACCTCAGGACAACCACCATTTGATCAATTTTATCACCCTATTCTTCAATTCATGCACTACTTTATTAATTTTAACAAGATAATGCAATATAACTCAGATGATCAGGGAATGCATAACTTCAAACGATGATACTCATATCAACATAGTTGTTTTATGGACAATGCGTACAATCCAATAGTGACAAGTACATACGGCACTTAATTCTCAGGCAACAATAAAGATTAGGAAAAGAAAATTATAACTTTCAACCTTATTAGTGTCTCAAACCAATAACACAAATTTTTTGGCAAAAATGAAATTTCAAGAGGAGCCCATAATAGAATATTGAGCAAAGCCGAGAAAACATGCAAAACCCCAAATTTCTTAGAACCCTAAATTGCCAGAACAGTAGGTAAGTGGCCAAAATTTGGCCAAAATCCTAGTTGAAAAGTATGGTGGAGTAGTCAATGGTGATCAGAAATAGGAGCGAAGGGTAAGGGTTTTGGTATTATGTGAAAATATTTGGGAGAGTGAAAAATGACCCCTCTATTATTCAATTGGACGGGACAAGTTTATGTCACGACTCGAGGCCTAGGGCCTAAGAGTGACATGGAGAATAAAAAACAGAGAGTCCCCAAACAAGCCTCTTAGTATCCATATACACATAATCGATATAATTAAACAATAAGCACATGGTTCTACGGGGCGGGTTAGTATGACTCACGTTATGGGGATGTCATAGGGATAGGGATTTGCATGGATTCATATAGCATATAAGAACTAAGGGGCAGGTAAGTATGACCCACGCTATGGGGGTAGAAAGGACTTAGGACTTTCCACATTTTCACATCTCATCTTGAACATATTATCATAACATCTACAACATGAGATATATATAATCATAATATGCATAAGCAAATAGCATACATATACCAAGCCTGTACATAGAGTTTACATGATGTCTAACAATGCCTCTAGTTTATAAAATAAGACGAGGGCCAAGAAATATCCCGGGCTCACCCTCAAAGTAAAGACATAAGTGAATATAACATAATAGGTGGACAAAAGGTGGGTCTTGTCCTTGGAGTAAAGGACTCACCACTAGCAAGCTCACAATCCAACTTAACCATCAAGATGTGGATGACGATAATCTTTGGGCCCTACATGGTTAGATCATGTAGGCAAAAACGTATGTGTTAGTATGTTTGGATGTACTAAGTATGCGGGCATGCAATGTATATGGATTCATTAAACCTGCATTTCAATGTTAGATGACAAGGGCACATATATATAGAAGGAAGTATATAAAAGAATAATATATCAATACGCCATGAAATCGATGATGCATGAATGTCAAAATACTTTAAGCATATGGGAATGTGACCTCAACCGACATACATAGACTAAACAAGCTATTACTTAGAAATCTTATGTACACCATTACATCGAAGAAAGGGTGATCTACTTGCCAAAGGTAGACCATAATTCTCCTTATGGGCCTCCCATTTCGGAGAAGTAATCTTAACTTATGGGCCTCCCATTTTGGCAAGGATTTTTCATCATCATAACACAATCATCCACAAAGGTGCATAAACATAAACCTCCGTTTGGCTAATAGTTATGGGACTTGAGGATTTATACAAGGGAGCCTTGGGGATATCTGCCCTCACACAACCCAACTTGGTGCTAACTCATCATCCCACGAGAGCACATATACATACACATACTTGAGAAAAAGGCATAAGTCTTTTCAAAACATAACAATGCATACTTAGGCGTAAAAGTCTAACATACTTCATAATCATGCATACTTCGGCTAAAAGCCAAATCATTCTTCATGTCATACTTTCATGTATAGGAATAGCTCATTCTACTTGTACATGTTGGTTTAAACACCCATAATTGCTCAAAGAGCCATATCATAGACATTATGTGATCACATTTTTTCATACCCATACTTGTGTGAAATCATAGTCATAATCATAATTGGGTCATAACTCACGTCATAAATCTCATGAAAATCAATGTTCATGCATGCATATGCCATGAAGAATGAATGAATAGCAAGGATACTAGGAGTTCATTGTCAAATCATCATAATAATCATAGAAAATCCATGAAGAGAGCATCAATTAAAACATACTTGAAATGACCCATGCTTAGATTGAACATTTAAAGGGATATGCATATTAAAACCTTCATAATATCAATGCAATTCAACATAATAGGGCTTAAATCACTTTAAAAATCCACTAAATACAACTCATATCTCAATTTAATCAAATCAACACTAATTTAAAAGACCCATAATCAAAGTAAGCTTAAATTTTATAAATTAGAAGTAAGAAGTTTTTGGGGTTTTCATGATTGAAAGAGATCATGAATCTATCCCATATGCCTTGTTGAGGAAGATGAGTTGAGAAGAATTTAGCTTGAAATGAAAACCCCAATTGAATCCTAGCTTGAATCCTTTGAATGATTGACTTGGAGAGAAAGTCTTAAGAGAAATGAAATAAACTAAGTGTAAAGCTTGAATGAGAGGTTAGAATTAGTATAGGAGATGTTTAGGAGTGTAAAAGGGGGTACAAAGGTCATAAAAGGCCCTGGGGATGAACCAAAATATCAAAACAACCTCAATAAAATGAGCATTAGAATATTATACGAAAATTACCACGGGTGACTTCACGGGTCGTGAAGCTTTTTGCGGTTCTGAAAGTGCACTGTCCCAGCACTGACAGGTTCTATTAAAATGGTCATAACTTCTAACTTCGAACTTAGAGTTAGGTGAAACCAGATGTGTTGGAAAACTAATTCAAAGAGATTTAATTTGGTAGGTTGTAGACCACCCAGTTCTTTTTGTGAAAGAAGATATGACCATTTAAAATTGACCATCCTATCGAATCATGTGAAAAGCTTAGCTAATCGAATTCCTTTGAACTTGGCTTAATGAAGCAGACCAGTGATGACCCTAGACCATATAAATAAGCTTGATTTGAAGGCTTGAAAGTAATCTTAGCTTGAGCATGAGGGTACTATGGAGATCTTGTGATTAGAGCTTGAAAAGAGGATTCGAAAAGCATATTAAACAAGTGAATGAGGAACTAAGTATTATGGAGCGCATGGAGTGATTCAGAAAGCATAAAAATGATTTGGGAGGCTAAAGGACTAGACCTGAAAGAACAGACCTTGAAAGATAACTTGGGCATCTCCACAAAAGCTCTTCATGAGCCGTACAGAGCTCCACAAATCGTACAAGTGTCCGTGAAGGGTGCCTCATTGTCGAGACGATACTATCATACTTAGAAAAATTTATCAAGATCGCTCCCACAGAAGCCATATGGTATGTGCAAGGCTATACAATATGTGAGAAGCACCCATACAAAGCTCCAAGTTCTAAGATGGTGATTTGATACTTAGCCAAAATTTCACCTGACATCTTTAAGAAAGCACCACCACGAGCCGTGAGACTTGTACGGACTATACAAGTGGCCTCAGTGGTCTTCTTAGCCAATATAGAGGGAGCACTAGCTAGCCCTTCCCATGAGGTCCCTTCACAAACCATGGTAAGGACCACGACTCGTGAAGGTGCCCATGGTGAGGTGCCTTGGCCAAAAACACTTGGAATCAATAAACTTCGCATCGTTAAGGTTTCCCAAAGTCTGGGTCCTTACATTATCTCCTCTTGGGAACATTCATCCTCGAATGAGCTAAATATGGCTTGAAAGTCTTGATTGAACATGAAACATTTTAAAATGAAGACACAATGCAATACTCATCACTTAAAAATCATAAAGTCATTAAAACTCATGTCAAACATTTTTTAAAATATTTTCATGCACATATATGTATGTCATGTCAGGATGATTTAGAATAGGAAGAACCTAATACCATAGGATTGAGTAGATTGGAAAAGATAGGTGTATCATTGCATCATACTTGATTCCACTTTCCACATAGCACTTTCAACATGTTGGTTCCTCCAAAGCACTTAAACCAAAGCAATATCTTTTTTACAAAGCCGTTTCTATTTGCCTATACAAAATTCCATACGGAACCTCTTTATAGTCTCAAGTTCTCTCAAGCTCAATACCCTCCAGAGGCACCATCGTATTTGAGCGACTAACCAACTTCCTCAATATATACATATGGAACACCGTGTGAACGAAACTCATATCAAAGGACAAATCTAACTTATAAGTCATATTGCTAGTCTGCCCAACAATCTCATAAGGACTTACATACAGGGGACACAACATGCCCTTTTTACCGAGACGCACTACACCCTTCATAAGAGAAATCTTCACATACACCCAATCACCAACAAGAAACTCAAGGTCCCTCTTTCTAACATCCAAATAAGACATTTTGATGACTTTGAGCTGTCTTCAACCTTTCTCAAATCAACTTTACCTTTTCCATAGCCTCCAACACCAAGTCTGGGCCAATCGATGCCATCTCACCTAACCTAAACAATTTCACCGAGGATCAACACCTTCTCCTATACAAATATCTAAATGGTGCCATTCCGATGCTAGCATGATAATTGTTGTTGTATGCAAACTCAATGTGTGGTAGATGATCATCTGAATTCCCTTTTGAATTCCAGTACGCAAGCCCTCAACATGCCCTCCAAGGTTTGAATTGTCCTTTCGGCTTGTCCATCGATTTGAGGATGAAAAGTAGTACTTAACTTCACCTTAGTGCCAAGCCCGTTTTGAAAAGATTTCCAAAAGTGAGAAGTAAATTGGGCACCACTATCCGATATAATAGACGTAGGCATACCATGCAGTCTAACCAACTCCCGATTATATAACTTGACATAGTTCTCAGTATTGCAAGTAGTCATAACCGATAAGAAGTGAGCCAATTGAATCGTTCTTTCAATAATTACCCACAGGGAGTCAAAGTGTTGCCAAGTACAGTGTAACCCAATCACAAAGTCTATATTCACACTTCTCCCATTTCTAAGTCGAAATTTAAATGTCTTGGGCTAAACAATCAGTCCTTTGATGTTCCACCTTCACTTGTTGGCAATTAGAGCATCTGGATACAAATCTTGCTATGTCCTTATTAATACCATGCCACCAACACATTTCCCTTAAATCCTGATACATCTTGGTGGATCCCGGATGTACAATTGAAAGAGAGTTGTGGACTTCAATCATAATCACCTCCCTAAGACCATCAACATCCAGAACACACAATCGATCTTGGTACCGAAGTACACCATCTCCCTCTTAGGAGGAAATCTCTATCTTTCTTTTGACAACCAACCCCTTTAACCCAACAAATGATGGGTCCAAGTCTTGTTTTGCCTTGGCATCAACAACCACAGAAGATCCAGCCCCATTGTGAACATGAATGCCACCATTATTATATTCACTCAACCCAACCCTCAATCTTGCCAAACGATGCACATCCCTTACCATCTCCCTTTTGAACTCATCTATATGATTAGCTAGAACATCTTCCTTGTGCGGATTACATTATGGTCCCAAAGTAACTCTGCCTATTCGCTAGAGAGGGATAGAGATAGAAAACCTTAATACATGTTCCATGGCACGATATGAATTATGAAAAAGTAAAACATTTCCTAAAACGCCTTGTAGCCTCCTACCTATAGATATGGCGCACTTCACACCCATGAATAAGACTCTACTTGATGTGGTATGTTGGACCTTGACGACCATATATCAATCTAGTGCTTTGATACCATCTTTGTTATGACCCAGGCTAAAGGCCTAGGAGTGACATGGTAAATAAGAACCCGAGAGTCCCCAAACAAGTCTCATAGCATCCATTTATATATCATCGGTTCAGAAGTGCATAATTAAATAATAAGCATAAGGTTCTAAAGGGCATGTTAGTATGACTCACATTATAATGATGTCATAGGGATAGGGATTTGAATGGATTCACATAGCACATAGCACATAAGAACTAAAGGGAGAGTAAGTATGACTTACGCTATAGAGATAGAAGGGACTTAGGACTTTCCATATTATCACATTTCATCATGAACATATCATCATAACATCAACAACATGAGATAGACATACTCATAGTCTCTATAAGCAAATAACATACATATATCAAGCTCGTACATAGAGTTTACATGATGTCCAACAATACCTCTAGTTCATAGAATAGGACGGGGGCCAAGACATATCCCTAGCTCACCCACAAAGTAAAGACATAAGTATAACATAATAAGTATATAGAAGGTGGGTCTTTTCCTTGGAAAAAAGGACTCACTACTAGCAAGCTCACAATCCAACTCAACCGTCAAGAGGTGGATGAAGATAGTCTCCAGGCCCTACATGGTTAGATCATGTAGGCAAAAGAGTATGCGTTAGTACATTTGAATGTACTAAGTATGAGGGCATGTATTGCATATGAATTCATTACACCTACATTTCAATGTTAAATGACAAGGGTACATATATATAGAAGGAAGTATATAAGAAATAATAATGCATCAACACACCATGAAATCCATGATACATGAATATCAAAATACTTTAACATACAGGGATGTGACCTCAACCGACATACATAGACCAAGGGAGCTATTACTTGAAATGTTGACGTATACCCTACATTACAGAAAGGGTGATTTACTTGTCAAAGGTAGTTCATACTTCTCCTTACAGGCCTCCCATTTCAGAGAAGTAATCTTACCTTATGGGCCTCCCATTTCGGTAAGGATTATTCATAATCATAACATAATCATCCACAAAGGGGCATAAATATGTACCAATGTTTGGCACATAGTTAGGGGACTTGAGGATTTATATAAGGGGCCTTGGATATATCCCCCCTAACACAAGTCCACTCGGTGTTAAGTCATCATCCTATAAGAGTATATATACATATATGTGCTTGAAAAATAGGGATAAGTCTTTTCAAAACATAACAATACATACTTAGCCTTAAAAGCCAAACATACTTCATAATCATACATACTTGGACTAAAAACCAAATCATACTTCATGTCATACTTTCATGCATAGGAATAGTTCATTCATACTTGTACATGTTGGTGTAAACATCCATAATTGCTCAAAGACCCATATCATATACATCATGTAATCACATTCCATTCTTACCTATACTTGCCTGAAATCATAGTCATAGTCATAATTGGATCATAACCCACATCATAAATCTCATGAAAATCAATGTTCATACATGCATATGCCATGAAGAATGAATGAATAGCATAGGTACTAGGATTCCATTGTCAAATCATCATAATATAACAAAATCATAGCAAATCCATAAACATACTTGAAATTACCCATACTTAGATTGAACATTTAAAGGGACATGCATATTCAAATCTTCATAATATCAATGCAATTTAACATAATAGCGCTTAAATCACTTTAAAAACATCCATTAGATACATTCCATATCTCAATTCAATCAAATCAATACTAATTTAAAAGACCCATATTCAAAGTAAGCTTAAATTTCATAAATTAGAAGTAAGAAGTCTTTGGGGTCTTCATGATTGAAAAAGATCATGAATCAACCTCATATACTTTGATTAGGAAGATGAGTTTGAGAAGAATTTAGATTGAAATGAAAACCCCAATTGAATCCCTTAAATGAGTGACTTGGAGAGGAAGTCTAAAGAGAAATGAAATAAACTAAGACTAAAGCTTGAATGGAAGGTTAGAATTAGTATAGGAGATGTTTAGGAGTGTAAAGGGGGGTATAAAGGTACTAAAAAGACTTGGGGATGGGAAAAAATATCAAAATAGCTCAATTAAATGAGCCTTAGATTTTTATCCGAAAATTATCACGAGTGGCTTCACGGGTCGTGAAGCTTTTCATAGTTTGTGAAAGCGTACTGTCCACCCCCAGCACTGATAGGTTCTACAAAAATAAGCATAATTTATTACTCCAAAACTTGGAATTGAGTAAAACCAAAAGAGTTGGAAATGTAATTCAAAGAGCTTCAATTTGGTAGGTCGTAGGCCACCCAGTTCTTTTTGTAAAAGGAGATATGACCACATAAAGTCAACCTTTCTATTGGTTCATATGATAAGCTTAGCCAATGGAATTCCTTTGGACTTGGATTGATGATAGAGACCCATGATAACTCTAAACTACTTAAATAAGATTGGATTAAAGGATTGAAAGTGAACTTTGCTTGAGTTTGAGGGTTCTATAGAGAACCTCCGATTAGAGCTTGAAAAAAGGATTTGCAAAGCGTTTTGAATGAGTGAATGAGGAACTAAGTAATATGGAGCTCATGGAGTGATATGGAAAGCATGAAACCAATTTAGGAGGTTAAAAGACAAGCCCCAAAAGAAAGGACCTTGAAAGATAACTTGGGCATCATGACGAAAGCTCTTCATGAGCCGTACAGAGCTCCACGGACTGTACAAGTGTATGTGGAGGGTGCCTCATCGTAGAGTCTGTACTATCACACTTAGAAAACTTTACCAAGATCGCTCTCACAAAATCTATACAGTCCATGACAATCAAAGCTCCAAGTTCCAATACAGTGATTTGATACTTAGTCACAATTTTTCCTGACATCTTCAAGGAAGCACCACCACAAGCCGTGAGAGCTTGTATAAACTGTACATAAGGTTGTGGTGGTATCCTTAGCCAAAACAAAGGGAGCATTGGACAAGCCCTTCCCATGAGCCCTCTTCACGAACCATGGTAAGGACCATAACTCGTGGAGGTGCCCATGGTGAGGTAACTTCGCCAAAAACACTTGGTATCAATATACTTCACATCATTATGGTTTCAAAGTTTGGGTCCTTAAAGCATAATTGGGGTTCTAATCCCATGAAACCTTGATTAAGGGTTGTACAAGGTTTTACGGCTCGTATGACATGGTTTGGTGGTTTCACTATTCTAAGGATTTGGCTTCTTCAAACCCTTCTATCAGTCGTAGATTAACCTATAACTCATAGGTTAGGTTCGTACATACTCCCAACACTTAGTGAAGTTTCATAATCTTACCTAGAGTCTATGAACCCCATTCATGGCCCGTAATTATATCTACGAATCATAAAGTTGGCTCATGGATTGAAGTGCACAAACTTATGTTCACTGAAAATGGTTCTATGAATCTATATATAGGTCGTGATATAAACTACGATTCGTTCAACCAGTCATAGAACTAACTTTTCTCACTTTTTGCACTAGGTGGTTGCCTCAACCTTGTTCTTGTACATTCTCAGCAAAACAAACTATTACCCGATAATTTTCCATTCTGTGAGTCTAAAATTTCAAAAAAAAATGAAAATTAAACTACCTATGAGTCCAAAAACCAAAACTAAGACAAATAAATAAATACCATAGCTAATATCTTGGATTGCCTCCTAAGTAGTGGATGATTTATTGTCGTGGCACGACTTAGAAAACTTGGTTACTCAGACTTCACCAAGTGCCCATGCTTCCACTGTCTGCACCTCCTCAGCATTGCAAAGTATGGTTTGATCCTTTGGCCTTTTACTTTGAACCTCCAGCCATTTTTCTTCTCCAACTCAACGACCTCATGGTGGAAATCATGTGTAACTTTGAAAGGTTCCACCTATTTAGACTTGAGCTTATTAGGAAATAACTTCAACCTAGAGTTATATAGTAAACCCAAGTATCTTGGTGCAAACTAGTGATGCTCAATGAGACAATCATGTTGCAGCTTCATCCTTTGCTTTTAGAGGGCTGAACTCTCATATGCCCTCAAACAAAACTCATCAAGTTCATTGAGTTGGCTCAGCCTTGAGTTTGTGGCATCACTCTAATCCAGATTCAGCTTCTTGAGTGCCCACATCACCTTGTGCTCAAGCTCTATAGGTAAGTGACAAGCTTTACAAAGACACTTGGTAAGGAGACATACCTTTGGGAGTTTTAAATGTTGTCTAGTATGCCCATAAGGCATCATCAAGCTTTCACGACCGATTTGTCTGGTTTGCATTCACGGTCTTGGATAGCATCTATTTTGATATCTCTATTAGACACCTCAACTTGCCCAATCGTGTGTGTATGGTAAGGCATTGCTATTCTATGATAC
Organism: Solanum rostratum; assembly: GCA_029948455.1. Lineage (NCBI taxonomy): Eukaryota > Viridiplantae > Streptophyta > Magnoliopsida > Solanales > Solanaceae > Solanum > Solanum rostratum. Next base: position 56,874,897 of record CM057048.1, read on the forward strand.
AACCCATATTTTTCAAGAAGAGCTTTAAACAACCTATTGCAATAATGGGAACCTCAATCGCTGATGATTGGCCGAGGAGTACCAAACCTAGAAAAGATATTTCTTTTTAGGAATGTTGTGATGCTCTTACCTTTATTATTGGGAAGCACCACCACCTACACCCATTTTAAGACATAGTCTATAGCAACCCGAATATACTTGTTCCCATAAAAACTGACAAATAGCCCTATGAAGTCTATTCCCCAAATATCAAACAACTCGATAACCAAAATGGGGTTTAGAGGGAGCTCATGCTTGGAGGAAATACCACCTTCTCTCTCTCACTTGTCACAAGCCTTAGCATAATCATGGGCATCTTGGTTGATGGTCCAACAGTAGTAGCCACATTGCAAGATCTTGTATATTATTCTAATTTCACTATGATGCCAACCGACCAAGGATGAATGACAAGCCTCCAAAATGCTCATCATCTCCACCTCAGGAAATCAACGATGAATAATCCCATCTATACAGACTATAAAAAAAATATGGATCATCACAGAAACACTTTCTCATATCATATATAAACTTACGGCGCTGGTGAGAATTCAAGTTATGTGGCTCAACATCACTAACTAAGTAGTTCATATAATCTGTGAACCATGGTATGAAATCATGAGATGCTGCCAATATTTTCTCATCGGGGAATAAATCATCAATCTCCACCCAATCATTGAACTTTGCCATGGCCCCTTCCTCAAGTCTAGATAGGTGGTTTGCAACCTGATTCACTGTCCCTTTTTTTGCCAATTACCTCAAAATCAAACTCTTGAAGAAGAAGTACCAACTGTATCAACTTTTATTTTGCATCCTTATTCACCATCAAATACCTCAATGTTGAGTGGTCAGTATGTACAATGACTTTGGTCCCCAAAAGATACAAACTAAACTTCTCGAATGCAAAGACCACTGCAAGTAATTCTTGCTCAGTGACAATGTAGGTTTTCTATGCTATATTTAGGGCTTTATTGGCATAGTAAATAGGATGTAAAATCTTCTCTCTGTTCTATTCCAACACCATGCCAAGTGCAACCCCACTTGCATCACACATATTCTCGAAGGGCTGAGTCCAATATGGAGCAAGTATGATAGGAGTCGATATCAACCTCTGCTTCAGCCCCTTAAATGCTTTAGACATGCTTTATCAAATACGAACTTATTATCCTTCTCAAGTAGCTTACAAAAAAGATGTGCGATCTTTGAGAAGTCCTTTATGGACCATCTGTAGAAACTTGCATGTCCCAAGAAACTTCTCACACCTTTAACAGAGATAAGTAGAGGAAGCTTCTTAATAACCTCAACTTTGGCTTTATCAACCTCTATACCTTTCAGGGAGATCTAGTGTGCCAACACGATGCTTTCCTTCACCATGACGTGACACTTTTCCAAATTTAGCACAAGATGACATTCCTCACTTCTTTGGAAAACATCATGCAAATGCCTCAAGCAATCCTCGAATGAATCTATAACCATACTAAAATTGTCCATAAACACCTCAACAATGTCCTCCACCATGTCTTAGAAGACAGACATCATGCATCTCTGGAATGTCCCCGGTGCATTACACAACCTAAATGGCATCCTCTTGAATACGAAGGTACCATAAGGACATGTAAAGGTCATCTTCTCTTATCCCTCAAAAGCAATAGAAATCATATTATAGCCCCAATAACCATCAAGAAAATAGTACCAGCCTTTACCCACCAAGCAATCTAGCATCTGGACCATGAACGGCACAGGGAAGTGATCTTTCTCAGTTGATGCATTGAGTTTGCGATAATATATGCAAACCCTCCAACTTGTGACTGGTCTCAGAGGAATCAACTCATTGCTAGCATTCGGGACCACAGTGATACCTCCCTTCTTTGAAACACATTAGACCAGGCTCACCATTTAATTGTCAGTGATCACATATATCACACCTATGACTAACCACTAAATGATTTCTTCATGCACAACTTCTTGCATTAGGGGATTGAGAGGTCTTTGGTGCTTAACATTCAGCTTGTAGTCCTTGACCATTTGAATCTTGTGAGTGCATATGTGATATACAGTCAAAATACAACACTTTTGATACTTAAAACTTGGAATTTTGTGTGTACTCAATACGATGTTAGTTGGTTTTATGTGTTTTTGTGTTTTATTTGCAGGATTCCAGGGTTGGCCTTGATTTTTGGAAAGAAAATGCAGAAGTTGCTGCTTTTAATGAAGTACGAGATCCTTTATGGGTTGTAGATCATTCTGCGGGCCGTGAAGGAGGTTACATGGACTATTCCAGTGAGGGGCTAAATTTTTAAAGTTTGTTCTATGAACATGCAGACGGGTCGTGGATTAGTTTATGAATCATACATCATGTTTTGTGTCATGAGGATTAGAGAAGAGGGACTTTCTAAATATTCATCAGACAAAACACCCACGAGCCGTAGAGGGGTATCATATATCACCAGCCTAATTTTGCAGTAACACAGTACGAGACCCAGATTATGGGCCATGGAATACAATACATCCCGTAAAGCTGTTCGTGAGGCGTGTCGACCAAGCTATTCTATTTTTTTTAGAACTTGTATTATAAATATTATAAATAGGTTTTTAGGTTATTTTTCATTAAGTTTTGCAAAGAACTGACAAATAGAGAGGAAAAATAGTGAGATTGAGAGAAACATTGGAGATTTTTGAGAAACACCTTTACTTTGATTTGATATTATAATCTTGTGGTTCTCATTGAAGTTTGGATTTGCTTGTTCTTATTCCAATTATGTAAGTGCTCTATTATGTTATTCCAATTCATAAGTCTTGCGTCGACACAAATCATGAGTAGCTAAATCCACAACTAGGCTTGTGGGAACCATGAAGAACTAACAAGGTAAAATAGGATAAATCATAATTTTTGGAAAATGTGCATGCATTATTAATTAAATCTCTTCGTTTTGCATGTTTTCTAATGGTGGCCAACATTAGAACCTGCCTAATGATACTGACGGTACCAAGGTAATAATAAATAGGAAAGGAGATTAATTAACAGGATTCGATTGATGTGTTATTGTCTAATCAACCAAACTGGGTAAGAGGAGGATTTATTGAGACTAATAGGTAAGGTTTAGTAATGCACACTGCAGAGGTGGGCCAACTCACGTAGTGAAATTTGCCTCTCGCCTCGGCCAAAGGATTTGGTGAACTTAACTTACCATCCTACATGCTACACACTAGAAAAGAATTAGGTTACCCAGTGATACTATATTACGAAATCATGGGGAACACAATACCGTAGCTTCTCTCCATATTGGTTAAACTCTTGTATTAGTTCGGTTAAATTTTCTACTTGTTATTGAGAAACCCTCCTTTTGGGGAAGTAAGTTGATTAATCACTAGAATTGCATTACTTGAATTCTCTTAAGTCTACGTATTCTCTTAGGTTTGATCCTAATCTTGGTTAGGTTCTATTTCTTGACAATGACTGCTTTATCCTTAAAAAGGAGGTGTAACTTGGGCGACATTAAGATTTTGGCGTTGTTGCCAGGGAATACAGCTAGACTTGGTTAATTCAAAGTGATTTGGATATTAACCCATATTTCCTTCATTTTACTTTTTTTCGTTGTTATTGTTTCTTTGTAGGGTGTAAGTGTAGTGTATGCCCAACTTACGAAGTCGAGGTAATCCCTTGACTCTGCTTGACCCAGATATCCAGAAAATGCTAAGAAGAATGGCCCAAGATAATGCAAACAACATGGCCAATGCAGCTCTAAACAGAAACGAGAATGAGAATGTTAATAATGAGAACCCACCTTCTCTTGAGGATATTGCAGCACAACCATAGGATTCCAATGCCAATGCTTACAAGTGGAATCAATACAGACTGAATCTTATGGCTATGGAGGTGACTGGAGCTATTGTGTTGCCACCACTACCAGCAGACACAAAGTTCGTGGTCTCGAGTATGTTGCTTCAGATGCTGCAGAACCATGGGCTGTTTACGGGCTTACCATCGGAGGATCCTCATAGTCATCTACGCAATGTTGTATTTGTCTGCAAGAGTGTAGTGGGAACAAAGAATTTGTCTATGGATGTTGTGGGACTTCGTGTCTTTCCATTGTGCTAAATTGCAGAGCCTTCTTGAGAGGTACTTACCGAGGTCGAAGAATCTCAAGTTGAAAGACCAGATCAATAACTTTGAGCAATTTCCTTGTGACTCGATCAGTACTACATAAGAGTGGTTCACTAAGTGTTTGAGGATTGTCCCGGATTACAAGATTGTTGATGATGCCTTGGTGGAGACCTTTTACCCTGCCCTTGATGAAAACAGTCAGGCTTGTGTTGATACTATTATGGGGGAGCATGTTCTTAAATCATCCATTCCCAAGGATCGTAGAAAGGATGGAGAGAGTGGTCAAGACTAATCGTGCATGAGGGCAGAGACACAGAGCATCAATCAAAAGTTCGGGCGCTGTCAATATTGGTTCAGAGCAAGCTAATATCAATGAAGAGATTATGCAAAAGCTTACCAAAATCCATACCCACATGGAGGTGATGATGAAGCAGAATTGGGAGCGAGTAAATATAGTTGTTCATCAGCCTCCACGTGCACCCACGTATGATGATCCCTATTATAAAAAGGACACTTGCTTCATTGTTGATCAGAGGGGGGTTTTCGCACCAACGCCCAAGGGTCCAATCAGAACTATTGGCGCCAAGGTCAAGGGAACCAAGGCCGGAACTTAAATCAAGATGGAGCTTTCAAGGACAACTAAAGAGGATACTATGACTAGAATCAAGGCCAAGATAGAGATGCAAATTAGGGTCGCAGAGATGGTTACAAAAATGGTACCTCTGTGCCACCACATAACTGCGACATGGGTTCGAGTAGCTCAAGAGTTGAGGAGATGTTTGATCGTCTATTGAAGAAAGCTGAGGCACACGATAAGACTCTAAGGGGGATGAAATCTAATATCTCCAGTATCAATCAGAACATCGAGTCTCATTTTGTTGCTATTAAATAGCTTGAGCAATAGTTCGGTCAAGTGTCGACTCAACTCAATCAGCGTCATAGGGGTACACTGCCTAACAACACAGTTCTGAATCCTAAAAATAAATGGAAATGTATGGTGGTTACTATTCGTGGTGGCAAGAGCACCATTAATCCTCCCATGCCATTTGATAAAGGTGATGTTTGAGAGGAGGTAGTTGAGGTGCAAAATGTTGATACAGGACATAATGATGGAAAGGATTGGGTGAGTGAAGTTGTTGATGTGCCACAGAAGTTGAAGCCCCTTCCTAGACCTCCTCCTCCCTTTCCTTAAAGAATCAAAAAAAGAGAAGGGGAAGGCAAGTTCAAGCACTTCCTCTCTATGCTGAAACAACACTTAATAAACATCCCTCTCATTAAGGCATTGGAAAAGAAGCCTTGATATGCCAAGTACATAAAGGACCTGGTTACGAACATTGCAGTGTAATTGCTACGAGGTCCTTGGTCCAAAAGCGGGAAGATCCTAGCACTTTTACCATACCTTGTACCGCTAGAGATGTAGAATTCGCAAGGGCATTATATAATCTAAGTGCTAACATTAATCTAATGCCCCTTGCAATCTTCAAGAATATAGGATTGGGAGCCCCTTCTCTGACGAGCATGCGGTTGTTGATGGTCGATCGCATGTTGAAGAAGCCTGTGGAGATACTCTATGATATACTTGTTAAGGTTGAAAAGTTCATATTCCCCGCAGACTTTGTGATCCTAGATTGCGAAGTTGACTTCGACGTCCCAATCATTTTGGGAAGACCGTTCCTTGCCATTGGCGAGCACTGTGGATATGAAAGCTGGTCAACTCAGGTTTCGATTGAATTATGAAGAGGTCATCTTCAATATGTCATTCTATGAAGAGGTTGGATGATTTGAAGCATGAAGTTTGGGCACTTGGTGAAGTCTGAGTAGCCAAGTTATCCAAGTCGTGCCGAGATAACAAATCAGGTGCTATTTGGGAGGCAACCCAAGATTTTTTATGTAATAGTTATAGTTGTCACTTTATTTTCAGTTTGTGGACTCATAAGTAGTTTATATTTTTGTATTTTGATTGTAATTTCAGACATTTGGCTGGTTGCGTATAGGGTAACAATGTGTTCAGTGAAGAATCTGCAGGTACATGGCGAAGTCAGCCACTCTTGGCTAAGAAGGGCATCAGGAAGTGCCTCTACGGCTTATTCTATGGGTCGTAAATCACTTTATGACTCGTACACTATCTCGTAGACACTTCTAGTAAGCAAAGCCTTGTGCACACTAATCCACAAGTCAACTTTATGATCCGTAGATAAAATTACGGGTCGTGTGGGGCTCGTGGACCCCAGGTAAGTTTTTTGAATTTTTTACCAAGAGTTGGGGTCTCTACGACCAACTTTATGAGTCGTACTTCATATTATGACTCGTAGACTGATCTGTGAAACCCAGTCTTGAAAATTAGGGTTTAGATGTTCTATAAAACCATAATTCACGAGATGTAAAACACTCTACGACCCGTAATTGGGGTTTCGTAGAGTCTAGGCCCATCAAATTTTAATTGACCTGGTCAAAGTATAAATATTGGGGTCAACACATTTTGACCCCATTTGAGCCCTAATTTACAAATCGTGCCCAGCCATACCCCACCCAAAAATTTATGACCACCAACAATGACTACCCCTTCATTTTCAAGTAAGATGTTTTGGCAACCTAGGTTTTAGCGTCTCATCGCCTCTTTTATCTTCTATAGTCTAATCATACAAGTCAGTAAGTTTTCGATTAACCCAATACCTTTAATTTGCCAATATTTGTATAGTTAAATTGAAAATTATGTTGGGAATGATTGTTATCGACACAAAACCTTATGTAGAAATAGTCATATTGATAATTAAAGTATGGTTGCCCATATTTGAATATGTGCATTGAATTGGAATGTGGTATAGTTTCCCTTGCTCATGTTTGATTGATATATCTTTGGTGCCCATGTAATCACTCACCATGTAATTGAATTGATTGTATGTGTGATATTCGGTGTGTGATGGCATGGGTGCATAATTTTAATGATAAGTCATTCATACGGGGTTGGAAGGGTTAGGGGAGCATGTCTACTTATTTTTGAAGGGGTACATGTGTTGACTGTCATGCTAGGGAAGTGGTTGTTGTGTGAAAATCATGTGGGTGTGTGCATATTGTTTCGATGCTGGTAGAATAGAGTGAAAGAATTCGTATAAGGTCCGTGTTAATGGACTTAGAAACTCAAGTGTTTCAGTTTTCTGGTCTACGAGTGGCTTTTATGACTCGTGGAACATTCCACGAGTCATAATTGCCCCTCGTACAAGGTTCCAAAAACCTGAAGTTTCTGAGTACCCATCAAACGAGACCTTCTACGAGTCATAGAACATTTCACGGCTCCTATAAAGGTCTCGTGGATCCCCGGATGAAATAAATTTAGACACCAGAATACTCTATGACTCATAGAACATTTTACGAGTTGTGCCTGGTCCCGTAGACATTTCCAGTGAACAAAAATTCTATGACTACTGCTTTACAAGCGCCTTTTACAGCTTGTAGTATCCACTACAGCCCGTAGAGGTGCTTTCGTAGACCCTTCTGCAACTAAGTCCGAGATATTTCTACATTTCTTTTTTTTGATCTATGAAGGCTAACCAAGGTACGTAAATGTTTATGTTTCAGGTACTATGGCCCTGAAAGCAAAATGTGACGAGATTAAGGCCCAATAGAGGAGGCTCTGAGATGAGTAGACCCCCGCACCAAGCGGTTCACTAGAGGATCTCGGCATCCGACCTGACCTGGAGGCTGATAGAGCTCAGACTAGAGATGCTGCCAGAGTTGGGTAGACTCAGGCTCTTGTCGTTTGCACTCCCTAGTCTGATGAGGGAGGCCACGATGGGAGTGATTCTATTTAGATAACTCCATTTAGAGACAAGCCCAGCTCAGAGTCAGGATTTGGCGATGAGTCGGAGACAGAGTCCTTCGCCGCATCTCGGGCATCACCATCTATCAAGAGGCCCAAGTCATCTCAATTGGTGGTGAATTAAGGGAATGTAGGACATTTTATGTGGAGGATGTGCAGCCTACAAAACGGAGAAAGCCAGCCAGCTCCATCTATGAGGAGGCCCAAGTCATCTCAGACAGACTCGATAGTGTCCCTGGTCTCCAAGACACCATAATCAGATACGGGCTCCCACCCAGATCACTCAGGTGATACTCCCCGACCATGGTGAGGGAGTTCAATGCATCATATGCACCCACCATTCACAGTTTTCTTCCAAAGGAGAAAAAGCCCCTCACTCAGCCCAAACTAACCGAAACTAGAGTAAAGGGCCACGAAGACCACCATTCGTCGTATGCTATTTGGGACAGAATTTCCTGCCCCTAGATCCACAACTGAGTTTGATTACTGAGTAGGGCAGATGAGGGGCTTGTCGTGATGAGAGATCTATAGCGCAGAGCTAGCTTGATGATATGGGTAGCTAGTTTGATTACTAAGTAGGGTCTAGAACCTACATGGGTTGCCACTCACTTGTAGCCTATGGTCAAGCTCAGTTTCCCCGCCAAATTTTGGTTGGCGATTGTCAAAGCACGTATCCAACTGACACTTGTTGATAATACCTTGACGCTGGAGCATGTAGTAGTAGTTGCCAGCATCTTGGCTGGCTACGAGATTGATTGGGCTCGCCTCACTGCCGAGCTAATACACGAGGCCGCGCTGAAGAGGTCCACCTCCATACCTTTCCCTCGCTTGATCTACAGACTATATCTAGAGTCAAGGGTGGATAGTCTATACCAGCTGGACTAGCTGATCAAGGCCTCGTGCACTTTAGATATCAGCCTGATCAAGGCTGAGGAGAACCCAGTTGCACTCCAATGAGCATAGCACCAACCTGCTCCTATGCTAGAGATGTTCGCCGTAGTGCCACAACCTATTGTTCCACACACCACCACCACTGCTACTGCTACTGAGGATAGGTCCCCACAAGCCCGAGGTAGATGAGGAGAAGGGGACCCTACTTCTATCCCTGCACCATAGGCCACTTTATCACAAGCTGCTCCCGGGGGCATGGTTTACGTGTTCGTCATATATATATATAGGCCATGATGCAGAGGTTATCACATGTTGAGTTGTAGTTGACTCATCTAGTTTAGCATATTAGGCCATGGGTCCTCCAGGCGATTTCATATTCAGAGGTCCCCATATAGGCATACACGGTCACAACTATTTAAGACTGTCTTTCAACCTTAGATTCCCACATTAATGCCTTCGTGATGAGAGTACAGCAGAGCTTGAGCACGACCCGGCCAGCAGACTTGATAGCCATCTTGATGGAGTTCCAGCAGCTCTGGGCCGATAAGACACTAGCACTGGCAGCACCGGTGACACTACCAGAGACCACATTCCTAGTGCCAGTATTAGATCTTTTTTCTCCTAATGAGCATATCCAGCCTTCTCATGGGAAGAGACCCTGCACAGATGATGATGAGGATGTCGTAAGCTGACATGTGAGGCTGAATAAATAGGAGTAGCTCGAGTTTGTCTTGAGGGAGCCGAGATAGGAGGAGAAGAGACGATATGCTGAGAGCTTGAGAAGGTGAGGGGTGCTAGCCCCTCCGGACAGAGTGCTAATACTAAGGAGGCCACCACGCAGGGTGAGGGTGGTAAGACTCAGCCATACACCGGCGCTTAGGTGCCCAGGAATGATATTTTACCCCTTATACTTTATTTTGCTTTGATTGTGCACATTGGAGACAATGCACTTCTTTTTCTATGGGGTGTGGGTAGTTATGGGCCTCAGTGAAGTCTGAGTAGCTTGGGTCCATAACTACCCCAATTTTCAATCTTGGGGTTTTCTTGCCTGTTTCCTTTTTCTCCATGGATATTTACTTTCTATTGAACCAGCATGTTTAGGATGTTTTAGGAAATATTTGTAGCATATAGTACTAATACCTTTGGCATATAGCATGTTTTTTTTGTTATATTTCTAAAATGATAACCCCCCCAAATTTTGATTAGTTAGTCTGGATAGCAACCATGCATGTGTAAGTATGTTGACAATGCTTGTTCTGATAAGTGAGGTTAATTGGAGATATAAATCATTATCTGAGAATCTTTCATTGATAATGTAATCAGTACCATGTGAGTATGAGTTTAAATTGTTAAATTCATGTATTGTGTGCTAATTAAGAAACCTCTGTTACTCTAAGTTAGACAGTAGATTAATGGGATTAGGAAAGGATCTTAGGCCATTGCTCTTAAAAAGTCCACTTAGTCTAAATAACCAACCAAATTTGTAGAATAACCCTTGATCCTAATGTTTGAGTCTGTCATGTACCGATTCTTAGTAAACACCTAATTAGCCTAGCCTAATTAGATGTAAAATCCTGAAAATTGGCCATGATCCTTCCTTGAACATTGTGCACATTGACAGAGGCAAAAAGCCCAAGTTGAGGGTGGCTACCAAAAAGTAGCCTGGGTTTTGAGGATGGATAATGTACACCTTAACTCAGGCCAAAAGCCTAAGTTGAGGATGGTTGGTGTATGAGTGAAACAAAAAATAAGGGAAAAAGTTAGTGATACAAAGAAAAGGAGAAAAATCATGTACTGGGTACAAGAAAAATAAGTGATGCCTTAATAGTGAGCTAAAAATAAAAATGAAGTATGAAAGCAAGGCAAAGTTGGAAAAAAAAAGCACCCCAGAAAGCTTCAATTAGGAGAAAAAGGGAGAATGGAGTGGAATGAAAGTAACAATGTTGGTAGGGCAAAAGTGTAGAAAGACGTAGTGTCAAGGAGAGGCTTTAATCACTATGTTCCAAAAATATCATACCAAAGCCCCCTGAGTTTACGTTACAAGCCTATAAAATCCTCCTAAAGTGATCCTGGTCCAAGCAGTCGAAGGTCTTAGTGATGTGCTGCAAAAATACAACACTTTTGATGCTTAAAACTTAGGATTTTGTGTGTTCTCAATGCGACTTTGGTTGTTTATATGTGTTTTTGTGTCTATGTTTGCAGGATTAAAGGTTAGTTAATGATTTTGGGGAAAGTTACAAAGTTGCTGTAGATTTGCTATTACACGAGACACCTTACGGGCCGTAGACCATTCTACGAGCCATAAGGTGGTTTCATGAGGAATACCAGTGAGGGGTCAAGTTTCTGAAGTTACTTCTACGAATATGTAGACGAGCCGTAAATTAATGTATGAGTCATAGAAGAGGTTTCATGCCTTGAGGGCTAGAGAATGAAGACTTTCTGAAGTTCATCAGACGAAACCCCCTTTATGGGTCGTAAACCATTTTACGAGTCGTAAAGGGTTGTCATAAAAGAGAAGTCCAGTTTTCTAGTAACAATGTACAAGACCCCGGTTACGGGCTGTGAACTTTAATACAGGCCGTAAAGTGTTGTCGTAGAGTGTGCCGACCAGTTCTCCTAAGTTGTTTATGATTTGAATTTTAATTATTATATATAGGTCTTTTAGGTTATGTTTTCATAAGTCCTCACCAGTTCACATAAGTTAAGGTTAGTGCTCAGAGAACTCAATATTCTTATAGACAAAATTGTGAGAGAGTCTTTGAAAACACTTGTTGTTTAATTCAATCTTCAAGCTTGTGATTTTCATTGACATTGGATTTGCTTGTTCTTAATTCAGTTGTGTAAGTATTTAATTATGTATTCTAAATTCATAATCTCTTCATCTACACAAAGCATGAGTAGCTAAATTCACAACTAGGGTTGTGGAAACCATGAAGAACTAACAAAGTAAAATTGGATAATTCACGATTCTTGGAAAGTGTATATGCATGTATTAATTAACTTTCTGCGTTTTGCATGTTTTCTGATGGTGGCCAACATTAAAACCCGCCTAGTGTTATTGACTGGACCAAGGTAAGTAATGAATAGGAAAAGAGATTAATTAACAGGATTTGATTCATGTGTTCTCGTATAATCAAGCAAACAAGGCCAAGGGGAGGTTGTACTGGGACTTATAGGTAATGGCCAGTAATGCACACTATGGAGATGGGCCAAGTCGCATAGTGAAATTCACCTCTCACCTTTGACCAAAGAGATTGGTTAACTTAAATTATCGTCCTGCATGCTATACAGTAGACAAGAATTAGGTTATCCGGTGATACTGAGTTGGGGAATCATGGAGAATACAATACCCTAGTTGCTCTCCTTTATTGATCTTTCTCTCGTGATAGTTAGCTAGTTTATTTTTCTCATTGATTTTTGCAACCCTCCCCCCTTTGGCAAATTGAGTTGATTGACTACTCGAATTGCATTATTGGTGAATTTTTTTGAGTCTACGTATTCACTGTAGGTTCAACCCTAACCTTAGTCAGGTTTTATTTCTTGACCCAGCGACCGCTTTATCCTCTTAAAAGGAGGTATAACTTGGGCGACTTCAAGATTTTGGCGTCGTTGCGGGGGAATACGGCTAGACTTAGTAAATTCATTAGTATTTCGAGTGTTAATCCTTAGTTCCCTTTATTTCAATTTTTTTGTTGTTTTTGTTTATTGGCAGGGTGTACGAGTAGTGTATGCCCAACATATGGAGTCAAGGCAATCCCTTAACTCTGTTTGATCCAGAGATCTACCGAACAATAAGAAGGATGGCTAAAGATAACGCCAACAACGCGGCCAATGCAGCTCTGAATCAAAATAATAATGATGATGATGGGAATGAGAACCCACCTCCTTTGGAGGATATTCCACCGCCTCAGGACTTCAACACCAATGCTTACCAGTGGAATCAGTACCGGTTGAATCCCATGGCTATGGAGGTGACTGGAGCTATTGTGTTGCCAATACCATCGGTAGACACAAAGTTCACAGTCTCGAGTGGGTTACTTCAGATACTATAGAACTGTGGGCTATTTGTGGGCTTACCTTCAGAGGATCCACATAGACACTTACATAATGTGGCATTTGTTTGTAAGAGTGTGATGGGAACACAGAATTTGTCTATGGATACTGTGGGACTTCATGTCTTCCCATTGTCTCTCACGCGCAATGCTTACTATGGCTATCTGAGCTCTCGCAGAGTTCAATCGCCAGCTGGGAAGACTTGCAAAAGGCATTTTTGGAGAGGTACTTCCCTAGATCGAAGAAGCTCAAGTTAAAGGACTAGATCAACAACTTCGAGCAACTTTCTGATGATTCCATAAGCACTACTTAGGAATAGTTTACAAAATGTTTGTGGAGAGTCCCTGACCACAAGATAGTTAATGACGCCTTGGTGGAGATCTTCTATCGTGCTCTCTATGAGAACAACAAGCCTGTGCTGACATTATCATGGGGGATATGTTTCTAGATCAACCATTTGCAAGGATTGTTGAACGCATGGAAAGAGTGGTCAAGACGAATCGTGCATGGGGGCAGAGGGATAGAGCTTCCACAAAGAGTTCATGTGCAATCAGTGTGGGTCTAGAGCAAGCCAGAATCAATGAGAAGATCATGCAACAACTTGCTCAGATTCGCACAGGCATGGAAGTGATGATGAAGTAGAACTAAGAGAGGGTAAATAAAGTGGTTCAGCAACCTCCACGTGCACCCATGTATGAGGAGCCATACTATGTGGAGGACGCATGCTTTGTTAATAATAAAATGGGGGGTTTCTGGACCAACGCCTAAGGGTCCAATTAGGACTATTGGCGCCAAGGTCAAGGAAACCAAGGCTGGAACTTTGGTAGAGAAGGAGCTTACAGAGACAACAACAGTGGTTACTATGATAGAAACAGGGGTCCAGATGCAGACTGGAGTCACAAAGAAGGCTTTAGGAATGGTCTTTATGTGCCACCAAACAACTGCGGCGCAGGTACAGGCAATTCCTGAATTGAGAAGATGTTTGATCGTCTATTGAAGAAGGCTGAGACACTGGATGAGACCCTAAGGGCATGAAAATAGAGATATGTAGTATCAATCAAAAGATAAAGTCTCACTCTATGGCTATCAAACAGTTGGAACAATAGTTCGGTCAAGTGTCGACTCAGTTGAATCAACATCAAAAGGGTACATTGCCTAGTAATATAGTGAAAAATCCTAAGAATGATGGGCAGTGTATGGCGGTTACTACTCAGGGTGGCAAGAGCACTATTAATCCTCTTATGCCAGTCGAAGAGGAAGATGTTCATGAGGAGATGGTTACAGCTAAGGATGCAGACGAAGGAGATGGTTGTCACAAGGATAGGTTGAGTGAAGCAGCTGAAGTGCCACAGAAGTTTAAGCCTGTATCTAGGCCTCCTCCTGCCTTCCCTCTAAGACTCAATAATAAGGAGGGGGGAAGGCAAATTCAAGAACTTTCTCCCATGCTAAAGCAGCTTTCTATCAACATCCCCCTTATCGAGGCTTTGGAGAAGATGCTAGGCTATGCGGAATACATGAAGGACTTGGTCAACAAAAAGTGCACTGTGAGTCAAGAGCTTTCTTAAGAGCTTCAACATTGCAGTGCCGTCACTACGAATTCTTGGTTCAAAAAACAAAAGATCCAAGTGCTTTCACCATACCTTGCACCATTGGAGATGTGGAGTTTGCAAGGGCACTATGTGATTTAGATGCCAGTATCAATATGATGCCCCTTGTGGTCTTCAAGAAGCTTGGATTGGGGGTTCCTACTACTACTAATATGTGGTTGCTGATGGCGGATCGCACCGTGAAGAAGCCTGTGGGGATACAATATGATGTGTTGGTCAAGGTTGAAATGTTCATATTCACTGCACACTTTGTGATCTTAGATTGCGAAGTCGACTTTGATATCCCAATCATCTTGGGGAGGCCATTCCTAGCCACTGGACGAGTCCTAGTGGATATGGAAGCTAGTCACTCAGGTTTAGATTGAACAATGAAGAAGTTTTCTTCGATATCTGTCAGTCCATGAAGCATCCTGATGAGTTAAAGAGTGAAGTCTGGGCAATCGGTGAAGTCTGAGTAACCAATTTGTCCAAGTCGTGTCGCGATAATAAATCAGGTGCTACTTGGGAGGCAACCCATGGTTTTTGATGTAATAGCATAGTTATAGGTTTACTTTCAGTTTTTGGACTCATAGGTAGTTTATTTCTTTTGAGTTGATTGTAATTATTGACAATAGGTTGATGCATACAGGGTAACAGTGTATTTTATGAAGAGTATGCAGGTAGAGGAGTAAGCCATTCATTTTAGCTGAGAAAGATCATCAAGTTGTGACTCCACAAATGGGATTATGGATCGAAAAACACTTTACAACCCGTACTCCACCTCGTAGAGAATTCCAGTAAGCAGGAAAATATGCACTACGGTCTACTAGCCAACTTTACAATTTGTAGATCCAACTACGAGTCATGAATGGTGCTCGTGGACCCTAGGTAAGTTTTCTGAAATTTTGCCAAGTATTGAGGGTTCTACAAAACCATGGTTACGAGCTGTAGAACCATTTACGGCCTATAATCGGGGTTCCATATAAACAGGCCTATTAGTTTTTAGACTGACCCTGTCAACATATAAATAGAGGGGTCAAAATTGGTAGTTAATTATTGTCTTTTAACATGTTAAGCTTTACGATTTATGACAAGTATTCCATTGAGATTTTGACTTAGCACTGAGTGGACTTTAAGGTGGGGGCTCAATCTAATGAGTTGCTAGTAGTAATCTCTAGTCCTAGACCCGTGTGCCGTCGTATGATTTTGACTATTTAGACTTGGTAGTGGATCCATATATAGCCTATGATTATAGTTCATGCTACGAGGTAGAGTCTACCCTAACAAGTAGTCTTCCTTTGTTCTGGTGTATGAAAAAATATCAAAATTCTATGTAATAACTTGCATAGTCTTATTATCGATTACGGTTGATATCCCACACATGGTATGATTACTTATTACCTATTCTTCTAAATGGTTTGCGTTATAATTTCAATTAGGCATTGGCCTACTTATGCTTTACTTATTCTTTAAATACATTCTCTATCATATTTATTTTGGTCAATTGTATATCATGATATTAAGCGTGCTGCATTGATCACATACTTAGTACCTTCTTGTACTAATGCATTCTTTTTTTTGCCAACATTGTATTATAGTGTAGGGTCAAACGATCACTCCTATCCTCCTCGTGGCTAGTGCTATCTCTAGAGTTCGAAGTTGGTGAGTTCTCATGATTCAAGGACATGCTTATGATATTGAAAGATTACTTGTTTATCTGGTTTTTATTTTATTTCAGACATTGAGTTAGCTAGTCCTGTCCTAGTAATAGCTATATGATTTAGAGATTTTTGAGACATATGTGTAATTGAAGTCTATGTTGTCTTTTCACTTCTTCCTTCCTACGCTAAAGATTGCTAGACTTTCATTAGTTTTACTTTTGTATTCTTATGTGTCTATACTTACCTTATGTATGTGATTAATGCTAAGAGGCTCGGTTAGAACCTTAGGGACTCTAATCGGTGTGTCATGTCTAAGGATTAGCTTGGATCGTGACACAGAGGCATTTGAATTTAATCAATTTCATCATATTCCAAAGACAGGGAAAATAATGATAAATACAAACAAGTATGGGATACCATATTTGAGAATAAGGAAGAATAATTATTATTGTGGTAACAGTGTGTAGTTCTCCCGATAACTTCCAAAGTATGCCTAATCTTAGTAGGTCTACTTACCACTTTGTCTAAATTAGATTTGTTTGGTTAAATATCATTTAAGGTGTTACAAATGATGTGAAACTAGGACAAGTGAGACTAGGTTTGTATGTGTTTAGGTTATATTTTAATAATGTATTCGATAACTAATTAAACCGTATTATAAGATTTTGTGTACCTAGATTAGTAGTTTCATCACTTTCTTTTGTTACGCTGGGTACCAGAATATCTCCCATATCTATACAGAAATAAGTATAAGTTAATATCCTTTTTAAAGATTTACGCTTAGATAGTGGTATTTATTCCATTGTGGGTTTCAATCCAACAGGTCTAGATTTAATAGAAGACACATAAACTTATTTTTGTTGACCGGGAAGAATACTAATATGAAATGCTTGATGTCGAATCTCGAAATAAGAGAAAGATCAACAACATTATCTCAAGATGTCAACTTTGAAGCTGAAACTCAAGTCAGAAACTCGAACGTTCAAAGCTCCTTTCTTCAGCAACTGAATTCGACGAACCTATCAAATTAGCAGTTGAATGGTAAATAGATGTAGAATTCAGTTGGTTGTGGAAGTTGTCAACCATGAATTTTGGATAATTAAGGAAAGGGGTGTGTGAAGGGTTTCCATCAGAGAACTCTAGAAGGACCGTAGTCCTTTCCCTTTTCCTAATTTTATTTATTTATTTTGCTTTATCTTTTTGTTTTGGGCTTAGCTTGTTGGGCTAAGATGCATGTAAATATTCCTTTTATTCAATTAAATGGATCATTGTAGTCTTTTTTAATGAAAAAAAATGCTTATAAACACTTTTGAATGTTATCCAAATACTTCAAAACAGTTTAAAAAATATTTTGACTTAAAAACACATAAAATAAGCCAATCCAAATAGGCACTTAGTATGCTTTTAGGATTTGCATTTGATAATTCGCTTGTGATGTTAAACACTCATTCTTAACACTAAACTATTGAGATTTTAGAGTCGTGTTTCCTTATGAAAAATTGAGATATCAATTTAGCGTGATTTGTGCTCAATTTATTTTTCCAAAAATCCTATTTAGCATTTAGCACCAGTCATGAAGTATTGGATTTGTGTTTGCAGCTAATTTCTGTGAATAAATGTAATTGACATTTACGATAGCTGGCTATAATTAGCTAATTAATAAAATGTAATGAAATAGGCTTAATTTTAGCACAAAATTAACTACTTCTGAACAAAATAGAAGCATTCCTGCGAATGACCCAATTATTTTTACCAACAAGAATTCTCGGCCCAATATAATAATAGGCCAGTAGTCTTGTCGGACTTTAAAAGGTCAACATCTCAGTCCACCTAAAAGACAAAAAAAAAAAAAAAAAAAAGCCTCACGAATTTCCCTCCCATTTGATGTTTGGCGAGGAAAATCAAGAACAAGGGGACACAGACAGTCCGGAGAATTGGATTTAGCATTCCCTCTCGGCAAGCAGAATTGAAGGGACTACAAAATGGCTAAGCAGAAGAGAGACAGAAACCATCTCATTGCTTTGACGGGAGCCGCTGCTCTTCTTGCTATTGCAGTCAACTTTGCCATCTCCGCTATCAACTACAAACATCGAAAGAAAAGAGGTTCCTTTGTTTACTATTCATGGTTCTTCTTTATGTTCTTTAAAGACTGTTGGTAGTAATTTGGGAATAAAAAGTCATTCTTTGTTGAATTGCAGATGTTCCAGGTTCTAAAGTTCGAGTGAACCTATCCGCTTCCGAAATTTTAAAATTGGCAGAAAGCATAATCAACAAATCGGAACAAGTTCATGATGCTGTTGCTTCAGTCCCACTTGACAAGGTACTTATTGTCCTAGTTAGATTATGGGTTTTCCATTTTATTCTAATATTTTG
Organism: Solanum rostratum; assembly: GCA_029948455.1. NCBI lineage: Eukaryota > Viridiplantae > Streptophyta > Magnoliopsida > Solanales > Solanaceae > Solanum > Solanum rostratum. The sequence goes on from CM057048.1 coordinate 56,893,419, forward strand.
GCGATATCATCTTTTTTTGGTTAGCATACTAAGGCGACTGTCGTCTTGTCATGAAATTGAGAAGCCTCTTTTGCCACTAAACAAATATGTTGGACATAAAACGACAGGACTTTGTACTAAAAACATTTAGGGGAAGTACAATATGCAAAAGTCATATGACAATAGCTCCTCTTTTCCCTTTTATGGCTATAATCTATTCTTTAAATCTTGTAGGCGACTCATATATGTGTCTATTCCTGCACTTTCTATCTCTTAGACTGTTGCATTGAGGGGAATCTTCAATTGTTTAGTCTTCTACATCTTGATTGCTACAAAACCATTCACTAACTCCCTGGCCACTCTATCTGTTGTGTAATCCACAAACTTAAGTAAATCCAGCATTCGGTCAACTTAGTGATGTCTGTCCCAGTGTGCTTCCCAATGCCAGAAAATGGACAAGTTGCGTTTGTAGGCCTGTTAGGAAGCTCAAAATTGTCTCTTCTTACTTCGTCCAAAGTTGCAAAGGTAAGGCATGAATGGAAGAGACTGGACTCAAATTCAATTACCTCTGACTTCAATCTTGGTGAGAATCTTGTCTCCAGTGAACTCCAAACTGTGGGTGACAAGTTTAATGGGGGTGGGAAAGCCCTGGGAAAGGCTGTGTGCTTGGATTTAACCAGGGCCGTTCATATGAGATTTCGTACTAGCAGTTATTCATGTATATTAGACATTGTAGTCTCTTATACAATACACCTCTGCTATTGCAAACTGAGAATGGTTCTCTCTCTACCTTCTCTTCTTCTCTCTCCCTCTCTCTCTCTCTCTTCACACACACACACACACACACACTCACTCACTCAATATGAGCTAGTTCATTCTGTAATCTCACATTTGATAGTGAATAATTATTCACTCTCTAATCATACCATTTTTGTGATATCCATGACTTATCAAACATTTATCTAATGGAACTTTTATATTCTGGAAGATTTTTATAACTGATTCAAAATGCAGTATGCAGACTATGGCTAATATATTGCTTGTACTCAGTTATGTTAGTGCAGCAACAAAACTGCAATTTAGGCTGAGATCAATCATTGGTTAAAATTGATGGGGACCTTGGGTGATTATATTTAGGTGTCTGGCTGCATAAAGCCACATATATACCACTGTCTTTGATACATTGATAGAGGATTAAGGTGCAAAGCTTACTATGCTCAAGAGTCAAAGTACTTAAGTATGGTTCCCTATATTTAATTCTGATAAAAAATTTGTTAATATTTGTTGAGTTCAAATTCATCATGTGAAGAGGGAAGTATCTTATTTAGCTTATCGTTGGGCTAACTTGGGTGCCAGGTTGTAGTCTTATTAGCTGAAAACTAGTTTTTATCTCTCTGCTTACTTTTTGGAGTCAATCAGGGGTTTGTGTTTCTGCGGATTTGTCAAATATTGCTATTTTTAACTGTTCTGTGCATTAAGTAGTATGCTTTAATCTGATATGCATTTCTCAAGATGTGGCCAAATTTTTATTGCTAAATTTGTAGGTTGGCTATGTAAATGTGATATTGCCATTAGCAGAATTGGAGGCACAGCAGTTCCCATTGATACAGTCATGTGTCTTCCCTAAATGGCTATCAACTTCTGAGGATATACGCAAAGCTAGTGCTGAGGCAGAGAAAAAAATAGATGCTCACATTTCTATGTGCAGGTTCTGGCATTGCAAATTTCAATGCTTCTATTTCTTTTCATAAATCTTGTAACTGCAAATTCCTCTCCTGCTTTCTGTTATGTTGAAGTAGCAAAGAAAATCTGTTTGGTTCTGAGCTTGATCTGCTGAAATGAATTCTTTTTTTTTTTTTCATGTAATTTGTAGAAATCAACTAGCATGGAACTGAAAAATCAGGAATCATCATCCACATTTTATTTTGACCTTTCAAACAACAATTGTATTGACCTGGGATCCTCCTGGACATTAAGCGGACGTGATAAATGTGTATCTTGTTAAAAATCTCAATTTCCACCTTCCATTGTCATCAAGACTGGTCATTGTTTTTGTGTTTTGCTATTATTAGACAGAAACTTAAATTTATGATCTATCTCTAGCTCATTACCTGAATGAAGTTTTCTTCCTTAACATGTTTATCCAAACTCATAAATTTAGTGGCTTGTACTGTATAATAGCTTCCAAAAAACATTAGTAAACAATTCTTATTTCCAAAATGTAAATCATATCTGAGTCTGCTGTGCATTTTGTATGTCCAAATGCTTACTAAGGTGCAGGTCCTTCAACAAGCTCTTCATGCAACATTCTTATCTAGGATGCCCAACATACCATGCAGAGTCTTATTTATAACTTCCCATCAATAAACACAAGTATGTCTGTAGCTTACATCTGGCAACTATTTGATGATGTAAAATACAACAACAACATACCCAGTGTAATCCCACAAGTGGGGTCTTGGGATATCTGTTAATGTAAAATCATAAGTAATATTTTGTTGTGCATTAATCTAAAATTCTTAAGATTACTTTTCTGACAATTTTTTCCAAGAAGCACTTGTTCTGTAATTAACTAAAATCTCTGAACTTTTCTTTATATGAGTTCAGGAAGCGCGAGGACGTGTACAGAGTTGTCAAATCTTTAACAGTAACTGGGGAAGGATTGAATACTGATGCTAAAAGCTTTACTCGGTTCATGGTATGGAGTGTGGGCTGATTTCTTCCTTTATTTGATTTTTAGTGTAACTAGCATTTGATCACGCACGAGTTATGTACTTTTTCCGCATTTACTCAACCTGGCTTAGTCTTTCTAGGTGGTTACTGTGCTTCCATTCTAGTTGTGCTATTTCCAAGACTTATACTTTTATCAATGGACTCCTGACGTATACGAAGGAGAAAATTGCTGTTTGGGTTTTCCAAAGCTATGTAAGCTGTTCACTTTGTTGCCGGTTGAGAAATACAAATGTGTCTGAGTGGTCTGATCTTATCTTTGTTGGGAAGTGACACCTATGCTATTAAAAGATAGAGAACTAGCTACTCATTCCACTTCTGGACTATACAATGGAGATTACACAAGTTTACTGGATAAACGTAATATTTAACCCCTGCAGGAACAAACATTTAAAAAAAATTTCTCTGCAGAATATATTGCTACTAGATTTTGATTGAAAGCTATTTGAAAGGCTTACTTTGTTTCTTCACAATATTGATACTCAACGTTTATATTAGATGAGTTATCTTCATTCTTATAATGTATTCATAAATTTGATATTTCAAGTGTTAAAAAGGTCTATTTCCCCGGGACCTCTCTGCCGTATGCCTCTGTGTACACTTCCAAAAGACCCCTTCTGTCCATGAGGCTATTCAGAATTTGGTTTTTTCTAGTTGAAAGTTGTGATTTTTTATTTGAAGATATTTTTTTCAAATTTTTATGGGTTAAGATTCAGTGACAGGTTCGAGAATTCGAAAGGAATGGCGTGAATCTGACCTTATCTAAGAAAGAGGAGTTGCAGCGTTTAACAGCAAATATAGACGAGCTAAGCATGCAATACATTCGTAATCTGGATGATGATTGTAGTTTTCTACTTTTCACTGACATGGAGCTAGAAGGGTTACCAGCTGAGTTTCTCAAGGTAAGATGTAAGACATTAGTCTTCACATCCATCTCTCCCCAGATACTTTTATTAGTCCGAGTGCACAGTGGAAATTTGTTGCCTTCTATTTCGTCATTTTTCATCGTCATCACTGTATGTCATTTTGTATAATGAAGTTGCACAGGGGCAATCAATTATCACATTCGGATGTCTAAATTCTACGCTCAGACAAAAATTGATTTTGGGTGGTTATAATAATCAATGTCATCCTGCAATAATATACATGTCATGTATTTAAACCCTAAACAAAATTAGCTCGATTTGTGTGAGAAATAAGAGAGGGGAAGAAATATATTGACAAGTTGATGATATAAGAAATGCAAAACATCTATTTGTAGGTATCAATATTGCAGAAATGATATTTGTTCAATTTGGGACACTATTTTACTTAAAAACATAACACTTCAAGTCCTGGATTTAATATTCTAAGACTACAATTTCACATCCCTAATATTTACACATGCCAACTCAAAGTTAAAATGAGAAAATCAACTAGAGTTTGTTGATTTTGAAAACGTAAAAAGCAAATTGTCATCACAATGGTCGACGGAGAACCTACAGAAAGTCAATGGAAAAGATCTAATCACCGGGATCTTTCTGGAAAGTGCTGTTTGCAGAAAGTAGTTAGCACTAATATATAATATTCCAAATCTTTTAGCGAAATTCTTCATGAAAGGCATTTCAAAGTGACTTAGAGTTAAGCGCTTATGTTGGCTGCACAAGTTTCAACTATATTCACTTCAAAAAGCATTTTCTTGATAAAAAAGATCCCTTCAAAGAGCATTTTCTGAAGCTCTTCCCGCTGTTGAATCCATGCAGCGCTTAGAAAGATCTGAAGACGGTAAAAGAAAAATCATTTTGAGAAGTCATCAAATTTCACCAGTGCTAGAGCTGTGCAAGGTTAGTCAAGCAGAAATTATTGCATGAGTGAATATTTTGCTGAAAGGTAATTTTGTGTTACAGGACTAGTTTATGTCATTGCACCTAATGTTTGCTGTTTTAGACTTAGTTTATGTCATTGAGCCTAATGTTTGCTGTTTTAGACTTTACGTGGTACATGTTGATTTTTTTAAAACCAGGCAGGAATTCATGTGATGCAATCAATGCAGTATTTCCTTCAGGTTCCGTGTATTGAAACTGTAACATCTCTTTTTTGTATTTCACCAGTTGAACTGTTCTCACTTGTAATCCAAATATAGTCTGGTTCATTTAGTTGAGCATAAGGAACTTCTGTGTTTGTTTGAAGTTAAATGCTGTTGAAAAATCAACACAAAACTTCTTTTTAAAAAATGAATACTAATGTAAACTAATTATGATTTATTTCATAATTTTGAGAAGTTTTATAAAAAGCAATTTATTCCTGTTGACTAAATCACATCGCTAAGTACCAACATCATATGATACCTGAGAGAAACAGAAAATACTGCTAATTCAATTCTCAAGATTAGGTCTCTCTCTCTCTATATATATACACACGCACGCGCGCACACAGACGTATATAGCATAGAATGGAACATGTGAATGAGGACACACACCATGGAATTTGTATTCGAAGAATGGCGAAAGTTCCAAACCCACATGCAGAATTTTCATGGTTAAGTATTTATATGTAATCGATTAAATCTTTTTTCTTCATTACTCCTTGTCACGAGCCAAATCTGGCACTCAGGCTGCAATGGGGCAGCTGGCGAGCTACTACCCATAAGGTGAATCCGCTAAGCTAAACTTGCGGAATATACAAAATAAACGTAAGTGTGGAAATGTAATACTAGCACTATGTCTACCCATAAATTGGCTAAGTCATGGAGCTACTATATTTGAATAGAAAACATGAGTCGCAGCTCGTCGAGATACTAAATCTGCTAAAAGTTGAAGGTTCATGATCTAATAGGACTCACCTCAATTGAAATGGACTAAGGAAGTTCGCACCTGTTTGTTGTCTATACCCTTGTACATACCCTAAAAACAACTAGCGTGAGTCTAAAGACCCAACAAGATCTTACCCCTGAGGTCTTAGAAATCACTGCTAATGCATAAAAGCACTAATAAGCAGTGCATGTATAGGAATAGTTTACATATACTGTGCCAGATCAGAGATCATGACTACAAACAAGTAAGAAATGACAATATTGAATCTGAAATCTACTCACGGGACATGGTAGTTGTTATGTAAATGTCCTTGTCTTATCCCGTCTTTTAGGGTGGCTGGGTGGGGATGATGTACCGTGTCTTCCCTGGATTTTCATAACTCTAGCATCTACCTCTGGCTGAATATCCCATAGGGCCAGACAGAGTATGCTCATTTGAAGAGGTGCTAAATTGGAATTAACATCCGAGCAATATCATGTCTAATGGAGAAAGGCGATATTGCCTATTTTGAGTCAAGCCCAATAGCTTCTAACAAGAAACAGTGAAAAGCAAAAGAGAAAATGAGAAAAAGAGGAAAAAGGAGAGAATTAGCGGGGTTTACGATCAGGTGTAATGGCCAAGCTGCATGATTCATTAACATCAGAAACCTCAAGCTTAGTGCTGTAATTGGCTTATTAGATTCTGTTGTGGGTTAAGTTTTAGGTATCCCAGTTAATTGGGAAGATCAGCTTTTTTTTGCGAAGAGAAAGGTTTTGTGTGTGAATTATATGAATGAAGTTGGGGATTTTTAGGTGAGTGTTCAGTGGAGGGTCTAATAGCGGAGGAAGGTGGTGATAATGGTGGCAGTCATGGTGGACAGGGAGGAGGTGCTAGTGGTGGAAGAAAAGTGGGGGAGGGGGGTAAAATGGAATGGACAAGGAGGTGGCATGCCACGTGGTATCCACCTCACCAAAAAGGCCATGCCGTGTGAATTGAACATACATCTTAGACATATTTGAGCTACTCGTGTAACGCTAGGGGTACTTTTGCATCAAAAGTATATTGGAGCGAAAATATGGTCCTTTTGCATAGTAGAGGGGCAATTTTGAGACGAGGGTTCTTCGGAAATAACCTCTCTACCTCTATGAGGTAGTGGTAAGATCTGCGTACATTTTACCCTCCCCAAAACCCCACTTGTTGGATTCCACTGGGTATGTTGTTGTTTCCTTCTAAAAATCCTCTTGCATGAACTTTTAGGCCCTAAACTTTCAATAGGCCTTAAGGTTGGTTTTACTGTATATGAGTGAGAAATAGAGATAGGGGCTTAGGAATAGGAGATCGCCAGTTTTAACAGGAAAAAGGGGGAAACTTTTTGTGTTCTAGTGTTCTGTCCGGTGGCTGGGTGGGGATTATATTTTTTTGTATAGGTCGTTGTCAACGATCTCAAGGTCTGTGTTGCTAGGACTCTTCAAAATTGTCAATGGGTGCGTGTTGGATTCTCCAAAAGTAGTGTATTTTCGGAGAATCCGACGGGTGTGGCATCGAAAGTGAAGAGTCCGCGCAACTTAGCTCAAGGTAAATGTTAGAATATCCAACAACCTGTACTTGGCCTAAATGGCTGTCACCTGGGTCTGTTCAAGTTTTCTGATCTAATCTTAATATAGACCGTTGATTACAACTGTCCATTTTCTTACCAAAAAAGCAGCACATTTGTGGACATAAGCTAATCTTTAAACTCATTTTGGGCGCGAATTCTATTGTTTATATCCAGCTAAGCTGGTTTTATGTGATGCTGTTAAGTCCTTGCTCAAAGTTAAGTCCCTGACAACAATACCAGACTATCTTTTTCAGTCTCTAAAGATCTTTCAATGCTTTTCGTCCTAATTGGTACCTCTTGGCATAGGGTCTCATTTTATGCTAAAATGTTACTTCTGAAAGTCCTTTATCAGTAGTCACTGATACATCCGAAACATTTGTGATTTAGAAGTTGTTTGTCTTTGAAGGTGGGATCAACCAGAAGAGCTGTTGCTGTTTCCTATGGGCAGAGATGTGAAGCCAATGTTACTATCCTTGAACAGCTGGTAGGAAAACCCAGAAGTCTGCAGTGTTCGGGCATTTGTGAAGAAAAACTTTGACTTGATAGTCTTTGTAGTTTTATTTTATTGAGTACTATATGTACGATGAGCTTTTACTTAATTTCTTAGGTTGTCTGTGGAGAACATTATTTTCACTGAAAATGTTGATGATTAAGGTTGTGCTCGGTATGGAGGAAAACTTGTTTTCCAATTTTACCATGTTCGGTTGGCCAAAATTTTTGGTAAATATTTTTTCAAGGAAAACAAGTTCTTTCTCATTTTCAATGCCACCCCTTCGCCCCTATTTCCCTCACCCCACCTCCCATAGTATTTTCTAGATTATATACAAATGTTTTTAAGATAATAGTTTTTGCTTACATACTGAACACAAGAAAATACGTAAAAACGAACTTATTTTCTTGGAAAACATTTTCCAAACATTTTTCATGGAAAATATTTTCTTTCATTCCGAACAAAACCCTAAGATGAACTTATTGTCAACGTAAGTTCCTGTTGATTGTAGATTGACTGACCAAAATGTACTGATATGCTGCCTTCTATTTCAAATTCCATTTAATGTTCATGTTTCCTGTACAATTTCAGATTCAGTTGCGTCACAAACTTGCTAGATTGCTTGGATTTGCAAATTATGCCGACTATGCCACTGATGATAGAATGGCAAAGTCTTCCGCTAAGGTTGGTGCAAATTTTATTGGTGATTGATATTCTTTACTGAACATGAACAGTTGTATCAAAGAAGAATACACACTCCTCTTGGCTCCTGGTAGGAATGCATGTCTTTCTTAACTCTCTTCCTTCACTATCGTGAGAAAGAAGAGATATTGAGAGAAAATACTGCTTGATTATTCCCTCATTCCATGGGGGTTTAAATAGCTATGTCTACATGTTTGTAAGTAGGAGAGTGATAGCCTATTTTCTCAAACTTCTAAAGAGCTTTTCAAAGAAGTACTTTTAGTAAGAAGCAATTTGTGTTTGAGTAATTCAGATAAAGAACACTTTTGAGCAACAGTTAGTGTTTGATCAAGCTTTTAAAAAGTGCTTCTAAGTGTATTTTGTCAGAAGTGTTTCTCAAAAAAGTACTTTTGGAGATAAACTACTTTTTTTAACTTATGAAAAATAGCTTCTGCTTCTCCCCAAAACTTGGCAAAACATCCCACTTAAAAGATAAGCATTTTTTAGAAAAAATAAACAACTTGGTCTCCCAAAACTTTGGCCAAACAGGCTATGAATCGAATATATGATTATCGGTAGTAATCACGGTATACTAAATTTACAAGAACCTGGGATATGTACAAAATTCTAGCACTCCCCTTTAAGCTGGTATATACAAATCATACGTATCAAGCTCATTATGAATGTAACTAATATGAAAATGGTGAGGGACTTGGTTAAAATATTTGCAAGCTGGTCATTTGACTCAATGAATTTTGTAATGATGTCTCCTGAGAGTATTTTTTCTTTGACGAAGTGATAATCGATCTCGAGTGTTTAGTTATCTCATGAAACATCAGATTTGATGAAATATGAAGAGCAACTTGGTTATCAGTTATCACATATATGTTCCATCTCGTTGATTTCTACAATTTTCAATTCTATGAGCAACTGATTAATCTAAAACAGTTCTCAATTGGCCACAACCATTTTTCCGTATTCTTCTTATGCACTAGATCTAGCGACCAAATTTTGTTTCTTGCTCTTCCAAATTACCAAATTACCTCATAGAACACACCAATCAGATGTAGTCTGCTTATTAGAAGGCAATCCGGTCCAATCAGCATCTGTATATCCAACAATCTTCTCATGGCCCCAATCCTCGAAAGCAGTCCTTTGCTAGAGCTGATTTTATGTATCAAAATAACTGACAGTTGCATCCTAGTAATGACTACACAGAGAGTTGATAAACTGACTTATAATACTCACATGAAAAGCCACATTAGGTCGAGTAACCGGGAGATAGTTCAGCTTACCAACTAACCTCCTATACCTTTCAGGATCATAATTGGCTCCACTTGTCGTAGCAAAAGTTTAACATTCGGGTCCAAAGGAGTATCAATAGGTTGACAAGTCATGCCTGTTTTCTCAAGAATCTCGAAGGCATACTTATGTTCTGAGTAACTCTTGGTTTGGACTGAGCGACCTTAGTGCTCAAGAAATACTTCAATCTATCTAAGTCCTTCAGTTGGAAGTGGTAAAAGCGATGTTGCTTTAATTTATTTCTAGTGTTTTGATCATGACCTGTGCTGACTATATCATCTAACATAAACTGTGCAATAAATGCATAGATTTTTAGGTTGACAATCGAATCCAATATGATCAGCCTCACTGTGAGCCATACCAAACTCGTAAATAGTCGTCCTGAACTTATCAAACCTTGCTCGAAGAGACTATTTTAAATCATACAGGACCAGCACAACTGACATATGAGACCACTGGATCCCTCTTGAGAACCAAAATCAGGTGGTTGCAACATGTATAATTCATCCTCATGATCATTGTAGAGAAAACATTCTTAATGTCCAATTGAAAAAGAGGCGAATGACAAACAACAACCATGGGTTGAAAAAGATTGATACATGCTATTTATCCACAGGGGTGAAAGTATCAACATAATCAAGTCCATATATCTGCATAATACCTTTGGCAATAAGGAAGGCCTTAAATCTATCAATTTGATCATCCAAACCATTTTTGACTGCATAAAACCACCGACAACTTGTGGTAGATTTACCTGGAGGTAGGGAATAAGCTCCCAAATACCTCTAGCATGTAAAGCAAGCATCTTTTTGATCATAGCTTGTCACCATCTAAGATGAGATAGCGGTCACCTGTATCTTAGGGACAGAAACGGAGGATGAAGATGATCGATGATAACTCAGACATGTATAATGGGATTGAGATTATGAGTGGATCAAATACCTTTCGAAGTAGAATTAGGAGGAGGCAAGTCTGCAATAGGTAAATGATTCAATGCAGGTGGTGAATCATCTTAACATGATGTTGGGCTCTACGATGATGATAAAACAAGAGTTATGGAGGGCCATGGAAAGTAGAACTGTAGGTGGTGGAGTTGTAGAAGAAAAGTGAGAGATAATGAGCAAATCCCCAAAAATGAAACGGGTAACACCTTAGAAATATCCAGGTGGTTACTTGGACTTGTGAAGGATGATAGAGTTTCAAACAAGGCATTATCAGCCGACATGAGTTACTGTTATAGATAAGGAGAGAGACATTAATATCCCTTTTGCACCCTCAAGAACCCTAGAATGCACACTTGAGAGCATGAGGAACTAACTTGTCTTTTCCCAGAATGAGGTTATGGTCAAAACATGTGCTCCCAAAGATCCGAGGAGGAAGAGAGAACAAAGGTCAGTGGGAGAACAAAGCAGAGTGTGAGACTTGATTTTGGATAGCTGAGAAAACATATGATAAATTAGATAACATGATGTGATAATTTTATCCTCTCAACGAGAAGTTCGAGCAATCTCAATGAGACACAACTAACCTAGGCTTCTCAATAGGTGCAGAACGAAGCATGACCCCTTGTTGGCTCTCTTCTTATTGAACATAGGAATGTGCATCCTCAAGAGAAGGAAAAGGGATTTTTCCGAGAAATTGAACCCTGATCTGATCTTATTCTTGGTTCAGATCGGCCAGAAAATCATAGACCATTTTCTTTTTCGAACAATTGTTTAAAGAGAACCGCATCATCAATACCTTCACTTGGAGATCCTGATGGTAGTCAATCTTCTTCCATAGTCCCTTAGCTCAGAATAATCAGTGATAGTTAACTCGTCTTACTTAGAGGCATGATTTTGTTTCGGATCTCAAAGATCTGGGCATCATTTCCCCTGCAAAAATAGGAGCATTTAGTTAAATTCCAGATCTTTTCAGTAGTATCAAACAACAAGTATTTCATAGAGATCCGAGGGTGCGTTGTGTTCGAAAGTCATGTCCTCACAAGTGACTTATCAGAATCCCATTGGCTATAGCTAGAGTTCGTCTAGTGGTATACCCAATCAATTTCCTAGATGTAATAAACAACAAGCAAGGCCACGAGCAAGCAAAATACGTATCAGCCCCATCTAGTTTAACAACACTGATTTGTGAATGTGAGTTATTTTCCACCTTTTTTGTGAATCCCTTATAGGACTTGAAATCAGATTTTTTCGAAAAAGTCGTAGTGGGAATTTGGACTGTCAGAGGCCCATGTCGGTGCATGCTGAGTTATTTTCGGAGATGCTTACTGGGCTTTTGTTGCCGGTGCAAGAGGATGCCGGTAGTCGTGTTTTCACGCACCTCTGTCACCAAATGATTTCAATGCATACAACCACCTCAAAACAACAAAAGAGGGAGAATTCCTCAACTTCTTGGAACTCTAGGCTGTATCAGGAGAAAACTCACCTCAGAAGGATATCAATGACTCTCATACCATGAAAATTTCAAGAAGAAAAAAGTTTTCTTTGTAATTTTTGATGAATTTATATCCCATGAGAATGGCTACTTATACAATATGTCCCACGACTAAATAAGCAAAGAACTGTCTCAAAAGATGTTTGCCTATGTGCTAAAGGCACTAATGGGTAAAGAAACCATCCAATCATTCAAAGTTGTATCGCAAGGATTTTGAGCCAAAAGCTTCTACTCCAAGTCAAGTAAATGGAGTAGTAAGCTGAATTGAGTTTTCCCAAATAGGCAGCTGAAGATTTACTGACAATGCTGGAAAGTGAGCTTATTTGCCGGAAAGGTCTCCGGAAAAAAATTCTCAAATCACTGTGAGGGTATCGACATGTCGATCAACTGGTAGTTTGCAAAGAATATGGTGAGAAGTGGTATAAAAATACCGGATCTGTTAGAGAGGCTCTTTGTCAACCAAATACTGATGGAACTTTTATTGTAAGGTTAGATCAAATAGGTGACCCCCGCAGACCGATAATAGTGAAGAAAGTTTGTAGGGAAAAGGTTGCACACACACTAGAGGACAATGCTGGTGGCGCATGGAGGCATGTGATAGGGTTTCCAACAGTTGATTTTCTGGGGTTGAGTCACATGATGAAGCGGGGTCTCACTGGTATGTGCAGTTGTGCACAATACTGGGGTCTCACTAGTATGTACACAATACTGATGGAGAATGACAAACTGATCGGACAGTTAATACAATAACAACAACAACATAGCCGATGTAATCCCACAAGTGAGTCAGGCCTTACCCCTACCTTGTGAAGGTAGAGAGATTTGTTTCTGATAGACCTTCAGCTCAAATAAAGCATTTTAAAGCAGGTTTGAAAAGTAAATACATTAGCGAAGAAACCATGTTGCAAAAAATGTAGATATAAGCAGTAAACACAACAAATAATACAATACCAAAACAAGGGAAACAATAGATAATAATGAGAATCACAAAATAGAGGAGTATAGTTATAGGAGAGTAATAAGAATCGTACCTGGAAAGTACTAATAATAATATTGCGAAGGACAAACCAGACAACGCACAACTTCCTCCTATCCTTCTATCTAATTCCCGACCTCTATAATTTCCTATTATTAGTAGTTTTCTATGTGTCATATCCTGTCTAATCACCTCTCCGAAATTTTTGCCTACTTTTACCTCTCCTCAGACCCTTCTTTCAATGTCAGACAGTCTACACACTGGCCTGAAAATTGCACGGTGATGGAGTTTCTCACTTGTATGTTGCTGGTTACTGCACAAAAACTAATTTCTCTCGTAATTACAGAGAGTAAATCATGCTATAATGTATGTACCAGATCCTAGAATATCTACAAGATTCTAACAACTATCTTCTCTTCCCTTTTAATAGTTGTGACCACTACTATATAAACTAGAGAAGGACGTTGCCCAAAATATTAAGAGGTGGTGAATCTTTTTTTTTTTTGCTATATGCAAAGACCAACAAATTATCTAACAGATTGGACTGCCTATTTCAAGTTTGCAAATGGATTTGTTTTTCTGTTCTCATGATTTTGCAACTTCTTAGGTGTTTGAATTTCTGGAGAGTCTCTCTGCCAGCTTGAATGATTTAGCCTACAGGGAACTTTCAATGCTTAAAGCATTAAAGGTAACTTCACACGTACAATATTTCAAGACTTCAGAGTGCAGTTTATGCTTGGTCTGCTTCACCTCTTGAAGATTTTTCTGTTCTGGCAAAATAGAAGAAAGAGGAAGGTGAATCTCCTTTTGGCATGGAGGATCTTTCATACTATGTCAAAAGAATCAAAGATCAACAATTCCATTTGAATTTTGGAGTAGTTAGACAGTATTTTCCTATCAATTTGGTTTTATCCGGCATCTTCAAAATCTGCCAAGATTTATTTGGTAATCACATCGAATTGTATTTGGTGCTTCTTTGATCCTTATTTCCTAACTCATCGTACAAGAATGTAAATAATTGTAATTCTTTGTTCAATATTAGGCCTAGGTTTCAAGGAAGTTGAAGGTGCTGCGGTTTGGCATACGGATGTTCAGCTTTTTTCAGTTTCAGATCTGAGTTCTAAAGAACTTGTTGGTTATTTTTACCTAGATCTGTACTCCAGGTTATCCCAGCTCGATTGTCATTCAACAGTTTAATGTGCTTGCTTTATCAGCTTTATAGGTAAAATACTTAAAAATATGTTACAATTTGAACAGAATAGGCAAATATTCTCACACCTGTGTCATAGCTCTTCAGAATGGTTTACTAAATAATGGTTCTAGACAGGTAACTGCTGAATGTATGACTTCCTTGGTTCTCTTGCTTAGAATTTTATGTAACGACATTTCCTTGAATCCAGATTCCTGTGGCGCTACTTGTTTCTCAAATTGAAAAGGAAGTTGATGGTCACCCTGGGTTATTGCAATTCTCGGAAGTGGTTAATCTTTTTCATGAATTTGGTCATGTGGTATGTGACTTTCCTTTGAAGCCCCGTGCAAAATTTTAAAACTAGTCAAAATTCCAGTTGTTTCTCTTGTCACATTATAAATTTATAATACAATTGGAGAGCAATGCTACCTGGCACTTGCCTAACAATTAAATACTAATATATATATATATATCTTACCCTATCTTGCAAATGTTATTTTGTCTAGTAATTGTAAGTTTGAGGAAAAACCTTGTGGAGCACTCTTGGCCATTGCCAGCTATGCGACTTGTTAGTCAAGGGATTCACTGGATTCATTCCAAGTAACTACCACTGCCTTCAAAAAATGGTTTTACTTGGGTTGAATCCATATTAAATTATTGCTGAGCTGCCTTACTTAGCAGTTAAATCGATCGTCTGCAGTGCTAACCAAAGAATTGATGTATGCTGCCATGAAACTATACTGGCTACATTGCTTTGAATGAGAACTACAGAGCTGTACTTTTGACATTATCTAATTAAAAGTTAAAGCTGCTGGAAAACTTTCACAGAGGAATGCTAGATCTTACTCATAGTTGTTTATATGTCTGGAGTAAAGAGTATCACATGTAAAATTCTCACACCCATGACGTAGAGAGGGCTGATGAGGGCAGTTCAAGGAGAATGACTGATAGAATTCTAGTTAAGCAAGCTCCCTAATAAGGGGTCATATGTGATATACACTTTAAGTAAATCCTGCATGGTAAAAGGATAGAATAATGATGTCCTATATAGGATAGAACACAATTCATATGTTACATGTACTTTTAAGGTTGATACTTAAGATAAATCTATGAGTTCTTTTAGGCCAAAGTGAACAATAGGTACTATGGGCTTGGTTTTTGACAAATATGGAGTCAAATCCGTAGTCTCACAGAATGATAGTTGGGAAAATCTCAGGAAGGATGCTGAATTCTAAGGGGAGTGTATGTGATGTGCATGAAGGAAGGCAAGGTGATAAAGATGTGTCAGGGCAAAAGACAGAGAGATTTTGTGCTGATAAACATTTTTTAAAAGGAGCGCATATGACACTTATCTCACATCAGAAAGGGAGAAAGTGATGTATTAATTATTATATAAGATAAGACAGAGCACAAATTCACTTGATACATGTGTTGTTGGGCTCAATGTGATATTTCCAAAGGGGTAAATCTGTACGATCTGTTGAGCCAAAGCAAACACTATGTATCATAGATTCGACCTGTGACAAAAATTGAATGACTATCGGCATAAGTCCCAAATTCTTTCGACAAAGAACTCTTTTGTTCTCCTAGTAAGATTTTGCTTTTTGGTCCTTAAATTTCATTTGCCTTTGCATGCAGTGTTCTGTAGGGTGACATGCTTGCATATCAAGATCTGTGGTAAAGGCAACGTAGAGCAAATCTAAAGGGAAACTGTACAAAAATTGACATAATTAATGATCACTTCTCTCTTTTCTGTTCTTTTATTTGCCCTCCCTTTGTCCTCTTTCTTGCCCCTGCCTATCCTTTTCACTAACTAAAGCATTTTTGACCCTTGCTAAGAGCTTCTCCTTTGGGTGCAAATGATTTTGTACTTTGTTAATATTCTTAAGTTCATGTCAATTTCAATTAGCTTATTGCAAATAGCGACATTAGACTTCTTTTTGGTAGTTTTAATTGTCTTGGTTTTTCTTGGTATGAAAGTGTATCAGCAGGGGCACACTCTTATTCTTCGTCAGCAGAAATATGCCTTAGATCTCTTGCCTCCTGCAGACATGCTTGATTCTCAAGTTGGATGTCACTTCCCTGTTTGATCTAATATGGGTGTAGTTATTTAATTTTTGATACTATTAATTTAATAAGAACCCCTAAGAATGTCAAAAATGATTGTAGGACGTTTTACTCCTATATAATATAATCCTCTGTTCATTCTACTTTTTGATAAGAAAAATATTAGTATTTGGAAGTGAAATAGGTTTTATGTTACCACAATTCATCAATACTAATAAGAGGCTAGAAGCGAGCACGTCGACGTGCCTGTGTCATGCTGAGGGTATTTTTGGAATTTCAAAACCTGTTTGTCCACATGCCTGCTTCATCTCGAGAATATTTTTGGAATTCCAATGTCTATGCTTTAAAGGTACTTCTAAATGCTTTTCCATTGATAGTTTGGTCCCATGAGCCATGTAAATAAAAGTTTTTTTGCCAAATAAGTGGGACCCAACATGATAAAATTTTGATAACATCATTAAACCTGTATCAAATAAGGAAATCTATACTTTTTTTCGGACAAATAAAAAACGGTGTATTAGGGTAGCAGGCTAATAGGTTAGTAAGGGTAGAATGATGTCAGGCCTTGTGACATAGTAGGTTAGTAGGATTAGTCGATTTCATCTTGTTTTTCTATTATCCATCTTATATTAGTTATTTTTTTTACTGCTATTTTTTTCGTATTTACATACTATCATTTGTTTTTTATTATTAGTCGTTCTTCCTTTTTATGTTCTTTTCTTTTTCTCCATATTTAGCATTTTCTGCTTATGGGGCTTGATTCTTGAGACGAGGGTTTCCTGGAAACAACCTCTTTATCTCTATGAGGTAGTGGTAAGGTCTGCGTATTTTCCCAGACCCCACTTGTGGGATTCCACTGGGTATGTTGTTGTTTAAGAAACTGATATCCAAATTAAGACTGAAAATTAGAAGGCTTTACCACCCATTCTCCAAACCTCTTCATTCTTTTTGGATTGGAGGGAGTGACGAAGTTTAAGATGACCTCTCAAATATAGGATTTTCCTTGTAAAATCAATATTAGCAAGTGATTAATCGTTAATAAACAATAGGCCAAATAAGCAGATTAGATTTTTGAGATTTCTTAGGTCTAATATCCTTTCTGAAATTGGTAACATTGTACTTAGGTCGTACTGGAAAAACTATATTTACAAATAAGTACAATGGAAGTAAAATCTACCACAAAGCTATACCAAAATGTACGTGGATCCTAAAACTTCTATGATTGACTCAGTCTCCTTGGAGTAGACATTTTATCACCAAGTACAGAACAACAAAATACACTTAAGCTTGACTTCCTGCAGGTTGTTCCTATTCTTGAAACACCTATCCCTGGTTGACTTACCATATACAAGCAGGGAGCATTCTCCATCTTTCTCTGTTTGTAGTCCCAACTCCAGCCACCTCCCAACTAAAAAGAGTCTCATCAACCTTACTAGGCATACTCCAGGAGATCCTCTGAGATTAAGGAAAATTTGCTATAGCTGTACAGTAAAGTTGCAATGTAGGAAAAGGTGTCTCACTGTCTCTGTATCCTTACCATAGAAGGAACATCTGTTGCCCAAAAGGGTTCCTCTCTTGGCTACATTGTCCAATGTCAAAACTGCTTCATTGTCTAGCAACCAAGTAGAACATGCCACTTTGTATGGCACTTTGATCCTCCAGATTTGCTTCCAAGGCCATTTGAAGTCTTAGTTACCCTAAGACTTATCTGTTTGCATCCTTCCTTAACCTTGTAACTACCTTTGTATTGCCCATTCCACCATAGATAATCGTTACCTGGTAGTGTACCTTGAAAATTCTCCAGAACCTTATAAGATTCAAGTATTCTGGGAATTTTCCAATATTTCAGATTTCTTGTGGGGATTAGATGCCGAGATGTCAGGAAATAGATCTTTGAGACTATCAGCACCCATCCATTTATCAACCCAAAAATTCGTTTTCCTGCCATTTTGTACCTTGATAATTGACTGATTACTGAGGAAAGGCCAAAAACTCTGATAGATTTCCATAGGCTAACACCATAGGGGGTATTGACCTCCTTGGTTACTCATTTATTGAGCTCCTCATACTTATTGTTGATTAACCTGTACCAGAATGCTTGGTCCTCCTGATAGTACCTCCATAACCACTTTATCTTAAGAGCTTTGCTCAGGTTTTGAGATTCTTGATACCTAATACACCTTGGTCCTTACTTGTGATGATGTTCTTCCACTTGACCAAATCAAAGCCTTTACTTTCCTTATTGCTTTGCCACAAGAAGTTTCTTCTGATTTTGTCTGACCTCTGTACTATTGATTGGGGAATAGGGAAGATAGATAGCATATATGTGGGAAGAGCATCTCAAATTGAGTTTGTAATAGTTAATCTATTTCCCAAAGATAAGTATTGTGATCTTCATCTGGCTTGTTTCTATTCACATTTCTTCAAAATTGGATTCCAAATGTCTATGGACCTAGACTTTGCCTCCAAAGGCATGCCCAAGTATACTGATGGCAAAGTACCTACTTCTCCTCTCAGGATCTGTGAGAGGGGTTATCTGGAACCACAGATTGGGTACAAATGGCGTTTGTTCCAATTTATATGGAGCCCAGATATGGCTTCAAAGTAAACCAGTATAAGTCTCAATACCAGCAACGGCTCCTCCTCAGCCCCACAGAAAATTCGTGTGTCAAACATGTGATTTCCACACTATTCCCAGCAGCTTTGCTAACTTCAACCCCATGTATTCTTCCTGTTGTCTTGGCTATATTCAACATGTTGTTAAGCCCCTCCATAGCTATGATGAACAAAAAGGGTGATAGAGGGATCCGCTTGCCTGATCACTCTATGTGCACTGAAAAACCCTTTAGGAGACTCATTGATAAGTACTGAAGACTTCATAGTTGAATTAATCCAACTAATCCATCTCCTTCCAAATCCATTTGTCTCGACACACTTGGAATGATTTTGTAATTCACATGGTCATATGCTTTCTCAATATCAACTTTGCATAATACATCAGGTTTGTTTTGGGACATTCTAGAATCAATTTCTTCATTAGCTATCAGCACTGCATCCATTTTGCCTGGGTCTAATATCCTTTTAGCCATCACTAAGTGTAACATCTGAAAGTTTTAGATCTGACTAATATTATTAGATTCTTTGTTATTATTTATTAACAGTAATAACTAAAAAATGGTGGATTGATAAAAGAAGAACTAAATCAATCAGTTGTTTGGTAGATCTTTGATGATATTAACTATCTCAGACACCGTCCTCCAGTTGTTTTTTTTAGATGAAATTGTAATATCATAGTAGAATGATAAACAAAAATGAAGTTATAAGTTGTCATCTGAAATAAATCCCTACCATCTTACGGTAAATTCTGAAAATTGTACATCCCTAGATTATGACTATAAGGTATTAAGCAGGTCATGCCCTTTTCTATGATGTACTAGTTCAGTTATTAAACTGGCTTTGCTCCTCAAATATTATGCTCGGTTTAGATTCTTGATAATAAATGTATAGTTATGCTCAGATGTTTAGCCTAAATTGACGGGGCACCACTTTGTCAATGCTTATAATTACCTATGGTACTCATGTTGATAAACTTTTACCTTAATTATACTTCTCTATATAAAATCTTGAGGAGCTAAGTGATAAAGGCGCGGACAAGCGAATGTACAGGCTTGCTAAAGAGAGAGAAAGGAAAGCTCGAGACTTGGATCAAGTGAAGTGCATCAAGGATGAGGAGGGTGAGGTGCTAGTGGATGTGACTGCTATTTAAACAAAGGTGGCAAGCTTACATTCATAAACTTTTAAACGAAAAAGGAGATAGTGATATTGAACTGGGCAGGTTAGCACATTTCGAAAGTCACCGAGATTTTGGTTATTGCAGGCGGATCAGAGTTGAGGAGGTTAGAAGGGCTATTAGTAGGATGAGGAGGGGGAGGGCGCTCAGACCGGATGAGATTCCGATAGATTTTTGGAAGAGCATGGTCAAGGATGGCATAGAGTGGCTGACTAGACTGTTCAATACTATCATGAAGACGGCCAAGATGCCGAATGAATGGAAGAGGAGTACAATGGTTCCACTGTATAAGAACAAGGGTGATATTCAAAATTGTAATAATTACAGGGGTATCAAATTGTTGAGTCATACTATGAAGGCATGGGAGCGAGTGGTGGAGATGAGGGTGAGAAAAGTAGTTTCTATTTCAGAAAACCAGTTTGGATTCATGCCAGGATGGTCGACTACTGAAGCGATCCACCTTGTTCGGAGATTAGTGGAGAAATACAGGGAAAGTAAGAAGGACCTTCATATGGTGTTCATTGATCTTGAGAAGGCCTATGACAAAGTCCCGAGGGATGTCCTATGGAGGTGTTTGGAGATGAAAGGCGTCCCAATGGCATATATTAGAGTGATAAAGGATATGTACGACGGGGCCAAAACTCGGGTAAGAACGGTGGGAGGAGACTCTGAATATTTTCCTGTTCAGATGGGACTTCACAAGGATCCGTGCTGAGCCCTTTTTTATTTGCCTTGGTGATGGACGAGCTGACGCGGTCTATCCAGGAGGAAGTCCCATGGTGTATGATGTTTGCAGATGACATAGTATTGATTGATGAGACCCGGACCAAAGTTAATGAAAGGTTGGAGGTTTGGAGACACGCTTTAGAGATCAAAGAATTCAAACTAAGCAGGACCAAAACAAAATACTTGGAGTGCAAATTCAATGACGCGAGGGATGAAGCAGACATTGATGTGAGACTTGTGGCTCACCCTATCCCCAAGAAGGAAAGCTTTAAGTATCTGGGGTCCGTCGTCCAGAGTAGTGGGGATATCAACGATGATGTCACACATCGTATTGGGGCGGCTTGGACAAAATGGAGGTTGGCCTCTGGAGTATTGTGTGATAAGAAGATACCACCTAAACTCAAAGGTAAGTTCTACAGAATGGTGGTTAGACCATCTTTGTTGTATAGGGTGGAGTGTTGGCCAATAAAGAATGTACATGTTCAGAAGATGCAGGTCGCAGAAATGAGGATGTTAAGATGGATGTGTGGTCACACCAGGAGTGATAAGATTAGGAACGAGGTCATTCGGGAGAAGCTAGAGGTGGCCCCTATAGCTGACAAGATGAGAGAAGCGAGACTGCGATGGTTCGGACATGTGCAGAGAAGGAGTACCGATGCCCCTGTTAGGAGGTGTGAGAGGCTAGATTTGGGAGCTACATGGAGGGATAGAGGTAGACCAAAGAAGTATTGGGGGAGGTGATTAGATATGATATGGTGAAACTCGATCTCACCAAAGACATGACCTTAGATAGGAAAGAGTGGAGGTCGAGAATTAGAGTAGCAGGCTAATAGGGTAGATATGAAGGAATGGTTAATTGTCTGCCTTTTATATGTTATTTATCTGCCTTTATATGTTAACTATCTTGTATCTACGTATTATCATGTGTTCTTCTTTTTCTTGCCTGTTTATCATATCTAGCTTATTTTGCTAATGGGTTTTTGCGACGAGGGTTCTCAGGAAACAACCTCTCTACCTAAGTGGTAGTGGTAAGGTCTGCGTACATCTTTACCCTCCCCAGACCCCACTTGTGGGATTTTACTGGGTATGTTGTTGTTGTTATATAAAATCTCATGCACACTTCTAGGTTAATTTTTGGAACATCTGTGCTTATTCTTACTCATGTATTTACTTCAGGTACATCACATTTGCAACTCTGCATCATTTTCCAAATTTTCGGGGCTGCGTCTGGATCCTGATTTTGTGGAGATACCTGCCCTTTTGATGGAGAATTGGTGTGTTTTTAATAGTTTCCCTTTTATATTGAGCTTCTGTATTGTTAGCTTATGGTCTTATAAGTTTGAAATACTTGTGCCAGGTGTTATGAAAGCCTCTCCTTGAGACTGATCTCCGGCTTTCATCAGGTACTAACACTATTTTCAGTAGGATGAGACACTTATATATTTCAGATACGCAGACTTGCCCAGTCACTTTGAGGAAGAAACAAAATAAGCTTTCACCTTGTGCATTTGCTTTTTTACTTGCTTATGTTAACCTTCATGCTAGTTGAGCCATAAAGTCTGAGACACCGGTTTCAATTCAGAAACCATGCTTGATGAGAAAGTTATTGTAAACAAGTTTGGTAATTATTTTATCAGATAGTTCGATTATGTTAATCCTCTATCTCAGTCATATGCCTTTTGTAGGATATCACAAAGCCCATTAAGGATGATCTTTGTAAATCACTTAAGAAATGGCGGAGCTCCTTCTCAGCACTGAAATTGAAACAAGAGATCTTTTATTGTAAGCCTTTCTGTTAATTTTCTAAAAACTTAGCAATTTATTTGTTCTTTTCCTAATCCATGAAGGCGAACTTATTCTGTTCTTTGGTTCCTTTTAGATGCTAAAATTGGTAATTTGGTATTCTTCAGCTCAAGCATGTATAATGTGATTTTCTAGGAAATATAAGAATTCTGTCAGATACACTTGCTGCTGCATGTATTCAGAACTTGCGCTTCTCATGCATGCCTTATTAATTTGCCACTTTTTCAGTGACATGCTTACTCCTTTACAATTTTGTATGATATATTCTTGGGATGTACAATGTTACATGTTAATTAATCAGAAATAGTCTCATGTTATCTATGAAAAGAATCAGAGATATCTATATGTCATCTCTACTTGCTCAAGTCTAGATTTGTCCTGCTTCTGAACCTGAACCCATTACGTTATGTTATCAGAAGCTGTACCATTTGTGTAGAAGAATACCCAATTAAGGCACCCTCAAGGATCAAGTTCCATAGTAGTTCCTGGTGTGAACAAAGCAGACACACCCAAACACCTTTAGAGATAAAAATATATCTGTTCTCACGCTTTAAAGCCCTAGAGTTTAGAGGACTGAAAATTGAGGATTTGAAGTGTCATTCTATTCATAAGATAGGCAGCAACTAGAATGACATCCTCTCCATGGGTTTTTGGTAGATTCATGGCAAACATAAGAGATCTTGCCACTTTTAACAAATGCCTGGTTTTCCTTTCGTCAATCCAATTTGTGCACTAACGTAGGGACATCTAGTTTGAGATTATCCATTGAACTTCTGATAAACACCAATCTTTTGTCCATGTATTATGTGTCATTGTCAGATTTTTATATTAGCCTCATATTGAGTTCAAGTCATCTTATGAATAACTGAAAGCACCAGAAGACGTCACTTTTGGCCTTCAATAGATACACCCAAGACATTCCAGTGTGACAATCAATAAAGGTAAGAAATCATTGATTCCAGACAAAGAAATGGTTCGAGTAGGCCGCCCACATCATAATGGATAATCATAAAAGGAGTATTACTTTTATCATCACTCAAAGGGTAAGAGTTTCTAGTATGCTTGGCATATTCACAAACATCATGAAATAAAAGAGTCAAACTCAGTTCTTGAAAACAAACTAGGATATAACTTTTGTAAAACAAAAAGAGATGGGTGCAAAAAAAAAAAGCTCTCGGGCACTCTTCCCAAGGTCCTTTCCTAGGGGCCCCTACGGTCCCCGGGTTCCCCAAATTCCGACGTCGCTTGATCGGAATTTCTTCCTAACTTTCTTTCAGTCAACGTCTGGTTATTTTCGTCTCACTCCATGGAAAACACTCTTTAGTTTAGATTGGGATTCAAAACATACGATATCTCAGCAAACAAGCATATGCGAGGTAATTGGTTCGAATGGGTTGAGAGGACTAATCATCATATGCGAAGAATGACTGTGAGTAGGGATGGGCTACTGTGGCTTTGTAGACGACTGGGGGAGGCAACAATCATTAAAGGTAATGTATTTAAAACATGGAAATACAACAACAACATACCCAGTGGAATCCCACAAGTGGGGTCTGGGGAGGGTAAGATGTACGCAGACCTTACCACTACCACATAGCGGTAGAGAGGCTGTTTCCTGGGAACCCTCATCACAAAAACCCATCGGTAGAATAAGCTAGATATGATAAACAGGCAGGTAGGAAGAGCAATTCATAATGAAAAGCACATGATAATAAGTAAATACAGGAGAATTAACATGTAAAGGCAGATAGATAATATATAAAAGGTATACAATTATCAACTCCTTCCTATCTACCCTATTAACCTGCTACTCTAATTCTCGACCTCCATTCCTTCCTATCTAAAGTCATGTCCTCTGTGAGGTCAAGTTTCACCATATCATGTCTAATCACCTCCCCCCAATACTTCTTAGGTCTACCTCTACCCCTCCGTGTAGCTCCCAGATTTAGCCTCTCACACCTCCTAACAGGGGCATCGGTACTCCTTCTCTGCACATGTCCGAACCATCGCAGTCTTGCTTCCCTCATTTTGTCAGCTACAGGGGCCACCTCTAGCTTCTCCCATAGGGCCTTGTTCCTAATCTTATCACTCCTGGTGTGACCACACATCCATCTTAACATCCTCATTTATGCGACCTGCATCTTCTGAACATGTACATTTTTTATTGGCCAACACTCCACCCCATACAATAAAGATGGTCTAACCACCATTCTGTAGAACTTACCTTTGAGTTTAAGTGGTATCTTCTTATCACACAATACTCTAGAGGCCAACCTCCATTTTGTCCAAGCCGCCCCAATACGATGTGTGACATCATCGTCGATATTCCCACTACTTTGGATGATGGACCCCAGATACTTAAAGCTTTCCTTCTTAGGGATAGGGTGAGCCGCAAGTCTCACATCAATGTCTGCTTCATCCCTCGCAACACTGAATTTGCACTCCAAGTATTCCGTTTTGGTCCTGCTCAGTTTAAATCCTTTGGACTCCAAAGCGTCTCCAAACCTCCAACCTATCATTAACTCCGGTCCGGGTCTCATCAATCAGTACTATGTCATCTGCAAACAACATACACCATGGGACTTCCTCCTGGATAGATCGCGTCAGCTCATCCATCATCAACGCAAATAAAAAAGGGCTCAACACCGATCCTTGATGAAGTCCCATCTTAACAGGAAAATATTCTGAGTCTCCTCCCACCGTTCTTACTCGAGTTTTGGCTCCGTCATACATGTCCTTTATCACCCTAATATATGCCATTGGGACGCCTTTCACCTCCAAACACCTCCATAGGACATCCCTCGGGACTTTGTCATAGGCCTTCTCAAGATCAATGAACACCATATGAAGGTCCTTCTTACTTTCCCTATATTTCTCCATTAATTTCCGAACAAGGTGAATCGCTTCATTAGTCGACCGTCCTGGCATGAATCCAAATTGGTTTTCTGAAATAGACACAACTTTTCTCACCCTCATCTCCACCACACTCTCCCATGCATTCATAGTATGACTCAACAACTTGATACCCTTGTAATTATTACAATGTTGAATATCACTCTTGTTCTTATACAGTGGAACCATTGTACTCCTCCACCATTCATCCGGCATCTTGGTCGTCTTCATGATAGCATTGAACAGCCTAGTCAGCCACTCTATGCCATCTTTGACCACGTTCTTCCAAAAATCTACCGGAATCTCATCCGGTCTGATCGCCCTCCCTCTCTTTATCCTACTAATAGCCCTTCTAACCTCCTCAACTCTGAATCACCTGCAATAACCAAAATCTCGATGACTTTCGGAATGTGCCAGCTTCCCAGCTCAATTTCTTTCTCCCCTTTTTCGTTTAAGAGTTTATGAAAGTAAGTTCGCCACCTTTGTTTAATGGAAGTCACATCCACTAGCACCTCACTCTCCTCATCCTTGATGCACTTCACTTGATCCAAGTCGCGAGCTTTCCTTTCTCTCTCGTTAGCAAGCCTGTACATTCGCTTGTCTGCGCCTTTATCACTTAGCTCCTCGTATAGGCGCTCAAACGCTGCTGTCTTAGCACTTGTCACCGCCATCTTTGCTTCTGACTTAGCCGTCTTATAACTCTCCTTAAGTCTTTGTTTTTCGTCCTCATCCCTACACTCCAACCACTTCGCATAGACCACCTTCTTAGCTTTTACTTTGTCTTGAACTTATTCATTCCACCACCAATCGCCCTGACGTCCACGGAAGGTTCCTCTCGAAACCCCTAGTACCTCAGAAGCAACCTTTCTAATGCAACCAGCAGTCTTGTCCACATATTATTCACCTCTCCGTCACTACTCCAAGCCTCTAAGTTCCTCAGCTTTTCTTCCATCTCATGAGAAAGGTCAGGAGTCAGCCCCCCCCCCCCCCCCCAAATCTTTGGTTGGTTGTATACAATCTTCCTCTTCTTTTCTCTCTTTATCTCTAAGTCCATCACTAGAAGCCTATGTTGAGTGGAAATACTTTCACTCGGAATAACTTTGCAATTTTTACAAAGGCTTCTATCACCCTTCCGGAGAAGTAGGTAATCAATTTGATTTAAAACATGGAAATGCAAGGAAATATCTACCTACATTTATTGCTCTTAAGAACAATAAATATGGTAGATTCATCTCAGTCATCAAAGTCAAAGGACACGTGCGGTCAGTTATTACATTTCCGGAGAACAACTTCAATGAGGGGTGGGGGGGAGCTTTCGAGGAAAATTGAAGGCTACATAATCAAGATGGCAAACATGGGCAATGGATGTAAGGAAACCAGGTGAGTCTAACACTCAGGGGAGAGAAGAGCTACAAGGAAGCCCCCCATAAATGCAAGTGGGAGGTCACAGGCCGACATGAGGCGTCACAGGAAGAGGAGGGTAGTCTCAACAGATGTCTAGTGGGTAGCTTCCTATCCGGCGAAACTCCCTCCAGAAACGATGTTAGGAGGTGGGCTGCTCAAACTTGGAAAGGTGTTCAGATAGTTAACATTTATGATATGAATGATTCCCTATTTCTGTTTGAATTCCGGTCGAGGAAAGAGGTGGAGCACATTATGATGGGCAACTGGAAAAGGAAGAATCACTTCGTCAGGTTAGAGTGGTGGACCCCAAAGGCAGGCACGGTGGACATGAGCCTCAACCTCGATTGTTTCTGGGTAAGGATCATTGGTCTCCCTCTGCATCTCTGGTCATCCAAAATATTGAAGCAGATCGGGGAACAGTGTGGGGGATGGTTGGAGACGGAGGAGGAGACCACCCTAAAAGATCATCTCCGATGGGCCCGAATCAGGGTTAAGGGGCCGAGGAGAAGGATTCCAGCGGAAGTTGAGGTGGATGACGGAGAAAATCTCTTCGTGTTGCCGGTGTGGTGTGAAGTGCCGGTGAGGGTCAAAAGAAAAGAGGGGGGAAAGCTCTTATCTCGAGATATCAGCACAATGCTGGTTGAGGAAAGTTCTCAGCAGGGGAGGGACTCCATGGCAGAAGGTTATGAGAACTTTGGGAAAGGAAAGAGAAGATTTTGTACAGAGGATAAAAGGGAGGGATCTGATGTATTAATGGGAAAAAGCAGACACGTTTCCCATGGTAGTGTCAGTGGGAAAGGACACGTGGGCCATGTAGGGGACAATTTGGTTATTTTAAAGGGCAATGGGGCCAGGAACACAACTTTGGGCCCAAGTCCAAAAAGGCCCAATTTTACTTAACACGTGGGCCATGTAGGGGGCAATTCAGACTTTTTAAAGGGTAATGGGGCCAGGATTACAACTTTGGGCCCAAGTCCAATAAGGCCCAATTTTATTGAACTTTTTGTGGATTACATTTCGTACCCACGGGCCCAATCAAGTCCTGATCTATCTTCTGTTATATCTGTGGATATAATAAAAGAGACCCAATTGTCGTCTTCTTCACACTCGGTGGAGATCATCGACATGCAGCAGTCAGGAGAAATTTCAGAGCTAATTAGAGATTTAGTCGCATCTGCCGAGGAGGAAGGAAGATCTCTCGCAGTTCGAGATCAGGATGAATCGTCGCAAGGAGCCCAAGATAATTAGCCCATGCTTCTGGAAGACCCACACCCTCTTAACTGTGAGGAACCGTTATCGGAAGAAGATATTGATGACAGAGCCTCACTCTAGGTGCAAGCAAATGTGCTCCGTCTTAGCAAGTTGTTTGGCGCAACCTTTGAAGGTTGTGACAAAAGCGCTTTTGACCTCTTCCTGAAGATCGATCAAAAGAGACAGAAGGTAGGTCCTCGTAAGATAGATAATGGTTCCAGTTCGATCCCAAAAGAGGTGAGGAACTTGGCATTCAATGTAAAATTCAAAGTAGGAGAGTCAAGAAGGAAGGGGAGGTCAACTTCTGCCATTTGTAAATGATTAAAATCGTGACATGGAATGTGAGGGGGGCAAACAACGAGAATAAAAGAACAATTAGAAGTCTTATACAACAATGGGATGCATATGTCTATGTTCTAGTCGAAACTAAGCTGGCAAGGTCAGATTCTAAGCTGATGAGGCAACTTTGGCACAACAGATGGATGGGGGAAGTGCATCTTGAGGCAGAAGGAAGGAGCGGGGGTATTGTAGTGTTATGGGACAGGAGAGTGTGGAAGGGAGAACTTGTGGAGACTTCTTCACAATCAATAACATGCAGTTTAGAGGGCATTAATATGGACCTAAGATGGTATCTTAGTTCTATTTATGCAGATTGTAACAAAGTTAGCAGGAGGGAGTTATGGAGAGACCTCACTAATCTAAAAGAGAGATGTTCAGGCTTGTGGTTATTCTGTGGGGACTTCAATGTGACAAGATACCCATCCGAAAGGTCTACAGGACAGAGACTGACAGGGGCAATGTCCGAATTCTCAGATTGGATTAATGGGATGGAGTTAGTTGATCCTCCTTTATTTGGGGGACAATATACATGGAGAAGGGGTGAAAACCAATTGGTTGCTTCTAGATTGGACAGGTTTCTCTACTCCCATCACTGGGAGGAGTCTTTTTCCCATATCAGACAGAACCTCCTTCCAAGACTGGAATCAGATCACAATCCAATAATGCTCACTTGCGGGGAGTTGAAGCTGAAAAAATCCTATATCAAGTTTGAACAGTGGTGGATGCAAGTAGAAGGATTTAAAGAAAAAGTGCAGGACTGGTGGGACTCTTTTTCGGTAGATGGGACTCCTTCCTACATTCTAGCTACTAAATTGAGGCTGCTGAAAGGAAAACTTATAACATGGGGCAAAGAAATCAGAGTCAACTGGAAACAAAAAAAGGGGGAGATACTCCGGCAGATAGCTGAATTGGAACAGATGCAAGAGAGTAGACCACTGTCAGATGATGAATTTATACAAAAGATACATTTATCCAGGGAGTTTGATGAAATCTCCAGAAATGAAGAGATAGCCTGGAGACAAAGATCAAGAATCCAATGGCTTAAACATGGAGACAAGAATACTAAGTACTTTCATAGAATGGCAACTGCTCACAAAAGGTGGAACTCAATTGAGAGATTGGAGGTTGATGGCAGAGAGGTAACAGATGCTGATGAGATTAAAAATGAGATAATTGAATTCTATCAGGAGTTATACAGAGAAACTGAACAGTGGAGACCTGGCTTGACACTACAGGGAGCTGGATGTATCAGCTTGGAAGAAAAGGAGTGGCTACAAAGACAATTTGAAGAAGAAGAGGTTCTGGAAGGAGTCAAAATGTGTGCTAGTGACAAGGCCCCTGGTCCAGATGGATTTCCTATGAGCTTCTACCAATCTTTTTGGAAGATGCTCAAAACAGACATCATGAACACCATCAGTCAATTCCATGAACATGGGACTTTTGAGAGAAGCTTAAATGCTACTTTTGTGGCCTTCATACCAAAGAAAACAAATGCAGCTGAGCTCAGGGACTTCAGGCCTATTAGCTTGATAAGTGGGGTGTACAAGATAATAGCAAAGCTGCTGGCTGAAAGGTTGAAGAAAGTTACTAACAATTTGGTTAACAAACATCAAATGGCTTTCGTAAAAGGTAGGCAGATCATGGATGCTTCCCTTGTTGCTAATGAATGCGTGGACTCAAGACTTCAAGGGACTGAACCTGGAATCATGTGCAAGTTAGATGTTGAAAAGGCATATGATCATGTCAATTGGCCCTTTTTGCTCAACACTTTGAGACAAATGGTGTTTGGGGAAAAATGGATGGGTTGAATTGGAGCTTGTATAAAAACTGTTAGGTTCTCCATTCTGATAAATGGAGAACCTGCTGGTATTTTTCCTTCCGAAAAGGGTCTTAGACAAGGAGACCCTCTATCTCCTTTCCTTTTTATCTTAGCTATGGAAGGCCTGGATAGCTTGCTGAGAGTGGCTACGCAGAATTCCTGGTTACAAGGATTCAGAATTGGCAACACCCCGGGAACAGTGATGCAGATTAGTCACTTGCTTTATGCTGATGATACTGTCATTTTTTGTGATGCTAAAGAAGAAGATATCAGAATTATGAGAATGATTTTAATTATCTTTGAAGTTGTCTCTAGATTGACAGTCAACTGGAGGAAGAGTAGTATGTTCTCTATCAAGGAGGTCTCTCAGATTCAGAATTTAGCTAACATACTGGGATGTAAGATTGAAAGATTTCCAACTACATACCTTGGTATGCCACTTGGAAGAACCCATAAGGATCCAGGAATATGGGATGGTATAGTGGAAAAAATTGAAAAGAGATTGGCAAGTTGGAAATCCCAATACCTTTCTTTGGGAGGAAGAAGCATTCTGATTAATTCTGTTTTGGATTCTCTTCCTACTTATATCATGTCACTCTTTCCTATGGCCTCCCAGAGTGGAGGCAAGACTTGACAAGATAAGGAGGGACTTTCTCTGGTGTGGGAACAAGGAAGGCAAAGGAGTTCATCTTGTTAAATGGCAAACAGTGCTGCTCAACAGGAACTCTGGGGGATTGGGGATCAAAAACCTAAGACTACAGAATAGATGCCTTCTGGCAAAATGGTTGTGGAGGTTTGGTAAAGAAGAACAGGCACTCTGGAAGGAGGTTGTTTGTAAAAAATATGTGCAAATCAGCCCTTGGTTGTCTAGGAGAGTCAATAACACTTTTGGAGTAGCTGTGTGGAAAACCATCAGAAATTTATGGAGCCATCTACAGCAACACATCAGATACAAAGTGGGGGATGGGTCAAAAGTTCTATTTTGGAAGGATCTTTGGATTGGCCAAGAACCATTAATGATATCTCATCCGGATATGTTTGCTATTAGTATGCTGCCAGATGCCTTTGTAAATCAGGTATGGTCGGATCATAGGTGGAATTTAAGCTTTAGAAGGCCTTTAAAAGTCTGGGAGATAGGAAGAGCAGCTGACATCTTGAAGAGATTAGAAGATTTCAGGGGCACAAGGTTGATGGCAGACACGATGGTTTGGAAGCACAACCAGGAACTCATGCTGTCAGTAAATAATCTATACAAAGAGAAAGTGAAGGCTTTACCTGGTGTTATCTTGGGTCCTTGGAAAACGATACGGAAGATTAAGGTGCCAACCAAGGTAAAATGTTTCACTTGGTTGGTGGTTAGACAAGCGTGTCTAACTCATGAGAAACTACAAAGAAGAGGTTTCCAGTTAGTCTCCAGATGTTCACTATGCAATGAGGCATATGAGACCAACAATCATCTCTTCCTACATTGCAGCTTCACTTCACAGATATGGGCAATCTTCCTTAGAAGAGCAAGGGTCCACTGGACAACGCCAGAGCACACTTCTGATCTCCTTAACTGTTGGGTGTGGAAAGGGGGGAGTAAGGCCCAGAAGATATGGTGGAGCATGATACCTCCCTGTATATGGTGGACTATTTGGAGGGAAAGGAACAATAGATGCATGGAGAACATTGCTGAGCCTATTCAAAAGGTCAAATGGCTATGCATAAAAACTTTCTTTTTTTGGTGTAAAGAGGAGGTCCCTGAGGACACTAGTAGAATCTTAGACTTTCATTTTTTTCTAGAGGATCAACAGCTGCAGCCCTGAGATTTATCTTAATGGGCTAGTTATGTAAATATTTTGATGGTTGCCAGCATTCCCTTATTGCTGACAAATACAATCTTTACTTTATCAAAAGAAGAGATGGGTGCCCCGACTGCCATTGCCACTAAGACTATTTCTTGGTTGACATCAGTATTTCCTCCAAGAAATGCTTGACTTAACTCCAGAGTCTCAAGTTCCATCAAACATATTTAAGCCATCATGCAATTAACAACTATTAATCCTCTTCCTTGTTTGAAGATCTTGAAAAACACAATGATTAGCAAAAAACTCGGTGCTACAACTTAGTTTGTTGGTGATGGCACTAACAGATAACAGGTTAACAGAAAACTCATGTACATGAAGAATGGATGATGATGTTTAAGGTGTACAGACAACGAAACTTGTTCCAGAAATGGGGGTTAGAGCGTCATAGCCGTTCCTGACATAATTTTCTTTTGAGATTAGGAGAGTAGCTTTGTAAGCCTTTAGAGGAGTCTGTCATGTGTGTATTTGCATCACAATCAACAAAGTTATAACTAAGGTGTGCAGGAAAGGCAGTACCTGATTGCACATAAATTAGATGTGGCAAGAAAAGGTAAGTCAAGTTTGGTCAGGTGTTGCCAAAGATATTGAATTTCATTTGAAGATAAAACCTCCTGAAGACGTTTGCCTGGATGTCTGGCCAGACCACTTGATGGACCTACACGTTTACCTCCAGGACCTTTCGTTAGTTCGCCATGTAGTTTCCAGCAAATCTCCTTTGTACACCTTACTTTTAGTGGAAAAGGCGCCACTTAAAGCCCGCTTAAGTCCTGAAACGAGGTAGAACAATTTATGCTCTTTGTTTTGCTTAATGTCCCTTCCGTGTCGTCGTCAAGGCTCTAAGATATATTTTTTCTTGCCAATGAGCGTCTTTTGAAGAGGCGTCACTAAACATTTGATATTTTAATTTTATACTAATTTTCAATTGATATTTTGCTTTATTCTATTTTTTTTTTCAAATTTTTATCCATTTATTTGTTATACATTATTATTATTAGTCTGCATTTTTCTCTAGTGTGCCTTTTTCAGTAAAACCCACACTTTATTTGCGCTTAAACTCTAATGAACCCGGGAGTTTTTTTACACTTTTTGCTTTTGATAACACTATTAGCTTTCCACAATAATCACAATGGAAGTAATCTTTAACAAAAGTGATTTCTTGTGGTTGTTCACGGGACATAGTTAATGGGAGCCTAATACAATGTAACACCTCGTCGGCTCTCTTCCTGTTTAACTTAGGAGTATGCATCCTCAAGAGAACAAAAAGGAACTTTGCCAAGAACCTGAACCTTGATCTGATCATACTCTTGATTTAAATCAACCATAAAATTATAAACCCTTTCCTTTTCAACCAATTGCTAAGAA
This sequence comes from Solanum rostratum, assembly GCA_029948455.1. Lineage (NCBI taxonomy): Eukaryota > Viridiplantae > Streptophyta > Magnoliopsida > Solanales > Solanaceae > Solanum > Solanum rostratum. The sequence continues at coordinate 56,926,873 of CM057048.1, forward strand.
AGAACTATATTATCTTACACTTAGATTGGAAATCTTGATAATAGTCAATCTTCTTCCATAAACCACTTACAATAACAAACAACCACGTCATACTCAGTATAGTCTACAAAGTGGGTTTTGGGGAGGGTAGAGAGTACGCAGACCTAAACGCACATAAGAGGTAGATAGGCCGTTTCCAATAGATCTTTGACGTAAGAAAACAGTCAAAAACAGTTTAGAAAGAGAAATAATGGAAGTACAAGAAACAATACATAGTAACAAAACAATACTACAACAAAATAGTGATAGTCGAAGTACAAGATCCAACTGATAGTAACAAAATTTTGAAGGACAAGAAACTACAAGAGTAATATTACTGCTACTAGCATGGACGAACAAGACAATGCACTCACACCTACTAACTTCTACCCTAATTCGTGTCCTCCACAATCTCCTATTTAAGGTCATGTCCTCAGTAAGTTGAATAGCATGACTAGTCTAATTACCGGTCACCAATACTTATTCGGTCTACCTCCAATCTTTTACCCTTCTGCATTGGGGTATCTTGGTATCTCCCCATTATATGTCCAAAACATCTCAACATTGTTTCTCACATCTTGTCCTCTGTTGAAGTCACTCTCACCTTGTTCCATATATCATCATTTCTAATCTTATCTCTCATATAATAAATTAGTGATAGTCAAATTACCTTACTTAATGCATAAATTTTACTTTGTATGTCAAAAATCTGAGCATCATTACTCTTGCAAGAGTGAGCACACTTGAAATCTAGAACTTTTAAGCAGTATCAAGCAATAAATATTGTCTAGAGATTTGGGGTGGTATATTATTCCAAAGTCATGTCATACTAATTGAATTTTGTTGAAATTTGATTTTAGTTACTGGGGTAGTTTTTAGCAAAATAAGTTATTTATTTAAGATAAATTTGAATTTTGGATTTTAGTTAAGTTGCTTAAGTTGTTGAGATATTTTAGGTTATTTTAAGTTATGCAAATTATATGTTTTATGTTGGCCATTTAAAGTCCCTCAATACTTAATAAAATTGTTGAAAGCCATTTCAATCCATTGAGGGACTCTTTCAATTTTTTTGGTTGCCCCGTTCGTCCTTTTAAAAAACCCGCAGTGGTATCAGAGTCTCATTGATCTTACGGGATCTGTGAGTTCTTTCAAAGAACTATCATATCATTTTTAACTCATGAGGGCTACCTTTTTAACTTGTTAGGGCTACTTTTAACCCGCAAGAGCTATTTTCAACCCGTGCTTTTTCAATGCACAAGATTTGAACCAATTTTTAACATAAGAATGGCAAGCAACAGTCTCTCTTTGAATGCCCCACAAATTTTCACTAGCAAAATATTATCAAATTTGGTCAGTGATAATAAAATCTCATTTTTAGACCTATGTTTTATGTGATATTATGTTGGAAGAAAAATCTTTACAACAACTCTATACAAATCCCATCAATTTCCAAATGAAAGCACTTTCAAACAAGAGAAGATCGTTGATGGTGTTCTTTAAGCACAAAACCAAAAGAACAAAAAGGAAGAAGAAATTTTGTGAGTTCAGAAACAATCAAAATAATTCAGCACCAACCACTAAAGCAAAAGTTGAGCAGGAGTTGTTTTTTACATTGCAGTAACTAAAGTAAAGGAAGAGTATTGAAATTTACTTTTAGTTATTGCAGTAGTTTTTAGCAAATTAAGTTATTTAGTTTAAGATAAATTCTAATTTTGAATTTTAGTTGTTTAAGTTGAGATATTTTAGGTTATTTTAAATTTTAAACTGTGCAGATTATACATTTTATATTGGCTATTTAAAGCCCTTCAATGCGTTAAAAAATTATTGAAAGCTATTGAAAGTTATTTCAATCTATTGAGATGTTCTTTCAATCTTTTTTGCTGCCCCATTCATCTTTTTGAAAAACCAACAAATTTTCAAAATCCCGTAGACCATTATTAGATATGGTAGGTTGTTTATTCTCTCCATTAATATAACCAAGCAAATTTTATATTTAATATGTATAGAAAACAAGACATTAACCAATCAAGATTCATACCAGCCCTATCTAATTTCACAGCATTGATTTGTGGAAGAAAATTATTCTCCACTGCCTTTATGTCCTCCATAGTAGGACTCCAAATCAGAAAACAGAAATTTTCTAAAACTCTAGAAGGAAATTATCTTCATAAAAATTGTACAAACCTATCTTGCCGGAAAAACATTTCTGCCTCATTCAGAACCTTAACACCTATAATTTAAAATATCTAAAACTTGGTGAGTAGTCTCGTAATTGACAAGCGAACCCAAGCAAGAAAGAATCTCGATTTTTTTTTTATGGAAGTAGCCTTTGTGGATAGCTTTAAGCAGGGAGAAAGCTCAAGCTTTTTTTGAAAGAAAAGGAACCATAATACTGCAAGGGAGATAAAATCACCTCAAAAGGCAATTATGGCTCTGATGTCATGTATAATTTGAAAGAGAAGAAAAAAGCTTCTTTTGTATTTCAATGTCTTTACTTCCCATGTGAATGAGTAGTTATACAAGTAAATACTAAATAATTAAGTACAAAGAATCAATTACCAAAAAAAAAGGAGAAAATATTCTATACCTATAATATGGAAAAATATTCAAATTACTACTATTTTTTTCAAGCTAATAATGTCCTCAAATAAAACATTATCGAGATAGGCAAAAGATATGTGACAATTGTAGAATACTAGAAATAAAAATAGAAGACCAATTCCAAGTTTTTCTATTCCATAATCTCCTAAAATCTAGCTAGTTAATTAACACAGTTACCAAATATGCATGTGCATAGAATTTCCATAACACTGTGCATTGAATGTTTGGTAGGACTCATGAATTGTTTTGAATGCTATCACACACTGGGAAATAGTTTATGGGTTACAAATATTTGTTGTAGATGTCTTTTTTATTTTGTTTTCTCTTATATACAGAGGGGGAATGGGGAGATTGACAAGGATGTCACCCACACTATTAATGTTGGGTGGACGAAATAGAGGCACATCCAGACTTGTGCAGTAAGAAGGTGCCACAAAAACATTAAGGCAAGTTCTATAGAGCGGTGGTTAGACTGACTTTGCCGTATAGGTCAGAGTATTAGCTAGTCAAGATCTCCCACGTTTCAGAAGATGAAAATTGCAGAAATGAGAATGTTGCGATGGAATGGGCCCATACTTGGATAGAGAGGATTCAAAATGAGGAAGTCCGAGATAAGGTAGGAGTGACTTCAGTGAAAGACAAGATGCAGGAAGCAAGGCTGAGATGATCCGTACATGTGAATAGGAGATGCACAGATGCCTATTGTGGAGATGTGAGAAGTTGGCAAGATGGTTTCAAAGTTGCAGAAGTGGACTAAAGTATTGAGTATGTGATTATACATGACATGACATGGTTTTAACTTATTAAGTAGGTAGGGAGTATTGAGGGTACAAATTAGGGTAGAAGGTTAGTGGGTAGCAGTGTGTTGTCTTTGTTGTCCATTCATATTAGTAGTCATAGTATTGCTCTTATAGTTTCTTGTCCTTTGATTTTTGTTACTACTTGTTGTTTCTTGTACCGCGATTATCATAATATTTTGTTGCTATCGGTTGTTTTTATTATTATGTGCTATTTCTTGTACTTCCGTTACTCCTTTTTGGGACTGCATTGGACTATTTTTCGGTAAAGTCTGTGTACATTTTACCCTCCCAAAACCCCACTTTGGGACTGCACTAGGTATGTTGTTGTTGTATATAGAGGCGGGGTGGGCACTGCACTCACCACTCAGAATGAAGATGTTGGACCAGTGGTTGTTATCATGCTTAAAACTGTATTAGCTGGGAATATAGTAAACAAATGTTTTGGACAGTTGAGGGTTGGTTAATGAAGTAGAGAAAAGAACAAACCTAAGACTTTGTTGCTTTATATTTCAGAGAATCACTTAACAGAAATTTATATTCATCTTTTCAGGCCTATTTGATCAAATTATTCATTCATCTGAGAATGTTGATATTAATGGGCTGTTCAAGCATCTCTATCCGAAGGTATGATTTGTCACTCTTGTTTCTTGGAGGAAAACTTACATATGTGTGCTTAAACTCTTTCTTCATTTCTTCAGGTTATGGTAGGAATACCTCTTCTAAGAGGAATAAACCCAGCTTCATGTTTCCCACGAACTGCTATTGGTTATGAGGCCACTTGCTACAGTCACATCTGGAGTGAGGTCCTGATCATCCTTATTCATATTCGTTTACTTAAAGTTTGTCATTCGTGGATATGTTCCTAAGTCAAATAGCTTTGAATATAGGCGACATTAATATAGCATGTATTCAGGAGACCATTTGGGTTGGTAGGTACCAAAGCTCGGGACGTGGATGGGTTTAAGTTGTGGTACTTGGGTGGTTCTAGGGATAGAAATGGTGTAGGTATTCTAGTAGACGAGGACCTTATGGATTATGTGGTTGAGGTAAGGAGGGTTAATGATAGGATGATGTTCATCAAACTCGTGGTTGGTAGGCATGTAGTGAACGTAGTTAGTGTTTATGTGCCCCAAGTAGGCCTAGATGAGGAAGTCAAAAGTCTCTTTTGGGAAGATTTGGATGAGGTTGTGCGAGGCATATCGGAGACAGAAAAAATCTTCATTGGGGGTGACTTCAATGGGCATATCGGGACAACCGCTAGCGGGTTTGAAGATGTTCATGGAGGCTTTGGTTTTGGGGAGAGGAATGGAGGCGGGACGTCTCTCTTGGAGTTTGCTAAAGTGTTCGAGTTAGTTATTGCTAACTCGTGTTTCCCGAAAAGGGAAAACCACTTGATCACCTTCCGTAGTACGGTAGCTAAGACTCAGATAGATTACTTGCTTCTCCGGAAGGGCGATAGAAGTCCTGAGTGAAAACATTTCCACTCAACATAGGCTTCTAGTGATGGATTTGGAGATCAAGAGAGAAAAGAAGGAGGTTATTTATGCCCAACCAAGGATTAGATGGGGATGCCTTACTCTTGCCCTTTCCCGAAAGATGGAAGAAAAGTTGAGAGACTTAAAGGCTTGGAGTAGTGGCGGAAATGTGAACAATATGTGGGACGCTACTGCTGGTTGCATTAGAAAGGTAGCTACCAAGGTACTAGGGGTTTCGAGAGGGGCCTTTGGTTGACGACAGGGTGACGGGTGGTGGAATGAAGAAGTTCAGGCTAAAGTGAAAGATAAGAAGGTTGCTTACACGAACTGGTTGGAGTGTAGGGATGAGGATGAAAAGCGAATGCTGAAGGAGACATATAAGACAGCTAAGTCAGAAGCAAAGATAGCGGTGACGAGTGCTAAGACAACAACATTTGAGCGCCTGTATGAGGAGCTAAGTGTAAGGCGAGGACAAAAGATTGTATAGGCTAGCTAAAGAGAGAGAAAGGAAAGCTCGTGACTTGGACCAAGTGAAGTGCATCAAGGATGAGGGGGCTGAGGTGTTGGTGGATGACACCTCCATTAAATTAAGGTGGCAAACTTACTTTCATAAACCCTTAAATGAAAAAGGAGATAGAAATATTGAGTTGGGTGAGTTGGCACGCTTTGGAAGTCATCGTGACTTTGGTTATTACAGGCGGTTTAGAGTTGAGGAGGTTAGAAGGGCTATTAGTAGGATGAAGAGAGGGAGGGAGGGCGGACCAGGTGAGATCCCGGTAGGTTTTTTGAAGAACATGGTCAAGGATGGCATAGAGTGGTTGACTAGACTGTTCAATGCTATTATGAAGACTGCCAAAATGCCTGATGAATGGAGGAGTATGATGGTGCCATTGTACAAGAACAAAGGGGATATTCAAAACTGTAACAATTATAGGGGTATCAAGTTGTTAAGTCACTATGAAGGTTTGGGAGAGAGTGGTGGAGATGAGGGTGAGAAGGGTAGTGTCTATTTCGGAAAATCAGTTTGAATTTATGCTGGGGCGGTCGACTACAGAAGCAATTCATCTTATCCGGAGATTAGTGGAAAAGTATAGGGAAGAAAGAAGGACCTTCATATGGTGTTCATTGATCTCAAAAAGGCCTATGACAAAGTTCCAAGGGATGTCCTATGGAGGTGCCTAGAGGTGAAAGGTGTCCCAATGGCATATATCAGGGCGATTAAGGATATGTACGACGGAGCCAAAACTAGGGTAAGAACGGTGGGAGGAGACTCAGAGTATTTTCCAGTTGGGGTTAGACTTCATCAAGGATCTGTGTTGAGCCCTTTCCTGTTTGCCCTAGTGATGGATGAGCTGACGCGATCTATCCAGGAGGAGGTTCCATGGTATATGTTATTTGCAGATGACATAGTACTAATTGATGAGACTCGGACTAGAGTTAATGATAGGTTGGAGGCTTGGAGACATGCCTGGGAGTCCAAAGGATTCAAACTGAGCAGGACCAAAACAGAATACATGGAGTGCAAATTCAGTGTTGCGAGGGATGAAGCAGACATCGATGTGACACTGGCCACTCAAACTATCCTCAAGAGGGAAAACTTTAAATATCTGGAGTCCATCATCCAGAGTAGTGGTGATATCGACGATGATGTCACACATCGTATTGGGGTAGCTTGGACTAAATGGAGGCTTGCCTCAGGAGTGTTGTGTGACAAGAAGATACCACCTAAACTCAAAGGTAAGTTTTACAGAATGGTGGTTAGACCATCTTTGCTGTATGGGGTGGAGTGTTGGCCAATAAAGAATGCACATGTTCAAAAGATGCATGTCGCAGAGATGAGGATGTTGAGATGGATGTGTGGTCACACAAAGACGGATAAGATTAAGAATGAGATCATTCGGGAGAAGCTGGAGGTGGCACCGGTGGCTGATAAGATGAGGGAAGCGAGACTGCGATGGTTTGGACATGTGCAGAGATGGAGTACCGATGCGCCTGTTAGGAGGTGCGAGAGGTTGGTTTTGGGAGCTACACGGAGAGGTAGAAGTAGACCGAAGAAGTATTGGGGGGAGGTGATTAGACAAGATATGGCGAACCTGGATCTCACTGAGGACATGACCTTAGATAGAAAGGAGTGGAGATCGCGAATTAGAGTAGCAAGCTGATTGGTTGGTAGGGTTAGGTGGAGGGTGACCTCGAGGTTTAGTGAGGTAGCAGGGGTAGGCGTGATTGATGTCACTATCTGTTGTATGGGTGTTGAATCTATCGTATTTTTATATTGACATGTGCTTTTCGTAAATAGTTGCTCTTTCTATTTCTATTTCTCCTTTTGTTCCCTTTCCTTCCCTTTGCCATATCTAGTTTATTCAGCTTATGGGTTGTTGAGTCGAGGGTTCCCAGGAAACAGCCTCTCTACTTCTATAGGAGGTAGTGGTAAGGTCTGTGTACATTCTACCCTCCCCAGACCCCACTTGTGGGATTCAACTGGGTATGTTGTTGTTTATTTACTCCCTCTGTTTCGTTTATATGACACTCAATTCAATTTGTTTGTTCCAAAAGAAATGACACCTTTATATACTTCAATTCTTAACTTTGAACTTTCTATTTACCATTCATGACATGCTCTTATGACCGTAGAAATATCATGGCATGTCTATGATTGCAAGTTCCAAGGACACTTTTGGTATGTGGCTAAAGTCTTTCTTTCTTTGTTAAATAAATTAAGGCCAAACACATATGTAGACCCGTAAACTTGTCTCTAAATTTCATTTTGGCACTCCAACTCAACCTTGTTCCATTTTAACCCTTCAACTCCAATTTTCATGTTCCATTTTGACACTTCTATCCATAGAATCAACAAAATGGGGAGAGTGTACTTCACATGCCATGACATGACACGAAAGCCAATTAAAAAATACATACACAACCCGTCCAACTTGCCCTTATTTTTTATTTTGACCATTTATCTTACCTTTGTTCTATTTTAACCTTTCAATTCTATTTTTTAATATATCATTTAAACACAATTACTAATTTTATAATTTTTTATTTTTATTTTGTTCTTTATTTTTATTTTTTTATTTTAATATCAACGTTGGTCCCTTAGTATTTAAAAATTTTCTTAAAGAATTAACAGACAATTTGTTATAAAAAACATAATTTTTTTTAGAGTTTTTCCATTTTTTTTTTGGGTTAAAATTACCAAGGAAAGTATGTCAGTTTTCTTTTTTAAGTTATCAATCAAATTAAATAACATTATATATTTTATTTTTTTCCTCATATTTTTTTCAATTTATTTAAGCTTTAGGGATAAGTTTAAGGGTCTACATATGTGTTTGCCCTTAAATTAAACTCATGCCAACCAAACATGGCCATATAAAATGTCATAGATGGAGACTCATATTTGCTAAATGTATCACGACCTACCTCATGTTGTGTTTTCTCATTAATTTTGCAGAATTTCAGCAGAGTTTGGAATATAGAAGTTCTATATGATTTATGGTTTATAGTTTTGATAAATTTATCAATTCCTCCTTAGGTCTTTGCTGCTGATATATTTGCCTCGAAGTTTCATGATGATATTTTCAACCTGCAAGCAGGCCTGCAATTTAGGGATAAGGTACCAAGTACATCCCAGAGATTACTCTCCATTTGCTTTACCTGGATTTCATGTTTAGATTGACAATATTTTGGCTGCCTTGTCAGTAACTTATGGTAATCCACTTAATACAGACGTCTGATTCTGCAAGGATGGGTTAGTTAATTAGTTTTCCTAAAACCTAAGTGATTAGTATTGGGTGATCCTAGCAAATAACTTAACGTTCATATATTGCTTTTTCTCTTGCATGTTTAAAGACCACAATTAGCTTTTGCAGTAAGAGGTAAATTGTTCTGTTTCTTTTGGGGATTATCTGAGGCACAAGTGGTCCTTTGGGGACATCCAATTGAAAAACATCTGAGGTACATGTCAATGGTAATCTAGGTTTTGCAACTATTGTAGCATCCGCATATCAGGCTATGTTGCTTCAGTTTCCAAATTCCAGATCTAACCAACTGAATCCCTCTTAGCCCTAGGACTGCTGTCTCGTATACATTCAGCTATGTTTCTATCTATTTGACGACCCTCCTTAGGGCTAGTAAAGTTGACTTAGAATTTCAGTGAACACCAGGGAACCTTGTCTATGTGCAAGTCTCCTGTTCCCATTAAGATTGCATTACAAGCCCTGCTTCTTGAAATATCAGGCCTCTATGATCACTTATCATTAAAGGTCTTTTAGTTTCACGATGAGACTCAATTTGAAATCGTCTTCCTTTTCCTTCATAAAGTGAGTGCAGTTTCTAAGAACTGTCGGGAGGGGATCTCATCATAAGTAACTCGCTGAATTGCTCTTGCATTTTCTGAAGTAATGACATGAGAAAACTCTCCCTTTTTGGCACTTCCTGAAAATTTATTCACTTTGTGATAGGTATTGGCTCCAGGAGGAGGAAAAGACCCCCTAGAAATGTTGTCAGATTTTCTTGGGAGGGAACCATCAATACAAGCTTTTCTTGACAACAGAGCTCATATAAATTAGAGCTTTGTTTCACTTTCAATAGCAGGGTGTTTTTTTCTGCTTCATCCTGTAAAGAGTAATATACTATTTTACATTATGATAAAACTCTAGGAGAGGAAACAGAAACGACCAGAAATGTAATGTGGTTGAGCTGTTGCTAATGTAATGTTATTCTCCCTTTTTGAATTTCATATTCATTTTTCTATCAATTTTTTGAGAGATCAAAAGTACAAAAACAATTTGCAATTGTGAAGTTATAAGGTGTCATATCCTTGTTAACTTGTAACTATTCTTTTGGAACAGAATAACAAAAAGAAAGTAGAAACACATAAAAATTCTATCATTTATTTCGAAAAATTAAGAGGAAATCGGGTCTTAAATTTTCAGAAACCTCATGATTATATTTGGTTGAATGGCTTTACATATTTTGATCGTCATAGTTACCCTCTAAACTCAACAATTTAATTGTTAGTCTATGTTTGATGCGACAAAATTTACACCATATAGGAGTGTTTAGATAAAGATGTTACACATGTAAATTTTATTTCATGGCTATTTTTCTGATGTCATTATTTAACTTGTATTCAGTTTTTCCTAAAAATGTTTTTTGCATTAACCCCCAAAATAGAAATTTTGAAGACTTGAATTGAATAACAAAGGCTTCACTGAAAAACAAGCCCCTGTTTTTTTGTCCAAGAACACGTCGAGTCAAAAGTGAGTGATTATCTTGTGTTTTTCAAATATAAGTATACTTTATAGCCACAAGTGAGGCCTCTTCGACTGTCTAAACTCTTAGATAAAATGATTACATTTTTTAACATGATACAAGAGCAGACAAAGGTCATGTGTTCGAATTTTTATTCCAACCATTGTCTAAAAGAACTTTTCGATTCTTGGTTCATGAAAAAAAATCAAGTTGCACATAAGGGAACATGTTCAAATATAATTAAATAACAGTGTGTTATTTCTAACAGGTTAAACTTTTAGATGAGACATAACACATTTCTCCATATTTTAGAACTACCTTTATATTGAAGAGAATAGCCCAATAGACACTTTTCACTACAATAAATTTAATTATAAATGGCATATTGTTTTGTAATTTAAACATCATATTTCGTCACAAAAACCTTTTGTGACAAAATCATGTGTTTAAATCTTAATACCAGCCATTATCTAAAAGAACTTTCAGGTGCTTGATTTATGAAAAAATCAAGCTCCGTGTAAAGGGACATGTTCAAATATAATTAAATAAAAGTGTATTATTTCTAACAGTTTAAACTCTTAGATGAGATGATCACACACTTCAATATTTTTTAATCTACCTTTATATTAAGGGAAATTTACAGAAATACACGACTAATTTTATCATAATTTCCAATTTTACCTACCATTTAATTTAATTACTAAAATTCCCTTTTTTTAAAATTTTCCATCTTTTTTTTGATACCTAAACTAATAAGAAGTCCACTTCCTTTTTCTATGCCTTTTTTTTTGGTAACAGTCCAATTAAAATCAAGCAGTTAATTATTTTTTTCCCTTTCCCGGTTTATTTGTTGGCAGTTACCTTTTCAAAGTTACTTTATTTACTTTTTCTTTATTGTTCCGCCTTCCCTCAATCTCTCTTCTTCTTCCTTCATACGCAACACCACCATTTTTTTCCGCCATTTTTTCCGATGGAATCTCCTTCCTTTGAAAGTGAAAACGACGACCCTCCAAGGCCGAGAGATTCATCTCGTCCGGCAGATAGCGACAACGTCGTGATTCTTTCGTAGCAGAATCAGATTAGGAAGAACCTATTAATATAACTGCATTTTTTTTCTTTTTGACACATAAACATCATTCTTCTTTTTGTATAATTAAAAGTTATTTACAATATTTTTTGGATACATCTTTATGATTGTTATTCAATTTACATCCCTACATTATAATTCCAGTGAATGCTAATAGATAATTTCACAAAGGTTATTCTTTCTTTGTTAGTTTATTATTCAAGTTTTTTTCACTCACATGAATATCACAATATGTGTATCAGACAAAGGTATCAGATATGTCTCATACTTATAGGTATCCGACAAAGGTATCAGACAATGTTATCACAATATGATTATCATAGTTTTAACTAGAGCCTATTGTTAATATTATTTGCACAAGGTGCTATTGTCATTTTTGATTACTGCAATATGTGATACCTCAAATGTTAATATCTCACACACATAATTTTCAAAATATGGGTATCAGGCAAGGGTATCAGACTTTTCTTGCACATATAGGTATCAGAAAAGGTTTCATACAAGGGTATCACAATATGGGTATCTGATAAGAGTATCAAACATCTCACACTTGTAGGTGTCAGACCAAACTAACAAACTGACATACAAATAAACTGAAAATAACAATTTCGATACCTAATACATATTAAATTTTTTTAATTATGCAATTAATTTTATTATTATTACAGCATAAGGAATTTTGTTTTTCTAAAAAAAAGGTTTATGATTAGCGAATCTGTTTCAGAATTTTTTGGGATTGAATCTTATTCAAATCACCAATTTTTGGTCGATTAAGGAACCAGATTATAGTAGCTGTTACAATTACTAAAAATACGTAACTGTTTCCATATTCGCCTATAATTTTTAAGTATCAGCCAAAATTTTCTAGGTATCGCCGTTCTACGCTTGTGTATCAAAGTTCACAAAAAAGTTGGTATTATTAGTAATTTTGATAAAAGTCGGTAATTTTGGGTATTTCCTTCAATCAGTTTGGTATTTATCAAATTTATACTTATATTAAAGTGAACAGCCCAATAGCCACTTTCCATTACAACATATTCAATTATGAATGATGTATTATTTTGTAACTTGAGCATCATATATTTCGTCACAAAAACCTTTTGTGACAAAATTATTCATCTATCATTCGTCCTATAGCACGAGTCACTAGATTTTGACAAAAGAAGATTTAGTGTTTTATCACTAAATAAAATTGAATTAACTATGATTTTTATCTATCTCCAAATGCATAGTATTTATGACGAACTCATTCATCAGGAAAAGTACAAAAGAATTATAGTTGACAATGTATTTTTTTCACTAAAAAGGTTACTAATGCCAATGAAATTACCTTGTCAGTAACTTTTTGGTTTAATTAGTGACAACATCAATTGTGTCTGAAATTATATGATTTTTCTAATTGAATAAAAGTAATTTTATCACTAAATACAAGCTTTTAATCATAAAATGATATTTCACTTCTAAATATACATAAATTAATGATAATTTTGATTTAATTAAAATGACTTGCAATTTTGTAGTTGAAACTTACCATGTCATCACTAAAAAAAGACATTTTTATTGATAAAATAAAATTATCATATAAATTATCATGATATGTGATAAAATTTAAATTTAGTCAGATTATATAATAAATCAGAAGACAATATTCTCATGTCAAAGTCAATTTTATCACAAATGCAGAAAATTTATAATGAACTAATATCTCTTACAATAAAAATGCAATTGTCTTGAAAAGATATATTTTTCTCATCTCAAGTTGGAGAAAGCATCCAAACTTCTGTTGTGGAGGTAACAAATGTTACAATCAGAATAAATACGTATATACCTCAAGAGAATGAGATGCAGTAGCGACAATAAGGTCAAGGTATTCAACAAAGTTTATGAAAGTTATGCTTAAACAAATTATGACAGATCCAACCAAGCTAGCTACAAATGTATGAACAATCAACTAATTAATCAGAATCTAGGAAAGCAATTCGGGCAGTTAACTAGTGCTCAAAACTCCCATCCTCAAGAAGACCTGCCGGGTGACACTAATTCTAATTCAAAGCAAGTAATTACATTAATTACTCACAATCAGAGAAGGTAGCTACACAAAAGAAGTTTCAGAGGTGGTAAAAAGGATGAGAGTAAAAGTGAACTTGATAAGGTTTGAAAGATGATAATTAGGTGCAAAATGGGAAGCCACAAAAATCCAAAAAGTAGGAGGATGAATGTTTTGGTAAGTTTCTCTCTTTAATGAAGAAACTTCACATTAATTTGCCTCTTGTTGATATTTTGGAGGGAATTCCAAAGGATGCCAACTATGTGAATCTAAAATAGGATGCCTACTAAATTGAAAGATCCAAACAACTTCAAAGTTTAGTTTACTATATGGCAGTGCATTAATTCTTGAGGGTTGTACGATCTCGAGGTGAGCACCAATCTCATGCATACCTCCTTATTCAAAAAGTTGGGGTTGGAAAGTCCTAAACCCACCACAATCATATTGTAATTTACTAATCACTCAATTGTAATTGCAACAAATATAGTAGTGTGAATGGGGTCATTGATGTTCTCTATAGATTTTGTAGTGCTGAACTTTGAACCAGATCCTGAAGTCTCATTCATATTATGAAGACCTTTCTTAGCTACATGGCATGCATTGATAAATATATCAACAAGCTGATAGCACATGACAAGATTGAAGTATTTGATGTATGTTGAGCAATGAAGTTGCCTACAGTGCATGAGGAGTTGTCGGCCATTATTGTCATTGATCTTGTGACAGAAGATCACTGTATTACAACGAGAGACCCACTTGAAATAGGTAATGATATTTTTGGAGATGCAGAAGTGCAGAAATAATGCAAAGTGTGGCTAAAGTGAGTGTTGTAAGCAAGGGCAACTGAGAATCATTAAATAGAGTGTTAGGGACTCCACCAAACTCATTAATTTAAGAAGACCCTAAGCTTGAGTTGAAAACACTTTCATCTCATCTCTCATATGCTTTCTGGGGTAATAATGAAACATTGCCAATAATTCTTTCTGTAGCTTTATCTAAAATACATGTTAGTGTGGTCTTGATTGTGTCAGAAAGAAGGAAGAAATTGACTGTGTTAGAAAGAAGGAAAAAATCAATTGGGTGGCAGATATCACTTATCCATAGCATTAGCCTAGCATTATGCAAAAGACACTTTATATGAAAGTATCCAAAATCATGAAACCTGATAATCAGAAATATGCATCTAACAGGTCCATAGAAAATCATAAATTGAAGAATTGAGATTTTTTTTAGGACTCAATGTGTAACGATCTTAAAGGTCATTTTTTAGAAATTTTTAAAAAATTATCATTTTCCCTCCTGATAGTTGCTCCGAGTCACATTTGACAAGTTTATGGGTTTGGTTTTGAAATTTTATTGAAAAGATGAGGTATTTGAGAGTTTTTTAGTTTTAATGGCTTAAGTTGTTCTAAAGTGATTTTTGGTACCAAATTGAGCTAGGAGTCTTGAAATGAAATTCCATTTCTCCTGTAATACCTCGTAAATTAAAAAATTGGATTTTGGAGAAGACCACATATTTCTGATTTCTGGTACCAAGTTCTATAAAGCTAACCATAGCTCATAGTTATAACCACATCTCATAGATCAGGCTCGTGGATGGGCACCAATGTTGGGTATATTTATTGGTTATAGGATCTAGTTTATGATCCAACAAGACGAGCCCGTACTTGGAAGAATGAGTCATACATGGGTCTCTTAAATGAGGCAGTGAAGGGATGAAATTTGACTAAGTGTGGAGGTCATGTACGAGAGAATCTATGAGTTATAAATGAAATCATGACCCATAGTTTTGGGTCATGGTTTGGGGTATAAATTTCATATTTCATGACTTTTGAAACAATGAATAGGACAAGACCCTTCTACGGGTCGTGGTCCAAATGACGAACCGCAGAAGGGGGTCTCGTAATTGTGAATCAGAAACTCCAAAATTGTTGCCTGCTTCTATGAACTCAGGACCACGAATCATAGACTTGTCTATGACCCATAGACCTTCTCCTGGTTCTTGTACGAATAATTTTTAATGAAGGATTCTTTGTTCATTTCTTACCCATTTAATTCCTAAATAATGTCGTTTAGATATATGTCTACCCAAAATCAGACCTACACTACCCAAATCGCTCCCATTCCTAATCATTCACCTAGGTCCTCACACTTCTCCTCCCAAATTCATCCTCTAAGTTCCTTTGAAGACTTCAAAATTAGGGTTTCAAGATTCATCAATTGATTTTTGAGTTTCTTTCACTAATTTCATCTAAGGTATGTGAGTTTCATCCATTGGGTACCTTCCACCCATGAAGTCCAAATATTTTCAATAAAATTTATCTAGTTCAATTTATAAAAATTAATGAGCTTTTATCATTTTGCTTCAAATGCATATATTATGACTTATTTTATGCTAGTTGACTTATCTCACTATAAATTGATATCCAATTGCATGAATTTCAGGATTTACAAGGTATTTCTATATCAAGCTAGCTAGGATTGTGAGACATCATAATGGGTTACTTTGGTTTCTATTTTAATTAATGAATTTCATTGGGCTTTTGCATGTTCTCTTAAATTTGCATGTTTTAAAGTTGAATTGACATTGAACCCTTCTAGTGTACTCCAATTTTCAATGATTCATGACTTGAATGATAAAGGTTTTATTCAAAGGTTTATGAAATCTATTGATTATGATCACGAAAGTTCTTCAATGAATGATTGAATATTGGTGAAAGATTTTCTCATCCAAAGTATGGATTCTACTTGTGATACGGACCATTCTCACAAGATTTAGTCACCAAGGAGCTACTCTTACTATACTATGATGAAGTTATTATTTCCAAACTTAAATGCTTATGACTATGATTATTACTATTCTGTGAGATTTGACTTAACACCAAAAAAAAACTTGAGATGGAGCATGGTTAGGACTGCATATCGGTCGGTTCAGTTCAATTTTAAAGTTTATTGGTTTGACTAATTTGTTATCAATTTGTGGATATGCTAAATTGTTATGGAACGATTAAAATATTGGCTTATCAGTTATCGATTATTGATAGTTATCATTTTAACCATTAAGATTTGCCACAAAATTTTCTTTGTTGAAAATTACTTAGAAACAACGTGACAAACCAAATGAATCATACACATGAGTTGACATATTATATTTTGTTCAAAAGCAAACACTATCACTTCATAGAATATTTGAGAGTTTCAGACAGTATAAAATAAAAGTATGAAACTGTCAAGGACTTTATATACCAAATGATATAAATATAATTATTTAACTCACTATCGGATTATTGGTTAACCTGTTAATAAAAAACCTAAAATTGGTAAGAATCGATAACCTAATAATAAAAAAATTTAAACCATTACCAAAACTACTAAAGCAATAATTCATTATCGATTAATCAATAACTTTTCTTCAGTTCAGAAAATCGATTTTGATTTGGTTTTAAGCAGCCCTAGGTATGATAAGGTAATCCTAAAAGCAACCTCTTGTCTGAAACTATGAGCCACCATAGGTTTCTTTCTTAGGCTAGGTTAGTGGATCCACGTATAGTCCCATGTTAAATAAATGAACAAATGTACTCAGGGAGTTCTACCTTGGCAAGTAGACTCTCCTTTTTCAATATAGGAGTTATATTAGATTCATGTTATAGTTCGCATAGTCTTATTGTCGGTTAAGGTCCCTTCCCACATATGTATGATCTTATATGATGCTTTACATGATTCTATTCATGGTATCAATGCATTGATCATCTATTTTTACATATATTCTTGTCATTGATTATGACATGTATTTTACTTAATTACTTGTATTTATGATTATTGTTACTATTCTATTTCATATCCGCATACTTAGTACATTTCAAATACTAACACATACTTTTGCCTACATTATCTCACAATGTAGGGTCCCACGATTATCCTCCTCCCCGTTATCATGTTTGATAGTGTTTGACATAAAGATCCTTTAGTGAGTCCTCATGGTTTGGGGACAAATCTGTTCCTATCTAGCTTCCTTTCTGTTCAAGACTTAAAGACTTTTATCTTGTATTTTCATTGAGGGTGAGCTGGGATATGTCTTAGCCCTCGCCTAGTCTGTGGTTAGAGGTATTGTTGGACATATGAGTATAGTTATATAATGCGCTTTTTATTTTGCTACTGTCTTATGTTATGTCCCTTAGTCCCATTTCTCTAGCTTACGCATCTGTTTATATTCACTGCCTATGAATGTTTGAATGAATGCTAAGAGACTTGTTTAAGTTTCCCTTAGGATTCTCATTCGTTGTGTCACACCTATGGCCTAACTTGGGTTGTGATATTTTGATCAGCTTTAGAATATGAAAATTGGTCTAAAAGTGTCAACATTTTCTATTTTGAGTCATTTTGTGGATTTAATGCTGAAAGATTGAAGTTTGAGTTAAATTGGATCAAGGTTTGACTTGGAACAATATTCGAGGTTCGAATACTTGGAATGGAATTTCAATAATTCCATTAGATTCAGGAGGTGAAATTAAGTTTAGGAGGAGCTTCAGTATAATTTTTAGGAGTTCTGAGGGCAATTTAGTCTTTTTAGGACCTTGAGTTATTCTTATTGTGACTAATCAAATTTTGAGTTAAGGATACCTCGAATTCGATTCCTGATGATTCTCTGAGTCTAGAGCGTCAAATTTATTAGGATAACACATATAACTTATTGAGTCTAGCACATCAAATTTGCTTGAAAATTTTTCTCTAATGTCTAGTGTCTGTCATCGTGATTGCAATGGGGTGCCCATGAACGTGGCCATTGCTTAAGTGAAGGACCCGTCACTTTTGTGAAGCTATAAATGATGGTGTGGACTTCTTTCACGGTTAGGCGTTGCGATCACGGTTGTCACAAAAGCGATCTTTGTATCACAAAAGCAAGGCCTGCCTAATCATGGGTGTCATGAAAGTGGCCCCAAGTCGCTTAAGCAACATCCTGAGGATCTTTTATAGACTAGTTTTATGATTTCTTCCTCATTTTTTATTTTTGAGCTTTGGAGCTCTACTGTGACGATCTTAAAGTGAACTTTTAAGATTATTTATCGATTAAGTGATTTTAACTTAGAATCTTCGATTTTCATCAATTTTTCATGATTTCAACATGTAATTTCTGATTTTGAACTTCAAATTTTGAAAACTCTTCCATGAACATGAACTTTTGATAAATTGAAGATTATGGACCGATTTCTACTCTATCTTTAAAATAGTTTTTATCGGTGATTTTCAAATACTTTGAATAACATAATTATGCATTGATTTTCAAATTTACCCCTACTTTTCTAAAAAGAAATTTCTGATTTGTTTTGAAACTGATTTTCAAAATTGATGAATTAGGTGTCGTTATTCTAGTATTCTTATTGTGTTTCCTTATATGAATAGACTTTGTTGAATTGGAAGCTCAATGAAAGGAGAAAACTCAAGTGTTGAAGTAATTACTCGATTGATTTGAGGCAAGTGAATGCCTAAACTTTAGTTGATGATATTGAACCCTGTATTTCCTTTTATATGTGTTGCAGAGTGATGGAGTGATGTTTACAAAGTGAATTGTTTAATGAAATGATCTAAGGAGATAAGATGGAGTAATAAAATGACAATATGTTTATGTGAATTTATGTGATAGTTGAACTTAAAAGACTTGATTGGCGACGTTGATCATAGAATGAGAAAATTATCGTGATTGTTGACTTGAGTGGCTTATTATAGTGGACTTAATCATATACTCATACGTTATGTGTATATATGCCTATTTGCATTGATTCTATAAATTTGAGTGAGATCCAGTTAAAAATTGAAAGAAAATGATTTTGGCTAGATATGAATAAGCCAATGGAAATGATTTTGGCTAGATATATTTATGCCGATGAAAAATGATTCCGGTGAATATATCGTCCATATGTAACCCTTATGTATTTGGGACTGAGGTTATCAGCTGATATGTATCATAAGACAGACATGCTTCATAAATTCCATCAAGATCCCATTGATATTTGTCTATTACTCCTTCTGTTCCAATTTACTTGTTAAATTTTAGACATTTATTAAAAACATAATTATTGATATATTGAATTTATCATTTTATCTCTGTTAACTAGGCAATTAGTCTCTGTGTGACGCCCGATAAAATTATCAAAATACCCCTAGAGTGAGGGTATGCGCGTAACGCATCTTCCGATGCTCATATGGCAAATCCGAGATCAGATTTATGATCAGCGTGAGAAATTGAGTGGGAAAATGATCTCGGTCGATTTTTAGAGCGACCCGATCAAAAGATAAATTTTCACTCCAAATCAGAAAATAGCGACGGTGCGCGATAGAGGCGCGTCGCGCACCTGTCGCGGAGAGGCACTTGTGTGTTTTTCAAATTTTTCGACGGGATGGAGAAAACTCGTTCAAAAACACTTTTCCAAAAATACACTCTGCGCGACCGGTCCGCATTGCGGACCGTGGATTTTCCGAACTGAAAACTTCTAAATAATTATGAGGGGCATTCCGGTCAATTCCCCACCCTTCCTAAACTCTAAGACATGGCTAATAATGACGTTTCGACGTGAAAAGGGTCTAAAACCCCCATTCTACGTCCTATTCCCTAATCTAACAAGGCTAGGGCTTGAGGAGAGAAGAGGAGAGCTTGAGTTGAGGAAATTCGAGAAGAGATCCTTGACGTACTCAGTTGTTAGATTCATCACAAGTATGTAAGGCTAAACTAAAACATGGGATTGTTCTCTCATGTGCCCCATAGAGGTCATAGATGAGTTGATGGTTGGAGAGTCTACAGGCATGATTTTTTGATGATTTTTCTTGAAAATTATATTTGAAATTACATGTTTTCTATATTGATGATCATCATACTATTTGTTTTCTTAAATTGAATATCTTCATGAGAATTGCATAACCCTACATGATTAATTTGAAAAACATGCATAATGACCTCGAGAATGATGAGTCTAGAGCCTTGGGTTAAGATTGTGATTGTTGATTGTGATTGTGATTGTGATGAGAGAATGATGATGAGTTGATAGGGTATGATTGTCTTATGAGTCTCTACAAATGAGCTCTACCGATGTGTCTATTTACTTGATTCCTAATGATTGTTCTCAATCTTGAGTCATTGATGAGATAAATTAATTAGAGGGTTAAAGTTCCTATGAGATTGATTGATGAGAGGGTTAAAGTCCCTATAAGATTGAATGATGAGAGGGTTAAAGTCCCTCTGAGATTGATTGATGATAGGGTTAAAGTCCCTATGAAATACTAGGGGTGGGTCCATAAAACTAAAAATCGAAAATCGAATCGAAATCGATCGAAAAATACCAAAAAAAAAAACCGCACCGTAAAAAACCAAAACCGAACACAAAAAACCGAATCGAACCGATTTTGTGCAGTTTCGATTTCGGTTTTGGTCTTCTAAAACCGAACCGAACCGTCAAAAACCGATTTTACTATACTACGTCTTTTATACTTTATAGGCTACATGGCTAAGAAGGAAAGTCTTTCTTGTTGCACGAAAGAGACATAGATTTGAAGCTTCCAAGGAGAAGTCTTTTGGCTACTGTCACCTGCAACTAATTGATACTTCAAGGAGTATTTGATAATCGTTTGATAATTTCTTTTGTCTACAGATAATTGACTTGAACCTTCCAAGAAGTATTTGATATTTGTTTTTCTAGAACATATGTTTGCAATTTTCTTGGTGATAATTGTAGTTCTTATATTGTGATAATTGTACTAATCCAAACTTTACTCTTTACCAATTGTTTAACATATCTATACAATGATATGTCTTTACCCAACATATTATTTTACTTTAAAAAATTATTTTTAAAAACCGAAAAACCGAAAAAACCGAAGATTGAACCGAAAAACCAATGGTTTACTTTTTTTTGGGCAAAACCGAACCGAACCGAACCGCCAAATTACCTTCCGTTCTGTCTTTGGTTTTAGGCAAAAACCGAACCGTAAAAATCAAATCCACCCCTATGAAATACCGAACGTTGACGTGGTTAAAGTCCCTACGAGATTGGTTTGATCGGATTGATGGTTTTATGAGAATTAAGTCACGAGAGGAGTATCGAGCACCGAAATGAGTAAGAGTGAGTCCCACTTGAACTCATTAACTACGTCGCCACACGTAGATGAGGCTTGGAACCATCACATATATTGTGGTTCCCTCTTGATTAGAAGTCCCTGAAACAATAGAGGACTTATTGACGACTGACTCCATATTGGGTGAGCTGATATGGTTTCGATTCGTTCCCTACCTGGCAAGTTTGGAACGGCTGTGGCAACATCACCGTGATTGTTATACATTCACTGGCTCATAAGTGATTGTTGTCGGATAAGAAAAACTCCCATAAATTTCCTACCTTACTCCGAGTCTAGATGTAGTGAGATGAGCATGGGGTGAGCTCCTCTGAGATGAGTTTTGAGATGAGATGAGAGGAGGTGAGCTCCTCTGAGATGAGTCTTAGATGATTGATGTGTTTTGAGTTATTGATGGGTCATTTGTCTACTCTTTATTACATAGATAGACATTTGACTAATGATATGATTTTATGATTATTTTGAGTTGACATTGCTTCCATATTTTTCATCGGTTTCTATTTCACTCAGCTATTTTACATACAAGTATATTCCAAATATTGATGTTCACTTTGGACTGCATCGTTTTATGATGCAGAGGCAGGTACTAGAGATCGTCAACAGGCGCTCTGTTGAAGATCCGAGATTCGCAGCTAATTGATGAGCCTCCCCTACTCCGGAGGACCCACTATTTTTATTTCATCATGCTTTAGAGTTAGATTGGACTATTTCTTTTATTTTGTTTTGGGTAGCCATGGATCTGTCATTGACACCACATGATTAGTGATAGAGACTTCATAGACGATGGTCGAGCATCGATGTTGAGATTGTGAGCTAGTTCATTCTACTAGCCTTTATTATTATATATATTCCTTTGAGACTTTAGATGAGATGTGTTCACTACTTACTTATATTTTTCGCTATTCAGTAGAGTCATTTGATTGAATGATGTGATGAAGCTAAGTAGTTCGCTTGGGGACTAGCGATAGTCTTTGAGTGCCGGCCACGAAGGTTACCCTCCCGGAGAGTTGTGATTTTTTCGAATGGTTGTGACTTTTACAAAGTGTTGTGACTTTTTCGAAAGGTTGTAATTTTTCTGAAGGGTTATGACTTTTTCTAAATATTGTGACTTTTTCAAGGAGTTGTGACTTTCTTGGGTGTGTCTTTTTCAAGGAATTGTGGCTTTTTCAAAGAGTTATGATTTTTTTTGAATTCGAAGAGTAATGACTTTATTGAAGGGTTGTGATTTTTTGAATAATTGTAACTTTTTCGAATGGTTGTGACAGGGTAAATTACTATATAATCCGAACTGACGCTTTTTGAGTTTTTAAACTTTTGTTGAACTAGTTAATTGATTTTTAAAATATTGAATTATTTATAAAAAAGGAAAGAAAAAATTATGTGAGAGTGCCACGTAGGCAGACCTAACATTCTTGTTTAGATATATGATATATGATATGATGTGATATATGATTGATATGGTCTCAACAAAATATTTACTCACTATATTTTTCAAAGATATTTACTCTATGTTAATAAAATTGAGAACATAATAAGAAAAAATATTAATTTATCTTGATTCTTTAAAAATAATAAATAAAAATAGAAATCAAATTAAAAAATATTTGACAAGTAAACTCTACTTCCGGGAAGAAAAAGTCAATTACGTACGACTAATAATGAATTGCGCTCCTCGAATATGTGACTGAATCAAATGACTTTTTGACCCACCACAATTATCACGTATTTAATACAAAGATAAAACAAAAAGAGACCATTAATACCAAGCAACTAATCTGGATCTACTTTTGGAGAAAAGTCAAGGTTGAAATTTCAATTAAAAGGATAGGTTTGGATAATAGTAGTATTTTTTTTTCTTTTTAGGTTAGAATAATATTTCCGTTAGTTCATATTAAGTAATCATTGAGATTATTTTTATAATTCAAAAGAAATAAATTTTTTAAAATTCAAGAAAATTATTGGGATTTTATTTTTTATATTTATCTTTTCATGTAACGGGGTTTCCTTAACATATTTTCTAGCAGAATAGTAAAAAAATAATCTTTATTTTTATTCTTAAATATTCTTATTAAAAAGTGTGTTATAACTTCAATATTTCACGTAATTGACTAATAATAGCTCATATAGACACGTCTCTAAAATCAGATCAATTTATCTTAAAACAAAAAAAATAGAAAAAAAGAAATAGAAGTAAATAGTACTTGGAATGAGAAAAGGGGAAATTTCATATATGTATAAAAATAATTAATTAATTTATAATAAATACAGCCTATATCTTATTTACATAAAAAATAGCTCTAAATCAGCATAACTGTACATGATTATGTAATATAGTTTGTCAAAAGTTATAGTAAGTATACATTACTATACAATGTATAGTACTTATACGTGAGCTATAACACATTATGATACACAAATATAAAATGTCTATACCATGAAGACTATTTTTTTATAATTATTTTAAGTAAAGCATTCCTCCGTGTAATTATCCCACGAGATAATTCATGAAAATAGTTGTATGGTACACATTCAAGATGTGTATTTGTTGCTTCTCAGACTAGTTCATGACTTTTCTTATGTAGCAAACGCGGTTATCATAACATGCTATATTATGTATATATAAGCAACATCTTTCATACCACAAGTAACAAAATACCTCTACACATAAAATATCTTTAAGAAAAAGGGAGTATTTTCAATATCTCTATATAAATTTTAGCATAACTAATTAACAAGTAAAAGTCACTGCTCATTTTTTCATGGCAGCAGAATCAAGTTATGCAACTATGGCTAATAATCCGATTGCTGTAATCGGGTCCCAATATTGCGCGCCGAATCAGGTTGATCTTGTTATATCCAGGAAGGTAAAGACACTTAGATATGGAGAATTTGTTGTTTCAGATATGAATGGAAACTTCATGTTCAAAGTTAGAGGCTCAGGTTTTGGGTGGCATGATAAGAGACTTATTCTTGATGCTGCAGACAATCCCTTGATCACTCTTAAGGAAAAGGTACATCACTTTTTTATTTTTTTTAGGTTAATTTCAGAGATCTCTACGTATTGTAATTTTTAAAATTAATTATAAATAGATTACAGAAAATTGTTATCAAAATAAGGGAGGGAAAGTTAATGTTACCAAGTCAAACTTTAAGGAAGGTATCTAAATTTTTTTAAATTTTTTTTTTATTCTACATTCTTTAATATTGATAATACGAAATACTTTGATAATACTTTCTCATTTCATTCTAATTGTCATGATAAAGTTTGGCACAATATCTAAGAAAAAATTAATTAAAAATATTATTTTACTAATATATCTCTTGTAAATAATTAAACTTATTTCTATATATGTGCTTTTTAATTCTAGAATAATAAATGACAAGGACAAAGTTGAAAAAATAATTAACTCTCTTTTGATTAACTAAATCGATAATTATTTTGAAACAACTATTTTTAATATACACGATAACTAAAATGGAACTAACGACATAATATGTTATATCCAATTATAGCCTTGTATGTGCTACACACTAACATAATAAAAACTCTTCATAGCAACCTTATATTATATTATAACCCGAAAATTAAAGCATTATTAGCCAACTATAAATAGTTAAATTATACTGATAGTTTGAATTTGTTGACATTATCAATTTGTATAACTTAAACACTTATTACTATAGGTTCAAGTCTATAAACATTGAATTAAATATAACTTATAATAGCAAATTAATTATCATTTTTTTTATCATAATAATTTATCCGTAATTACCTTATAAGTGACAATAATATAAATATTTTGATCTACCAATTAATTTGTGTGTAGATATGGAGTGAGCATTCGAGATGGAATGTATTTAGAGGAGAAAGTACGGATGACAAAGATTTTTTATTTACTGTAAAGACAACATCGGTATTTCAATGGAAAACCAAATTGGCTGTTTTCTTAGCAAATAACAATTCCAAGGAGAAGAATTGTGATTATCTCATTAAGGGAAGTTGGTCTGATAGATCATGTGTAATATATGCTGGAGATTCTTCTACCATAGTTGCTCAAGTAAGTTATGCTGATTTTAGTTTCTATTTGATTTTTATCTTGTAATTTTGAATTTATCATGTAAAATGTTGGAATGGAAAAACTTACTAAATACAAAATGAACACTCTTATTGAGATCCACCAAAGTAAGACACCAAATTAACTTTTGGTATGATAAAATGAAAATTTTCCATCATATTAACTTTTTTTTTTTTTACAAAAAGAGTAACACAATTATTATTTTTGATAGAAATACTATTATTATTATGGTATTTCCTAATATTTTAAAATTTTATAGTACCTTTTAGAAAAAATAGTCAAAAATACCACCAAATTATATAAATTGAGTTAAATTTACCCCTCGTTATATTTTTGGGTTAAAGGTGCACTTGTTATATTTGATTGAAAAATACCCTCCAACATTCAAAATGGACAAAAATATCATATTCTTTTTTCTAGTAGTTCTTTCAAGACAAAGGGAAACTGGACTAAGTTTTTCCTTATAACTATTTAAAATGGAAAAATTTTGCTCTTTATTGAAAGTTCAGGATGCGTGCATTTAATTTTAAATATATAAATAAAAATTTATTATAATATTATGCCATTAATATAACTATTTTTTAAGTGACATTTTTAACAATGCCAATTTGACCAAATTTAAATTACTAATATTAATTTTAAACAAAATACTTATTTTATTTTTTCTTTTGAAAACTATTATACTCGTTTTTTATTGAATTTTGGGATGATTTAAAGTTAAAATAATTGATAAAATACATCAGGATATAATTAAAATTAATTTGTT
This sequence comes from Solanum rostratum, assembly GCA_029948455.1. Taxonomy (NCBI): domain Eukaryota; kingdom Viridiplantae; phylum Streptophyta; class Magnoliopsida; order Solanales; family Solanaceae; genus Solanum; species Solanum rostratum. The sequence continues at coordinate 56,953,120 of CM057048.1, forward strand.
TTATCATATCATTCTAATCATTCTTAGAGTTAAATAGTAAGAAAAAAGCGCACAATATAATGTCCAAGAAAAAAAATAATTTCTACCTAATGTGCATGAAACCAAAAGAAATAAAAAGGCTATATGCCATCTTTTTCATTTTTTGAATGAGAAATATCATGTACTTATTTTCTCATCTTATTATATATTTCTCACATTCAACTAAATTGGCTTATTTTCCCATGTTTTGAAATAATCATATAGCAAAGATATTTGTTACCAAAAAATATTTGGAGTTTTGTACTTATATTTCAACGATTTTCTTTATAAATGAATTCACTTGATACATGCACCAGTTTAGTCTTTCTTGATGGAACATGGTGAATTAATGAAGATTATCTTGTACTTACACTATATTATTGTGAATGACTTATTGCAGATGCATAAGAAAATTACTGCTAAGAGTTTATTGATTGGGAAAGACAATTTCATGGTGACGGTGTATCCAAATATTGATGAAGCCTTCATCGTCTCATTAATAGTAATTCTTGATGCCATTAATGCAGCCGGCGATGCTGCTGCCATAGGTGCAAGTTCTGGTGCTGGTGCTGGTGCAGCTGCTGTTGTTGCTGCTGGTTGCTAGGAACTCAAAAATATTTAGTTTATAAAAAAGTATTTGGGCTAGTCTCTTATCATTGTATTATCATATTTTAATTACGAAAATTGTTTTTCTTTTTTCTGCAAAAGAAAGATGTGAAGTCCCAGAAATTTTAAAAGCTTAATGACATAATAAATGAACCATCGAAGTGAGCTATGCATAAAATGACTAAGATATTTTACCATGTGGATATTATGATCCAAATCCTAAAGTCACGATGGACACTTGGTGAATCCACTTTAATATCATAAAATTATAAGGGCTAAGAAGATATTTAAAACCAGATTCTTAATGCAGGAGAAGTACATAATATAAAAACGTATCCAAAATCGTTATTACATAGTTGAGAAAATATTTGTATCGCTTCCGATTACAAAGATAAACTCAGATATTTTAAATTAAAAAATAAATAAAAGATAATTATCCGCATTCACAAATAGACTTTGGTTGGATCACTTAGTAGGAACTAAAATGTCATCTCAAAAAGAGATCAAGACTTCTCGCGACTTCACTTGTAATAGGATCTACATCACGTAATAAGTTATTTTTGTGAGCATACACCCAATTAGTCATAAATTACCTTCCGAATATAACCAAATTATCAAAACTCAATTTTGAGCTCATTTACCCAATTTGTTTACTTTGATCAAACTTTAAAATTTCGATTTTCTTCTTTTGATAATAATTTAATTATCTTCAAAGTTGCTTCACTCATCCTTGCATATTATAAATCACATATTAAGACAAGGTGAAAGGTCTTTTAGAGAAGAGGGACCATAATCTTAAAACTGGTCAATCATTATATGATTCTTAGTTTAATATCATTTTGTTACGATCCAAACTAGATCATAAGTGTAACACGATAAATGAGATTTTCGAGGAAAACTCAAATAAACCTCTTAGCATACTTATAAGCAACCATAGGTAATGAAGAACAATTATAAAGTGGAAGTAAAATGAGTAACTAAGAACTATAACATAAGAACAGTAAAAAAGGTACTAGGCAATATAAATCCCATATAATGTATCCAACAATGCCTCTAAGTACTACTAGGTGAAGGTGAAGACATGTCCCTAACTCACCTTCAAGAAAATATAAAAATGATAGTCTCTGAATGTTTCAACATGAAATAAGTTAGAAGAAGTAGATTTGTCCTCAAAGCATGTGTAATCATCAATAAGTCTCCAAAAGTTTGTCGGATCTAGTCGCGAGGATGAGGAAGAAAAAAGCCGCTCATCCTTACATTGTGAGATAATGTAGGCAAAAAGTATGCGTTAGTACATTTGAATGTACTAAGTATGTAGGTATGCAATGCTGTGATAGCCATAAGTATAAGTAATCAAGTAAAAATGCATATCAAAATGAAGGAGTAAATACATAGGTAGTAATGGATGAGCAATGCACTAATACCATAAGTAGTATCATGTAAACATCATATAAGATTCTATATATGTGGGAAGTGATGAATCCATAAGTTAGACTCATATAGAACTTAAATTGCATGAAATATCATCTTCCATGTGTTCTTTTGCCTCGAATATTAATCAAAATGTGTGTGTTTGATTATAGGAATGAGGAAGAAGATGCATGAAGGGATAAATCTTAGCAAAATAGGACAAAAGGAGCAAAAATATCAAAAAGATGGTGGAAATCGGCCGTAGCTGAATAAGTCGGTGATACGGCTGTCACGCCTCGGGAGGGTATCCTAGACGTGGCCAACAGTCAGAGACTATTGCTAGTCTTCAAGTAAACCGCTTGGCCTTATCATATTCATTCAATCACAGTTCAACATATCGGTGGAAGACTGAAAATAACAAAAGGTGCACAATCTCAGTATAGGCAGTCAAATCAGTAAGACAAGTATGAAAGGAACTAGCCCAAAAGAATATCTAAATCAAATCAATCAACTCTAGTCTATGAAGGCTCTATCAAACTATTTAAGGTGCCAATGACAGGTCCATGACTCCTCAAATAAAATAAATGCAAGTCTACAGTCTAACTCTAAAAGCTAGATGAAATAAATGGTGAGAATCCTCCAAAAGTAGGGAGGACTTACCAATCAACTAATATATGGGATAGATTTTCGACGGAGAGCCTGTTGATGATTATTAGTACCTGTCTCTGCATATGCAGGTCCAAATGGATGTCGGTACGTGAAATATACAAGTATGTAAAATGACATAATGAAATAGATATAAATTATCTCAAAGTACTCAGACAGGACGTCATAATTCTAAAGAAAGAATAAAGACTAGACAGGGACTAATTATAGACAATCCAATTCAATCCAATCAGAGTATTATCAAAACCTATTTTAGAGTTTCTCTTATCCAATAACAATCACTTATGAGCGAGTGATCGTATAATAATCCCATTGATATTGCCACAACTATTCAATACCTTACCAGGTTGAAGAACGATTCAACCAATTATAGATCCATCAATCAAATCAAGTCATATTGTTTTAGGACAATAAGAATAAGGAAACATTCTGACTTTAATAGGTTCAATCCACTCCTACATTTGTTAACGTAGTTATTGAGTTTGAGTTAGACTCACCCTCACTCAATTCGACGCTCGATACTCCTCCAAAAACTCAATGCTCATAAGAAACTTAACCTCAATCAAATCAATCATAAGTCTCAAAAGGACTCTTATCAATTCATTAATTCTATCACAATCAAGCCTTTTGACCTATCAACCATCCCATCAGTTCCCAATCACACCTTTCAAGAGGAGCTTAGACCAATTATTAAGAGGACTATCAATTTAGACCAACTACTTGAGTTCAATTATGAAGACTCTCAGCACCATCAAGTTTTATCAACATCATCATCATGCTCAATCACAATCATAATGTAACGACCCAACCTAGGTGTAGCACCCCCAAACTCATTCTATCTAATCTGCTACAAATACCCAGGAGAAGCTAAAGAAAACGATTGAGAAAAAACACTGGAAGAAACCACGAAGGGGCATCTACGGCTCGTAGATGAGACCTTGTAGTTGCCCATGTGACTTGAGAAGTTTTTCTAAGTATGAGGTCTTCTATGAACCGTACTCCAATCCATGAGCCGTCGGATGTGTTTTGTCGTATGATGATTCAAAAAATCACTTTTCTGTATCATGAACCATGATTAACAGGATGACTCGATATTCCTTTTACGGCCCGTAGAAAGAGGTTTCGTAGATCCTGGGTCTAATTTCTAGTAACTTAATTTTTAGAAACCTTCATCCATGAGAGGACACTTACAACCCATAAATATAACCACAACCCGTAGACGGGGTCTCGTAGTTCCATTTGACAGTTTTAAGAGGAGTATTTCCATCTTTTTATACTCTTTTTAATTAAAACACATGATTTTTTGGACTTGTTTCAGACTTTTTATCAGTAACCTAAGTATAATTTTATTCATTCTACACTTAGAACTTTTGAGAGCATCGAGGAAGGGAGAACACTAGGTCCTAAGCGTGCGAGCGGAGATTGTCCAAGAGCTGATTGTCCTTCAAATTCCAGGTATGTAAGACTACTTAAAGCGTTGGATTGAGTTCATTCACGCCCTTTTATCTATTTGAGTCAAGATTGTGAATGAAAAATTGAGTATTGAAAATACCATGATCCTAGTCTTCGAGTTGTTTGTGTTTGTTTCAAGTTCTCATGAATATAATTATATATATAAACAAATTAATAGAATTGTCTGTTGTTTATATAAAATTGAGGTATTGGTTTATGCTTGACTTTATGAATCCTAAATTGTATTATTCTATGAAATTTTATGTATGGAACGAAATTGAGCTAGTGATTGTAAATGCCATAGTAGAGTAACATGAGTATGATTGAGCATGAGGAGTATGATTACTTATTTATATGCATATGTAATGAGTATTTTATGGGTTCTATGTGATGGATATGGTTGCTTGGAGTCTAAATGACCATTTGAACTTGAGTTAGAGTCTTGATTGCATGAATGATTGATGATCCTGATTTGGTTGAACTATTGAGTGATTGAGTTGAGTTTGATTAGAGAAAACATAAGAGAAGAGGTTGAGATGGAGGTCTTATGAGCATTAAGTCTTGGAAGGAGTATCGAGCATCGAAAGAGTGAGAGTTAGTCCAACTCAAACTCAATAACTACGTGGCCAGCGTAGGAGAGGATTGAACCGTAAATCAGATGTTTCCTTTGTCCCAAAAGAGGACTTGATGTTATTTATTTTGAATCCACTGATGCCATGTCCTTTACCATGGAGGGTAGCCTAGTCCAGCGATTATGGACTATTGCTAATCATAGCAAGGTGATCATGTGAAAAAAGTTAACAATACAAATAGATATAGTTTATCTCTAATTTCATATAAAAAGTTGAGTTTTATTGAAAATATTTTAGGCCTTTTATTAAGGCTGGCATAATGCCACCATATTTGTTATGACTACAATCAAACTTGAACAACCTTATAGGTAGGACGAATCACAAATGAGCTAAATTATTCTTTAACAGATTACCTAAAACTGCAGATCTTCCTCTTCTCCAAATACATACTACTTGTTGATGGTTGGAACAAGCTTTAGAGCCACTCTTTTTCTAGTAGCCAATCCAAAGATCTCCGACAAGTCGACATCTTGAGCTTCTACTCCAGGAGGCAATTTCCAATTAAAATGATACAATAAACGAGCCAATGAGAGCTCAATAGTCGCTAATCCAAAGGCGTAACCTGGACAACCTCTTCTCCCTCCTCCAAATGGTAGAAACCTAAAATCTTGTCCCCTGAAATCGATATCCTCCTCTAGAAATCTTTGGGGATTGTAGTCCATTGGATTCTTCCAGTTGGCTTGATCCCTTCCCATGGCATAGGTATTGATTAGGATCCTAGTTTTTGCAGGTATTTCATAGTCATCGAGAGTGCATTTCTTGATGGATTCTCGAGGTACTAGAAGAGGAACAGGGGGATGTAGTCGTATAGTCTCCTTTATTACTGCTTTCATATATTGAAGGTGTTGAAGATCAACTTCTTCTACCTTTCCTTTATTACCTGCAATTTCCCTCACTTCATTTTGTGCCTTTTCCAAAACACTTGGATGCCTAGCCAACTCTGTCATTACCCATTCTAGTGTAGATGCTGACGTATCTGTCCCAGCAACAAACATATCCTGTAGTATCAAGTATAATTTTGTCAGTAGTAGAAGTGTCATGTAAGAATTTAAAATGTTTCCTTTCTATATTTAGAGCACTGATATGTGTACCTTTAAATTCTAAGCTTCACGTGGTAGCAAGTAGTTTGAGACTTAAGTTGTGTTAATGTGTTATGTCTCCCAAGATAAGAGAATGATTTTAAATCTAAACAACCATGTAAATAACACTACAACATATAATTTAATGTGCGTAAAAGGTGGCTATCCTTATTTCAAAGTAACTAGTTCCACTCATTATGACTAATGATATATTTTCTTATTAGTATTAGTGAGTATTAGTGCTAGGATTAGTATATAGTTATATATAGGCAAATAACTTCAGCAGCTTTCGATCGTGTTGCTTGCTTTGAGCAACTTCTGATTGTCCTGCCTTCAACAGCTTGAAGCAGGCATGTGACTATTAACGTGTCAGCTGAATTTTACAGTGATTATTAATAAAAAATATTTTGCAGGATTTTTGATTAATCTTTTTAAGGCAGTTGTATATTGACTTGCTCGCTTTGACTGCTTTATTATATTTCTTTAACTACTTCAACTATAATTTTTATAATATTGCCTCTAATAAATCATTTTCGGTCATGCTGCTTGCTTGGGCAGCTTCCGGCTGTCCTATCTTCTTAAGCAACTTGAAGCAGACATGTGACTATTAACGTGTCTGCTGAATTTTACAGTGAGTATTAATAACAATATTTTGTTGGTTTTTTAATTAATCTTTTTAAGGCAGTTATATATTGACATGCCTGCTTCGCTTGGTTCATTATATTTCTTCAACTATAATTTATAATATTGCCCCTAACAAATCATTTTTCCAGCTGCTTCAACTGTACTTTTACTATATCATGATAATCAATTATTTAAAAATCATGTAAACGTTGAAATTAGGATAAAATAAGTATAAATCAGACACTAAGTATTTTTTAAACAGGATAAATAAAAGTAAATAAGTATTTTAATAATCTTTTAGTGATTATGTTTGTATCAAAAAGGAAATACTTTAAAAAAATCTATATTTATACTATATTAAAAGCGTGAATGCCCTTAGAAATATTGTTTGAATTTTTGGTTCTTCATTAAAATACTCTGATTTAAATAAGATCGTCTTTCACTATTTTTTTTAATTTATTATTTTATTTTTTTATTAGTTTCAAGATTCATTTTTGTATTAGAATTTCTTTATATTTCAAATTCACTTTTGATTTAGGACTCTTCTATCTAAACTATTATGAAAATTTTGACTGTCGAATATTTTGTTAATAAAAGTGTAACACCCGGTAAGTTACCAAAATACCCCTAGATGAGAGATGCTTGCATAACGTGTCTTTCCAAACTCCGACAGCAAATTCAAGGCCGGATATGCGATCAGTATGAAAAATTGAGTGGGAACATGGTCTCATTAATTTTTAGAGAAACCGGATCAAAAGATACTTTTTTTGATGTGAAAATGATTTCTAGTAAGAGAGCGCGACAGGTGTGCATCGCAGACCTACCATGGACTTACACTTAGATGTGATCCCAATATTTTCTACGGGGTTAGAAACTCAATAAGAGAATTTTTGATGAAAAAAAAGGCCAAGTCCATGTCGTGGTCTTGGTTCCCCGAAGTGCAAATTTTTCAGTTTTCCGCACGGGGTATTCCAAACCTTTCCCAACCCCTCCTAAACTTAAAACACGATCAAAATAAGTTATTTTGAGTATAAAAAGGATTTTGACGCCCATTACCAAGTCTTTCAAAACTCCTGACGAAGACTAGGGCTAAGGAGAAGAGAGGAAGAGCTAGGGTTCAGAGGATTGAGGCTAACGTCTTGAGAAGTTGATTGTCAAAACTCTATATCAAGTATGTAATGCTAACTAAAACATGAAATTGTTCTTCTGTTGCCCCCATTGATGGTAATAGAGGAGTTGTGAGTATCATGAGTCTTCATACATGTTTCTTGAATATTTTCTTTTAAATTATATATATCTTTCACATATTGATGATCATCATAAACTTGATTTACTGAATAATTTTTTTGGCATGAGTCATTTTCATAAACCCTATATGTTACTTTGTAAAAGAATGCATGAATGCACCTAGAGATTGAATTTAGAGCCTTGAGTTGAGAATGATGATTTTGATTGTGATGTGAGCGTGACGATGAGTTGATAGAGCTTGATGGTTCCAAGAGTATTCATAATTGAACTCTAGAGATTTTGTCTAATTTACTTCCTCTTAATGATTGATTTAAGCCTTGAGCTATTGAATGAGATGAGTTAAGGTCCCTGAAAGCAATAGAGGACTTTAGAGTTTGAGTTAATGAGATGATGAGAGTCTTTATGAGACTAATTGAGATGGTTGATTGAGATGAAGAGTCTTATGAGCATTGAGTCTTGGGAAGAGTATCGAGCACTGAAATGAGTAAGAGTAAGTCCCACTCGCACTCATTAACTACGTCGCCAAGCGTAAAAGTGAATGAAGTCCGTTAAAGTTGGACAAGTTCCTATGTAGTGGACTAAGTCCGTTAAATTCGGACAAGTTCCTATTTGAGGACTAAGTCCGTTAGAATGGGACATGTCCCTCTTTTATTATCCTGAAACAATAAAACTTAATTGGTTAATTGTCTGGACCCATTATGGATTTGAGTTGTTCTTTACCTGGAAAGTACGGAACGATTGTGGCAACATTAGCGAGATTGTTGTACAATCACTGACTCATAAGTGATTATTGTCAGATAAGATAAACTCTCATAAAAGTGTCACACTGATAGTACTCTAAATTGGGTTGAGTTGAGTTGAGTTCCACTTAAATGAGTTGAGTTCCATTGAGTTGAGTTGATTTGATTGATGAGGTTTGATTGGTTGGTGAGTCACTTGTCTACTCTTTATTCTTGCTTTAGATAGACATTTGGCATTCTGATTAAGTATCTTCTAAGTTGATGTTATTTCTATATTATTCTACCTATCTCTGTTTCATTAAGCTATTTTACATACTCGTACATTCCACGTACTGACATCCATTTGGAATGTATCATTTCATGATGCAGAGGCAGGTACTAGAGATCGTCAACAGGCACATCGTAGAGGATCTATCACAGTCAGCAGAGTTAGTGAACCTCTTTTACTTCGGAGGATCATTATTTTATTTTCATCTAGCTATTAAAGTCACACTTTAGACTTGATTTAGCTTTATTTGAGTTATGGTAGCCATGGGTCTGTCATTAGCACCATTTGATAGTGATAGAGGCTTCATATACTAGAGTCGAGTTGTTGAGTTGAGATTCTTGTTAAGCTAGTTTCCTTCCTACTAGCCCATTTATTTATTATGATATTTGAGGAGAGATTGCCCATTGTTATCTTTAGTCTTCCGCTAATTTTATAGAGTTTATTGAATGAATGAATGTGATAAGGCCAAGTGATTTGCTTGGAGGCTAGCAATAGTCTCTGAATGCCAGTCACTCTAAGGGTACCCTCTCGGAGCGTGACAAACTTGGTCAAAGCATAGAGTTCAAGTGTCCTAGAGAATCTATGAAGCTGTGTCCAGTAGAGTCTTGTTTATGGAGGTGTTGTGCACCACACTTTATAAGCTGGAGGCCATAAGACATTAGGAATTGTTACACTTATTTCATATTCTTATTCGTGCGAAGATTTAAACTCTATGATAACTCTCTTTTAATTCGTGTGTTACGGGCCTACGCAGTTGTGATCATGCTTCCAAGAAGAGTTGATAAAGGAAAGGATGGGATAGCGAGAGTAATGATTGATTGAGGCTTGTGACTTGAGTTATTATCTATTAGGTAAATAATGGGGTGACGAGTCGATTTCCATATGTTTTGATAAAAGAGAAGTAAGTACTATCTGATTTTTCATGGTGAAGTATTGAGAAAGGGTTATTGCTAGGATGAGTTAGAGTGTGCTCAAACTAGAAAGAGATTTAAGTTGATGTGTTATAATATTCGTATAAGTGAGGGTGAACTATAGATGTTGAATAGGGAATGAGTACTTTAGAGGTGATAGTTCTAAATTAGGCTTATGATTTTAAGGGGAGAGTCCCATAAGGTTCATAGAGTTATGAGCTTAACCAGGTAAAGAGGCATAATGAATGGGTAAATGGTACATAAGTTTTGACGAGGGATGTGTTGACGAATTATTGGCTATGAGTGAAGTGTGTGATGTACAGGTTAGCACTAGACTCTAAGGTTGAATTGTGCGGAGCATTGTGAAGAATGAGATAGCATTATGATATTGATAGTCATAGTTAGAGATTTTCTCTAAGAGGCTTGCCATAGTGTATGTTCGAAACTAAGATGTTGACTTGCAAGGAATAGGATGTCATGAGTATGATATAGGTAGAGAGTTCTACCTATAGATTAGTAAAGAGAATCAATTCACAAACTTAGAGAGATTATCCTTGAGCTAAGGGGGAGATGATGAGTTCCTTCAGGTCCAAGTAATGATGTGATACCATTTCCTTGTAAGGTTGTAGATGTGGAAGCGGAGTTAGAGAAATCTTGGTAAGTGTAATGGATACGTAAAAGAATATTAGTGTCTCTCAAGATAAGAGTTCACGCTATTGAGGGTGTAGATGTGCTATGGTAGGTTTTAAGGACTCTCAAGTGATGTTGACCTTAAAGGGGCCATGAAGTGGTTAGAGTGATAGGCTTGAATGTATAGTTGCTATTATGTGAGTATACCAAAGTGATGATAACGAGAAATATTCTATAAGTAAAGGTTGCTATGGAGATATGAAACATAGATTTTGAGGGGTTAGATTGGTATAAGTATGATGGACTAGAACATTGGGACTTAGAGTTAGGTGTGGAATGGAATGAGAAAATGTGGTTAGATGTAGATTTGAATAGGAGCTACAAGCTTAAATTGAAGGGAGTGTAGTGCCATGAAAAGGAGCACAATTAAGATGAGGAGCTGAGCTTGAGAGTGTCCATAGACTCTTATATATTACGATGGTCCCATTCTTGATTAGAGTTGATGACTTCCTTCTTGAGTTCGAATGACTGATTGTCGAGATGTTTAAATGATTGAGTTCTAAAGTTCCATTCGTGTCGATGATGAGAATGTTGAAGGTAATTTCCTTACTATTGATCTAAATTGAGTTGTCTAATCCTGAGTTGATGTACCTATTCCTGTGTTTTGAGTAGAGAGTGTTTAAGATTGATGAGGAGTCGAGAGTTTGATTGAGTGAGTGAGTATTGAGAGGAGTCTTAGTTGTATTCATGACTGATGTCTACCCTTTCTCATCATTCGAGGATGAATGATTCCAAAGGGGACATAATGTAACACCCGATAAAATTATCAAAATACCCCTAGATGAGAGATGCTCGCATAACATGTCTTCCCAAATTCTGATGGCAAATCCAAGGCCGGATATGCGATCAACATGAAGAATTGAGTGGGAAAATGGTCTCGGTTGATTTTTATAGTAACCAAATCAAAGATAATTTTTCAATGCAAAAATGATTTCTCGTAAGAGTGCACGACAGGTATGTGATGCGGACCTACCGTGGACTTACACTTAGATGTGATTCCAATATTTTCTACGGGATTAGAAAACTCGATCAGAGAATTTTTGATGAAAAAATCCCAAAACTGCCCAAGTCCACGTAGCAGACTTGGTTCCCTGAAGTGCAAACTTTTCAGTTTTTTTCGAGGGGCATTCCAGACCTTTCCCAACCCCTCCTAACCTCAAAGACGATCAAAGTAGGTCATTTTGAGTGTAAAAAGAGTTTTGACACCCATTCCCAAGTCTTTCAAAACTCCTAACAAAGACTAGGGCTAAGGAAAAGAGAGAAAGAGCTAGGCTTCAGAGGATTGAGGCTAACTTCTTGAGAAGTGAATTGTCGAAACTCCATACCAAGTATGTAAGGCTAACTAAAACATTAAATTGTTCTTCCATGTACTAATATTGATGGTAATAGAGGAGTTGTGAGTATCATGAGTCTTCATACATGTTTCTTGAATATTTTCTTCTAAATTATATGTATATTTTTATGTACTTTCACATGTTGATAATCATCATAAACTTGTTTTACTGAATAATTGTTTTTGCATAAGTTATTTTCATAAACCCTATATGTTACTTTGTAAAAACAATGCATGAATGCATCTAGGGATTGAGTCTAGAGCCTTGAGTTGAGAATGATGATTTTGATTGTGATGTGAGCATGATGATAAGTTGATAGAGCTTGATGGTCACATGAGTATTCATAATTGAACTCTAGAGATTTGTCTAATTTACTTCCTCTTAATGATTGATCAAAGTTTTGAGCTATTGAATGAGATGAGTTAAAGTCCCTGAAAGCAATAGAGGACTTTAGTGTTTGAGTAATGAGATGATGAGAGTCTCTATGAGACTAATTGAGATGAAGATTCTTATGAGCATTGAGTCTTGGGAGGAGTATCGAACACCAAAATAAGTAAGAGTAAGTCTCGCTCGCACTCATTAACTACACGCCAAGCGTAGGAGTGGACTAAGTCCGTTAAAGTTGGAAAAATTCCTATTAGTAGACTAAGTTCGTTAAAGTCGAAGAAGTTCCTATTTTGAGGATTAAGTCTGTTAGAGTCGGACACATCCGCCTTTTATTGTCTTGAAACAATAGGACTTAATCAGTTAATTGTCTGGACCCATTATGGATTTAAGTTGTTCTTTATTTGGAAAGTACGGAACGGTTGTGGCAACATCAGCGGGATTATTGTGCAATCACTGGCTCATAAGTGATTGTTGTTGGATAAGAGAAACTCCCCTAAAAGTTCCACACTGATAGTACTCTTAGTTGAGTTGAGTTGAGTTGAGTTCCACTAAATTGAGTTAAGTTCCATTGAGTTGAGTTGAGTTAAGTTGATTGATGAGATTTGATTGATTGATGGGTCACTTTTATTCTTGTTTTAGATAGGCATTTAGCATTCTGATTGAGTATCTTCTGAGTTGATGTTCTTTCTATATTATTCTACATGTTTATGTTTCACTCAACCATTTTACATACTCGTATATTCCACGTACTAACGTCCATTTGGACTACATTGTTTAGGTACTAGAGATTGTCAATAGGCGCATCATTGAGGATCTATCGCAGTCTACAGAGTTGGTGAACCTCCTTTACTTCGGAGGATCATTATTTTATTTCCATCTAGCTATTAGAGTCACACTTTAGATTGATTTAGCTTTATTTGAGTTAAGGTAGTCATGGGTCTATGATTGGCACCATTTGATAGTGATAGAGGCTTCATAAACTAGAGTCAAGTTGTTGAGTTGAGATTCTTGTTAAGCTAGTTTCCTTCCTACTAGCTCATTTATTTATTATGATATTTGAGAGGAAGTTGCCCATTATTATCTTTAGTCTTCCGCTGATTTTATAGAGTTTATTGAACGAATGAATGTGATGAGGCTAAGTGGTTCGCTTGGGACTAGCAATAGTCTCTGAGTGCTGGCCACGTCAAAGGTACTCTCCCGGGGCATGACCGTATGTAGTATAACAAATTTAAAAAGAAAAAATTCAGAAAAATTATGTTGGAAATATTAAACTACTCTTTTTAAATTTAGAGATCTTTTGTTTCATTAAATTTTAATCTTTATAAATTATTTAAATTATGACTATTCAATTCTAAATTATTACTTTATGTATCCAAAAACTATTCACATATCCATATTATGAACGATTGAATTGATATTTGTTGTTTTCCTTAATTTATTATTATCTTTTATTTATTTTGTTTCAAGATTCACTTTTGAATTATAATTTCTTTATATTTAGAATTCACTCTTGATTTAGGACTATTTTGTATAAATAATTATCTAGGCTATGAAGGAAAAAAGAAAAAAAATATTATCGTTTTTTAAATATTCAAGATTTTGAAATTAACTAAAATTTTGATCATCAAATATTTTGTTAACAAAAGTATGTAATATAGAAAATTTAAAAAGAAAAATAGTACTTAAAATTACATTGAAAATATTAAACTACCTCTTTTATATTTAGGAGTCTTTTTCGAAATTAAATTTTAACCAATTAATTATTTAACTCCTAACTTTTCAACTCCAAATTATTATTTTGTATATTCATAAAGTATTAACATATCTCTATATTACAAGTAATTGAATTGATTCCAAGAAGTTCATGTATATCAATAAATAAAATTTTAATATACTCTAAAATTTTATGTGTACAACATAAATTATAAAATTAGAACAAAACAAGTAACATATATTATTTAATTTACAGCTAACATAAAATGTTTTATAACTCTCACTAATTACCAACTTGAATTTTAAAAAGTATATAAAAAATATCTATTAATATCACATAATTCAAGACCAAAAAGAATTTATATCGGGACCGTGATAGCACGGGCTTTCATAACTAGTTTAATAAGAGACTAAGTGTAAGGACCTAGATTTTCGAACGATGCTCTCGGACTTTATAATCTCACCCCATGAGAAAAATTGACCAATAATCACTTCATAGGAGGCCCACACGGCTCGTGTGAGGTCACATAGACCGTGTGGCCTCTAGTGAAGGGGTACTTGGCCATAATTTTGATTATGGGGACTTGACAGAGAGTTTAGGCTAAGGCACATTACACTAGAACTCCACACGGACCGTGTGATGCTTCACGGGCCATGTGGTGATCCATGTGATGGCCTTGCACCTGGAAAACCAAGAATAGTGTGGTCACATGGCCACCCACACGGTCCGTGTGGTATGTCACGGGCCGTGTGGCCAACCATATCGCTTATGATGCAAAATTCTTCTAGTATGGAATCACCATCTCGTAACTTTGCATGGTAGAATTTTCCTAAGTATCATTTCACGGTCCTTGACATGACCCGTGTAGTATCACACGGGCCGTGTGACCGTCCATGTGAACTTCCTCCGCATTAAAAATTCTAAGTATGGTATCTTCAAGCTCAAGCTAAGTTTCACTTTCAAGTCTTCAATTCAACCTTATTTATGTGGATTAAGGCCATTATAAATCTCCTACATCAAGTCAAGTTCAAAGGAATTCCATTGGCTAAGTTTTTCACAAGTGCCGATAGAAGGGTCAACTTTAAATGGGAATATCTCTTAGCACAAAAAGAACTGGTGGCGCACGACCTAGCAAATTGAAGCTCTTTGAATTATCTTTCCAACGCATCCAGTCTCACCTCATTCCTAGTTTGGAGGAATACGTTATGATCATTTTCGTAAAATCTGTCTGGGCTAGACGGGAGGCCTTCACGGACCGTGAAGAGCTTCACGGGCCGTGAAGCCTACCGTGTGAACTCCAGTGTAAAATTTAGAGGGGCGTTTTATTGAGTTATTTTTGATATCTTGACCCATCCTCAAGGCTTTTAAGACCCTTTTAACCCCCCCCCCCCCCCTTTTCATTCCTAAACTTCCCCTACGCTAATTCAAAAGCTTCATTCAAGACTAACACCTAGTTTCTAGAATTAGACTCCCAAAATTTCTCTCCAAGTCTCATCTTCAAGATTCAAGATAAGGATTCAACTGGGGTTTCAAATTCAAGCTAAACTCTTCTCAAATTCGTCTTCATAATCAAGGTGTGGGATTGATTCTTGGTCTCTTTCAACCAAGAAGACCCAAATTTTCTTTCAATGGATTTTATGAATTTTAGTCTACTTCAAATGTGGACTTTTATTATTTGATTTTATTAAATTCAATTGGTGTATGGGCTGTACATTATTCATGATTTTAAGTTATTTTAAGTCCTATTATGATGATTTATATTGAGTTATGAAGTTATGAACATGCATGTCCCCTTTGAAGTTGATTTATGCCCGGGTGATCTACATTACGATTTACATGTGGATTTAATTATGAATTTTCTTAATTTCATTTTTATATGGCTGATTTTAACTTGAATCTAGGTTACCCATGTCATCCCCACATCATGCATTCCATTACATTCATGAGCATTGATATGTGTAAATTATGAAGTGAGTTAAGCCCAATTATGTTTTATGAAATGATTATAATATGATTTTGGTAAGGCATTGGTTATGACAAAATGGTGATCACCGGTATGTCTCTGATTCTGGCTCATTGAGCAATCTGGGTGCTTGCACCATTCTGTTATGTGAATGAGTTATTCCCTGCATGAGCATTATGGTTATGATTTATGATTTATGATTTATGATTTATGATTTGGCATTTGAGCCCAAATGTATATTGAATGGTTTGGTATGAACAATGCATTTTCTGAAAGCATGTATATATATAAGTATTCAAGTGGAATGTTTTGACTTAGCATCGATGGATTGGGGGTGTTATGGCTATCCCCAAGGTCCTTCTCCCTTTCCTTGATCTATGTGCCAACATAGGGACGTTATACGTATCTGATCTAAAAATCCTTTCGAAATGGTGAGTTTCGTAAGGAAGGTGGCCATCCCACCGAAATGGTGATTTCCGTAAGTTGCAATGTAGATTACCTTGGCAAATAGTCTTCTCCCTACCGGTGGGAGGTCCCAATCGATTTAATTCATGCAATAGCTCGTATGGATTTGATTTGTCGGTT
The DNA here is from genome assembly GCA_029948455.1 of Solanum rostratum. Lineage (NCBI taxonomy): Eukaryota > Viridiplantae > Streptophyta > Magnoliopsida > Solanales > Solanaceae > Solanum > Solanum rostratum. The sequence goes on from CM057048.1 coordinate 56,969,447, forward strand.
ATAGTCCATCCCCATTATATATGAGCATTATTGCATTTCATGTATCATAAAATTTCATGGCATCTTGTATATATATATTTCCATTGAATATATGATTCTCTCTATATTATGTGCCCTTGTCATCTAACATTAAAATGCAGGTTTGGTAAATCATATGCATTGCATGCCCGCATACTTAGTACATCCAAACGTACTAACGCATACTCTATGCCTACATGATTTTACCATATAGGGACCGTGTGATACGATCATCCACCGCTTGACGAGTAGTTCGAATTTGGAGAATTGATATCATGGTGAGTCCTATCTTCCAAGGACAAACCACCCTCTTTATTCCTATGTTGTTTACTGTTTATCTTCTTAATTGAGGGTGAGCCCAGGACATGTCTTGGCCCCCCGTCCCATCTTATGACTAGAGGCATTGTTGGACATCTTGTAGACTCTCGTAGATTCTATATGTTATGTGTTGTCTTTGAAGCTTATGATTTAGTTATTTATTGGATATGTCTAACATGGATTGATTATGGGAATTATGATATGTATGTATATTCGATATGGAGATGTGAAAGATCCTAAGCCCCGTATTGCCCCCATAGAGTGAGTCATGTTTACCCGCTCCTTAGTTCTTATGTGCTATGTGCTATGTGCTATGTGAATCCATGAAAACCCCTTTCCCTTCGATATCCCCATAGCATGCATCCGATTTTCCCATCCCTTAGAACTATGTGTTTACTATTTGAATGCGCTTTCGAACCGATGATATGGAAATTTGATACTTTGAGGCTTGTTTGGGGGCTCTCAGGTTCCCATTCGTCGTGTCACATTTAGGCCCTAGGTCCGGGTCGTGACACTAAGTTGAGCTTCTTGGAGTCATTCATGGGACCCACAACTGCTCACTTCAATTATTTGTTTGCTATAAGGGGTCGTCTAGTGTGATGGATAATATGAGTTAATCTCAGAATAATTTGTTAGTGGTCTTTAATCTCTTGTTTGGTTGCTAAGGTTGGGATAACTTATCCCAGGACTAACAATTAGTATTCGAATAAGCTATCCCTCCGTGGAGGTAGAGTTTCCCAATATAACGGATAAAGTATGTAAAATAACAAAAACACCCCCCTTAAACTCTCTTTTATACACCACTTTTATATTCATGTATATTAACAATTTTTTTAATTATATTTATAATATTATCCGCAACCTTAATTAATCATTATTTTTATATGTTTTTCTACAATCTCTATTTATGAATATATTATAAGTTGAATTTATTGTCTAATACTTATTTTATTTATATTTTGATTTCTTTTAAAATGTTCAATTGCCTCCACCACTAAATTACATAATTTTAATTAAATATTTTATTACTTTAAAATTATATTTTACATATCAATTAAAATAAATATAACTTTGAAAAAAATGTAGATAATTTTGATAATAACTTTCTTTCACTTTTAATAAACTTAAAATTGAAATTTTATTTTTGAATTAAATAATATGGAAGTTTATTTTTAAGCTAAATAAAATGGAACCTTTATTTTTCCACTAAACAAGATGAAAGTTGTTTTTTTAAAATTAAATAAGATAAAAATTTTATTTAAAGCAAACTAAGATGAAAAGTTTTATTTTTTAAGTTAAATAAGATGACAGTTTAATTTTGAAAACACAGAGCACAATAATGAAAATGCATACAAAAAAATATATACGTTAAATAAGATGAAAATTTTATTTTTAAGAATGAATAACTAAAGCTTGCAAAGAAAATGAAAAAAGAAATCAAATAAGGGGAAGTTATTTTTATAAACAAACATCTTATTCTTAAAAATTATGCAATGAATAGTATTTTGAATATGACAAACCAAATAAGCAATAAAAACTACTCTCAATATAATTAATCTTATTTTAACTTAACCTAATATAATTTATTGTACGGAAAAGGGTCAAAATTGCTCATAAACTATGCCAAATAGATCACTTATACCCTCCGTTACATTTTGGGATAAAAAATACACCTGTCATTATTTTGAGGGTCCACAAATGCCCTTACACTATTATCTTTGTCACATGGCAGTCCACATAGATATCCACGTGGCAATAAAAGGGTCAAAATTACCCTCGCACTATTCAAAATAGCTCAAATATACCCTTCGACTATTTTTGGGATCAAAACTACCCTTACCGTCTATGTTTTGGACCACAAATACCCTTACACTGTTGCTGACATGGGAAAAAAGAAATTATATATATATATATATATCACTATTTTTTTTTATAAATAATTTATCATAGTAGAAAAATATGTGAATGATAGATAATAACTATTACTCATCAACAAAATTGAAAGACGTCTTAAAAATTTTATTTGATCTATCCAAATTATATATTTAAAAAGTTTAAAATAAATTATGTCTATAAAATTTACTTAAATAATATATTTTTTCACTATTCTTTTTATAAATAATTTATCATAGCAGAAAAATATGTGAATAATAGATTATAACTATTACTCATGAACAAAATTAAAAGACATCTTAAAATTTTCATGTGAACTATCCAAACTATATATTTTAAAATGTTAAAATAAATTGTGTATATAAAATTTACTTAAATAATATATATATTTCTTTTTTCACTATTTTTTTTTATAACATAAGAGCATTTGTGATCCAAAACATAGACGACAAGGGTAGTTTGAATCCCAAAAATAGTTGAAGGGTATTTGAGCAATTTCAACTGGTTCGAGGGTAATTTTGACTCTTTTATTACCACGTGGATATCTAAATGGATTGTCATATGGCAAAGATGACAGTGTAAGGGTATTTGTGGTCCCCTAGAATAACGAAAGGGATAATTTTAATCCCAAAATATAACGAGGATACAAGTGATCTATTTTCCATAATTTAGGAGCAATTTTGACCTTTTTTCATTTATTGTATGATAACTTATTCAAACTAAACAATCCCTTAAACTAAGTTGAGCTGCTTGGGGATTGGGACCCACAGCAACTCACTTCAATAATTTTTTGCTATTAAAAAGGATCTCAACGAAAAAAAATTACAAAAGATGGGGCCACTCAACTTTCATTTTACATTGAGTTCACAAGTTTATCATAAAGAAGGCCCACCTACTTTCGTGCACCTCTTTTTTATTAAGTTGTAAATGCATTATAATTTTAACTGTATTCCTCCGTAGAATTTTAAGAGTTAATTAAATTTTTTATATATTTTTAAAATTTTAAATTATTATTTATAATATTTTTTTATATCAACTAATTTTTTTGCTATAAAAGATTAGGTTGAGCTGCTTAGAGTCATCCATGGAACACACAACTGTTCACTTTAGTAAATTCTTTGTTAAAAAAAAAAGGATCTCGCCTGAAAAAAAAAAAAAAAAGAGGGGCCACTCAACTTTCCTTCTACATTTTCACAAGTTTATCACAAAGCTGGTCTACCAACTTTCGTGCATCACTTTTTTTTATTTACAAACGCATTATAACTTTAATTGGGGCGATACAATTTTTAGAGTCGATTAAATTTTTTATATGATTTGTTATATGATTTATAAATTTTTAAATTATTAATTATTATAATTTATAGTATTTTTTATATTATTTTTAAATAAATATATTTTAAAATTTTATAAGTTTCACATAAATTGAGATAAATAGAGTAAGATATATAATTTAAGATTTACATAAAAAGTATTATAAATGCAATAACTAAAACTTTTAATTATTTAAAAGAAATAAAATTTTAATTGAGTTTTAAAACTTTATGTGCAGCATAAATTAAAACAAAGTAATTAACATGTGTTATTCCAAAGTGATATAAAAAATATTATAAGTCATAAAATTAATAATTTAAAATTTTTAAAAGACATATAAAAATTTATCGGTAAAACATGAATTTTAGGCAAAAAAAAGTGAAACATATTATTAAAAATTACATTAAAAAATACTGTAAAATATAATAATTACTCCAATAATTTTAAATATCAAAAATCATGAAGTATTTAAAAATCAGTTGATTCTGCAAATTCTATTTGCATCATATAAATTAAAATAAAAAATAATATTTATTGGGAACATGCTAATATAGGTTCTAACTAATTATCGTTTAAATAATTTTATCTAACCAAATTGAAAGTTTCTATCTGAAGTGTACTAGTGGTGTTAAGCCCACGCTAAACACGTGCCCAATGTTCATAACTTTATACTCCCTCCATTTTCTTTTATGTGATATTTGTTTACTTAATTTTTTTAAAAAAAATTATCTTATTAGAATTAAAAATAATTCTACTTTAATTTTTTTTATTTTTAATGAAATAATTTTTAATTACACAAATATTTATTTATCATTTTAGACTATAAAATTGAATACTCATTTTTTTTATTCATGATTGGAATTGAATATGTTGATTCATGATGACGCAATGATTCAAGTCAAAAATCGTATTACTTCGTATTACATAAGGCAAAGAAAAGTTAAGAGATTTTTTATTTCAAATATTAATCATCAGAAGTCTATTAGCATACATATCTATATTTGTATGTTTTTATCATCATATTTCTCTTTAAATACATTATTAATTTCTAATTTTTTATATTATTTTTAAACTCTTATTCTTAAAAATATTATAAATATACAAACGGATGATATAATTTCATATGTAATAACTATGGCTTGCCTTCCCTTATTATATTATGTCTAAATTTTAATTAAAAAATACTAGTAATATTTTATTCAGTTATATTGGAGTAGTTTGTAAATACCAGAATAAGAGCTTTGAGATTATCGTCAGTGATGGGCACTTGAAGATCATCCCTTTTCTGAACCCTCAGCAATACATCAACAAAGTCTTCTGAAGCGTCGCTGTTTTGATCTTCTCTCCTTTTGATCACATGCTCTTCTATAATCTCATCACACACCTCTCTCAAATCCTTCAAATTCTTCATCAGTCTCGTCTTTGTCCCACTCAATGAGTTAACCCATTCCCAGTGTGGAAAAAAATCCCCTAAACAAAACCCCGCCAACAACGCCTGTGTCTCCGTCAATACACTCACCAAATCCTTTTTTCCTTTCTTCGATTCCTCATCAATAAATCTCTTCCCGAATGCTACCCTGCACAAAATATCATTCGCCAGAGCCAATAAGATCCGACTCACATCGAGTTCAGATTCAGAATGAGACGAAATCACTTGTATCATGCGGTTAGTTTCCTCATCTCGTATGAACTGAAATGAGTTAACTCGTTTTGAACTTAATAACTCGGTGACGCAGATTTTTCTAACTTGGCGCCAATAAGGACCGTAAGGGGAAAAAGTGACATCTGAGCAACCGAAGGATAGGTATTGAGCAGCGATGAGTTGTGGGCGGCTGGAGAAGATATGATCATGAGTTTTGAGGATGAGTTCAGCGAGACGAGGAGAAGAGATGATTAGAGTGGGGATTTGGCCGAGTTGAAGGTGGATGATTGGACCCAGTTTCTGAGAGAGATGCATGAAGGTGTGGTGGGGCATGTCAGTAAGGAGATGGAGGTGACCGATTATAGGGAGAGATGGAGGAGACGGTGGAGTTGGTAAAGGCCCACGTCGGATGTTGTATAACAGAATCGTCAAACATAAAAGTGCTACTACAACAACGAATTGCAGAATTGATTCTTCCATTCCTTTTGCTTCTTTGCTTTTTTTTTCCTTTGAGAAATTAATGAGCAAGATTTAGGAGTATAGTGTTGTTGTGGTATTTATATATCTTACTTTTTTTTCAAGTCATTATAAAAATATTTATATTATGTTTAATAAAATATTTTTTAGTCATATTAATATCTATAACTCATTTTAAATTATATATTTTAAAAATATTTTTAAAAAAAAATTCATATCAAATTAAATTACTTTTGTTTCATTTTACTTTTCCCTTTCTTTCTATTTGTCAAAAAACTTTGAGTTTCAAATAACATAAATTTTAATTAATATTTTAAGATAATTTTTATATTATTGATATAAAAGTACAATTTATAATTCTTTTATATAATTTTTAAATATTTTTATTTTTTAAATATTAATATAATATAATATAATATAATATAATACTTAAAGTAAAGGTATTAAATTAGTTTTCAAAGATGCAACTGATAACTCAAGGAGAAAAAGACAAAAAGGGAGTAGGTAAAGAGCATTTAGTGCAATGGTAGCCGCAAATTCTCTCCCCACAAACGCTAGCCGCAGATTTCAATGAGAGTTATCTTTTCAATTTGTATGCTGGGTTGATGTGATTCCTTGTTGTCTTCTTTCTAAAAAAAGCCAAACATTATCAAATGGCATTTCTACTCGGGAGTGTTTGAAAAAAATTACATTTTAATCTGAATGCTTTTTGGAATTAAATTTAAAAAAATAAGATGATAATTCTCATTTTTAAATTGATTTTTCAAATAGTCATTCGTATTTTGAGAATTATTTATTAAAATTATTCTTATTTCTTTTACCACTATAAAATCATTTAATTATTAGTAATATTTTCTTCAAAATATAATAAACATCATAAAGTCTCATTCTCTTCTGATCAGCATAACTTGTCATATTAAACTCTAACCCCCCCCCCCCCACCCCTCCACTCCTTTTATTAGTTGTCATTTGACGTAACAATTGGGTAAGTTAGGTTAAATTTAAACGGTTCATATATTCGATTTTTAAGTGTGGAGAAAATTTTTAGTAGGAGCTCCAATGCGGACACCGGCTGAGAAAAAAATGACATATATAGAATCAAAAGAACGTTCAATTATTTTGTCTACTGAAAGATGACGTATTTATAAATTTGATGACATGAGATTAATAATATTTACATAATTATTTATAGTTGTGTGCTTAGTAATATATGTAACACCCCAACTTTTTTTCACTAAGATTGAGTCATCCTTCATATGATAGGATCAATTCATAAGTATTTAAAGTATATTAGATGTGATTTAGAGTTATAAAGGATCTTTTACATCAAGTCAAGTCCAAAGAATTTCTAGCGACTAAGTTTTCATATGAGTTGATGGAAGGGTCAACTTCAAATGACCATATCTCCTAAAGTATAATGAGTTAGGTGACCCATAATATATCAAATTAAAGATCTTTGAGTTAGCTTTCCAACACATCTTATTTCGCGTTAAACAGAGTTCGGAGTAGAAAGTTATGACCATTTTATTGGAGACCTACAGAGCTGTCCGAAGGTCCGCGACGGCTCCGCGACGCGGACCTATCGCGAATCCTTTCTGGATAAGCTAACCGACGTTCCTTTATTTTATTTTGAGGGTATTTTTTCCTAGAGCCTTTGGGGGTCTATTTAAGGTCCCAAAATGCATAATACGTCAGTTTCATGAGTCAAACCCCTCTCTTTCACTCCTAAACATAAAACGCTCAAGAATCATCAAGAAAGCCATCAAGTTAGGATTAACTTTCAAGATTCTTCATCAAGGTGAGTTATTCTTCATAAGCTTTAAGCTAATTTCTCTATCTATTCATGAATCCCTAATAGAATCTTAAATTATAACTTAGGGTTCAAGAAAGCGAATTCAAGAATCCCAAGAAAGGATTCCTTGATTCTTCTTTCCATGAATTAGGGTTCTTCATCAAGAAACTCTAAAGATTCTGAGTCAAGAAGTCAAGAATAAAAAAGAAGCTCTTCAAACGATGTCTTTCCAAGTTCTTCCACTCTAAAAGAACAACGAGATTGAGGATTTTCTCCAAGAAAGCGAGAATTCATCAAATTTTGATTGTAATATCAAATTTTCAGGTATGTAAGGCTAAACTAAAAGCATGAGTTTGTTCTCTCATGTGCCCCATAGAGGTCAAAGAAGAGTTGATGGTTGAAGAGTATATGTGCATGAATACTTGAGAGTTTTTCATTGAAAAATTGATTTGAAATTACATGTTTTCTATGTTGATGATCATCATACTATTTGTTTTCTTGAAGTAAACATTTTTCATGAGATTTTGCATAACCTTACATGATTATTTGAAAAGTATGCATAATGAACTTAGGGGATGAGTCTAGAGCCTTGACGATAATGATGTTGTGATGTTGTGAATTGTCTTTCACATTTGATGAGAGTCTTGATGATGATGTTGATGAGAATGATGCTTTATGATGTCTTAAAATTGGAAGTTTAATTTCTAAAAGAGTATCTTGAGTCCATGATGTTGATGTTGATGTTATGAGGTGAGGTACTATGTCCCTACGGGACAAATGTTGATGTTGAGGTTTTATACTATGTCCCAACGGGACAGATGTTGATGTTGAGGTTTTATACTATGTCCCTATGGGAATAATGTTGATGTTGAGGTTTTATACTATGTCCCCCGATGTTGATGTTGAGGTATTAATTATTATACCATGTCCTTATGTGACTGATGATGATGTATTATGTCCCTATGGGACTGATGAGGATGATGTTTATGAGCATGTCGAGTTCAGGGAGGAGTATTGAGCACCGAAATGGGTAGAGAGTGAGTCCCACTCAAACCCATTAACTACGTGGCCCGCATAGGAAGAGAGGATTGAACCGCAGTGCGGATGGCTCCTATCTTGTCCCAAAAGAGGACTGATATTTTTCTTGTGGATTCACTGATGTTGATGTCCTTTACCCCGGGCAGGGTATTGGATGGATGTGGCAATGACATCACTTCGTTGTATCATCACTGACTCATAAGTGATGGTTGTCGGTTAGAGAAACTCCAGTTAGGTTCCTTTTGATAGGACTCTGATGTTGATGTTGATGTGATGTTTTGAGTCGAGTTCCCTGAGTTGAGTTGATGTCGATGTTCCCTGAGATGAGTTGATGTTGAGTTTCCTTGAGTTGAGTCGAGTTGAGTCGAGTTTCCTTGAGTTGAGTCGAGTTGAGTCGAGTTTCCTTGAGTTGAGTTTAGTCGAGTTTCCTTGAGTTGAGTTGAGTCGAGTCGAGTCGAGTTGAGTTGAGTTTCCTTAAGGTGAATATGATGTATTGATGATGCATTGATGAGATATTGATGGGTCATTTGTCTACTCTTTATTCTTTCTTTAGATAGACATTTGACATTCTAATGGAGTATGATGTTGAGTTGATGTTATTCCTATATTATTCTACTTGTTTCTGTTTCACTCAGCTATTTTACATACCAGTAAATTCCAAGTACTGATGTCCCCTTCTGGGACTGCATCGCTTTATGATGCAGAGGCAGGTATTAGAGATCATCGACAGGCGCTTCGTTGAGGATCTATTCACATTTAGCTGATCGGTGAGACCTCCTTGTTTTCGGAGGATTTCCATATTGTTATCATCTAGCTTGAGTAGTACTTTATTTTCCTTGGAGTTGGGTAACCATGGCCTGTCATGGTACCATCTAGATGTTTGAGTTAGAGGCTTCATAGACACTGAGTAAAGGATGTGATGTATTCTTTTTTTTCAACTATTCTTTGTTAGAAATTAACATTTTGTATAAAGACTTGATTAATTTAATTATATTAAAGTCTTTTTCTTGAGGATGTTTCTTCCGCTGTTGAGTATGAGGTGATGATGAGGCTAAGTGGTTCGCTCGGGGACTAGCAATAGCCTCTAAGTGCCAGCCACGCCAAGGGTACCCTCCCGGGCCGTGACAATAAGTTACACACGTAATAATTTATTTATTCTTATACACTTTTTATTTATTGATCCGATACACACGTACAAAATACGTACACTAATATATATATATATATATATATATATATATATGTGTGTGTGTGTGTGTGTGTGTTAGTGTTATTATTATTATTATAAGCTAAATAAGATGGAAGTTCTATTTTTAAGCTAAATGAAATGGAACTTTTATTTTTTACACTAAACAAGATGAAAGTTATATTTTTTAAATTAAATAAGATAAAAAATTTATTTAAAGCAAAATAAGATGAAAGTTTTATTTTTAAGTTAAATAAGATGAAAGTTTGATTTTAAAAATACTCAGCACAATCATGAAAATGCATACACAAAAATATATACGTTAAAATGAGATGAAAATTTTATTTTCAAGAATGAATAACTAAAGCTTGCAAATAAAATGAAAAAATGTGGAAGATAATTTTGTAATCAAATATCTTATTCTTAAAAATAATGCAATAAATAGTATTTTAAATATGACAAACCAAACAAGCAATAAAAATTATTCTCTAATCTTATTTTAACTTATTCCCAACACAATTTATTACAACATAATTCATTAAATTGAGTTGTTTGGGGTTGAGACCGACAGCTGCCCACTCCAATAATTTTTTGCTATAAAAAAAATCTCAAAAAAAAAAAAAATTTTTACAAAAGATGGGGCCACTCAAACTTTCATTCCACATTCAATTCACATGTTTATCACAAAGCTGGCCACCTACTTTCGTGCACACCCCTTTTTGTTAAATTACAAATGTATTATAGTATTAATTGTGTTCATAGAATTTTAAGAGTCAAATAAATTTTTTTGCCTTTTAAATTTTTAAATTATTATTTATTATAATTTATAATTTTTTTATTTTATTTTATATGATACTTTTTTTTCGTCCATCCTAGAAAGAATGTCATATTACTCTAATTGAAATTTAATTGATCTTTAAACTTTCTTTTTTATTATTGATAAAATTATTCCTAACCACACAAATATCTAAAAAAAATTTAAACCACAAATTTTAAAATTTTCTTTTCTTAAATATTATGTCAAATCAAAATGCATCAATAAAATGAAAAAAAAGAAAGTAATATTTTTCACATCAAATAATTTTTTTGCTATAAATTATTAAGTTAAGCTTGTTTGGAGTCATTCATGGACACACAACTGCTCACTTTAATTTTTTTTCTTTAATAAAGAAGGATCTCACCAAAGAAAAAGAAAAAAAATTACAAAACGCCACTCAACTTTCATTCCATAGAAGGATTTTACCAAAGAAAAAGAAAAAAAATTACAAAACGCCACGCAACTTTCACTCCATATTTAATTACAAGTTTATCACAAAGCTGGCCCACTTACTTTCGTGTATCACTCTTTTTTATTAACAAACTAGTTATAAGGATCTCATGCATACCCCCATTAGTTATTCATAAATTTAATTTTAATATAATTAAATATTATTAAATTATATTATTAAGTATAAAATAAATATTTAATAAATATTATTAATATAGATTAATTTAACTTTAATAATTAAATAATTTTAAATTTTTACTTCAAAATAAATTATAATGATAGTAAATTATCTAATTTTTTGTGCAAATCTAGTGTGAAAAAGTCTATTGAGATGTCTTTAATTAAACTATTATTTATCTAGGGGTGGGTCCGTAAAACCAAAAACCGAAAACCGAATCGAAACTGATCGAAAAATACCAAAAAAAGAAAATCGCACCATAAAAAATCGAAACCGAACACAAAAAATCGAACCGAACCGATTTTGTGCGGTTTCGATTTCGGTTTTGATCTTCTAAAACCGAACCGAACCGTCAAAAATCGATTTTGCTATACTACGTCGTTTATACTTTATAGGTTACATGGCTAAGAAGGAAAATCTTTCTTGTTGCACGAAAGAGACATAGATTTGAAGCTTTCAAGGAGAAGTCTTTTGGCTACTGTCACCTATCAATTGCGCATTGTTGACACCCAATTTTAGCCCTCCACCGTATAAATTAATCATCGAGCTATTAATTTTAACGATTTGAATTAATTAGCTTTCAAAATGCGAGAAATATCTTTTCAAATAATTTTATGTTCGAATCCTTGAATTTTCAATTTTATTAGGTTCATATATTGCGTATTATACATATTTATCTTAAAATACTTTACTTTACTTCTTCGTATTATATTATTTTAATATTGCGTATCGTTTTACTTTACTTTTTCGTATTATATATTTTATGTTGTGTATTATGTAAATCTTTTAATTTTTTGTTATGTTTAAAATATTTTCTTAAATAGATCCTATCTTTAAATACTTTACTTTGTTCTTGAGTCGTTAATATTTTAAAAGCTCCTTAATCAATTGATATGAATTCATGTCGTGGTCGAATTAATTGATTAATTTTAAACGGGTCAAGTTGGTAATTTAATTGGCTATTTCTTAATTTTTTCCCTAATTCTTCTAATTCTTTTTTTAAATACTCAAACCCCAGCCCAATTCTTAAAAATAACCCCAGCCCAACTTTAAAATCCCCAACCCAAACTCCCTAACCGACCCGACCCGACCCAAATCTCATTTAAAAAACCCTCTCTCCTCCTTAATCCCTAACCCCACGCCCCCAATCCTCCTTTTTCCCCTTCTCTGTAACAAAACCGAAAACCAGAAATGGTAGCCAAGATTCAGCCATTTCCAGTGCTCCTAAATCGGCAAAACGCCTAGAAATATTAATTCCCTAACCCACGCGTTCCCTCTCCCCATAAACCCCAAAATCAAAGCGGAAAAACAACAAAGAGACAGCCGTGGCAGAGCCATGGCAGCAACCGCAGTGGTCGTTTTGGGCCATTTTCGGTCAAAGCACCTGCTCCTCTCCTCTTTTTCGTTGTCCTTGCACGTCAGGGACCTTCCACGTGTCTCACATTCGAGCCGTCGATTCAAATCGACGGCTAGGATGTGAGACTTGTGAAAGGTCCCATTTGAGGACTCACAATTTCGGTTTTACCCCTTGGTTTCTGGTTTTGGTGCCCGAATTTTTGGGGTATAAAAGACCCCAATTGTTCACTGTTTTGGGGGTTGGATTTTCGGTTCCAAGGAGAAATTTTGGAGATTTCTATTCTCGGATTTTTAAATAGTTTCTTTGTTCTGAAATTGTGAAACTCTAATAGTTCATGTTCCATTGGAGAACATTTCATTGTGAGAAGTGTTCGAAAAGTCTTTGAATTCTTAGAAGCTTAGCTACGATTTTGAGTTCAAGGGTCTAGGATCGGAGTTGATTCTCGTTCGTAGTTCCAGTCCGCTGCCCCGGAAAAGGTAATACTCGTCACTCTTCGACTCGAATTAATATACATGTTTGAATCCGAATGTTGAACCATTTAAAGTATGTTGTTAGTATGACATTGTTGGTATACATATTTGTATATATATATGTATACATAGATATATATGCACATGAATGTATAAAGCTTGAAGGGTGATTGAGTATATGTGTTGGTTTTGGTGGCTGTTTACTGCATATCTATGTATATGGAGATATATATACGCGTATATATGTATAGAACTTGAAGCACGGCTGAGTATATGTTAGTTTGGATGGCTGTATATTGCTGTATATCTACGTATATATGTATAAACTTGAAGAATGGTTGAGTATATATGAGTTTGGATGGCTGTATATTGCTGTATATCTACGTATACATGTATAAAACTTGAAGAATGTTTAAATGTATGCTTGTTTCTGCGGTCGTTTGCTGTATATCTATGTATATGAAGATAAATGTATGTATACATGTATAAAACTTGAAGAATGGTTGAGTATATATGAGTTTGGATGGCTGTATATTGCTGTATATCTACGTATACATGTATAAAACTTGAAGAATGTTTAAACATATGTTTGTTTTGGCGGTTGTTTGCTGTATATCTATGTATATGAAGATATATATGTATATGTATGTATAAAACTTGAAGAATGTTTGAATATATGTATTGGTTCGTTGGTTATCTTGCTGTATATCATGTATATATCAGCATACACATGTATATGTATGTATAACTTGGAGAGTTGTTTGGTTATATGGTAATTATAGTCGTATCACAGTGTATATGCAGCTATATTTACGCATATATATATATATGAATTTTTACGTATACATATATAAGTATGTGTCTACAATTCGAATGTTGTCCGAATATGTTTGTTGGGCTGCCATTTTATATATATATATATGCATATATGTGTACTTCTACATGTGTGTATATAAATATATATAAGTTGAAAGTTTGTTAGTTTATTTGGTTATATGATGGTATCACAATGTCTATGCATTTATATATACGTATGTACATATATACATAAAGGCATATGCATAAATGTTCATGAAACGACCACTTGGTTGATTGTACGCCTTATTGCTTCAATTTAATGACAAAAATAATTGATTAATCTATGCTTTCCCTTTCTTGCATGTGGTATTATTCGGGGTCTATTTTGGGCTCCCATATGCATATTTTGAGTTGTCCCTCATCGGGACAGCGTGTGTGCTCGAGGATAGGCTGACTACACAGGTTCCGGAGGCCGAAAACCATTGTTTATACACTGATAGACTTATAGTATACACTGGTATACAACCAGTGTATACCACAGGTTAATGCAAAGGGAAAAGGGCCAAAAGCCCATTTTTGCAGGGAAAGGTATTGGGCCTCTGAGGCCCAATCGGAAGCAGACAATAGTGGGTTGGGCAGGCCCAATTTCTTTCCTTTCTTTTTTTTTTTAAAAATTTATTGCAGGCTTTTGAAAATTGGGCCTGCCAAAGCCCAATTCTATTTAATTTATCTTGTTTACTTTGTTTATATTATTTTGCTTGAAATAATTATTTGATTATCTTTATCATTAACTTTAATTCATGTTGTTTTATTGTGTTTTAATCTAATTAAGTTTCCTCGAGTTAGCCATCTACGTCGTTTTATGATCTTGACTATAAAAATCGCCTTTAGGAAATTAAATTCTTTTAAAATACTTCTTAAAATATCTCAAACACCTTTTCCCTTAAAATATTTTTTGAAAAAATATATGTACATCTTTTCTTTAAAATACTTAGAATTTAATAGATCTCAAAATTCTAATTAGTTGATTAAATCCATTCAATTCCGTTTAATTAAATAAAATTAGTTAGATTTTAATATTAGATTTTCTTTAACTAGTTTACTTAATTAATTCTAATTGATAAAAATATAAGTAAAAAATGTAAATTTTCCATTTCCTAAAATATGTTGTCTAAACTTTCAAAATTATTAATATAAAATAACACTATTTCAAAGTTAGACAAAATATTTAATCGTCGGATAACCGCACGTTAGCGGATATTTCGGGTGCGTAAAACCTTCCCGAAATAGAAATATGAACCCGAACCCTTTTCTTTGGATTTTAAAAGATTTTTTCTGTTTGAGTCTTTTAAAATGTTTTAAACGGTTTTCTTGATTTTTCCTTAAAAATTAAGTGGCGACTCTAATTTTTAAAGATTCGGTTTTACTTAAATCAATTAAGTCTTAATCGAATTTTTAAACTGAAAGTCATTTTCCGACGTAACAGAAATGGCGACTCTGCTGGGGAATTTAATTTGGTTTTAACCATTAGATTAAATTTTTGACTAACTTTAATAATTGTTTCTATTTTGTTATTTGTTTGTTCATTTTACTTGTTTAATTTAAATTATTATTATTAAACTGTCATTGCATGCATAGCATATTCCGCCACCCGGCAAATTTATTTTTATTTTTTACTAAAAACGACGGTTATGCGGGTCGCAGCCGTTTAGTCCAAATTTTCCATCGGGGTACCCTGACGAAATGAGTCGATCTTGCGGGGTCAACGGTCGTTAATTTTCCCAGCCCGGGTTGTCCGTTCGGGTCACCTTTCCACAGTCAAAAATAAACCCACTCTTAGATACCAAGGATAGAACGAAACCAAAAACCCTGTAGGTGCATTGGCCTAGGTCGACCCGATACGTAAGGCGTATCGGGCCCATTAGTAGCCACCTTGAGTTCAAAGTGGCCTCCGGCCCAATTGAACGATCATTTTGTTTGTTTGGAAGGATGTATACGTTTTTTTAAATAAATCGTTGTTCGTGGGCCCGGGGGGGTTGCTTTTATTTTTCTAAAATACAGATTTTTTGTAGATGGCCACTCAATTTCCAGATTTCGACATGGTCACCAAGACTCCGGATCTTCTCCGTGTGTGGTGGAATAATCTTAGTGAATACGCACAGGATCAAGTCACGACACATCTAGGGCATTTACCTTCATTAATGGACTTCCCGGCATAAACTTCATTTACTAAAGTTATTACAAGATTCTGGGATGATAAGAGAATGGTGTTCCGGTTTGGGGATGTCGAGTTGACACCTACGATCGAAGAGATTCGGGATTGCTTAGAGTCTAAGGGGTTATATGAAAAGAGGAAGAAACACCCCGACCACAATATTTTGGTGCCAAGCAGACCGACCGGTAAGAAAATGAGAGATATGCTTTTCCTAGTGCAAGCCGAGTGGCTAGATACCCCGAAGATCCCATTTTTAAGATTCTTTGAACGTTGGGGGCATAAGAGTTATTTTGAAAACTTCCCTAACGAGTTTCATGATTACGGCACTTGGGTTAGCACCCAAGCCCTAGCCTTTTCCATATGCCTCTTAGGAACCATGGTATTTCCCCACGATCAGACAAATACCATAGATTCCCGAGTTGTCATGGTTACTCACACTATCTTCTACGGCCTTGGTAGGGACGGCCAAAAGAAGTATTGTGATTTGGCACCGGTCATCGTGGCCGATATCTACCGGTCTCTAGGGATGTGCAAGAATGGGTATGGATTTTTCCAAGGGTGTAATTTGTTACTACAATGGTGGATGTCGTTACACTTGGCCACGAAAGTCGAAAAGTGGAAGCAAGATTTGAGACGGCATGATGGAAGAAATGCCTTGGCCCACCACGAACTTCTGTTGACTATTCGGAACTTCAAAATGAGAAGGTCAAAAGAAGGATGGGCACAAGTTCTTTACGATTTGAAGGAAGATAACATTTCGTGGATGTTGACGACTTTATGTCCGAAAGGGTGGCGATACAAGGAAGGTGGTTTCCCTTTTTGGTCCTTATGAGTATTCGGGGTATGAGACCTTACTCTCCGAACAGGGTAATGAGACAGTTTGGGAGGAAGCAAGTCGAGCCAAAGACCGGGGATACTAGCCAGTATGTTGTTGACTATGAGGATCGAGAAAAGGTACCCTTCGTGGATGATATTCTCAAAGAATGGTCCGCGTGTAGTTTCTTGAAAAAGGAAAGCATTGCCGAGGATAGATATGATGCAGGTTACGAGACAGGGTATAAAGATTGGTTGAAGGCCGATTTAAGTGGAGATATCGTCCCGGGGCCCCACCTTAATCCCGGAGTAGAAGATATAGAAGCAAGGGTCCAGGTCCAAAGGCGTCTTTTCCAGCAACAGTGGGATGATAGGGAGCGGGAATTCCAACAAAGGGAACAAGAATTCCGGCAAAAGGAGCAACACTATCTACAAAGAGAGCAAGAATTTCAACAAAGGGAGTACGAGCTTTATAGAGTCATGGCCTCTCGGACACAAGAGCTAGCCGACGCGAGAGCATGCTTGGTTCAGTTAGATCAGAATTTAGAAAAACAGATTGGCACTCTTCAGCAAACACCAGTTTCCGGTCGGGCCCTACTAGCGGAACCTTTCTTGATGCTGCACCAACGCCAAATCTGAGGAGAAGTGGACAAAGCCAGAAGTTCAACGGGACCTTCTTCCATTTAGTTTATCCCCTGCGTGGGAAGTTTTATACTTTTCGCATTTTTCCCTTTCTCCCCGAAAAATGTATCCCTATTTGGTTAATGTTTGTAATATTTTTATCTATCTATGAATTTTATTTCGGGGGAACAACGAAATATTTAAAATGACGTATACATCCTTCAAATCGATAGGCCAACCCTTGGCATAAAAGGGTCACATGCTCTCTAGGACGCGTAATAACTGTTTCTGTGATATTCATTGTTTATTTGATCTATGTGATAATGTTGTTTATTCGGAAAATTCTAGCCCACTTCTTACCAAAATAAATATGTATATCAAATAAGCCGCCAAAACGAACCCCAATCACTGCCAGAAATACAACCAAATATTCTTCAAGTCCCGATTTCTCGACAAAGTTCAATCTCAAAATACCTCTTACCTTTCCCAACTCAGAAAATCACACAGACAAAAGAAAAATCCGGAATACTGAGATACATCATTCCCAAGATCATATGGACAAAGTCTTGCTTGTATGCCATGTATCTTGAGCCAGTGGGCTAGTCTTTTCCGTTTAAAGCAACAACTGTTTGCCTGCTGACTTGTATGTGATATCTTGTATTACTTGTTAATCCGGGAACACTAATATCTTTGCCTTTGAGTAATTCTTGTACAGGTGATAAGAATTGGTCTGTGTAGATAAACTGGCCGATCACCCCTACTTCACCAGATCTAAAGCCCACAAAGATTCCTTCCCCAGTCAAAGCCGTTTAAACAGTGCAGGTACAATGGCACAAAATCGTGATGATATGAGCCTGGCTGAGGTTCCAATTACGGATTCGGTCATTACTGAGCAGAATAAGTTGATCGCGCAGTTGATGCAGCAAATCGGGGAAATGAAAATGGAGATGAAAAAGACCCAGGACTTGGCTAATCTGGCCATCGCTACTAATCTTCCTAGTCACGATGACGGGAGACCTCCGTTCCACTTGCCTACTCCTCATTCGACACACCAACCCATTCCTCTATCAACCAACCCACCTGTCACCCCTATCCAAACCGCTCCCCTTATCGATTTAACTGCCCCAAACGTCGTCCAGTCCAATTCATCACATCAAGCTCCCCCTCCACTGCAAAACTCAAATGCCAACAACGTCCAAGCCTTTAGCTCCTCTCCTGTCCCTAACAACGCCTACCCTCAGACAATCCATCCAGAGACCCATGCTCCAGAACCATACAACTTGCCCACAGTCCAAGCTTCACTCACCAAAGTTCCCTTCCATGTCCCGGTTCTTACAAAACCCCAGATTCCCCATACTACATATTCCGAAATAGACCACTATGAGGAGAAGGAAAGGGAATGGAGGGCTCGAGAGGAAATAGCCAAACAAGGGATAAAGGAAGAAGTAGCGAAGGCGTTGAAGCAGTACCATATCACTCCAGACATCGCCGGTTTAAGCTATGAGGACTTGTGCATTCGCCCTGACCTGGACCTCCCGGAGGGATTTAAGATCCCAAAATTCGACACCTTTGCCGGAACCGGGAACCCACTAGCCCATCTAAGGGCTTACTGTGACCAGCTTGTGGGTGTCGGGAGAAACGAAGCTTTGTTGATGAGACTTTTTAGCCGGAGCCTGAGTAGAGAGGCCTTAGATTGGTTCACATCGCAGGAAGTGAGCCAATGGGCCGGATGGAACGCAATGGCTAAGGATTTCGTGGAAAGATTCACTTACAACGTAGAGGTTGTTCCAGATCGATACTCGCTGGAAAAGATAAGACAAAGGTCTACAGAAAGTTACCGAGAGTATGCCTATCGGTGGAGGAAGGAGGCGACCAAAGTCCAACCTCCTATGTCAGAAAAAGAAATTGTTGAAGTATTTGTGCGCTCACAAGAGCAGGAGTTCTATGAAAGAATGATATTGCTCATCGGAGCAAAATTTGCAGACATCGTCAGAATTGGTGAGACCATCGAGGATGGCCTCAAGACAGGAAAGGTGACCCGTGTGATGAGTTCAGCCGGGTCTTCAGGGTTAGTGAAAAAGAGAAGAGAAGATGTGTCAGCTATCTCCGGCTTTTCAAACAAGAGGAGAACACCTGCTTACAACTCTAGAAAAACCACACCTCCTCAAAATCACCCCTAATTCACCCCGAGTCCACTCCCAATATACCACCCCCAAATTTCATCCCTAAACTACCAAACTCCTTCCCCTCAGTGTCACACCCCCCAATACCCGAGTGTCCACCCAAATTACCAACTTCAACCCCCGAGTTGTGCCTACGTCCAACCCGTCCACCAAACTCCTCCTACTAGCTACCAAAATCCATCTCCAAGCTATCATACCCCGTCATACCCGAGACCCCGAATTCCTACTCCTCTTCGCCAAAACCCTCCAACCTACCATTAAGTACCTCCACCTCCACAAAACAACTATAACCCTCCTCGTCCAAGCTTAGATAAAAAACCTCCTAGGGTGTTCACACCGCTTGCTGAAAGCCGGGCGAAGCTGTTTGAAAGGTTATCCGCTGCAGGGTTGATCCAGCCTGTTCCTCCGAAAGTAGTGGATGCTAGTTCTCGCTTCTACAGGAGTGATCAGACTTGTGCGTACCACTCCAACGGTGTCGGACATAACACTGAGGAGTGCATAAACTTGAAGCATAAAATCCAGGATCTAATTGATCGCGATATGGTCGTTCTCCAGACTGTCACTCCTAATGTTAGCAGCAATCCTTTGCCGAACCATGGAGAGAATAGTGCCCACATGATTGAGAAAGAGGAAGACTGGTGTGCACCCAAAATGATAGTCCCGGACAGCGCTTCTTGTTTGGAAAAAAGTGTGGCATCTTTGAGCATCACCGAAAAGCCGAAAGTTGTCCTTTTGACGCCTCTCGAGGTGGTCGCTGCAGTGCCGAAAAGAGTCTCCGCTAACAAAGTCGTAATCAGAACTATCGGTACCGAGGGACCAGTCCAAGGTGTGAACAAAAGAGATCAGGGCAAGAGGCAGATAAGTGAAGCCGAGGCGGAAGAATTCTGGAGGAGAATGCGGCCGGAAGAGTACTCCATTGTGAAGCACTTGGAAAAGGCACCGGCGCAGATCTCAGTATAGGCGTTATTGATGAATTCGCAGCGTCATAGACAAGCGTTAATGGGAGCGTTGGAGGACACGTATGTGCCGGCGGGAACTAATAGTGATGATTTGGCGGCTATGGTAAGCCGGGTTACCCAGGGACACCGCATCAGTTTTGGTGAGACAAGTTGCCATTTGAGGGGTCAATGCACAACAAGGCACTTCATGTTACTATTAAGTGTCGGGACATGATTGTGAACCGCGTGTTGATTGACGATGGGTCGGGTTTGAACATATGTCCGTTGTCTACTCTCAGACAGTTGAATTTTGATGTCGGGAAAATTTGTCAGAGTCAAGTCAATGTAAGAGCATTTAACGGTAGTCGGAGAGACACCCTAGGATCGGTGAATCTAGGGATTCAGGTGGGGCCCGCTGAGTTCGTGGTCGAGTTTCAAGTGATGGATATCACTACCAGTTACAACATGCTATTGGGAAGGCCTTGGATCCATATGGCAGGAGCTGTACCGTCTACCCTCCACCAGATGATGAAGTTCATTTGGAATGAACGAGAAGTTGTTATTTATGGCGAGGGAAACCATTCGAACGTGCATGCACCGATTGTCGACAATGTCACCAGAGGGTCTGATTTCTACACAGTTGAGATAGTGAACGCCACAGAAGATGGTAGGGTGTCTGGACCTCCTATGCCTACTGTTTACAAGATGATTGCTACAGTTATGATAAAAAATGGGTTTGAGCCAGGTTATGGACTAGGAAAGCATTTGCAGGGTATAGTTGAGCCCATTCCGTTGCCAATGAAGCTATCAAGGTATGGTTTAGGGTACGCCATCCGGGAAGAAGATGAGTGGGAAGCGCCGAAGCAAAAGGGTGATTGGATACTAGCTCGACCTATACAACACCTATATCAGTCATTTCCAGTACGAGAACGTGTCAGTGTCGACGGCCTGGGGGAAGGAATCTGGGTTTTATTCGAGGAAGTTGATGCGGTCGATGACAATGATGCAGAACCAGTGTCGAAGGAGATAACTACCCGCTGATCATTTCCCACCCATCTTGGTAGATGGAAAATTGTTTGTTTTTGAAGTGGTGATGGCTCAGCGGAGGCTCGAAGCCCACCCTTGTATTATTTTATTTGTTTTTATCCATGTTTAATCTCGTTTTAATTCCCTTTGTGATGTTAGAAAAGGCAGAGTGACCCTGGGTCATGGCCAAAGTTCGCGTTTTTTCTTTAAGTTGAATGAAAGCCTCCGTTTTATTTTTATATTGCACTTGTTGGTTATTTCGTCATTTCAACTGCTTTTATCAAATTACTTCATGAATTCTAACTGTTTGTTTATGATCCCAGTATAAATAAATTTAAATTTGCCAACATCATGTCATGTCAAAAGCTGGACGAACAAAATGAAGTGGATGACAGTGAACTTGGTATCTGTGACGAAAGGACTTTGGTCCACGAGCATCTTGCCGAGGAACTGAGACAATTTGAGAATCGGGATAAGCCTAATTTGGATGAGACAGAAGTGGTGAATTTGGAGATAAAGAATGTGTCAAAGAGACCAGAATCAATGTTCACTTGACGGATGCTCAGAAAAGAGAATTCACTATTTTGCTAGAAGAATACGTGGACATATTTGCATGGTCTTACGAAGATATGCCCGGTTTGAGTACAGATATCGTCTCTCATAAACTGCCAATCAATCCAGAATTCGGTCCGGTGAAACAGAAAACGAGGAAGTTTAAGCCAGAGTTGAGTCTGAAGATCAAAGAAGAAGTTACTAAGCAGATACAATCTAAGGTGGTGGAGGTAACGCAATATCCCACTTGGTTAGCCAACATCGTTCCAGTACCTAAGAAGGATGGAAAGATCAGAATCTGCGTCGATTACAGAGATCTCAACAAAGCTAGCCCTAAGGATGATTTTCCATTGCCAAACATTCATATCCTCATTGACAATTGTGCCAAGCATGAAATACAGTCGTTCGTGGATTGCGCCGGATATCATCAAATACTAATGGATAGAGAAGATGCAGAAAAGACAGCCTTCATCACGCCATGGGGGTGTATCTGTCATGCCCCGGGAGGGTATCCTAGGCGTGGCCGGCACTCAGAGGCTATTGCTAGCCCCCAAGCGAACCACTTAGCATTCATCACATCATTCATTATAAACATTGCGGAAGGAGATAGAAAATAATATCTAAACAAAGTGGGCCAATGGCCAAACATCAAAACTGTTCATTACACCAAGCAGGGGAATATTGCTCAGGTATCATAAACATTCACCTTGACTACACCATTATGTCTACAAAGCCTCTAACATTCCTTAAAACGTCTAATAAGAGGACCATGACAAACCATGGCTACTCGACTCAAAGAACAGGATAACATTCATAAATAAAGGTTTCCTCCGGAAACAAGGAGGCTCACCACAGTCAGAACTTGGAAACACTTGACCTCAACGGGGCGGCTGCTGAAGTCCTCTAGCTCCTTATCTGCATCATGAAATGATGCAGCGCCAAATGGCGTCAGTACGTGGAATGTACTGGCATGTAAAATAGCTGGAACACATTGTTAGGAATATACGAACATAACGTACATCATCATGAGACCTTAACGTTTACATCGGGAAACATTGACATCGACCTTTGCATCAACATTTGCCTTTTCATTAGCATTGACCTTTTTCATAGGAGTACTATTAGGGAAACCTTTTCTAATAAGCCTAACTGGGAGTTTCTTTAACCGACAACCATCACTTATGAGCCAGTGATGGTACAACGAAGCGATGCCGTTGCTACATCCGTCTAATACCCTGCCCGGGGTAAAGGACATTCATTAGAAAAGAAATAGTAGTCCTCATTGGGACAAGAAAGGTGCCATCCGCATTTGCGGTTCAATCCTCTCTTCCTACGCGGGCCACGTAGTTAATGGATTCAGGTGGGACTCACCTTTCTATCCATTTCGGTGCTCGATACTCCTCCCAGAACTCGACATGCTCATAAAACATTAACATTCATTAGTCCCATAGGGACGCATTTCATCATCATTAGTCCCCATAGGGGCATAATACATTATCATTGGCATCAACATTCATTTGTCCCATAGGGACACATTACATTGTCATTAGCATCTCCTTTACATCAACATTAACATCATTGTCATTCCATCTCATTAACATCAACATCATTGACTTTAGGGACACTCGTTTAGGAACTTTGACTCTCAACTTAGAGATAATCCCACACTCACATTCTCAACATTCATCATTCATTAATTTGTCATTACTCTAGACTCTACACACACACCCATATTCATCATGCATGCTTTTCTAGAATACATATGCGATAGATATAAGGTTTTCAACTAAATGCTTTTCAAGAAAATAGTTTAAAAGGATGCATGAGGGTTTTTTTTTATGAGGGTCATCATCAATGCAGGAAAATATGTAGGTTTATGCATAAAATAATGGCATTTGTTCATTACATTACATGAATTAACATGTTTCACTTCATTACCCTAACATCATTCACCATTAGACTTTAATACCTTACTCATGGGGCACATGGGAGGACATTCCCATGTTTTAAGTTTAGCCTTACATACCTGAAAGAAGATAGTCACACTAAAGCACCTTCTTTCCTCTTGCTCTCTTCAACCTCCTTCAAGCCCTAGCCTTAAGAACCTTAGGAAGACTTCTTCAATGGGATTTTTCAACCCTTTTTCGTGAAAACCGACCTATATAGGTCATAGGGGTACGTTTAGGATAGGTGGGATTGGACCATAATGCCCTTGGAAATTTTAAGAAATTAAATCCCGTCCTGAAATAACACAGTCCGCGACGCGGACTGGTCGCGGACAGTGTATTTTCAGAAATTCAACTCCGTCGAAATTTTCAGGAAAAGATAAGTGTGTCTCCGCGACCAGTCCGCGTCGCGGTTCCGTCGCGGAGGCTCACTGTTTTTCGTTTTGGAACGAAAAATTATCTTTTGACTCGGTTGCTCTAAAATTCGACCGAGACCTTTCCCCCACTCCATTTTCAGTGCTGACCATGAATCCGCTCTCGGATTTCTGATTCGAGCATCGGAAGGCACGTTTCTCGCACACCTCTCCTTGAGGGGTATTTCGGTAATTTCGCGGGCGTTACAGTATCATTATCGGGTGATGCCATTCGGTCTCAAGAACGCCGGGGCTACTTATATGAGAGCCATGACGACTCTCTTTCACGACATGATTCACAAAGAGATCGAGGTGTATGTGGATGATGTCATCATCAAGTCCCGCGAGAGTTCGGATCATTCGACTCACTTGAGGAAGTTCTTCGATCGTCTACGCCGGTATAATCTAAAATTGAATCCCGCTAAATGTGCTTTCGGGGTACCGGCCGGTAAATTGTTGGGATTCATTGTCAGTAGAAGAGGTATCGAGCTAGACCCTTCTAAGATCAAAGCAATTCAGGATTTGCCTCCTCCAAAGACGAAGAAAGAGGTCATGAGTTTCTTAGGAAGGTTGAATTATATCAGTCGATTCATAGCTCAATCTACGTTGATTTGTGATCCTATCTTTAAGTTGTTGAGGAAAGACGCAATGACCAAATGGACAGAAGAATGTCAAAATGCTTTCGACACCATCAAAAGTTATTTGTCTAATCCACCTGTATTAGTCCCTCCACGAGAAGGAAGTCCGCTGTTGTTATACTTGTCTGTCTCTGACAATGCATTCGGGTGTGTGTTAGGCCAACATGATGAGACCGGGAAGAAAGAGTGAGCAATTTACTATTTGAGTAAAAAGTTCACTCCATATGAAGCCCGATATACTTATTTGGAGAAAACTTGTTGTGCTTTGACTTGGGTTTCTCAAAAGTTGAGGCATTATCTGTCTTCGTACACTACGTACCTCATTTCGAAGATGGACCCGTTGAGGTACATTTTTCAGAAAGCAATGCCCACTGGGAAGTTAGCTAAATGGCAAATGTTGTTGAGCGAGTTCGACATTGCATATGTAACTCAGAAAGCAATCAAAGGACAGGCTTTAGCTGATCATCTCGCAGAAAATCCGGTTGACGATGGTTATGAACCACTTAAGACCTACTTTCCAGATGAAGAGGTCTCCTTTGCGGGAGAAGACATCTCCGAAGCGTACCCTGGTTGGCGAATGTTTTTCGACGGAGCTGTGAATAGCCAAGGCAGCGGTATTGGAGCGGTTTTGATATCAGAATCAGGTCAGCACTATCCGGTGTCAGCAAAACTTCGGTTTCGTTGCACTAACAACATGGCTGAGTATGAAGCTTGTATTTTGGGCATAAGAGTGGCCATAGATATGGATGTCCAAGAGCGCTTGGTTATTGGGGATTCAGATCTATTGATTCATCAGGTCCAAGGAGAATGGGCGGTAAAAAATCCAAAGATCGTACCGTATGTGCAACTAGTGCAGAGGTTGTGTAGAAGATTTCGAAAGATCGAGTTCAAACACACACCGAGGGTACAGAATGAGTTCGCCGATGCCCTTGCCACCATTTCCTCAATGATTCAACATTCGGACACAGTGTATATTAATCCCTTGGAAATAGAGTTGAAGAAGCAGCCTGCTCATTGTTCTCATGTCGAGATAGAACCAGAAGGAAAACCATGGTACTTTGACATAAAGAAGTATTTGGAGACCGGGACTTATCCCGAAAATGCCACTTCCAATCAGAAGAAAGCTATACACCGAATGGCCAACAACTTTTTTCCAAGCGGGGAGATTCTTTATAGAAGGACCCCGGATTTGAGCCTCCTTAGATGC
This sequence comes from Solanum rostratum, assembly GCA_029948455.1. Taxonomy (NCBI): domain Eukaryota; kingdom Viridiplantae; phylum Streptophyta; class Magnoliopsida; order Solanales; family Solanaceae; genus Solanum; species Solanum rostratum. The sequence goes on from CM057048.1 coordinate 56,995,744, forward strand.
GTCAATACCGCAGAAGCTATGAAACTTCTCGAACAAGTACATGCTGGAGTCTGTGGTACCTATATGAATGGTTTTACTTTGGCAAAAAAGATTCTTCAAGCCGGTTATTTCTGGATGACTATGGAACACGACTGTTGTAAATTTGTGCAGAGATGCCATAAGAGCCAGATACATGGTGATTTGATTCGTGTCCCTCCTCACGAACTCAAGGCCATGGGCTCTCCTTGGCCATTCGTAGCTTGGGGCATGGATGTTATTGGCCCGATAGAGCCGGCGGCCTCTAATGGTCACAAATTTATTTTGGTCGCAATTGATTACTTTACTAAGTGGGTGGAGGCGTCTTCCTACAAGTCCGTGACAAAGAAAGTGGTAGCCGATTTTGTGCGTGACAACCTAATATGCCAATTTGGGATGCCAGACTCTATCATCACCGATAATGGGGCAAATCTTAATAGTAATTTGCTGAAAGAGGTATGTGAACAATTCCAGATTACTCATAGAAATTCGACAGCATATCGTCCTCAAATGAATGGAGCTGTAGAAGCCGCCAATAAGAATATCAAGAAGATTTTAAGGAAAATGATTGACAAGCATCGAGGATGGCATGAGATGTTACCCTATGCTCTATTGGGTTATCGCACAACCGTCAGAACATCAATTGGGGCAACTCCGTATTTGTTGGTATATGGAACAGAAGCAGTGATACCCGCTGAAGTTGAAATACCATCATTGAGAGTTATTCAGGAAGCGAGTTAAGCGATGCCGACTGGGTTCGTAATCGGATTGAACATTTAGCCTTGATCGATGAGAAAAGGATGACAGCCGTTTGTCACGGTCAATTATATCAACAGAGAATGCTTCGTGCTTTCAACAAAAGAGTAAGACCACGAACATTCGAGGTAGGGCAACTAGTTCTCAAGCGTATCTTTCCTAACCAAGATGAATATAAAGGAAAATTCTCACCTAATTGGCAAGGGCCATACATGGTTCGCAAAGTTCTGTCAGGAGGAGCATTAATCTTGTCAGAGATGGATGGTCAAGAGTGGCCGAAACCAATCAATTCAGACGCCGTCAAAAGATACTACGTTTGAAGATGTAGAATTTTCTGTTTCTTTCCCTGTAATCGTACTATTTTACTTGTATTCGTTTTCGTGTTTAGTTTGAAGATATTCATCCCTTTGTAATGAACTACGTTTGACCTGAATTCTCAAGAATGAGATACGTAGGCGGCCTATGTCAGCCTCGGTCATCCCCTTATCCCTTTTTATTTTTTCCTTTTGTATTTGAACTACGTTTGACCTGAATTCTCAAGAATGAGATACGTAGGCGGCCTATGTCGGCCTCGGTCATTTCCTTATTAAATTTGTATTTTTCTCTATTTCCCGAGAGGGGAACTACGTTTGACCTGATTCCTGCTCCAACGGGATACGTAGGCGCCACAACGGTTCGGTCATATTCCCATGAAGGAAACTGGGACAGAATTTTTGAAAGGAATTCAAAAATTCTAAACAAGAGGACCTGCCTCCGGCAAGATAGAATTTAAAGTATCAGAATTTCAACTGGGACAGAATTTTTGAGAAGATCTCAAAGATTCTCTAGGTTTTCCTAACAAGTTAGTGATTTGGCACGACATGTAACTGGGACAGAAATTTTTGAGATCATCTTCAAAAATTTCATCGAATGTCGTTAGAAACTTGAGTATAACCTTGGAAACTTCAACCCGATCAAAAATTCGAAGACGATTGTGACACGTCACAGGGGCCGTGTCAGAAACTGAATGTGTTCGTCTAAGATTTCCATGACATGACAATTTGGCAATGGCATTTTCTTCCAAAGAATTCTTTTCTAACTTTGTCGTTTTTAAAGGTTTTTGTTTATCAAACATCTTGTCAAGTGTATATTTTATTTTCCTTTTTCCGTCTACCAAAGGTGGGAGATCGGAGCGGTCCGACAAAGACAAGGCGGAGAACGGACAATCAAAAGATCAACACAGATCAATTCATTTTAAAACTAAGGAATTTTCTGTGGATGCAGGGAAATATTGCAGGTATTATTCATAAGGAAACTACCGGGACATCAACAACTCTATCACGCTCGATTCACCAATGATTCATCGCGCTTTATTTTCCGGTTTGTCAAGAAGGTTATTTTATCTTATTTTTTATTTTTTTTCAAACCGCCAAGAGGGCCGTTGTATATTCATCGCCAAGAAAGCCGTTTTATTTTCAAGTCGCCGAGAAGGCCATTGCATATTCAACGCCAAGAAGGCTATTTTATATTCATCGCCGAGAAGGCCATCACATATACTCATCGCCAAGAAGGCTATTTTATATTCATCGCCGAGAGGGCCATCACATATACTCATCGCCAAGAAGGTTATTTTATATTCATCGCCGAGAGGGCCATCACATATACTCATCGCCAAGAAGGCTATTTTATATTCATCGCCGAGAGGGCCATCACATATACTCATCGCCAAGAAGGCTATTTTATATTCATCGCCGAGAGGGCCATCACATATACTCATCGCCGAGAGGGCCATAGCATATTCATCGCTGAGAGGGCCATCGCATATATTAATCGCCGAGAGGGCCATTTTATTTTCAAGCCGGCAAGAGGGCCATTGCATATATTAATCGCCGAGAGGGCCATTCTATTTTCAAGTCGCCAAGAGGGCCATTGCATATTCAACGCCAAGAAGGCCGTTTTATTTTTCAAGTCGCCAAGAAGGCCACTGCATATTCAACGCCGAGAAGGCCATTTTATTTTCAAATCGCCGAGAAGGCCATAGCATATTCATCGCCGAGAGGGCCATAACGTATTCATCGCCAAGAGGGCCATCACATATTCATCGCCGAGAGGGCCATCACATATTCATCGCCGAGAAGGCCATCACGTGTACATCGCCATTGCATTATTCATCGCCAAGAGGCCATTATCATACCACGCCGTATCAACTTATTATCTATTACATTGAAAGAAAGAACATATCGAACATGGTAAAAGATACCATCTCCGTAATTACGATTGTTTACTAACGGTTTTGTGAGTTATATCGAGAGCATCCGAAAGGATGAATTCTCAAAGCGAATCATAGGTGTGGACGTCATCAAATGGGACGCAGCACAACGTGGAACTTTGTCTTAGCAGTGAACTGGGACATAGTCCGGAGAGGAATGTCAAACTCTTCGGACGCGAGCTGAGAAACGACTACCACAATCTAACCACACCCCTATCAGAAGGCATGTGGGCATTTTCCTTGAGTCCGTAGTTTTCAGTTTCGCACCCAGGTGATCTCGATTCTCACCAGATGCCACGTTTCCAATTTGAGTGACAACGTACCAAGAATTTTGGAAATTATGCCCGTGTAAGTTCTTAATTATAGGTGTGAAGCGCGCCACATTTATGGTTAAGAGGTTGCAAGCCTCTTTTTCATGATTCGTTTTGTTTGTCACTCCTCCGGAACCAGGGGTTGTCTCGAATAAGAGATTCCCTTTTCAATCGATATAGTCGAACTACAAGCAGCCTGATTCCTTAGTCCAAGGATATGTAGGCGGACTCAATTTTGAAAACTCGGCTGTATTCTAACATTTACTCGTAAAATCTCATCCCAAGCATTCCAATTTCTCCATAATTCGATATTGGATAGCTTTTGAATTTTTCAAAATCGTGCGTAGAATCAAGCGTTTTGAACTACAAGTGGCCTGAATTCTCATGTAACCCGAGATATGTAGGAAACCCGAAACCGGGGTCCGGCCACAATTTCCTATAGCCCGTGCCAAGACCCTTCCACGAGATGAATATGTGGTCGGCTCAAAATTGGATTGGTCAAGTTTCTTTGTCCACGATCGCTTTCATCGATCATGCCTAAAGAAAGGGACAGCTGTTGACACCTAATTTTGGCCCTCCACCGTATAAATTAATCATCGAGCTATTAATTTTAACGATTTGAATTAATTAGCTTTCAAAATGCGAGAAATATCTTTTCAAATAATTTTATGTTCGAATCCTTGAATTTTCAATTTTATTAGGTTCATATATTGCGTATTATACATATTTATCTAAAAATACTTTACTTTACTTCTTCATATTATATTATTTTAATATTGTGTATCGTTTTACTTTACTTTTTCGTATTATATATTTTATGTTGTGTATTATGTAAATCTTTTAATTTTTTGTTATGTTTAAAATATTTTCTTAAATAGATCCTATCTTTAAATACTTTACTTTGTTCTTGAGTCGTTAATATTTTAAAAGCTCCTTAATCAATTGATATGAATTCATGTCGTAGTCGAATTAATTGATTAATTTTAAACGGGTCAAGTTGGTAATTTAATTGGCTATTTCTTAATTTTTTCCCTAATTCTTCTAATTCTTTTTTTAAATACTCAAACCCCAGCCCAATTCTTAAAAATAACCCCAGCCCAACTTTAAAATCCCCAACCCAAACTCCCTAACCGACCCGACCCGGCCCAAATCTCATTTAAAAAACCCTCTCTCCTCCTTAATCCCTAACCCCACGCCCCCATCCTCCTTTTTCCCCTTCTCTGTAACAAAATCGAAAACCAGAAATGGCAGCCAAGATTCAGCCATTTCCAGTGCTCCTAAATCGGCAAAACGCCCAGAAATATTAATTCCCTAACCCACGCGTTCCCTCTCCCCATAAACCCCAAAACCAAAGCGGAAAAACAACAAAGAGACAGCCGCGGCAGAGCCATGGCACCAACCGCAGTGGTCGTTTTGGGCCATTTTCGGTCAAAGCACCTGCTCCTCTCCTCTTTTTCGTTGTCCTTGCACGTCAGGGACCTTCCACGTGTCTCACATCCGAGCCGTCGATTCAAATCGACGGCTAGGATGTGAGACTTGTGAAAGGTCCCATTTGAGGACTCACAATTTCGGTTTTACCCCTTGGTTTCTGGTTTTGGTGCCCGAATTTTTGGGGTATAAAAGACCCCAATTGTTCACTGTTTTGGGGGTTGGATTTTCGGTTCCAAGGAGAAATTTTGGAGATTTCTATTCTCGGATTTTTAAATAGTTTCTTTGTTCTGAAATTGTGAAACTCTAATAGTTCATGTTCCATTGGAGAACATTTCATTGTGAGAAGTGTTCGAAAAGTCTTTGAATTCTTAGAAGCTTAGCTACGATTTTGCGTTCAAGGGTCTAGGATCGGAGTTGATTCTCGTTCGTAGTTCCAGTCCGCTGCCCTGGAAAAGGTAATACTCGTCACTCTTCGACTCGAATTAATATACAGTTTGAATCCGAATGTTGAACCATTTAAAGTATGTTGTTAGTATGACATTGTTGGTATACATATTTGTATATGTATATGTATACATAGATATATATGCACATGAATGTATAAAGCTTGAAGGGTGATTGAGTATATGTGTTGGTTTTGGTGGCTGTTTACTGCATATCTATGTATATGGAGATATATATACTCGTATATATGTATAGAACTTGAAGCACGGCTGAGTATATGTTAGTTTGGATAGCTGTATATTGCTGTATATCTACGTATATATGTATAAACTTGAAGAATGGTTGAGTATATATGAGTTTGGATGGCTGTATATTGCTGTATATCTACGTATACATGTATAAAACTTGAAGAATGTTTAAATGTGTGCTTGTTTCTGCGGTCGTTTGCTGTATATCTATGTATATGAAGATATATGTATGTATACATATATAAAACTTGAAGAATGGTTGAGTATATATGAGTTTGGATGGCTGTATATTGCTGTATATCTACGTATACATGTATAAAACTTGAAGAATGTTTAAACATATGTTTGTTTTGGCGGTTGTTTGCTGTATATCTATGTATATGAAGATATATATACGTATATATATGTATAAAACTTGAAGAATGTTTGAATATATGTATTGGTTCGTTGGTTATCTTGCTGTATATCATGTATATATCAGCATACACATGTATATGTATGTATAACTTGGAGAGTTGTTTGGTTATATGGTAAGTATAGTCGTATCACAGTGTATATGCAGCTATATTTACGCATATATATATGAATTTTTACGTATACATATATAAGTATGTGTCTACAATTCGAATGTTGTCCGAATATGTTTGTTGGGCTGCCATTTTATATATATATATATGCATATATGTGTACTTCTACATGTGTGTATATAAATATATATAAGTTGAAAGTTTGTTAGTTTATTTGGTTATATGATGGTATCACAATGTCTACGCATTTATATATACGTATGTACATATATACATAAAGGCATATGCATAAATGTTCATGAAACGACCACTTGGTTGATTGTACGCCTTATTGCTTCAATTTAATGACAAAAATAATTGATTAATCCATGCTTTCCCTTTCTTGCTTGTGGTATTGTTCGGGGTCTATTTTGGGCTCCCATATGCATATTTTGAGTTGTCCCTCATCGGGACAGCGTGTGTGCTCGAGGATAGGCTGACTATACAGGTTCCGGAGGCCGAAAACCATTGTTTATACACTGATAGACTTATAGTATACAGTGGTATACAACCAGTGTATACCACAGGTTAATGCAAAGGGAAAAGGGCCAAAAGCCCATTTTTGCAGGGAAAGGTATTGGGCCTCTGAGGCCCAATCGGCAGCAGACAATAGTGGGTTGGGCAGGCCCAATTTCTTTCCTTTCTTTTTTTTTTTAAAAATTTATTGCAGGCTTTTGAAAATTGGGCCTGCCAAAGTCCAATTCTATTTAATTTATCTTGTTTACTTTGTTTATATTATTTTGCTTGAAATAATTATTTGATTATCTTTATCATTAACTTTAATTCATGTTGTTTTATTGTGTTTTAATCTAATTAAGTTTCCTCGAGTTAGCCATCTACGTCGTTTTATGATCTTGACTATAAAAATCGCCTTTAGGAAATTAAATTCTTTTTAAAATACTTCTTAAAATATCTCAAACACCTTTTCCCTTAAAATATTTTTTGAAAAAATATACGTACATCTTTTCTTTAAAATACTTAGAATTTAATAGATCTCAAAATTCTAATTAGTTGATTAAATCCATTCAACTCCGTTTAATTAAATAAATTTAGTTAGATTTTAATATTAGATTTTCTTTAACTAGTTTACTTAATTAATTCTAATTGATAAAAATATAAGTAAAAAATATAAATTTTCCATTTCCTAAAATATGTTGTCTAAACTTTCAAAATTATTAATATAAAATAACACTATTTCAAAGTTAGTCAAAATATTTAATCATCGGATAACCGCACGTTAGCGGATATTTCGGGTGCGTAAAACCTTCCCGAAATAGAAATATGAACCCGAACCCTTTTCTTTGGATTTTAAAAGATTTTTTCTGTTTGAGTCTTTTAAAATGTTTTAAACGGTTTTCTTGATTTTTCCTTAAAAATTAAGTGGCGACTCTAATTTTTAAAGATTCGGTTTTACTTAAATCAATTAAGTCTTAATCGAATTTTTAAACCGAAAGTCATTTTCCGACATAACACGCATCATATGATCTCATCTCTTTCCTCATCCCTATCTCTATCCCTTCATGACACAAGTTTAATACCGATATCACAATAAGGATACATTCACTCCTTCTCATTTACCCTTACTCTCAGTCTACTATTATCAACATCACTATTTGGACGTGGAGGAACTCATCATCTCCCCCTTTGACGAAACCCCCAAACTACTACCTCTCCATGCAGATTAAGCCTGATTATACCTCTAAAGCTTGATGCTCTACATCATATCATCAATAATGGCATAATAAGCCGAAGGTCAGTGCACACGTAAGATGACATCAGAATCAAGAACTCTTATTCCATAGTAACCTGTACTTAGAGAATACTGCTCGTCCTCATCACTCTAATACATTTGCATAATAACATCCACATATTTAAGCCTATCATAGCAGCTTACACCCTCGATCGCATGAACTCTTACCTCGGGAGATACTAATATAGTTTTACATATCTGTTAGACTCCTCACAATTTCTCTAACTCCTCCTTCTCATCTATAACCTTAAAAAGGAAATGACATCACATCATCATTAGAATTAAGAACTCTCGTTCTCTCTTGAATTCTTCCATCTCAAACTCTTCTCCTCTTCTCTCAAGCTCTAGTCCTATTCAGTTGTTTAGAAAAGGACTTAGAATGAGGTTTTAGACTCTTTTCATGTTAAAACGACTTATATTAGTCGTATAGGGAGTTTATAAGGTGTTAGGAATGGACCAGAATGCCCCTCAATAATTTTAGAAATTTCCAGCCTCAAAGTGACTCAGTCCGCGATGCGGACTAGTCGCGAACAGTACATTTTCTGCAAAACGTTTCCGAACGAGTTTTCCCAATCCCGTCGAAAAGTTTTGAAAAAACGCAAGTGTCACTCCGCTATTGGTGCGCGACGCGCCCCTGTTGCGCATCGACACTGTTTTGGTGTTCGGATCGAAAAATTATCTTTTCACTCGGTCACTCTAAAAATCGACTGAAGCCTTTACCCCACTCAAATTTTTGTGCTGATCACAAATCCGGCCTCGAATATGCCATCCAAGCATCGGAAGACGTGTTATGCGCACATCTCTCCTCTAGGGGTACTTTGGTAATTTTACCGGGCTTTACATCAACTCTTCCTTAGCTCTCAAGGTCCTCTCTCTACATTCATAAACCAATTTCCTCTACTAGGTTATAAGTATATACCTCCACATGGTCAAGGAATCACTATCCACAAGAATATCTTAAGCTCTTCTGTTATGCTATAGTCGCATACATATAACTAGCCACTCGGACTCTTTTCAACTCTGTCACTCTTAGCTCCTTCCAGCCTCTATGTAAATCTCTATATTTGCTATTCTTATGGCGTACATAACCACTTCTCATAACTCTCACAATCTAACCTCTTCTTTTTGCCTGTTGGCGCTCAACTTCTGCGCTCCCATAAATTTAATTGCATACGAATTAGTCTATCATGGAAACTCGTCATCATCTATTGATAAGCCCCAAATCAACTTAGTTACTCATGATGATTAAGATTACTTACATCAGCCTACTCCACATCGATAACTCGAATATACTATCTAGATTCTTATAGCAGTCATAACTTAGAGCTTCACACAACTTTACACAATCATGGATACATTTCATCAAGCCTCTTCTTATCTGTCTAACCTCATAACTCGATGAGTCTCATAAACTCACAATTAAAAATCATAAGCCTAATTTAGATCTATCACATTGAAAGCACTCTTTTCCTCTATTCAACATCTACACTTCACCCTTAATAGCATGAATACTACAACACATCAAGAAAACTTCCTTTTAGTTTGAACACACTCTTTCACATTCTGACCATAACTCTTTCTCTGTACCTTATCATAAGAATCATAGGGTATTCACGACTCTTTCACCAAACTTATTCAATTGACTCACCGCTTCATTATTTACCTAATTAATATGTAACTCGAACTACGAGCCTCAATCAGTCATCACTCTTCTCTTCTCGTCCCTTTCTTTCCATCATCATCCTTATAACTCTAGGATGATTCGATTCTATTCAGGATTTATAAGACCTCACATCTCACTCTCAAGTGGTAACATCAAACTCTTTAGAGACATATGTTTCCCTTTCATGGGTCACCTCGGAAGATAGTTTTGAAAAACAAATGGGTCTAGGTACACCTAGAGATAACTCAAATGCACGATTCATATGATCAATAGTGCCCTCTTTCTAGTCAATCAACTTCGCATCTCAGTCGGCTTTTCACAAGCCTAGACAGTCCTTCGACCATTCCAATTACTTTATCTCAAAGGATCTCATCTGTAAGAGTTCGAAAATTACTGTCTCTATCGCCTCGTGGATGAGGCATAGTCGAACGGCTTAGAGCAATGCACGAATCATCGCAGATTTCTTAGGAAAGAGCTCTATCGCACGATTAGAATCTGAAAGAAGGGAAACTTATCCTAAATGTCCTATAGCCTCCCCATTATGGATGTGGCGCGCTTCACACCAATAATAAGGACTCTACTAGACACGGCTTCATAGACTCCCTAGGACACTTGAACTCTGTGCTCTGATACCAAGTTTGTCACGCCCCGGGAGGGTACCCTAGGCGTGGCCGGCACTCAGAGACTATTTCTAGCCCCCAAGCGAACCACTTAGCTTCATCACATCATTCATTTCAGACATTGCGGAAGGAAACAGTAAATAATACTTAAAAGTAGTGGGCCAATGGCCAAACATTAATCTGATCATAAAAACCCAAGTAAAGAAATATTGCTCAGTTATCAAAACATTCACCTTGACTACATCATTATATCTACGAAGCCTCTAACATTATCTGAACCGTCTAAGAAGGGGACCATGACATTCCATGGCTACCCGACTCAATGAAATAATAGGATAGCATCAAATAAAGGTTTCCTCCGAAAATAGGGAGGCTCACCATAGTCAGAACTTGCAAACACTTGGCTTCAACGGGGCGGCTGCTGAAGTCCTCTAGCTCCTGTATCTGCATCATAAAATGATGCAACGCCAAATGGCGTCAGTACGTGAAATGTACTGGCATGTAAAATAGCTGAATCACATCATTAGAATCATCCGAACATAACGTACATCATCATGAGACTTTAACATTTATATTAGGGAAACATTAACATTGACCTTTACATTAACATTGACCTTTACATTAACATTGACATTAGAGTACTATTAGGGAAACCTTTTCTGAGAGGCCTAACTGGGAGTTTCTTTAACCGACAACCATCACTTATGAGCCAGTAATGATACAACAAAACGATGTCGTTGCCACATCCATCCCTTACCCTGCCCGGGGTAAGAAACGTAACATTAGTGGATCCTTAAAACATAACATTAGTCCTCATTTGGGACAAGATAGGAGCCATCCGCATTGCGGTTCAATCCTCTCTTCCTACGCGGGCCACGTAGTTAATGGACTCAAGTGGGACTCACTTTTATCCATTTCGGTGCTCAATACTCCTCCCAGGACTCGACATGCTCATAAAACATTAACATCATTAGTCCCATAGGGACACATTACATCATCATTAGTCCCCATAGGGACACATTACATCATCATTAACATCTCATTTACATTAGTATCATCATCATCTCATTACATTAACATTAACATCATCATCTCATTGCATTAACATTAACATCATCATCATCTCATTGCATTAACATTGACATCATCATCATCACCTCATTAGCAGTTACTTCCACATCATAGACTTTAGGAATACTAGTTTAGGAACTTTAACTCTCAACTTAGAGACATCAACATAGTCATCATAACATCATTATCATTCTTCAAGGCTCTAAACATACCACCCTATATTCATTATGCAGGCTTTTCAAATCATCATAATTATAAGGTTTTTAAAACATATGCACTTCACAAAAATGATTTAGGGTTTATAAAAATTTTATGATGATCATCATCAATGCAGAAAAATATGTAGGTTTATACATAAAATAATGACAATTATTCATTACATTACATGAATTATACATGTTTCAATTCATCACCCTAACATCATCACCATTAAACTTCAATATATTACTCATGGGGCACATGGAAGGACATTCCCATGCTTTAAGTGAAGCCTTACATATCTGAAAATTTGATATTACAATCAAAATTTGATGAATAATCGTTTCTTGGAGAAAATCCTCAACCTCGATAGTTATTTTAGAATGGAAGAACTTGGAAAGACATTGTTGAAGAACTTCTTTTTGGTTCTTGACTTCTTGACTCAAAATCTTTAGAGTTTCTTGATAAAGAACCCTAATCCATGGAAAGAATAATCAAGGAATCCTTTCTTGGGATTCTTGAATTTGCTTTCTTGAAACCCTAGGTTAGGATTTAATATTCTATTAGGGATTTCATGCATAGATAGAGAAATTAGCTTAAAGCTTATGGAGAATACTCACCTTCATGAAGAATCTTGAAAGTTAATCCTAGCTTGATGACTTTCTTGATGATTTTGAGTGTTTTATGTTTAGGAGTGAAAGAGAGGGTTTTGACTTATGAAACTGACGTATTATGCGTTTTGGGACCTTAAATAGACCCCCAAAGGCTTTAGGGTAAAAGTACTCTCAAAATAAAATAAAGGAATGTCGGTTAGCTTATCCAGAAAGGGTTCGCGATAGGTCCGCGTCGCGGAGCCGTCGCGGACCTTCAGACAGCTCTGCAGGTCTCCAGTAAAATGGTCATAACTCTCTACTCCGAACTCCGTTTAACGCGAAATAAGATGCGTTGGAAAGATAATTCAAAGCTCTTTAATTTGATATATTATGGGTCACCTAACACATTATACTTTAGGAGATATGGCCATTTGAAGTTGACTCTTCCATTAACTCATATGAAAACTTAGTCACTAAAATTCTTTGGACTTGACTAGATGTAAAAAATCATTTGTAACTCTAAATCTCATCTAATATACTTGAAATACTTATGAATTAATCCTATCATATGAAGGATGACTCAATCTTAGTGGAAAAAAAGTTGGGGTGTTACAATAAGTTATTACTTTGTTCCAATTTATATTGCACATATAAAATTTTGAGAGTTTGAAATTTTTATTTATTTTTAAAATACTTTAAATTTTTATACATCATTTTGAATAATATACATAAACTTTTTGATTCATTTATATTATATTTTTTATGAAGTATTCCCTTTTTACACAAATATAATCACTGAAAAATATTAAAATAACTATTTAATTTTGCTTGTCTAGTTTAAAAAGAAATCTGTTTTATCCTAATTTCAATAATTTATAACGATAATATTGTAAATTAATAGTTAAAGTAGGTAAAGTAATAATTAATAGATATGATATAGTAAAATCAAGCAGCTGAAAGTAGGCACGTCAATCAGCAGCTACCTGCTTAAGTAAACAGTTTAGGGAGACATATCGACGGTCTCGGGCCCGCTTCAGCACTAACTAGCTCTTATTTAATAAGAGAATGCATTATAATTTTAGTTGTGTTATAGAATTTCGACAATTGACTAAATTTTTTACATATCTTTTAAAATTTTAAATTGTTACTAGTATAATTATAGTATTTTTTATGTTATTTTAAATTAAATATGTTTAATTTTTTTTATTAATATCACATAAATTATAATAAATAGAGTAAAATATATTATTTAAAATTTACATAAAAAATATTATAAACGCAATATCTAAAAGTTTTAATTATTTAAAATAAATAAAATTTTGATTGAGTTTCAAAATTTTATGCGTAACACAAATTGAAACAAAGTAATTAACACATGTTATTCAAAAATGATATTTAAAATATTATAAGTCATAAAATCAATAATTCAAAATTTAAAACACATAAAAAAATTATCAATGAAACATATTAAAAAAAAAAGACATATATTATTGAAAGTTACATAAGAAAACTATAAAATATAATAATTACTTCAATAATTTTAATTTTAAAAAATCATAAAGTATTAAAAAATCAGTAGACTTTGCAAATTCTACTTAAAATTAAAAGAAAAAATATTTATTAGGCAGACGCTAGCAAAGACTCTATTTCAATATGTTGTAAGTAATTACCTTTTAATTAATTTTTATCTAACCAAATTGTTCCTCTCCGAAGTGCACTAGTGGTGTTTAAGCCTGTGCTAAACACGTCCCTAATGTTCATAACTTTATACTCCCTCCATTTTATTTTACTAGTCTTCTGTGATCAGAATCTCTACCTTGTTTGATAACAAATATTGTAGAGAAAAATTAAATTTAATTATAAACTTATAAAAAGATAAATATTATATATATATATATATATATATATATATATAGATTCTATTACTAATTAGAAGAATTTTCCTTAGCGAGTATTTTCTTGATTCAAATAAGGAAGAAATAGAAGTCTATCAAATAAGGAAGATTTCCTTATTTTATTACTTATTTCCATATATTTTAGAAGTTAATATTATAAATATAATTAAATAATAATTTAAAGAAAAAAAATGATAAAAAGACGATTTTATCTAAAGCATAGTGATGACAAAAAGTTCAATCAACATTTCTAAGGACCTTCACACTTTCAATATAGTAGTAGTTTCAGTTTACGTGCTTTGCACGTATGTGCCATATCAATTTAAAAATTATATATAAAAAGTACTTGTCATTAAATAAATATAATATTCATATAAAAATTAAATAAGTACTATTAGTTTGATGCAATAATTTAGTCTATTGTGAAACGATAAAGATGAGAAAATCAATTCCATTACTTATAATATAGATATGTTAATAGTTTTTTTAATACATACAACAATGATTTAGAGTTGAATAATTAACTAATTAAAATTTAATGTAATGTAACTCCCGGTAAAATTTTCAAAATACCCCTAGAGGTAGGGTATGTGCGTAACGCATCTTCCAATGCTCGTATGGCAAATCCGAGGCTGGATTTGTGATCAGCACGAAAAACCGAGTGGGAAAATGGTCTCGGTCGATTTTTAGAGCGACCCGAACAAAAGATAATTTTTCGATCCGAAGCGCAAAACAATGTTAATATGCGACAGGAGTGCGTCGCGCACCCATCGTGAACCAACACTTATATTCTTTTTAAAATTTTCGACGGGATTGAGAAAACTCGTTCAGAAGCTTTTTCTAAAAATATACAGTGCGCGACCAGTCCGCGTCGCGAACTGAATCTTTTTCGAGTAAAAAATTTCTAAATTATTATGAGGGGCATTCCGGTCAATTTCCCACCCCTCCTAAACTCTACACACAATCTGATAAGGTCGTTTTGACGTAAAAGGGGTCCAAAACCCCCATTCTAAGTCCTATTCTAATATTCTACTAAGGCTAGGGCTTGAGGAGAGAAGAGAAGAGCTTGAGTTTGAGAGAATTGAGAAGAAATCCTCGACGTGCTTGATTGATAGGTGCACTCCACATATGTAAGGCTAAACTAAAAACATGGGATTATTCTCTCATATTCCCCATAGAGGTCATAGATGAGTTGATGGTTCAAGAGTCTACATGCATGAATTCTTAATGGTGTTTCTTGAAAAATTGATTTAAATTACATGTTTTCCTATGTTGATGATCATCATATTATTTGTTTTCTTGAATTTAACGTTTTCATGAAGAACTTGTATAACCCTACATGAGTAATTTGAAAAGCATGCATAATGAACTTGAGAATTGATTCTAGAGCCTTGAATGGAGATTCTTGATTGTGATGAGAGGATGATGATGAGTTGATAGAAATTGATTGTCTTATGAGTCTCTATAAATGAACTCTACCGATGTGTCTATTCAATTGATTCCTAATGATTGTTCTAAATCTTGAGTCATTGATGAGATTGATTGATGATAGGGTTAAAGTCCCTATGAGTTGAATGATGATGAGGTTCGAGTCCCTATGAGATACCGATCGTTGACGGGGTTCGAGTCCCTATGAGATTGGTTAAGATGGAGGTTTTATGAGCATTGAGTCACAGGAGGAGTGTCACGCCTCGGGAGGGTACCCTTGGCGTGGCCGGCACTCAGAGACTATTGCTAGTCCCCAAGCGAACCACTTGGACTCATCGTCACATCATACTCAATAGCGGAAAAAACATCCTCAAGGAAAAGACTTTAATATAATTATAGTAAATCAAGTCTTTATAAAAATGTTAATTTCCAACAAGGAATAGTTGAAAAAAAAACAATACATCACATCCTCTACTCAGTGTCTATGAAGCCTCTAACTCAAACATCTAGATGGTACCATGACAGGCCATGGTTACCCAACTCAAGGAAAATAAAGTACTACTCAAGCTAGATGATAACAATATGAAAATCCTCCGAAAACAAGGAGGTCTCACCGATCAGCTGAATGCGAATAGATCCTCAACGAAGCGCCTGTCGATGATCTCTAATACCTGCCTCTGCATCATGAAATGATGCAGTCCTAGAAGGGGACATCAGTACTTGGAATGTACTGGTATGTAAAATAGCTGAGTGAAACAGAAACAAGCAGAATAATATAGGAAAAACATCAACTCAACATCATACTCCATTAGAATGTCAAATGTCTATCTAAAGAAAGAATAAAGAGTAGACAATGACCCATCAACATCTCATCAATACATCATCAATACATCAGACTCACCTCAACTTAACCCAACTCGACTCAACTCAACTCAACTCGACTCGACTCAACTCAACTCAACTCAACTCAACTCAACTCAACTCAACATCAACTCAGCTCAAGGAACTCAACATCAACTCAGCTCAAGAAACATCAACATCAACTCAACTCAGGGAACTCGACTCAAAACATCACATCAACATCAACATCAGGGTTCTATCAAAATGGAACCTAATTGGGAGTTTCTCTAACCGACAACCATCACCTATGAGCTAGTGATGATACAAAGAAGCGATGTCGGTGCCACATCCATCCAATACCCTGCCCGGGGTAAAGGACATCAACCTTAGTGGATCCACAAGAAAAAACATCAGTCCTCTTTTGGGACAAGATAGGAGCCATCCGCATTGCGGTTCAATCCTCTCTTCCTACGCGGGCCACGTTGTTAATGGGTTTGAGTGGGACTCACCCTCTACCCATTTCGGTGCTCAATACTCCTCCCAGAACTCGACATGCTCATAAAATATCAGCCTTATCAGTCCCACAGTGACATAATACATCATCATCAGTCAAATAAGGACATGGTATAATAATTAATACCTCAACATCAACATCGGTCCCAGAGGGACATAGTATAAAACCTCAACATCAACATCTGTTTCAAAGAGATATAGTATAAAACCTCAACATCAACATCTGTCCCGTAGGGACATAGTATAAAACCTCAACATCAATATTTGTCCCGTAGGGACATAGTACCTCACCTCATAACATTAACATCAACATCATGGACTCAAGATACTCTTTTAGAAATTAAACTTCCAATTTTAAGACATCATAAAACATCATTCTCATCAACATCATCATCAAGACTCTCATCAAATATGAAACACAATTACAACATCACAACATCATTATCGTCAAGGCTCTAGACTCATCCCCTAAGTTCATTATGCATGCTTTTCAAATAATCATGTAAGGTTATGCAAAATCTCATGAAAAATGTTTACTTTAAGAAAACAAATAGTATGATGATCATCAACATGAAAAACTCTCAAGTATTCATGCACACATACTCTTCAACCATCAACTCATCTTTGACCTCTATGGGGCACATGAGAGAACAATCTCATGCTTTTAGTTTAGCCTTACATACCTGAAAATTTGATATTACAATCAAAATTTGATGAATTCTCGCTTTCTTGGAGAAAATCCTCAATCTCGTTGTTCTTTTAGAGTGGAAGAACTTGGAAAGACATCGTTTAAAGAGCTTCTTTTTTATTCTTGAATTCTTGACTTAGAATCTTTAGAGTTTCTTGATGAAGAACCCTAATTCATGGGAAGAAGAATCAAGGAATCCTTTCTTGGGATTCTTGAATTCGCTTTCTTGAAACCCTAGGTTATAATTTAAGATTCTATTAGGGATTCATGAATAGATAGAGAAATTAGCTTAAATCTTATGAAGAATAACTCACCTTGATGAAGAATCTTGAAAGTTAATCCTAACTTGATGACTTTCTTGATGATTCTTGAGCGTTTTATGTTTAGGAGTGAAAGAGAGGGTTTTGACTCATGAAACTGACATATTATGCATTTTGGGACCTTAAATAGACCCCCAAAGGCTTTAGGATAAAGTCCCCTAAAATAAAATAAAGGAACATCGGTAGAAAGGGTTTGCGATAGGTCCGCGTCGCGGACCTTCGGACAGCTCTGCAGGTCTTCAGTAAAATGGTCATAACATTCTACTTTGAACTCTGTTTAACGCGAAATAAGATGCGTTGGAAATCTAATTCAAAGATATTTAATTTGATATATTATGGGTCACCTAACTCATTATACTTTAGGAGATATGGTCATTTGAAGTTGACCCTTCCATCAACTCATATGAAAATTTAGTCGCTAGAAATTCTTTGGACTTGACTTGATGTAAAAGATCCTTTATAACTCAATCACATCTAATATACTTTAAATACTTATGAATTGATTCTATCATATGAAGGATGACTCAATCTTAGTTAAAAAAAAGTTGGGGTGTTACAAGGAGTATCGAGCACCAAAATGGATTAGAGTGAGTCCCACTCGAACTCATTAACTACGCCGCCAAGCATAGGTGAGTCATAATACCATCACATATATTATGGTTCCCTCGAGAGTAATAGTTCCTTAAAGCAATAGTGGATCTGTTGAGTATTGACTCCATATCGGGTGAGCTGATATGGTTTCAGAGCGTTCCCTACCTGGCAAGTTTGGAACGGTTGTGGCAATATCAGTGTGATTGTTGTACATTCACTGGCTCATAAATGAGTGTTGTCAGATAAGAGAAACTCCCATAAATTTTTTATCTTGAGTACTCTAAGTCGAGATGAGATGAGATGAGAGTAGGTGAGCTCCTCTGAGATGGGATAAGATAAGAGGAGGTGAGCTCCTCTGAGATGAGATGAGATGAGAGGAGAGGAGGCGAGCTCCTTTGAGATGAGTTTGAGATTATTGATGAGTTTGAGTTATTGATATGTCACTTGTCTACTCTTTATTCTTGCATAGATAGACATTTGATGATTTGATGTTATTTTGATGATTACTTTGAGTTGACTGGACTATTTCATTTATTTTGATTTGGGTAGCCATGGGTCTGTCATTGGCACCACATCAGTAGTAATAGAGGCTTCACAGACGATGGTTGAGCGTTGATGTTGAGGCTTCACAGAAATCGTATTACAGAAGGCAAAGAAAGGTTAAGAGATTTTTGGTTTCAAATATTTATCATCAAAGGTCTATTAATATACATATCTATGTTTCTACGTTTTTAATATCATATTTCTCTTTAAATACATTTTTAATTTGAAATTTTTTATATTATTTTTAAACTCTTATTCTTAAAAATATTATAAATATACACACGAATGATATAATTCCATATGTTATAACTATGGCTTGCCTTCCCTTATTATAGTGTGTCTAAATTTAAATTAAAAAATACTAGTAATATTGTCACGCCCCGGGAGGGTACCCTTGGCGTGGGCCGGCACCTAGAGACTCTTGCTAGTCCCCAAGCGAACCACTTGGCCTCATCACATCATTCAATCAATTAAACGCTACTGAACAACGGAAATAATAGTAAATAAATGGGCACATCTCAGCTAATGTCTCATAATGATATAGGTGACAATAAAGGTTAGTAGAAAGAAGTAGCTCACAATCTCAACATCAACGCTCGACCATCATCTATGAAGCCTCTATTACTACTCATGTGGTGCCAATGACAAACCCATGGCTACCCAAAATCAAAATAAAGAAATAGTCCAAAGCTCTTACTCTAAAGCAAGATGAATAAATTATGGTGGATCCTCCGAAGTAGGGGAGGCTCACCAACTCAGCTGCAAATCTTAGATCTTCAAAGGAGCGCCTGTTGACGATCTCTAATACCTGCCTCTGCATCATAAAATAATGCAGTTCAGAGTGGACATCAATACTTGGAATGTACTGGTATGTAAAATGGCTGAATGAAACAGAAACCATAGAATAGTATGGAAACAACATAAACTCAAAATAAACATCAAATCACATCAAATCGTCAAATGTCTACCTATGAAAGAATAAAGAGTAGACAAGTAACACATCAATAACTCTAACTCATCAATAGTCTCAAACTCATCTCAAAGGAGCTCACCTCCTCTCATCTCATCTCAGAGGAGCTCACCTCCTCTCATCTCATCTCATCTCATCTAGACTCGGAATACTCAAGGTAGGAAATTTATTGGAGTTTCTCTTATCCGACAACACTCACTTATGAGCCAGTGAATGTACAACAATCACCTCGATGTTGCCACAGTGATTCCAAACTTACCAGGTAGGGAACGCTCAAAAACCATATTACCTGATCAAACATGGAGTCAACTCAATAGGTCCTCTATTGCTTTCAGGGACCGTTACTCTCGAGGGAACCATAATATGTGTGATGGTTCTATGCCTCTCTTACGTTTGGCGTCGTAGTTTGACGAGTTCGAGTCGGACCAACTCTCACTCTTTCGGTGCTCGATACTCTTCCCATGTCTCAATGCTCATAAAATCTCTACCTCAATCTCATAGGGACTTACTCTTCGTCAACGACCGGTATCTCATAGGGGCTTTTACTCTCTCATCAATCAATCTCATCAATGACTTAAAATTTAAAACAATCATTAGAAAACAATTGAGTAGACGCATTGGTGGATTCGTTTATAGAGACTCATAAAGCAATCAATGCTATCAACTCATCATCATTCTCTCGTCATGCTCAACAATCTCAACTCAAGGCTTTAGACTCAATTCTCAAGTTTATTATGCATGCTTTTCAATTTAGTCATATAGGGTTATGCGAATTCTTATGAAAATATTTAATTCAAGAAAACAAGTAATATGATGATCATCAACATAGAAAACATGTAATTTCAAATCAATTTTTCAAGAAAAACCCTCAAGTATTCATGCATTTAGACTCTTTAATCATCAACTCATCTATGACCTCTATTGGGAATATGAGAGAACAATTCCATGTTTTTAGTTTAGCCTTACATACCTGGGATGAAGCTATCAATCAAGCACGTCAAGGATTTCTTCTCGAATCTCTCAACTCAAGCTCTCCTCCTCTTTCCTCAAGCCTTAGCCTTGTTAGAATATGGATTAAGACCTAGAATGGGGGGTTTTAATCCCTTTTTACGTCAAAACGACCTTATTAGATCGTGTGCAGAGTTTAGGAGGGGTGGGAAACTGACCGGAATGCCTCTCGTAATCTTTCAAAATTTTCAACTCAGAGAAGACACAGTCCGCGACGCGGACTGGTTGCATACAATGTATTTTCAGAAAAAAGTTTTTGAATGAGTTTTCTCAATTCCGTCAAAAATTTTCAAAAGAATATAAGTGCTGATCCGCAACACAGGCGCGACGCGCTCCTGTCGCGCACCAACACTGTTTTGAGCTTCGAATAGAAAAATTATCTTTTGATCGGGTCGCTCTAAAAATTGATCGAGACCATTATCCCACTCAATTTTGTGTGATGATCACAAATCCAGTCTCAAATTTTCCACACGAGCATCGAAAGATGTATTACGCGCATACCCTCTCTCTAGGGGTATCTTGATAATTTTATCGGGCATTACATCATCTCTCCTTGGGGTCATTCATCCTCGAATGATGAGCAAAGGTGGATATCAAGGCATGAATAGACTCAAAACGCATCTCAACACTCAACTCAATCAATCAAACTCTTGATTCTTTCTCGACCTCAATCAATACCACTCAGACTTACGAATAGAAAGTCACATCAAGAATAGATATATATATATATATATCAATTTAGTGAAGGGTAAGAAATTTGCCTTCAACACTCTCATCATTTGACACGAATTGATGTAGATATTTGGCTTTCATCTCTTCCCCAGCTTCCCATGTGGCTTCCTCAACGAATTGATTCCTCCACAGGACTTTAACTGAGGCTATCTCTTTGTTCCTCAACTTTGAATCTGACGATCAAGGATTTGAACCGGAACCTCTTCGTAAAATAGGCTATCTTTCACTCCAATGCTATCACCATGGATCACCAAGGCAGGATCTCCCACGCATTTCTTCAGCATCGATACATGGAACACCAAATGGACTCCATCTAACTCGAAAGGTAACTCTAACTCATAGGCAACCTTTCCAATCCTCTTTATAATCTGATATGGTCTAACATAACATGGACTCAACTTTCCTTTCTTCCCAAATCTTAGAACACCCTTCATAGGTGACACTTTCAAATACACCCAATCATCTAGCTCGAACTCTAAGTCTCTTCTCCTTATGTTGGTGTAAGAATTTTGGCGACTCTGGGCAGTTTTTAATCTCTCTCTAATGACCTTGAACTTCTCCATTGATTGGTGGACAAGATCAGACCCAATCAACTCTTCTTCTCCTACCTCAAATCACCCAATCGATGATCTACATCTCCTCCGATATAAGGCTTCGTAGGGAGCCATTTGAATGCTTGCATGATAACTATTGTTATATGCAAATTCAATCAATGGTTGGTGATCATCCCAATATCCTTTGAAATTAAGCACATAAGCTCTCAACATATCCTCTAACGTTTGAATTGTACGCTCTACCTGTCCATTTGTCTGTGGATGAAAGGTTGTGCTCAGGTTCACCTTAGTATCCAATCCTTTTTGGAGCGATCTCCAAAACTGGGAGGTAAATTGAGCTCCTCTGTCCGAGATGATGGACAAGGGAACCCCATGCAACCTCACAATCTCCTGGATGTACAACTTGGCGTACTCCTCCGCAGTGTTTGTTGTCTAAACTGCCAAGAAATGAGCCGATTTAGTCATTCTATCCACGATCACCCATTTCGAATCATGTTGCTTTTGGGACTTTGGTAGCCTGGTAATAAAGTCCATATTAATCAATTCCCACTTCCATTCCGTTGGCGATTCGGGCACCTGGCCTTTGATGCTCAACCTTCACCTGTTGGCGATTCGGGCACTTAGAAACAAACTGAGCAATATCTCTCTTCATCCCATTCCACCAATAGACTTCTCTCAAGTCGTGGTACATTTTGGTAGAGACAGGATAAATGGAATATCTAGTGTTATGGGCTTATTTCTAAGCTAAGATTAAACAAAAGGATTTGAATAAAAGTGCTAATGCTACAACTAGTCCATAAATGCCCCAACAAGTAATAATTGAAAAACGATGTTTCCTTTCCTTACAGTCAAGTGGCTCGCCATAATTCTGTCTCGAATGCCATTAACATTTGGGACACACAATCTACTTTGATATCTCAACACTCCATCTCCCCCTTTAGAAAAGACCATCACTTTCTGTTTGTGGACAACCTCCTTCAGATGGAGTATGACAGAATCTTGGTCTTGCTTTTCTTTCACCTCTGCAACTAAGTTTTCTTTCACCTCTGCAACTAAGGATGAAGCAGACCCATCTTGAACGTTGACTCCTTCTTCATCATTCTCCTCAAGTTGAACTCCTAATCGAGCCAACTGATGCACTTCCTTGGCTAGCTACTTCCTTCCCGCCTCCACAAGGGCTGTACTACCGATTGATAACCTGCTAAGAGCGTCAGCAACAATGTTAGCTTTACCTGGGTGGTAGTGAATGCTCATGTCATAATCCTTGAGCAATTCCAACCATCTCCTCTGTCGCAGGTGAAGCTCTTTCTGACTGAAAACATACTGCAGACTCTTGTGGTCAGTGAACACATCCACATGCACTCCATACAAGTAGTGGCACCAGATTTTAAGTGCAAACACCACTACTGCCAACTCGAGATCATGGGTTGGATAGTTTCTCTCATGAACCTTGAGTTGTCTGGAAGCATAGGCTATCACCTTTCCTCTCTGCATTAGTACACATCCCAATCCAACTCTCAAAGCATAACAACAAATTACAAAGTCCTCCGTCCCCTCGGGCAAGGTAATGACCGGTGCAATAATCAACCTCGTTTTAAATTCTTGGAAACTCTTTTCACATTCATTGGACCACTGAAACTTGACCTTTTTCTGAGTCAATTTAGTCAATGGTGCGGATAGGGAAGAAAATCCCTCCACAAATCTGCGGTAGTAGCATGCCAACCCCAAGAAACTTCTTATGTCAGTCAGAGTGGTTAGTCTAGGCCAGTTCTTAACTGCTTCAATCTTTGGGCATCCACTCGAATACCATCGTTGGAAACAACATGGCCTAGGAAAGCCGCTGACTTAAGCCAGAACTCGCACTTTGAGAATTTTGCATACAACTTATGGTCCTAAAGAGTTTGAAGGACAACTCTGAGGTGGTTAGCATGCTCCTCCTCACTTCTCGACTACACCAAAATTTCGTTGATGAAAACAATCACAAATATATCGAGATATTCTCTGAATACTCTATTTATCAAATCCATAAAGGCGACAAGTGCGTTCGTCAACCCAAAGGACATGACCAAGAACTCAAAATGGACATACCTAGTCCTAAAGACTGTCTTTGGAATGTCACATTCCCTTACCTTCAACTGATGGTAGCCAGATCTAAGGTCTATCTTTGAGAAACAAGAGGCGCCTTGAAGTTGGTCAAACAAATCATCTATCCTTAGGATATGATACTTATTCTTTATCGTGACCTACTTCAGTTGCCTATAATCAATACACATTCTTAGGGACCCATCTTTCTTTCGCACAAATAGGACAGGAGCACCCAGGGTGAAACACTTGGCCTAATGAAGCCCTTCTCTAACAAATCTTTCAGTTGCTCTTTCAACTCTTTCAACTCAGCGGGGGCCATCCTATAAGGTGGAATTGAAATAGGTTGGGTATCGGGAAGAACATCAATCCCAATAGGGGTGAGTTTGGATTTTGTGGTTCGGTTTTTCCCTAAAACCAAAGACAGAACGGAAGGAAATTTGGCGGTTCGGTTCGGTTCGGTTTTGCCAAAAAACAAGTAAACCATTGGTTTTTCGGTTTGGTTTTTTTCGGTTCAATCTTCTATTTTTGTTCGGTTTTTTGGTTTTTAAAAATAATTTTTTAAAGCTAAATAATATGTTGGGTAGAGACATATCATTGTATAGATATGCTAAATAATTCGTAAAGAGTAAAGTTTGGATTATTACAATTATCACAATATAAGAACTACAATTATCACCAAGAAAATTGCAAACATATGTTCTAGAAAAACAAATATCAAATACTCCTTGGAAAGTTCAAGTCAATTGTGTGTAGCCAAAAGAAATTATCAAACAATTATCAAATACTCCTTGAGTATCAATTCGTTGAAGGTGACAGTAGCCAAAAGAGTTCTCCTTGGAAGCTTTAAATCTATGTCTCTTTCCTGCAACAAGAAAGACTTTCCTTCTTAGCCATGTAGCCTATAAAGTATAAACGACGTAGTATAGCAAAATTGGTTTTTAACGGTTTGGTTCGGTTTTAGAAGAGCAAAACCGAAACCAAAACCGCACAGAATCACTTCGGTTCAATTTTTTGTGTTCGGTTTCGGTTTTTTACGGTGCGGTTTTTTTTGGTATTTTTTGATCGGTTTCGGTTCGATTTTTGGTTTTCCGTTTTACGGACCCACCCCTAAATCCCAAAGTCAATCTCCCTATTAGGAGGGACTCCAGGCAGATCGTCAGGAAACACTTCCAGAAACTCATTAACAATCGGGACTGACTCAAGAGTTGGAGACTCAACATTATTAGATCTAACTCTCACAAGGCGATAGCTACAACCTTTGGAAATCAACTTTTTGGCTCTAAGATATGAGATAAATTTCCCTCTAGGTGCAATAGAATCACCCGTCCACTCTAGAACCAGTTCATTAGGAAATTGGAACTTAACGGTTCAGGATCTACAATCAACAGAGGTATAACAGGCGTGAAGCCAATCCATGCCAAGGATCAAATCAAAATCAACCATCTCCAACTCAATCAAATCAACAAGAGTACCCCTATGATGGATGGACACTACACAAGCTCTATAGATTTTCTCAGTTCGAATAGACTCACCCACTGGAGTGGGAACATCAAAGGTATCAAAAAGACTCTCAGGGATTCTATCAAATCTACTGGCCACATAAGGAGTTACAAACGACAATGTGGCACCTGGATCCATCAAAACATAACAATTAAAAGAAAAGACTCTAATCATACCCATCACAACATCTGGAGAGTTCTCATGATCTTGGCGACTACCCATGGCATACAAGCAGTTTGTTGATCCGCCTGCGCCTGATGTAGTGGCCCTCTCGTTTCCTCTAACTGGTGGGGCTGGTGTAGTGGACTGAGCTTGGCCAGCCCGCTTTGGACAATCCTTCTTGTAGTGACCCACTTGGCCATACCCATAACAAGCATCATTCCCGTCACGAAATCTCCCCAAGTGTATTTTTTCCACACTTATCACACGGTGGCTTACCCTGCGAACCTTGAGATGCACTTGCTTGTGACTGGGATCCATGGGTTCCAGCATTCTGAAAGCTTTGATCATACCTGCCTCTAGGCACGGGCGCGCTAGCAGATTATGGTGCTCGGAATCGGTTACCATTGCCTTTTCCTTCCAACCTCATGGATAGATGTCTTGGCTTTCTTACGCTTGAACTCCTCCTTGTCATGTTGTCTCTCCTCATCAGCTTGTTGCATAGGGGTGGGTCCGTAAAACCAAAAACTCAAAACCGAACTGAAACCGATCGAAAAATACCCAAAAAAAACTGCACCGTAAAAAACCAAAACCAAACACAAAAAACCGAACTGAACCGATTTTGTGCGGTTCGATTTTGGTTTTGGTCTTAAAAAACCGAACCGAACTAATAAAAAACCGAACCCACCTAATATATAAACCAAAAACCCTAGCCCCTAAATTAATTCCTATTTCCCCCAAATCAGATTCCCACCGCCCAGTCGCCCACGAGTCACGACCCACGCACAGTCGCACTCGCACAGCCCGCCACTCCGCCAGGCGCCAGCGGCCAGCCGCCAGCCCCTACCCCTAAACCCCGCAGGCCCACCGCCCGCACTCTGCCAGACCGCCACTCCCGCAGCAGCACTGCAGTTGTGCAGCAACCAGCAGCCAACAAAGCTCAAAGCTCCCTCGACCCTCGACCCTCGGTCCCTCCTGCCAGCAGCCAACAGGTTCTTGTTGTTACTTCTACTAATTCCCTACAACATTTTTCTTCTTTCTTTAGCTAAAAAGTTGTTTCTTTTGTAATAGATTAAATTTGTTTGCTTCCGACACTGAACTAGCTGAGTTATTGGGTGAAAATTTGTATGCATTTACATAGCTCAATCATGAAATAATAAAAATATAAGAGAAGCCAAGTAAACTATATTATGAACTGTCAACTAATGTATTGGTTTATAATGTTAAAGGTGAATTTTTCAGAATTTCAATCCGAAAGATTATGAAAATGCATTGATGACTGAACTGAATGAACATCTTTCTTCTTTTTTTATCCAAGTATCTGAACCCCAAAAAAAACAAAGAAAGAAATAGAATGACAATTTCCTTTTCCTTTTAGTAAAGCTCTTGGAAAGGTTTCTTGCTTAATTTTTCTTTGGTTTGAATGGTTTTGTTATATGAATAGAAATCATGAAGAGGCATTTATCTTCAACATCATCAGCAAAGCCTAAAGTCCCCAAAGCTGCTTCTTCTCATTGTCAGGTTATCATCTATTTAATTTAATTTGTTTTCGCTTAAGATTGTAATGGCCTAAATTGCTAACAGAATTTCATTTACCTTGCATATTATTCTTGCAGATGCAGACAGAATCACTAAACACAAGTGAAATACCATCTTTTCAAGCATCAACGACAAGTGATAGTAATGTGGAATGTACAGTGGGCAGTGAAAATTCAGATGACACAACAAAGTTGGGTGGAATGACAGAAAAAGAGTACTTGGCACTTTGAAAGCTAAAGAAAGAGCCGATATTTGGGAGCATTTTACTCGAAAGTTTGTGGCAGGTAAACTTAGAGCGTTTTGTAATTATTGCAAGCATAAAAATTTTGCTGCTCACCCCAAACTGAATGGTACAACTGCTTTAACTCATATTGACAAATGTAGAGAGTACCCACCGAATAAAGATTTGTGGAATCAAAAACAAAAAATATTGACTTCTGAAAAATCAAAAGATTTGGTGGTAAGGGGAAGTACTCAAGATGAAATCACTAAAGCTTGTGTCCAAATGATAATTCTAGTTGATTTACCTTTTAGTTTCGTGGAAGGAGAAGGTTTTCGATATTTTTGCAGAGTTGCATCCCCCCATTGGAGAGTACCAAGTCGTAAGACTATGGCGAAAGATGTGCTTAACTTATTTTACGTTGAGAAAAGTAAACTGAAGAATGATTTGAATGGATATAGGGTGTCTCTTACAACTGATACATGGATGTCTATTCAAAATATCAATTACATGGTTATTACTGCACACTTCATTGATAAGAATTGGATTTTGCATAAAAGAATTTTAAACTTTTGTGTGATTTCTAACCACAACGGGGACTCAATTGCAAGACTTTTAGAAGAGTGTTTGTTAGAATGGGGAATTGAAATTTTTTTGACTATTACTGTTGATAATGCTTCTTCAAATGATTCTAGCATAAAAGAACTCACTAAAAAAATAAGTTCTTGGAAAATTAACAATTCACTTTTGCATAATGGTAAGAATTTGCATATGAGATGTGTGGCACATATTTTGAATCTGATTGTGAATGATGGCTTGGGGTTATTGAATAAGTCAATTCAAAGCATTCGTAATGCTGTTAGATATACAAGATCGTCACCTCAAAGAATAGAGATGTTTAAAGTTTGTGTGGAGAAAGTTAAAGTTGAGAGCAAGGGGCTTGTGATAATGGATGTTCCAACTAGGTGGAACTCTACATTTTTAATGCTACAATCTTCTTTGAAGTTTCGTCAAGCTTTTGGCAGATTGAAAGAGGATGATGGTTACTACATGGGATACTTTAAAAGTGACAATCAAGACCAGGCAAGGGAAGGACCACCTTCTACTGATGATTGGAAAAAAGCTGAGGTATTTGCACATTATTTAAGACCTTTTTATGAAGTTACATTAAGAGCGTGTTGTTCAAACACTCCAACAATTCAAAACCTCTTGGGTGATTTGGTTAAAATTGGAGGTGTCATGAAAGAACCTGAAGCACACTTTTATCTTTTATTGCAACACCCATGCAAGCTAAATATGACAAGTATTGGGGGGGATATCGCCAAGGTGAATGACTATATTTTGGTTGGAATGGTTCTTGACCCACGTTATAAATTTGAGAAACTTGGTGATTATTTAGAGTTGATTTATGGGGAGTTTGATAAAAGGATTGAAGACACCATTTTTGAGGTGAAAGAGTTTTTGCTTTCTCTACATAATATATATGCATCAGGTGGATCTTTCTCTTCCGACACGACTCAAATGAATACTTGTAGTGGTGTTGACAAGTCTCCAATACAACATGAGGTAACTTCTATTTTATTAATGACACAAGTTGAGAGGAAGTTAATGGAAAATGAGCAAAAAAGGAGAGCACAAAAAGCTAGTGTTGAAAGCAACGATGTGGATAGATATATTTTAGATGCAATTGAAGGGGATGATAACTCAAGTTTTGACATTCTGAATTGGTGGAGAGTGAACGGGGTTTCTAAATACCCAATTTTGGCATGCATTGCAAGAGATATTTTAGCGATTCCTGTATCCACAATTGCTTCTGAATCATGTTTTAGCACTAGTGGACGGGTGATTGATCTGTTCCGTAGCTCATTGAGTCCCAAAATAGTGGAGGCCTTAATTTGCACACAAAATTGGCTTCGGAGTACCAACGTTGCTTTACATCATGAGCCAACAATTGAAGAAATGGAATTTTATGAAGAACTTGAGAAAGGTGAGAAGTATTAATCTTTTTAAGTTAATTTCTTTGTTCTATTGTTTATTCTTTTATTTTTTTATTCGTTAATTTTCTAATAGATTTTGATTCGTTCTAAATCTTTTTCTTTAGAAATTGCAAATGGTGGTGGAGTTGAAGGGTCTAAATTGCCTCCAAGAGTTCCAAGATGAAGAAAAAGTTTGCTGATTCGGGTTGGTTTCATCAATTGGAGGTTGCTGACTTGCTTCTGGTTTGCTGACTTGCTAATTTTGATTCTAACAAATGGAAAAAGAAGCATAAAAAAGTTTGCTGACTTGCTTCTGGTTTGCTGAAATGCTGACAGCTGACTTGCTGTTTTTTTTTTTTTGCTATTTCATGAACTATTGAGTTGTAATCTAAAATGAGGTTGTTGGAAATCCTAGGAGTAGGAGGCTGTTTTGGATTAAAAAGTTTGCTGATTTTGAGGTCTAAAAACTAAAAAGTTTGCTGTTTTGCTTATTTATCTTGAAGTTAAATGAATTCGTCTTTCTTCTTAATATATGTGATTAAAGTGGGACAGAGGGATATTAATAATGCTTGAATTTCGCTGTTTTTCCTTTTAATTAAGAAAGTCGAAAAATTAAAAAAAACCGAAGATTGAACCAAAAAAAACCGAACCGAAAAACCAATGGTTTACGTTTTTTTGGGGCAAAACCGAACCGAACCAAACTGCCAAAAGACCTTCCGTTCCGTCTTTGGTTTTAGGGAAAAATCGAACCGCAAAAACCGAACCCACCCCTATTGTTGCATAAATGTCATCAGTCTCCCAATGTCCATATCATTTACAAGCATTGCTCCCCTACCATCCTTCTTGGGTCCTCTATTCAACCCATCAACATACATTCCCATCCTTCTCCTCATGTCAGCAACCATGTCTGGAGCATAGCGAGATAGTTGCGTGAATTTCAAACCATACTCTTGAACACTCATAGAGCCCTATTTTAGATTTAGGAACTCTCTCACCTTAGCTTCTCTTTTCTCTCTTGGGAAAAAGCGTCCCAAGAAGGCTCCCTTTAACACTGCCCAAGTCAAACATGGGCCATCATCCCTTCTTCCTTTCTTCCACTGGTCGAACCACAGTCTGGCCACACCCTTGAGTTGGTAAGCAACCAGTTCAACCCTATCAACATCAGCTACATGCATTACATGGAACACCTTCTCAAGTTCCTCCACATAGTTCTCAGGATTTTTAGTGGATGCAGACCCCGTGAACTCAGGCGGATTCATCCTAAAAAATTCTCGTACTCTAGAGGTGTCATGAGAATCTGGTCTAGCTGCTCCTTGTCTCATAGTAGGTGCTGCGACATCCTGGGCTAGAGCTTGAATAGCCCGACGTAGCTCAACATTAGAGACCTCATCTTGAGGAGGTTGCTCAACAGGGACAACTTGATCCACGGGCTCCTCGGGTACTTGAGGCTCAGGTGGATTAATAGCTTGCTTGGAAGGACGTCCCCTTCCTCTGATAGCTTTTCTGGGAGGCATGTTATCAATTTTGTACGCGTAGAGCACGAATTAGAAGAGAGTTTTCATAGAGCTTAATTCTATCGCACAAATTGGAATGGGAAGAAATGAGTAACAATTCCTAATGTCCTATAGCCTCCTGCTTATGAAATGTGGTTGACAACACACCCATAAACAAGACTCTACTAGACACGGCTTCATAGACTCCCTAAGAGACTTGAAATCTGTGCTCTGATACCAAGTTTGTCACTCCCCGGGAGGGTACCCTTGGTGTGGCCGGCACCTAGAGACTATTGCTAGTCCCCAAGCGAACCACTTGGCCTCATCACATCATTCAATCAATTAAACTGTACTGAACAACGAAAATAATAGTAAATAAATAGGCACATCTCAGCTAATGCGTCATAATGATATAGGTAACAATAAAGGCTAGTAAAAAGAACTAGCTCACAATCTCAACATTAATGCTCGACCATCGTCTATGAAGCCTCTATCACTACTTATGTGGTGCCAATGACAGACCCATGACTACCTAAAATAAAAATAAAGGAATAGTCCAAAAACTCTAACTCTAAAGCAAGATGAATAAATCATGGTGAATCCTCCGAAGTAGGGGAGGCTCACCAACTCAGCTGCAAATCTCAGATCTTCAACGGAGTGCCTGTTGACGATCTCTAGTACCTGCCTCTGCATAATAAATTGATGCAGTCCAGAATGGACATCAGTACTTGGAATGCATTGGTATGTAAAATGGCTGAATCAAAACAGAAACTGGTAGAATAGTATGGAAACAACATCAACTCAAAATAAACATCAAATCGTCAAATGTCAATCTATGAAAGGATAAAGAGTAGACAAGTAACACATCAATAACTCAAACTCATCAATAGTCTCAAACTCATCTCAAAGGAGCTCACCTCCTCGCATCTCATCTCATCTCATCTCATCTCAGAGGAGTTTACCTCCTCTCATCTCATCTCATCTCAGTGGAGCTCACCCTCTCTAATCTCATCTAGACTCGGAATACTCAAGGTAGGAAGTTTATGGGAGTTTCTCATATCCGACACCACTCACTTATGAGCCAGTGAATGTACAACAATCACCCTCATGTTGCCACAGTGGTTCCAAACTTGCCGGGTAGGGAATGCTCAAAAACCATATTAGCTCACCCAATATGGAGTCAACTCAATAGGTCCTCTATTGCTTTTAGGGACCATTACTCTCGAGGGAACCATAATATGTGTGATAGTTCTATGCCTCTCTTATGTTTGGCAACATAGTTTGATGAGTTCGAGTCGGACTAACTCTCACTCTTTCGATGTTCGATACTCCTCCTATGACTCAATGCTCATAAAACCTCTACCTCAACCAATTTCGTCGGGACTCACTCTCCATCAATGTCCGTATCTCATAGGGGCTTTAACCCTCTCATTAATCAATCTCATCATTGACTCAAGATTTAAAACAATCATTAGGAAGCAATTGAATAGACGCATCGGCGGAGTTCTTTTATAGAGACTCATAAGACAATCAATGCTATCAACTCATCATCATTCTCTTCTCATGCTCAACAATCTCAACTCAAGGCTCTAGACTCAATTCCCGAGTTCATTATGCATGCTTTTCAATTTAGTCATGTATGGTTATGCAAATTCTCATGAAAATATTTAATTCAAGAAAACAAGTAGTATGATGATCATCAACATAGAAAACATGTAATTTCAAATCAACATTGACATTAGAGTACTATTAGGGAAACCTTTTCTGAGAGGCCTAACTGGGAGTTTCTTTAACCGACAACCATCACTTATGAGCCATTAATGATACAACGAAACGATGTCGTTGCCACATCCATCCCTTACCCTGCCCAGGGTAAGAGACGTAACATTAGTGGATCCTTAAAACATAACATTAGTCCTCATTTGGGACAAGATAGGAGCCATCCGCATTGCGGTTCAATCCTCTCTTCCTACACGGGCCACGTAGTTAATGGACTCAAGTGGGACTCACTTTTATCCATTTCGGTGCTCAATACTCCTCCCAGGACTCGACATGCTCATAAAACATTAATATCATTAGTCCCATAGGGACACATTACATCATCATTAGTCCCCATAGGGACACATTACATCATCATTAACATCTCATTTACATTAGTATCATCATCATCTCATTACATTAACATTAACATCATCATCTCATTGCATTAACATTAACATCATCATCATCATCTC
Organism: Solanum rostratum; assembly: GCA_029948455.1. NCBI lineage: Eukaryota > Viridiplantae > Streptophyta > Magnoliopsida > Solanales > Solanaceae > Solanum > Solanum rostratum. The sequence continues at coordinate 57,028,946 of CM057048.1, forward strand.
ATTGCATTAACATTGACATCATCATCATCACCTCATTAGCAGTTACTTCCACATCATAGACTTTAGGAATACTAGTTTAGGAACTTTAACTCTCAACTTAGAGACATCAACATAGTCATCATAACATCATTATCATTCTTCAAGGCTCTAAACATACCACCCTATATTCATTATGCAGGCTTTTCAAATCATCATAATTATAAGGTTTTTAAAACATATGCACTTCACAAAAATGATTTAGGGTTTATAGAAATTTTATGATGATCATCATCAATGCAGAAAAATATGTAGGTTTATACATAAAATAATGGCAATTATTCATTACATTACATGAATTATACATGTTTCAATTCATCACCCTAACATCATCACCATTAAACTTCAATATATTACTCATGGGGCACATGGAAGGACATTCCCATGCTTTAAGTGAAGTCTTACATAGCTGAAAATTTGATATTACAATCAAAATTTGATGAATAATCATTTCTTGGAGAAAATCCTCAACCTCGATAGTTCTTTTAGAATGGAAGAACTTGGAAAGACATTGTTGAAGAACTTCTTTTTGATTCTTGACTTCTTGACTCAAAATCTTTAGAGTTTCTTGATAAAGAACCCTAATCCATGGAAAGAGGAATCAAGGAATCCTTTCTTGGGATTCTTGAATTTGCTTTCTTGAAACCCTCGGTTAGGATTTAATATTCTATTAGGAATTTCATGCATAGATAGAGAAATTAGCTTAAAGCTTATGGAGAATACTCACCTTCATGAAGAATCTTGAAAGTTAATCCTAGCTTGATGACTTTCTTGATGATTTTGAGTGTTTTATGTTTAGGAGTGAAAGAGAGGGTTTTGACTTATGAAACTGACGTATTATGCGTTTTGGGACCTTAAATAGACCCCAAAAGGCTTTAGGGTAAAAGTACTCTCAAAATAAAATAAAGGAATGTCGGTTAGCTTATCCAGAAAGGGTTCGCGATAGGTCCGCGTCGCGGAGCCATCGCGGACCTTCAGACAGCTCTGCAGGTCTCCAGTAAAATAGTCATAACTCTCTACTCCGAACTCCGTTTAACGCGAAATAAGATGCGTTGGAAAGATAATTCAAAGAGCTTTAATTTGATATATTATGAGTCACCTAACTCATTATACTTTAGGAGATATGGCCATTTGAAGTTGACTCTTCCATTAACTCATATGAAAACTTAGTCACTAGAAATTCTTTGGACTTGACTAGATGTAAAAGATCATTTATAACTCTAAATCACATCTAATATACTTGAAATACTTATGAATTGATCCTATCATATGAAGGATGACTCAATCTTAGTGGAAAAAAAGTTGGGGTGTTACAATAAGTTAATTACTTTGTTCCAATTTATATTGCACATATAAAATTACAGAGTTTGAAATTTTTATTTATTTCTAAAATACTTTAAATTTTTATACATCATTTTGAATAATATACATAAACTTTTTGATTCATTTATATTATATTTTTTATGAAGTACTCCCTTTTTTACACAAATATAATCACTGAAAAATATTAAAATAACTATTTAATTTTGCTTGTCTAGTTTAAAGAGAAATCTGTTTTATCCTAATTTCAATAATTTATAACGATAATATTGTAAATTAATAGTTAAAGTAGGTAAAGTAATAATTAATAGATATGATATAGTAAAATCAAGCAGCTGAAAGTAGGCACGTCAATCAGCAGCTACCTGCTTAAGTAAACAGCTTAGGGAGACATATCAACGGTCTCGGGCCCGCTTCAGCACTAACTAGCTCTTATTTAATAAGAGAATGCATTATAATTTTAGTTGTGTTATAGAATTTCGACAATTGACTAAATTTTTTACATATCTTTTAAAATTTTAAATTGTTACTATTATAATTATAGTATTTTTTATGTTATTTTAAATTAAATATGTTTAATTTTTTTTATCAATATCACATAAATTATAATAAATAGAGTAAAATATATTATTTAAAATTTACATAAAAAATATTATAAACGCAATATCTAAAAGTTTTAATTATTTAAAATAAATAAAATTTTGATTGAGTTTCAAAATTTTATGCGTAACACAAATTGAAACAAAGTAATTAACACATGTTATTCAAAAATGATATTTAAAATATTATAAGTCATAAAATTAATAATTCAAAATTTAAAACACATAAAAAAATTATCAATGAAACATATTAAAAAAAAAGACATATATTATTGAAAGTTACATAAGAAAACTATAAAATATAATAATTACTTCAATAATTTTAATTTTAAAAAATCATAAAGTATTAAAAAATCAGTAGACTTTGCAAATTCTACTTAAAATTAAAAGAAAAAATATTTATTAGGCAGACGCTAGCAAAGACTCTATTTCAATATGTTGTAAGTAATTACCTTTTAATTAATTTATCTAACCAAATTGTTCCTCTCTGAAGTGCACTAGTGGTGTTTAAGCCTGTGCTAAACACGTCCCTAATGTTCATAACTTTATACTCCCTCCATTTTATTTTACTAGTCTTCTGTGATCAGAATCTCTACCTTGTTTGATAACAAATATTGTAGAGAAAAATTAAATTTAATTATAAACTTATAAAAATATATATATATATATATAGATTCTATTACTAATTAGAAGAATTTTCCTTAGCGAGTATTTTCTTGATTCAAATAAGGAAGAAATAGAAGTCTATCAAATAAGGAAGATTTCCTTATTTTATCACTTATTTCCATATATTTTAGAAGTCAATATTATAAATATAATTAAATAATAATTTAAAGAAAAAAAATGATAAAAAGACGATTTTATCTAAAGCATAGTGATGACAAAAAGTTCAATCAACATTTCTAAGGACCTTCACACTTTCAATATAGTAGTAGTTTCAGTTTACGTGCTTTGCACGTATGTGCCATATCAATTTAAAAATTATATATAAAAAGTACTTGTCATTAAATAAATACAATATTCATATAAAAATTAAATAAATACTATTAGTTTGATGTAATAATTTAGTCTATTGTGAAACGATAAAGATGAGAAAATCAATTCAATTACTTATAATATAGATATGTTAATAGTTTTTTTTAATACATACAACAATGATTTAGAGTTGAATAATTAACTAATTAAAATTTAATGTAATGTAACTCCCGGTAAAATTTTCAAAATACCCCTAGAGGTAGGGTATGTGCGTAACGCATCTTCCAATGCTCGTATGGCAAATCCGAGGCTGGATTTGTGATCAGCACGAAACACCGAGTGGGAAAATGGTCTCGGTCGATTTTTAGAGCGACCCGATCAAAAGATAATTTTTCGATCCGAAGCGCAAAACAGTGTTAGTATGCGACAGGAGCGCGTCGCGCACCCATCGTGAACCAACACTTATATTCTTTTTAAAATTTTCGACGGGATTGAGAAAACTTGTTCAGAAGCTTTTTCTAAAAATAGACAGTGCGCGACCAGTCCGCATCGCGGACTGAATCTTTTTCGAGTAAAAAATTTCTAAATTATTATGAGGGGCATTCCGGTCAATTTCCCACCCCTCCTCAACTCTACACACAATCTGATAAGGTCGTTTTGACATAAAAGGGGTCCAAAACCCCCATTCTAAGTCCTATTCTAATATTCTACTAAGGCTAGGGCTTGAGGAGAGAAGAGAAGAGCTTGAGTTTGAGAGAATTGAGAAGAAATCCTCGACGTGCTTGATTGATAGGTGCATCCCACATATGTAAGGCTAAACTAAAAACATGGGATTATTCTCTCATATTCCCCATAGAGGTCATAGATGAGTTGATGGTTCAAGAGTCTACATGCATGAATTCTTAATGGTGTTTCTTGAAAAATTTATTTAAATTACATGTTTTCCTATGTTGATGATCATCATATTATTTGTTTTCTTGAATTGAACGTTTTCATGAAGAACTTGTATAACCCTACATGAGTAATTTGAAAAGCATGCATAATGAACTTGAGAATTGATTCTAGAGCCTTGAATGGAGATTCTTGATTGTGATGAGAGGATGATGATGAGTTGATAGAAATTAATTGTCTTATGAGTCTCTACAAATGAACTCTACCGATGTGTCTATTCAATTGATTCCTAATGATTGTTCTAAATCTTGAGTCATTGATGAGATTGATTGATGATAGGGTTAAAGTCCCTATGAGTTGAATGATGATGAGGTTCGAGTCCCTATGAGATACCGATCGTTGACGGGGTTCGAGTCCCTATGAGATTGGTTAAGATGGAGGTTTTATGAGCATTGAGTCACAGGAGGAGTGTCACGCCCCGGGAGGGTACCCTTGGCATGGCCGGCACTCAGAGACTATTGCTAGTCCCCAAGAGAACCACTTGGACTCATCGTCACATCATACTCAACAGCGGAAGAAACATCCTCAAGGAAAAGACTTTAATATAATTAAAGTAAATCAAGTCTTTATAAAAATATTAATTTCCAACAAGGAATAGTTGAAAAAAAAACAATACATCACATCCTCTACTCAGTGTCTATGAAGCCTCTAACTCAAACATCTAGATGGTACCATGACAGGCCATGGTTACCCAACTCAAGGAAAATAAAGTACTACTCAAGCTAGATGATAACAATATGAAAGTCCTCCGAAAACAAGGAGGTCTCACCGATCAGCTGAATGCGAATAGATCCTCAACGAAGCGCCTGTCAATGATCTCTAATACCTGCCTCTGCATCATAAAACGATGCAGTCCCAGAAGGGGACTTCAGTACTTGGAATGTACTGGTATGTAAAATAGCCGAGTGAAACAGAAACAAGTAGAAAAATATAGGAATAACATCAACTCAACATCATACTCCATCAGAATGTCAAATGTCTATCTAAAGAAAGAATAAAGAGTAGACAATGACCCATCAACATCTCACCAATACATCAGACTCACCTTAACTCAACTCAACTCGACTCAACTCAACTCAACTCGACTCGACTCAACTCAACTCAACTCAACTCAAGGAAACTCAACTCAACTCAAGGAAACTCAACTCAACTCAACTCAAGGAACTCAACATCAACTCAGCTCAAGGAACTCAACATCAACTCAGCTCAAGAAACATCGACATCAACTCAACTCAGGGAACTCGACTCAAAACATCACATCAACATCAACATCAGAGTTCTATCAAAATGGAACCTAATTGGGAGTTTCTCTAACCGACAACCATCACCTATGAGCTAGTGATGATACAACGAAGCGATGTCGGTGCCACATCCATCCAATACCCTGCCCGGGGTAAAGGACATCAACCTTAGTGGATCCACAAGAAAAAATATCAGTCCTCTTTTGGGACAAGACAGGAGCCATCCGCATTGCGGTTCAATCCTCTCTTCCTACGCGGGCCACGTAGTTAATGGGTTTGAGTGGGACTCACTCTCTACCCATTTCGGTGCTCAATACTCCTCCCAGAACTCGACATGCTCATAAAACATCAGCCTTATCAGTCCCATAGGGACATAATACATCATCATCAATCAAATAAGGACATGGTATAATAATTAATACCTCAACATCAACATCGGTCCCAGAGGGACATAGTATAAAACCTCAACATCAACATCTGTCCCAAAAGGACATAGTATAAAACCTCAACATCAACATCTGTCCCGTAGGGACATAGTATAAAACCTCAACATCAACATTTGTCCCGTAGGGACATAGTAGCTCACCTCATAACATTAACATCAACATCATGGACTCAAGATACTCTTTTAGAAATTAAACTTCCAATTTTAAGACATCATAAAACATCATTCTCATCAACATCATCATCAAGACTCTCATCAAATGTGAAACACAATTACAACATCACAACATCATTATCGTCAAGGCTCTAGACTCATCCCCTAAGTTCATTATGCATGCTTTTCAAATAATCATGTAAGGTTATGCAAAATCTCATGAAAAATGTTTACTTTAAGAAAACAAATAGTATGATGATCATCAACATGAAAAACTCTCAAGTATTCATGCACACATACTCTTCAACCATCAACTCATCTTTGACCTCTATGGGGCACATGAGAGAACAATCTCATGCTTTTAGTTTAGCCTTACATACCTGAAAATTTGATATTACAATCAAAATTTGATGAATTCTCGCTTTCTTGGAGAAAATTCTCGATCTCAGTAGTCCTTTTAGAGTTGAAGAACTTGGAAAGACATTGTTTGAAAAACTTCTTTTTGATTCTTGAATTCTTGACTTAGAATCTTTAGAGTTTCTTGATGAAGAACCCTAATTCATGGGAAGAAGAATCAAGGAATCCTTTCTTGGGATTCTTGAATTCGCTTTCTTGAAACCCTAGGTTATAATTTAAGATTCTATTAGGGATTCATGAATAGGTAGATAATTTAGCTTAAATCTTATGAAGAATAACTCACCTTGATGAAGAATCTTGAAAGTTAATCCTAACTTGATGACTTTCTTGATGATTCTTGAGCGTTTTATGTTTAGGAGTGAAAGAGAGGGTTTTGACTCGTGAAACTGACATATTATGCATTTTGGGACCTTAAATAGACCCCCAAAGGCTTTAGGATAAAAGTACCCTCAAAATAAAATAAAGGAACGTCGGTTAGCTTATCCAGAAAGGGTTTGCGATAGGTCCGCGTCGCGAACCTTCGGACAGCTCTGCAGGTCTTCAGTAAAATGGTCATAACGTTCTACTCTGAAATCTGTTTAACGCGAAATAAGATGCGTTGGAAATATAATTCAAAGATCTTTAATTTGATATATTATGGGTCACCTAACTCATTATACTTTAGGAGATATGGTCATTTGAAGTTGACCCTTCCATCAACTCATATGAAAACTTAGTCGCTAGAAATTCTTTGGACTTGACTTGATGTAAAAGATCCTTTATAACTCTAAATCACATCTAATATACTTTAAATACTTATGAATTGATTCTATCATATGAAGGATGACTCAATATTAGTTAAAAAAAAGTTGGGGTGTTACAAGGAGTATCGAGCACCGAAATGGATTAGAGTGAGTCCCACTCGAACTCATTAACTACGCCGCCAAGCATAGGTGAGTCATAAAACCATCACATATATTATGGTTCCCTCGAGAGTAATAGTTCCTTAAAGCAATAGTGGATCTGTTGAGTATTGACTCCATATCGGGTGAGCTGATATGGTTACAGAGCGTTCCCTACCTGGCAAGTTTGGAACGGCTGTGGCACCATCAGTGTGATTGTTGTACATTCACTGGCTCATAAGTGAGTGTTGTCAGATAAGAGAAACTCCCATAAATTTTCTATCTTGAGTACTCTAAGTCGAGATGAGAGGAGGTGAGCTCCTCTGAGATGAGATAAGATAAGAGGAGGTGAGCTCCTCTGAGATGAGATGAGATGAGAGGAGAGGAGGCGAGCTCCTTTGAGATGAGTTTGAGATTATTGATGAGTTTGAGTTATTGATATGTCACTTGTCTACTCTTTATTCTTGCATAGATAGACATTTGATGATTTGATGTTATTTTGATGATTACTTTGAGTTGATGTTGCTTCCATACTATTCTACCAGTTTTTGTTTCATTTAACTATTTTACATACCAGTACATTCCAAGTACTGATGTCCACTTCGGACTGCATTGTTTCTTGATGTAGAGGCAGGTACTAGAGATCGTCAACAGGCGCTCCATTGGAAATCTGAGACTCACAGCTGGTTTGGTGAGCCTCCCCTACTCCGGAGGATCCACTATGATTATTTCATCATGCTTTAGAGTTAGACTGGACTATTTCATTTATTTTGATTTGGGTAGCCATGGGTCTGTCATTGGCACCACATGAGTAGTAATAGAGGCTTCACAGACGATGGTTGAGCGTTGATATTGAGGCTTCACAGAAATCGTATTACAGAAGGCAAAGAAAGGTTAAGAGATTTTTGGTTTCAAATATTTATCATCAAAGGTCTATTAATATACATATCTATGTTTCTACGTTTTTAATATCATATTTCTCTTTAAATACATTTTTAACTTGAAATTTTTTATATTATTTTTAAACTCTTATTCTTAAAAATATTATAAATATACACACGAATGATATAATTCCATATGTTATAACTATGGCTTGCCTTCCCTTATTATAGTGTGTCTAAATTTAAATTAAAAAATACTAGTAATATTGTCACGCCCCGGGAGGGTACCCTTGGCGTGGGCCGGCACCTAGAGGCTCTTGCTAGTCCCCAAGCAAACCACTTGGCCTCATCACATCATTCAATTAATTAAACTCTACTGAACAACGGAAATAATAGAAAATAAATGGGCACATCTCAGCTAATGTCTCATAATGATATAGGTGACAATAAAGGTTAGTAGAAAGAAGTAGCTCACAATCTCAACATCAACGCTTGACCATCATCTATGAAGCCTCTATTACTACTCATGTGGTGCCAATGACAAACCCATGGCTACCCAAAATCAAAATAAAGAAATAGTCCAAAGCTCTTACTCTAAAGCAAGATGAATAAATTATGGTGGATCCTCCGAAGTAGGGGAGGCTCACCAACTCAGCTGCAAATCTCAGATCTTCAAAGGAGCGCCTGTTGACGATCTCTAATACCTGCCTCTGCATCATAAAATAATGCAGTTCAGAGTGGACATCAATACTTGGAATGTACTGGTATGTAAAATGGCTGAATGAAACAGAAACCGTAGAATAGTATGGAAACAACATAAACTCAAAATAAACATCAAATCACATCAAATCGTCAAATGTCTACCTATGAAAAAATAAAGAGTAGACAAGTGACACATCAATAACTCAAACTCATCAATAGTCTCAAACTCATCTCAAAGGAGCTCACCTCCTCTCATCTCATCTCATCTCAGAGGAGCTCACCTCCTCTCATCTCATCTCATCTCAGAGGAGCTCACCCCCTCTCATCTCATCTAGACTCGGAATACTCAAGGTAGGAAATTTATAGGAGTTTCTCTTATCCGACAACACTCACTTATGAGCCAGTGAATGTACAACAATCACCTCGATGTTGCCACAGTGATTCCAAACTTACCAGGTAGGGAACACTCAAAAACCATATTACCTCATCAAACATGGAGTCAACTCAATAGGTCCTCTATTGCTTTCAGGGACCGTTACTCTCGAGGGAACCATAATATGTGTGATGGTTCTACGCCTCTCTTACGTTTGGCGACGTAGTTTGACGAGTTCGAGTCGGACTAACTCTCACTCTTTCGGTGCTCGATACTCTTCCCATGTCTCAATGCTCATAAAATCTCTACCTCAATCTCTGAGGGACTTACTCTTCGTCAACGACCGGTATCTCATAGGGGCTTTTACCCTCTCATTAATCAATCTCATCAATGACTTAAGATTTAAAACAATCATTAGGAAACAATTGAGTAGACGCATCGGTGGATTCGTTTATAGAGACTCATAAGACAATCAATGCTATCAACTCATCATCATTCTCTTGTCATGCTCAACAATCTCAACTCAAGGCTTTAGACTCAATTCTCAAGTTTATTATGCATGCTTTTCAATTTAGTCATATAGGGTTATGTGAATTATCATGAAAATATTTAATTCAAGAAAACAAGTAATATGATGATCATCAACATAGAAAACATGTAATTTCAAATTAATTTTTCAAGAAAAACCCTCTAGTATTCATGCATTTAGACTCTTTAATCATCAACTCATCTATGACCTCTATTGGGCATATGAGAGAACAATTCCATGTTTTTAGTTTAGCCTTACATACCTGGGATGAAGCTATCAATCAAGCACGTCAAGGATTTCTTCTCGAATCTCTCAACTCAAGCTCTCCTCCTCTTTCCTCAAGCCCTAGCCTTGTTAGAATATGGATTAAGACCTAGAATGGGGGTTTTAATCACTTTTTACGTCGAAACGACCTTATTAGATCGTGTGCAGAGTTTAGGAGGGGTGGGGAACTGACCGGAATGCCTCTCGTAATCTTTCGAAATTTTCAACTCGGAGAAGACACAGTTCGCGATGCGGACTGGTTGCACACAATGTATTTTCAGAAAAAAATTTTTGAATGAGTTTTCTCAATTCCGTCAAAAATTTTCAAAAGAATATAAGTGTTGATCCGCAACACAGGCGCGACGCGCTCCTGTCGCGCACCAACACTGTTTTGAGCTACGAATCGAAAAATTATCTTTTGATCGGGTCGCTCTAAAAATTGATCGAGACCATTTTCCCACTCAATTTTGTGTGATGATCACAAATCCAGTCTCAGATTTTCCACACGAGCATCGAAAGATGTATTACGCGCATACCCTCTCTCTAGGGGTATTTTAATAATTTTATCGGGCATTACATCATCTCTCCTTGGGGTCATTCATCCTCGAATGATGAGAAAAGGTGGATATCAAGGCATGAATAGACTCAAAACTCATCTCAGCACTCAACTCAATCAATCAAACTCTTGATTCTTTCTCGACCTCAATCAATACCACTCAGACTTACAAATAGAAAGTCACATCAAGAATAGATATATATATATCAATTTAGTGAAGGGTAAGAAATTTGCCTTCAACACTCTCATCATTTGACACGAATTGATGTAGATATTCGGCTTTCATCTCTTCCCCAGCTTCCCATATGGCTTCCTCAACGAATTGATTCCTCCACAGGACTTTAACTGAGGCTATCTCTTTGTTCCTCAACTTTACGAATCTGACGATCAAGGATTTGAAACGGAACCTCTTCGTAAAATAGGCTATCTTTCACTCCAATTTGCTATCAACATGGATCACCAAGGCAGGATCTCCCACGCATTTCTTCAGCATCGATACATGGAACACCAAATGGACTCCATCTAACTCGAAAGGTAACTCTAACTCATAGGCAACCTTTCCAATCCTCCTTATAATCTGATATGGTCTAACATAACAAGGACTCAACTTTCCTTTCTTCCCAAATTTTAGAACACCATTCATAGGTGACACTTTCAAATACACCCAATCATCTAGCTCGAACTCTAAGTCTCCTCTCCTTATGTTGGTGTAAGAATTTTGGCGACTCTGGCAGTTTTTAATCTCTCTCTAATGACCTTGAACTTCTCCATTGATTGGTGGACAAGATCAGGCCCAATCAACTTTTCTTCTCCTACCTCAAATCACCCAATCGATGATCTACATCTCCTCCCATATAAGGCTTCGTAGGGAGCCATTTGAATGATTGCATGATAACTATTGTTATATGCAAATTCAATCAATGGTTGGTGATCATCCCAATATCCTTTGAAATTAAGTACATAAGCTCTCAACATATCCTCTAACGTATGAATTGTACGCTCTGCCTGTCCATTTGTCTGTGGATGAAAGGTTGTGCTCAGGTTCACCTTAGTATCCAATCCTTTTTGGAGCGATCTCCAAAACTGGGAGGTAAATTGAGCTCCTCTGTCCGAGATGATGGACAAGGGAACCCCATGCAACCTCACAATCTCCTGGATGTACAACTTGGCGTACTCCTCCGCTGTGTTTGTTGTCTAAACTGCCAAGAAATGAGCCGATTTAGTCATTCTATCCACGATCACCCATTTCGAATCATGTTGCTCTTGGGACTTTGGTAGCCTGGTAATAAAGTCCATATTAATCATATCCCACTTCCATTCCGTAATCTCAAAGTTCTGAGCCAATCCACCTGGCCTTTGATGCTCAACCTTCACCTGTTGGCGATTCGGGCACTTTGAAACAAACTGAGCAATATCTCTCTTCATCCCATTCCACCAATAGACTTCTCTCAAGTCGTGGTACATTTTGGTAGAGCCAGGATGAATGGAATATCTAGTGTTATGGGCTTATTTCTAAGCTAAGATTAAACAAAAGGATTTGAATAAAAGTGCTAATGCTACAACCAGTCCATAAATGCCCCAACAAGTAATAATTGAAAAACGATGTTTCCTTTCCTTACAGTCAAGTGGCTCGCCATAATTCTGTCTCGAATGCCATTAACATTTGGGACACACAATCTACTTTGATATCTCAACACTCCATCTCCCCCTTTAGAAAAGACCATCACTTTCTGTTTGTGGACAACCTCCTTCAGATGGAGTATGACAGAATCTTGGTCTTGCTTTTCTTTCACCTCTGCAACTAAGTTTTCTTTCACCTCTGCAACTAAGGATGAAGCAGACCCTTCTTGAACGTTAACTCCTTCTTCATCATTCTCCTCAAGTTGAACTCCTAATCGAGCCAACTGATGCACTTCCTTGGCTAGCTACTTCCTTCCCGCCTCCACAAGGGTTGTACTACCGATTGATAACCTGCTAAGAGCGTCAGCAACAATATTAGCTTTACCTGGGTGGTAGTGAATGCTCATGTCATAATCCTTGAGCAATTCCAACCATCTCCTCTGTCGCAGGTGAAGCTCTTTCTGACTGAAAACATACTGCAGACTCTTGTGGTCAGTGAACACATCCACATGCACTCCATACAAGTAGTGGCACCAGATTTTAAGTGCAAACACCACTACTGCCAACTCGAGATCATGGGTTGGATAGTTTCTCTCATGAACCTTGAGTTGCCTGGAAGCATAGGCTATCACCTTTCCTCTCTGCATTAGTACACATCCCAATCCAACTCTCAAAGCATAACAATAAATTACAAAGTCCTCCGTCCCCTCGGGCAAGGTAATGACTGGTGCAGTAATCAACCTCGTTTTAAATTCTTGGAAACTCTTTTCACATTCATCGGACCACTGAAACTTGACCTTTTTCTGAGTCAATTTAGTCAATGGTGCGGATAGGGAAGAAAATACCTCCACAAATCTGCGGTAGTAGCATGCCAACCCCAAGAAACTTCTTATGTCAGTCAGAGTGGTTGGTCTAGGCCAGTTCTTAACTGCTTCAATCTTTTGGGCATCCACTCGAATACCATCGCTGGAAACAACATGGCCTAGGATAGCCGCTAACTTAAGCCAGAACTCGCACTTTGAGAATTTTGCATACAACTTATGGTCCTAAAGAGTTTGAAGGACAACTCTGAGGTGGTTAGCATGCTCCTCCTCACTTCTCGACTACACTAAAATTTCGTTGATGAAAACAATCACAAATATATCGAGATATTCTCTGAATACTCTATTTATCAAATCCATAAAGGCGACAAGTGCGTTCATCAACCCAAAGGACATGACCAAGAACTCAAAATGGACATACCTAGTCCTAAAGACTGTCTTTGGAATGTCACATTCCCCTACCTTCAACTGATGGTAGCCAGATCTAAGGTCTATCTTTGAGAAACAAGAGGCGCCTTGAAGTTGGTCAAATAAATCATCTATCCTTAGGATATGATACTTATTCTTTATCGTGACCTTGTTCAGTTGCCTATAATCAATACACATTCTTAGGGACCCATATTTCTTTCGCACAAATAGGACAGGAGCACCCAGGGTGAAACACTTGGCCTAATGAAGCCCTTCTCTAACAAATCTTTCTGTTGCTCTTTCAACTCTTTCAACTCAGCCGGGGCCATCCTATAAGGTGGAATTTAAATTGGTTGGGTATCGGGAAGAACATCAATCCCAATAGGGGTGGGTTTGGTTTTTGTGGTTTGGTTTTTCCCTAAAATCAAAGACAGAACGGAAGGAAATTTGGCAGTTCGGTTCGGTTCGGTTTTGCCAAAAAACAATTAAACCATTGGTTTTTCGGTTTTGTTTTTTTGGTTCAATCTTCTATTTTTGTTCGATTTTTCGGTTTTTAAAAATAATTTTTTAAAGTTAAATAATATGTTGGGTAGAGACATATCATTGTATAGATATGCTAAATAATTCGTAAAGAGTAAAGTTTGGATTATTACAATTATCACAATATAAGAACTACAATTATCACCAAGAAAATTGCAAACATATGTTCTAGAAAAACAAATATCAAATACTCCTTGGAAAGTTCAAGTCAATTGTGTGTAGCCAAAAGAAATTATCAAACAATTATCAAATACTCCTTGAGTATCAATTAGTTGAAGGTGACAGTAGCCAAAAGAGTTCTCCTTGGAAACTTTAAATCTATGCCTCTTTCCTGCAACAAGAAAGACTTTCCTTCTTAGCCGTGTAGCCTATAAAGTATAAACGACGTAGTATAGCAAAATTGGTTTTTGACGGTTTGGTTCGGTTTTAGAAGAGCAAAATCGAAACCAAAACCGCACAGAATTAGTTCGGTTCAATTTTTTGTGTTCGGTTTTGGTTTTTTACGGTGCGGTTTTTTTGGTATTTTTTGATCGATTTCGGTTCAGTTTTTGGTTTTCCGTTTTACGGACCCACCCCTAAATCCCAAAGTCAATCTCCCTATTAGGAGGGACTCCAGGCAGATCGTCAGGAAACACTTCCAGAAACTCATTAACAATCGGGACTGACTCAAGAGTTGGAGACTCAACATTATTAGATCTAACTCTCACAAGGCGATAGCTACAACCTTTGGAAATCAACTTTTTGGCTCTAAGATATGAGATAAACTTCCCTCTAGGTGCAATAGAATCACCCGTCCACTCTAGAACCAGTTCATTAGGAAATTGGAACTTAACGGTTCAGGATCTACAATCAACAGAGGTATAACAGGCGTGAAGCCAATCCATGCCAAGGATCAAATCAAAATCAACCATCTCCAACTCAATCAAATCAACAAGAGTACCCCTATGATGGATGGACACTACACAAGCTCTATAGATTTTCTCAGTTCGAATAGACTCACCCACTGGAGTGGAAACATCAAAGGTCTCAAAAAGACTCTCAGGGATTCTATCAAATCTACTAGCCACATAAGGAGTTACAAACGACAATGTGGCACCTGGATCCATCAAAACATAACAATTAAAAGTAAAGACTCTAATCATACCCGTCACAACATCTGGAGAGTTCTCATGATCTTGGCGACTACCCATGGCATACAAGCAGTTTGTTGATCCGCCTGCGCCTGATGTAGTGGCCCTCTCGTTTCCTCTAACTGGTGGGGCTGGTGTAGTGGACTGAGCTTGGCCAGCCCGCTTTGGACAATCCTTCTTGTAGTGACCCACTTGGCCACACCCATAACAAGCATCATTCCCATCACTAAATCTCCCCAAGTGTATTTTTCCACACTTATCACACGGTGGCTTACCCTGCGAACCTTAAGACGCACTTGCTTGTGACTGGGATCCATGGGTTCCAGCATTCTGAAAGCTTTGATCATACCTGCCTCTAGGCACGGGCGCGCTAGCAGATTATGGTGCTGGGAATCGGTTACCATTGCCTTTTCCTTCCAACCTCATGGATAGATGTCTTGGCTTTCTTACGCTTGAACTCCTCCTTGTCATGTTGTCTCTCCTCATCAGCTTGTTGCATAGGGGTGGGTCCGTAAAACCAAAAACTCAAAACCGAACTGAAACCGATCGAAAAATACCCAAAAAAAACTGCACCGTAAAAAACCAAAACCAAACACAAAAAACCGAACTGAACCGATTTTGTGCGGTTCGATTTTGGTTTTGGTCTTAATAAACCGAACCGAACTAATAAAAAACCGAACCCACCTAATATATAAACCAAAAACCCTAGCCCCTAAATTAATTCCTATTTCCCCCAAATCAGATTCCCACCGCCCAGTCGCCCACGAGTCACGACCCACGCACAGTCGCACTCGCACAGCCCGCCACTCCGCCAGGCGCCAGCGGCCAGCCGCCAGCCCCTACCCCTAAACCCCGCAGGCCCACCGCCCGCACTCTGCCAGACCGCCACTCCCGCAGCAGCACTGCAGTTGTGCAGCAACCAGCAGCCAACAAAGCTCAAAGCTCCCTCGAGCCTCGACCCTCGGTCCCTCCTGCCAGCAGCCAACAGGTTCTTGTTGTTACTTCTACTAATTCCCTACAACATTTTTCTTCTTTCTTTAGCTATGAAGTTGTTTCTTTTGTAATAGATTAAATTTGTTTGCTTCCGACACTGAACTAGCTGAGTTATTGGGTGAAAATTTGTATGCATTTACATAGCTCAATCATGAAATAATAAAAATATAAGAGAAGCCAAGTAAACTATATTATGAACTGTCAACTAATGTATTGGTTTATAATGTTAAAGGTGAATTTTTCAGAATTTCAATCCGAAAGATTATGAAAATGCATTGATGACTGAACTGAATGAACATCTTTCTTCTTTTTTTATCCAAGTATCTGAACCCCAAAAAAAACAAAGAAAGAAATAGAATGACAATTTCCTTTTCCTTTTAGTAAAGCTCTTGGAAAGGTTTCTTGCTTAATTTTTCTTTGGTTTGAATGGTTTTGTTATATGAATAGAAATCATGAAGAGGCATTTATCTTCAACATCATCAGCAAAGCCTAAAGTCCCCAAAGCTGCTTCTTCTCATTGTCAGGTTATCATCTATTTAATTTAATTTGTTTTCGCTTAAGATTGTAATGGCCTAAATTGCTAACAGAATTTCATTTACCTTGCATATTATTCTTGCAGATGCAGACAGAATCACTAAACACAAGTGAAATACCATCTTTTCAAGCATCAACGACAAGTGATAGTAATGTGGAATGTACAGTGGGCAGTGAAAATTCAGATGACACAACAAAGTTGGGTGGAATGACAGAAAAAGAGTACTTGGCAGCTTTGAAAGCTAAAGAAAGAGCCGATATTTGGGAGCATTTTACTCGAAAGTTTGTGGCAGGTAAACTTAGAGCGTTTTGTAATTATTGCAAGCATAAAAATTTTGCTGCTCACCCCAAACTGAATGGTACAACTGCTTTAACTCATATTGACAAATGTAGAGAGTTCCCACCGAATAAAGATTTGTGGAATCAAAAACAAAAAATATTGACTTCTGAAAAATCAAAAGATTTGGTGGTAAGGGGAAGTACTCAAGATGAAATCACTAAAGCTTGTGTCCAAATGATAATTCTAGTTGAGTTACCTTTTAGTTTCGTGGAAGGAGAAGGTTTTCGATATTTTTGCAGAGTTGCATCCCCCCATTGGAGAGTACCAAGTCGTAAGACTATGGCGAAAGATGTGCTTAACTTATTTTACGTTGAGAAAAGTAAACTGAAGAATGATTTGAATGGATATAGGGTGTCTCTTACAACTGATACATGGATGTCTATTCAAAATATCAATTACATGGTTATTACTGCACACTTCATTGATAAGAATTGGATTTTGCATAAAAGAATTTTAAACTTTTGTGTGATTTCTAACCACAGCGGGGACTCAATTGCAAGACTTTTAGAAGAGTGTTTGTTAGAATGGGGAATTGAAATTTTTTTGACTATTACTGTTGATAATGCTTCTTCAAATGATTCTAGCATAAAAGAAGTCACTAAAAAAAATAAGTTCTTGGAAAATTAACAATTCACTTTTGCATAATGGTAAGAATTTGCATATGAGATGTGTGGCACATATTTTGAATCTGATTGTGAATGATGGCTTGGGGTTATTGAATGAGTCAATTCAAAGCATTCGTAATGCTGTTAGATATACAAGATCGTCACCTCAAAGAATAGAGATGTTTAAAGTTTGTGTGGAGAAAGTTAAAGTTGAGAGCAAGGGGCTTGTGATAATGGATGTTCCAACTAGGTGGAACTCTACATTTTTAATGCTACAATCTTCTTTGAAGTTTCGTAAAGCTTTTGACAGATTGAAAGAGGATGATGGTTACTACATGGGATACTTTAAAAGTGACAATCAAGACCAGGCAAGGGAAGGACCACCTTCTACTGATGATTGGAAAAAAGCTGAGGTATTTGCACATTATTTAAGACCTTTTTATGAAGTTACATTAAGAGTGTGTTGTTCAAATACTCCAACAATTCAAAACCTCTTGGGTGATTTGGTTAAAATTGGAGGTGTCATGAAAGAACCTGAAGCACACTTTTATCTTTTATTGCAACACCCATGCAAGCTAAATATGACAAGTATTGGGGGGATATCGCCAAGGTGAATGACTATATTTTGGTTGGAATGGTTCTTGACCCACGTTATAAATTTGAGAAACTTGGTGATTATTTAGAGTTGATTTATGGGGAGTTTGATAAAAGGATTGAATGCACCATTTTTGAGGTGAAAGAGTTTTTGCTTTCTCTACATAATATATATGCATCAGGTGGATCTTTCTCTTCCGACACGACTCAAATGAATACTTGTAGTGGTGTTGACAAGTCTCCAATACAACATGAGGTAACTTCTATTTTATTAATGACACAAGTTGAGAGGAAGTTAATGGAAAATGAGCAAAAAAGGAGAGCACAAAAAGCTAGTGTTGTAAGCAACGATGTGGATAGATATATTTTAGATGCAATTGAAGGGGATGATAACTCAAGTTTTGACATTCTGAATTGGTGGAGAGTAAACGGGGTTTCTAAATACCCAATTTTGGCATGCATTGCAAGAGATATTTTAGCGATTCCTGTATCCACAATTGCTTCTGAATCATGTTTTAGCACTAGTGGACGGGTGATTGATCCGTTCCGTAGCTCATTGAGTCCCAAAATAGTGGAGGCCTTAATTTGCACACAAAATTGGCTTCGGAGTACCAACGTTGCTTTACATCATGAGCCAACAATTGAAGAAATGGAATTTTATGAAGAACTTGAGAAAGGTGAGAAGTATTAATCTTTTTAAGTTAATTTCTTTGTTCTATTGTTTATTCTTTTATTTTTTTATTCGTTAATTTTCTAATAGATTTTGATTCGTTCTAAATCTTTTTCTTTAGAAATTGCAAATGGTGGTGGAGTTGAAGGGTCTAAATTGCCTCCAAGAGTTCCAAGATGAAGAAAAAGTTTGCTGATTCGGGTTGGTTTCATCAATTGGAGGTTGCTGACTTGCTTCTGGTTTGCTGACTTGCTAATTTTGATTCTAACAAATGGAAAAAGAAGCATAAAAAGTTTGCTGACTTGCTTCTGGTTTGCTGAAATGCTGACAGCTGACTTGCTGTTTTTTTTTTTGCTATTTCATGAACTATTGAGTTGTAATCTAAAATGAGGTTGTTGGAAATCCTAGGAGTAGGAGGCTGTTTTGGATTAAAAAGTTTGCTGATTTTGAGGTCTAAAAACTAAAAAGTTTGCTGTTTTGCTTATTTATCTTGAAGTTAAATGAATTCGTCTTTCTTCTTAATATATGTGATTAAAGTGGGACAGAGGGATATTAATAATGCTTGAATTTCGCTGTTTTTCCTTTTAATTAAAAAAGTCGAAAAACAAAAAAAAATCGAAGATCGAACCAAAAAAAACCGAACCGAAAAACCAATGGTTTACGTTTTTTGGGGGCAAAACCGAACCGAACCAAACTGCCAAATGACCTTCCGTTCCGTCTTTGGTTTTAGGGAAAAATCGAACCGCAAAAACCGAACCCACCCCTATTGTTGCATAAATGTCATCAGTCTCCCAATGTCCATATCACTTACAAGCATTGCTCCCCTACCATCCTTCTTGGGTCCTCTATTCAACCCATCAACATACATTCCCATCCTTCTCCTCATGTCAGCAACCATGTCTGGAGCATAGCGAGATAGTTGCGTGAATTTCAAACCATACTCTTGAACACTCATAGAGCCCTATTTTAGATTTAGGAACTCTCTCACCTTAGCTTCTCTTTTCTCTCTCGGGAAAAAGCGTCCCAAGAAGGCTTCCTTTAACACTGCCCAAGTCAAACATGGGCCATCATCCCTTCTTCCTTTCTTCCACTGGTCGAACCACAGTCTGGCCACACCCTTGAGTTGGTAAGCAACCAGTTCAACCCTATCAACATCAGCTACATGCATTACTTGGAACACCTTCTCAAGTTCCTCCACATAGTTCTCAGGATTTTTAGTGGATGCAGACCCCGTGAACTCAGGCGGATTCATCCTAAAAAATTCTCGTACTTTAGAGGTGTCGTGAGAATCTGGTCTAGCTGCTCCTTGTCTCATAGTAGGTGCTGCGACATCCTGGGCTAGAGCTTGAATAGCCCGACGTAGCTCAACATTAGAGACCTCATCTTGAGGAGGTTGCTCAACAGGGACAACTTGATCCACGGGCTCCTCGGGTACTTGAGGCTCAGGTGGATTAATAGCTTGCTTGGAAGGACGATCCCTTCCTCTGATAGCTTTTCTGGGAGGCATGTTATCAATTTTGTACGCGTAGAGCACGAATTAGAAGAGAGTTTTCATAGAGCTTAACTCTATCGCACGAATTGGAATGGGAAGAAATGAGTAACAATTCCTAATGTCCTATAGCCTCCTGCTTATGAAATGTGGTTGACAACACATCCATAAACAAGACTCTACTAGACACGGCTTCATAGACTCCCTAAGAGACTTGAAATCTGTGCTCTGATACCAAGTTTGTCACTCCCCGGGAGGGTACCCTTGTCGTGGCCGGCACCTAGAGACTATTGCTAGTCCCCAAGCGAACCACTTGGCCTCATCACATCATTCAATCAATTAAACTCTACTGAACAACGAAAATAATAGTAAATAAATAGGCACATCTCAGCTAATGCGTCATAATGATATAGGTAACAATAAAGGCTAGTAAAAAGAACTAGCTCACAATCTCAACATCAATGCTCGACCATCGTCTATGAAGCCTCTATCACTACTTATGTGGTGCCAATGACAGACCCATGACTACCTAAAATAAAAATAAAGAAATAGTCCAAAAACTCTAACTCTAAAGCAAGATGAATAAATCATGGTGAATCCTCCGAAGTAGGGGAGGCTCACCAACTCAGCTGCAAATCTCAGATCTTCAACGGAGTGCCTGTTGACGATCTCTAGTACCTGCCTCTGCATCATAAATTGATGCAGTCCAGAATGGACATTAGTACTTGGAATGTATTGGTATGTAAAATGGCTGAATCAAAACAGAAACCGGTAGAATAGTATGGAAACAACATCAACTCAAAATAAACATCAAATCGTCAAATGTCAATCTATGAAAGGATAAAGAGTAGACAAGTAACACATCAATAACTCAAACTCATCAATAGTCTCAAACTCATCTCAAAGGAGCTCACCTCCTCGCATCTCATCTCATCTCATCTCATCTCAGAGGAGTTTACCTCCTCTCATCTCATCTCATCTCAGTGGAGCTCACCCTCTCTAATCTCATCTAGACTCGGAATACTCAAGGTAGGAAGTTTATGGGAGTTTCTCATATCCGACACCACTCACTTATGAGCCAGTGAATGTACAACAATCACCCTCATGTTGCCACAGTGGTTCCAAACTTGCCGGTTAGGGAATGCTCAAAAACCATATTAGCTCACCTAATATGGAGTCAACTCAATAGGTCCTCTATTGCTTTTAGGGACCATTACTCTCGAGGGAACCATAATATGTGTTATAGTTCTATGCCTCTCTTATGTTTGGCAACATAGTTTGATGAGTTCGAGTCGGACTAACTCTCACTCTTTCGATGTTCGATACTCCTCCTATGACTCAATGCTCATAAAACCTCTACCTCAACCAATCTCGTCGGGACTCACTCTCCATCAATGTCCGTATCTCATAGGGGCTTTAACCCTCTCATTAATCAATCTCATCATTGACTCAAGATTTAAAACAATCATTAGGAAGCAATTGAATAGACGCATCGGTGGAGTTCTTTTATAGAGACTCATAAGACAATCAATGCTATCAACTCATCATCATTCTCTTCTCATGCTCAACAATCTCAACTCAAGGCTCTAGACTCAATTCTCGAGTTCATTATGCATGCTTTTCAATTTAGTCATGTATGGTTATGCAAATTCTCATGAAAATATTTAATTCAAGAAAACAAGTAGTATGATGATCATCAACATAGAAAACATGTAATTTCAAATCAATGCATGTAGACTCTTCAATCATCAACTCATCTATGACCTCTATGGGGCACATGAGAGAACAATCTCATGTTTTTAATTTAGCCTTACATACCTGGGATGATGCTATCAATCAAGCATGTCAAGGATTTCTTCTTGAATCTCTTAACTCAAGCTCTCCTCCTCTTTCCTCAAGCCCTAGCCTTGTTAGAATATGGATTAGGACCTAGAATGGGGATTTTAATCCCTTTTAACGTCGAAATAACCTATTAGATCATGTATAAAGTTTAGGAGGGGTGGGGAATTAACCGGAATGCCCCTCGTAATAATTTAGAAATTTTCAACTCGTAGAAGACACAGTCTGCGACGCGGACCGGTCGCGCACAATGTATTTTTAGAAAAAGATTTTGAATGATTTTTCTCAATCCCGCCGAAAATTTTCAAAAATATAAGTTCTGGTCTGCGATACAGGCACGACATGCTCCCGTCGCGTACCAATATATTTTTTTCGCTTCAGATCGAAAAAATCATCTTTTGATCGTGTCACTCTAAAAATCGATCGAGATCATTTTTCCACTCAATTTTGCATGCTGATCACAAATTCTGCCTCGAATGTTTCACACAAGCATCGGAAGATTTGTTACGTGCATACCCTCTCTCTAGGGGTATTTGATAAGTTTATCGGGCGTTACAAATATCTTGTTTAGTTGTATAGGAGTAGTTTGTAAATATCATAATAAGACCTATGAGGTTATCGTCAGTGATGTGCACTTGAAGATCATCCCTTTTCTGAATCCTCAACAATACTTCAACAAAGTCTTTTGAAGCATCGCTGTTTTGATCCTCTCTCCTTTTGATCACACACTTTTCTATAATCTCATCATACACCACTCTCAAATCCTTCAAATTCTTCATCAGTGTAATCATATAAAATTTATCGAAATATAAATTTTATAAAATGATTCAAATTATATTAAATTCAAAATATATTGGTCCAAACAAATATTATGGATTAATATAATTGAATTAATTAATTAAGTCCAATAAAGTACAGATTTAATTAAAAGACCAAATTCAATTATTTGGGCTACAAAAGATAACCCAAAAAATATATTAGTCCAAGCAAAATATCATGGATTAATATAATTGGGTTAATTAATTAAGTCCGATAAAGTATGGATTTAATTAAAGGCCCAAATTCAATTATTTGGGCTACAAAAGATGACCCACTTTATTAGGCCCAATATCCTCTCATCCAAGAGGCCCATCTTGGTGCCACGTGTCAAATGATGTGTCACGCCAAGTCAAACAAAGAAGCGCCCATCTTGGTGCCACATGTCAAATGACGTGACATGCCAAGTCAAACAAAGAAGCGCCCATCTTGGCGCAATGTGTCAAATGATGTGACACGCCAAGTCAAACAAAGAAGCGCCCATCCTGGCGCCACGTGTCAAATGATGTGTTACACCAAGTCAAACAAAGAATCCAATGAGATCATGCAATGTGTCAAAATGACAAGCCCATTTCATTAAAGCCCAATATGCCATGTCTCTTAAATCTGATTGACTGAAGGGAAGTCTTTCCTATTGTAACTCCTCTATTCTACAATTATAAATAGAGGTCTTCATAATTCAAATAAAAGGAGGAAGAATTCTAACAAAAAAGCTAAAGAAAGCTCGTGAATCAAAAGCCACAAATTTCTCTACAAATTCAAGAATTCAAACATTCAAGTTCAAGAACAAGCTTAAAAGCTCTTGAACTCAAGAACAAGCTTCAAGATCAAGAACAAATCCAGATTTCAAGATCAAGATCAAGAATATATTCAAAGTCCAAGAACAAACATTCAAATTCAAGAACAAGCTCAAGAGCCCTTGAATTTACACTTGAAAAGGCGAATCAGAGGATTCATAGAGATTGTAACACTCACATATTGAAATCAAATACTACGATTGTTGCGATATTTTCGTTCTTGATTATTATTTTCGCGATACGAATTTTATCGTCTATAATCAGTCTCCTCTTTGTCCCCCAATGAGTTAACCCATTCCCAATGTGGAAAAAAATCCCCTAAACAAAACCCCCCCAACAACGCCCGTGTCTCTATCAATACACTCACCAAATCCTTTTTTTCTTTCTTCGATTCTTCATCAATAAATCTCTTCCCGAATGCTACCCTGCACAAAATATCATTCGCTAGAGCCAATAAGACCTGACTCACACTGAGTTTAGATTCAGAATGAGATGAGATCACTTGTATCATGCAATTAGTTTCCTCATATCGTATGAACTAGAATGAGTTAAATCGTTTTGAACTGAATAACTCGGTGAAGCAGATTTTTCTAACTTTGCGCCAATAAGGACCGTACGGGGGAAAAAATGATATCTAAGCTACTGAAGGATAGGTATTGAGTAGCAATGAGTTGTGGGCGGCCGGAGAAGATATGTGTTTGGAGCAAATTTTAATGTGATGAAAAAATAAATTACAATCACAAATAAAATATGAAGTAACAGAATTTTACTGATAAGGATATAGTTACAAATCTGTTACTCCATTGGTTCTTCTCTCATTCGATTTCTACATGATTCGAGGGCCATTAGTGGCGTATTTCTCGAACGCATGATGATTTTAACCTCCTTGAGCCATATTTTGATCTCTGAGATATTTGAGATGTCCCCTTAATATAGGCATGAATTAGGGTTTAGAGTGGAGTAGCCTCCAAGAAACCCTGACTGACATAGGACTCATCTTGTAGAGTCCTACAAAATTTTGATGTCTACAAATGCCCCCTGCTTCAAGGCTTGTCGAAGTGTAAACTTAATGAAACTCAAAGACGAGGCTTGAAGTACTCATTCTTTCACCGTTGCTGGCTTTAGATTTGCAGATTTGATTTAGGAGAGAAGAGATGAAAGGCAGATTTGGTCCCACTGGCGTGGCAGTTTGTTTGCAGCAAATTTTAATGTGATGAAAAAATAAATTACAATCACAAATAAGATATGAAGAAATAGAATTTTATTGATAAGCATATAGGTACAAATCTGTTACTCCCTTGATTCTTCTCACATTCAATTTCTACATGATTCGAGGGCCATTACTGGCGTATTTCTCGAACGCATGATGATTTTGACGATTTTTCCATGATTCGAGGACCGTTAGTGATGCTTATCTCGAACTAAGATGATTTGGACTTGATCTCCATGAAAGAATTTGTATGGATCTTCTTGAATTATTTGATTGTCAAGAAGAATCTGATATATTTTGATCTCTTTATGAATATCCCAAGAATTTGTGGGATATTTGAGATGCTTCTTTAAGGAAATGTAACACCCTTTATGTAGGCATTAATTAGGGTTTAGGGTAGAATAGCCTCCAAGAAACTCTAGCTAAAATTGGATTAGCCTCCAAGAAGCCCTGACTGAAATTGGACTAATTTTGTAGAGTTCGACAAAATTTCAATGTCTACAAATGCCCCCTGTTTCAAGATTTGTCGAAGTGTAGACTTAATGAAACTCAAAGACAAGTCTTGAAGTACTCATTTTTCCACCATTGTTGACTTCATATTTGCAGATTTGATTTATGAAAGAAGAGATGAAGGGAAGATTTGGTCCCACTGGGCATGTCAGTTTGTTTGCAACATATTTTAATGTGAATGAAAAATAAATTGCAATCACAAATAAAATATGAAGAAACATAAATTTATTCATAATCAATGTGGGTACAAATTTGTTCCTCCCTTGATTTTTCTCTCCTTAAATTTCTCCATCATTCAAGGACCATTAGTGGTGTGTTTCTCGAACTAGGATGATTTGGACTTGATCTCCATGAAAAGATTTGATTTGTATCTTCTTGACGTATTTGATTATCAAGAAGATACTGATATATTTTGATCTCTTTATGAATAACCCAAGAGTTTATGGGATTTCTAAGAATTCAATCTCTTTACTAAAACCCCAAGAATTTGTGGGATATCTGAGATTTAGATCTCTTTATGAATATCTCAAGGATCTCTGAAATATTTGAGATGTCTTTTCAAAAGAATAAAATACCTATATATATAGGCATGAATTAGAGTTTAGGGTAAAGTAGCCTCCAAGAAACCCTGATTGACATAGGGCTATCTTGTAGAGTCCTACAAAATTTTGAAATCTACAATATGATCATGAGTTTTGACAATGAGTTCAGCGAGACGAGGAGAAGAGATGACTAGAGTGGGGATCTGGCGGAGTTGAAGGTGGATGATTGGACCCAGTTTTTGAGAGAGATGCATGAAGGTGTGGTGGAGCATGTCAGTGAGGAGATGGAGGTGACCGATTATAGGGAGAGATGGGGGAGACGGTGGAATTAGTAAAGGCCTACGTGGATGTTGTAAAACAGAATCGTCAAAGATATAAGTGCTAGTACAACAACTAATTGCAGAATTGATTCTTCCATTTCTTTTGCTGCTTTGCTCTTTTTTATTCTTGAGAAATTAACGAGCAAGAATTTGGGGGGTGTAGTGCTATTGTGGTACTCCTTTTCTAATTTATATGTTTTAAATTTTCTTTTAGTCATTAATTAAAAAAACACATTTTTATATTAAATAATAATTTAATTTTAAAATATTTATTATATTTTTAATTAAATAATTTTAATCACATAAATATTCATAACTTATTTTATCATAAATTTCAAAAATATTTTTTAAAAAACTTTATATCAAATCAACCTAACTAAATACTCAATAGATTACATAAGACTTTGGGATTTTCGAGCACACGGTAGTTGGCAGAAGGTTGATTGTCCACTGCTACTCCACCTCAACCACCTCCTTAATTTTTAATGCATATAAAAAAATAATATACAAATTATTCCCTCTTGTTTCATTTTACTTTTCCATTTCTTCCTGTTTGTCAAAAAAGTTTGACTATCAAATGATATAAATTGTAATTAATATTTTAAGGCGTATTTTTTATTATATTAATATAAAAAATATAGTTTATAATTCTTTTATATAATTTTTAAATATTAATATAATATAATATTTAAATATATTAAATTATGTTTCAAAAAATGCAACTGACAACTTAAGAAAAAAAAGACAGAAAAGGGAGTACGTGAGGAGTATTTGGTGCAATGTATTCGCAAATTCTCTCGCCGAAATTACAGCGCAGACTTCAATGAGAGCATAACTGCCTTTTCAAATTACACCGCCGAAATTGTTTGCTTTCGTCTGTTTTTCTCGAAAAAGTCAAAACATTATCAAATTGAATTTCTACTCAATAACGGAGTGTTTGAAAAAGAAAATAAATTTTAATCTAAACACCTTTTGGAATTAAATTTAAAAATTATAACTCATTTTCAAATTAATTTTTTAAATAGTCATTCGTATTTTGAGAATTATTTATTAAAATTATTTTTATTTCTTTTTGGACTATAAAATTATTTAATTATTAGTAATATTTTCTTCAAAATATAATAAACATCATAAAAGTCTTATTCTCTTCTGATCAACATAATATGTCATATTAAACTCTGATCTATCCCGCCTTTTCCTCCTCTCCTTCTTTTTAGTTGTCATGATAAAGTTTAAAAGTATAGTTTAACTTATATTTTGTCCGTTCTTTATTAGTTATCATGATAAGGTTTTGTACCATTCTTAAGATAAAATTAACTAGGTGTATAGCTTGACTAACACAATACTTATTAATTTTAAATTTTTATCTATTTATATGCCTCTTTATTTTGAAATTATTAACGTTAAGCAGTGTTTTAAAAATTACTTTCAAGACACCACTCGAGAAAATGCGTGCTAAAAATGCTTTGGAACACAAATTGAAGGCATATATCTATAATGCGTGAGTTCTAAAATTTGAAGCGCAAGCCGGATAGAGTAAAACAGAATCGTCAAAGATATAAGTGCTAGTACAACAACTAATTGCAGATTTGGTTCTTCCATTTCTTTTTCTTCTTTGTTTTTTTTTTCTTTGAGAAATTATTAATGAGCAAGATTTTGGAGGTATAGCGTTATTCTATTATTCAACACTCATACGGGAAGTGATGTAGGATGGATTTTTGAACATTGGGTAGTTGGGCAGAAGGTTGATCGTCCACTACTGCTCCTCCTCAATCATCTCTTTTAATTTTTATTTTCATGCAAAAATATTTAAATTATTTGAAATAGAGCAAAATATTCATTTATTAGATTTTGGTTCAAAAATAATCTTCACTCAAATTTTTAGCTAAAAAATACCCCTCTATCTAACAAAAATGAAAAAGGGCAAAAAATATTTATAAATTATCATAAATTGAGCAAAAATACCCTTCGTTAATAAACTGTTAAAAAATACCCCCTCCCCCATTAAAATTTTAAAGTTATTATTTAAATATCCCTCTTCTATTAAAAATTCAACCCTAACCCATCTTCAAATTGATTTTTGTCGGACATTTGAACAGTCCAGATTCAAACTCTCTCTCTCTATATTTTTAAAAAAACTTCCGTTTAAAGCTGCAATTGAATTTTCTCTTGAAAATGATAACTTATGTTGATTATGTTACATTGCTAATAAGAGTACAATGTACAACTTCTATACAAGCTTCTTAGGTTCGAAAAATTTGAGTTTGATCCTATTGAATTCGAGAAACTGATGCTCATTGAATGAGGAGGAGGAGGCAACAATGATGACGAGGATGTATCAAAGTTATCACCCAGAGATAAATTTTTTGAGACGTTTGCAAGTGAAGTGACAATCCTTTCAACATAAAAAAGGCTAGTCTATCTCGGACCTATTATTCGAGGAGAAAACCTTTTGGTCCCTAAACGAGATTTCATGTAAACTAATCATATGGCGTTTTTTGTCCACATACCATGCATAGTGTCATTTTCATTAGAACGAGTGGTATTTTAATTTTACAAAATTTTAAGGAAGGGGTATCTTTGAGCAAAAAACTAATCAAGGGGTATTTTGCTCCATTTTTAATAGTTTCGAGGTAATTTTTATCCTTTTTCATTTCCATTGGAGAGAGAGATGTTTTTGAGCTATAAATTTAACTGAGGGATATTTTTGAGCAAAAATCTAACAAGGAATATTCTTACTTCATTTCAAATAGTTCAAAGGTATTTTCGATCCATTTTAATTAAATCAATATTAATAATGAATTAGAATTTAATATGAAAATACATTCCTTTGTTTCATTTCACTTTTTCATTTTTTATTTGTCATAATTTTTTATACCTTTCAAAATAAAAATAAAAAGTAAAAAGGCTAAAAATATTATTGAACTATTTGAAAAAATTTAAATATACTCCTCAATCCATCTTTTGGGCTAAAAATACCCTTGAGTTCACCTTTTTAGTCCATATTTACCTTATAACGAACAACTTTTTTTAAAAGAAATTATTATTATCATAAAATATTATGTGACATCTTCGGGCTACAGATTTGTATGGATTTCTGAAACTTTTACGTACGTCGTGTTGCTTGCGACAGATTGTGTTTTTTCAAATGTTCTTATGTCTTTGTTTACTAAGTTTTTGTTTTCTTAGTGGTCCCTTCTCGATTATTATTATCTGAACTTTGATTTCAAATATTGATTGATATTAGGTTATTTATTAATATGACGTATTCTCTTTGTCTTTTGCAGTACTTTATTTAAAATCTTTGCTTTGTTTATTCATTTGTTGTTTATTGTGGCTCTATTTCTTATTCGTGTTTGTATTTTAGGGTAATAAATATTGATATTTTTTTAACATTTTCTTTTATTGGGGCGCAGCGCATTCAAGTTTTGATGAGTGACAAATAGCTTGAACCAGTTTCATCTGACAGTTCCCTGAACATAACACCTACCTACACTGAAGGTGCTGAAGATAAGGCGTGAGATCAGGAGAAGCGGAAGCAGGTTACCTACTACAAGAAGACTTCATCAAATAGATAGGATAAAGGTTGAAGAGAAGAAGAAGTAGTCTACTAATAAGAAAAGGATTGTGCTAAGAAGACTTATCCTAAAAGGAAGAGGAATTCGACTAGGACTACGCAAAAAACAACTCTAAAGGGGGAAGCAGCAGCGGGTAGATGTGTGGAATTTTAGAGAGAAAAAAGTGAGCATTAAGAATTAAGAGCAAAAACAGCTTAGGTTACAGAGAAGGTTACAGCAAACAGAGTTGTTTTTTCTTGTTCTTTAATTCGTTGGATCTTAGGGCTATTGGGCTAAAGATCTAACTAAGTTTGTAATCGTTGTTGAAGGCTCTGGTGATTTAGTGAAGTTGAAGTTAAATCCTGTGGAGCACAGGTCGTGGTTTTTCACCCTTTTGAGCCGAGGGTTTTCCACGTAAAAAACTGTTGTGTCTTAGTATTGCTGTATCATTGAAACACGTCTTATTTACCTGTTCCAACGACTAGGCAATATTCGTAGGGTGCGTGTTCTATCAATTGGTATCAGAGCAAGGTGTTCTTATTAAAGGCTAATACCTAAGAACCTATCATCATGAACACTGCACCACCGCTAGGTCACGGAGAAGGACAGTCATTGGTTCGACCCCCCCTGTTTAATGGAACACACTTCGGATTGTGGAAGGCCAGGATGGAAGATTTTATCCAAGGAGAGGACTACGAGCTCTGGGATAGAATCATTGTAGGACCCACTATTCCTATGCAAACGGTGGATGGCAACCAGGTCCCCAAGGAAAGAAGGGATTTCAATACTGACGACCTGCTTGCCATGAAGAAAAATGCAAAGGCAAAAAATATACTGGTATGTGGTCTAGGTCCTGAAGAGTACAATAGAATATCAAGCTGCACTACGGCTAAGCAGATCTGGGATGCTCTCACTGTTGCCCATGAAGGAACAGCTCAAGTTAAGAAATTCAGGGTAGCTATGCTCTTCACAGAGTATGAGACCTTCAAGATGAAGGAGAATGAGACTTTGCACGAAATGATAGCTAGACTCACCTTGCTCATCAATGAGCTAGCCTCCTTAGGAAAAGTACTCACATCTGAGGAACAAGTTGACAAGGTCTTGAGGATTCTTCCTAAATCAAAGTGGGATGTAAAGGTTACGGCTATCAGGGAAGCCAAGGACATTGAGACAATGACTCTGGATGAACTGGTAGGAAACCTCAGAACTTATGAGATGAACATGGAAGGTCAGAAAAAGGGAACCGGCCTGGAGGAAAAGTCACTTGCCCTCAAGGAAGCCTCAGATGATGAAGGATCAGACTTGGATGATGATCAGATGGCCTTTCTAGCAAAACACTTTAAAAAATTCCTGAAAAAGAAGGGCAAGGACAAAAGAGAAACAGGCAACAGGAGGGGGACTGATGAAACAGGTAACAAAAGGTGGCCGGATGACAGAAACACCTCTGGTTGTTACAAGTGCGGAAAGACTGATCACCATATCAAGCAATGTCCCCAATGGGAAATCGAGTGGAGAAAGGAAAGGGCTGAGAAAGAAATTAAAGAAAAGGGAGACAAGCAAAAGGAAAGAGGAAACTGTGCCATGGTGGCAGCATGGGGATCAGGATTAGAGGACTCTGATACAGAGGAATTTGATGAAACTGCATTTATGGCTGTTGGAGAATCAGATAATGAAGAAGAATCCAAATCTGAGGTAAGTAGCTCAGAACTCAAAGAGAAACTGCATCTCTTCTCAAATAAAAAACTGATTTCTCTCATCACTGGCTTGACAAATGATTTTCAAGAAATAGAAAACGAAAAGATTCAACTAATAAAAGACTTTTCTGACCAGAAATTTGAAAATCTTGAAATACAAAATTGCTTAGATGAGGCTAATGAGAGAAACAGTAAGTTAAAGAAACAGATTGAACAGCTTGAGTCTTTTATTTTGAATCTGAAATCAGAAGTGCTAAAACTAACCCTTGATGATAAAGAGAAAAGTGAATCTAGGGAAAAATATCTGAAGATAGAATCCGAACTGAAAAAATGTAACATTAACTTCCTGTGCGAGAAGGAGAAGGTAAGAAATCTAAATCAAGAAATCTCAACCTTGAGACTTGATCTAGAGAAAGCCACCAGGTGGACCAAGTCATCTAGAATTGTAAACCACCTAGGTGACAGGAGCCATAATGAAAAGGCTGGAATAGGTTTTTTCCATGAAAATGGCTTTTCCAATGATTTGTGCTATCTGTGCGGCAAGATGGGGCATCCAACCACTGAATGTCCAATTGCCTCAGCTGCTAAAAACAGAAATGGTGTCCACATGCACAATCTAAAACAGGAACAGACTAAGAGAAACAGATCAAAGAATATGCTGCCCTACTGGGCAAGAAGAGATCCCATTCATCCATTTTACAACAAAAAAGGACCCAAGCTAGTCTGGGTTCCTAAAACTAACCTCTAATCTGTTTTGCAGGTTGCAGTGAAAGGGAGTAAGCACTGGTACATGGATAGTGCTTGCTCAAGGCATATGACAGGAGATGGAACCAGGTTCCTTTCACTAGCACCTTTCAAAGGAGGAAAAGTTTCCTTCGTAGACGGAAAGAAGGGCACTGTTGTGGGAATTGGAAAGATTGGACGAAAAGACTCAAATGCCATAGATGAAGTTTACCATGTGGATGGATTGAAGCACAACCTTCTGAGTATATCTCAACTTTGTGACAAGGGCAACAAAGTGACTTTTACCTCTGATGGTTGCAAGGTCGAAAGACTAGACACAAAGGAAGTAGTGCTAACAGCAAACAGACACAAAAATGTTTATAAAGCTGATATTGTGGGCATGGCAGGATCTCAGCTGAAGTGCTTAAGTGCCATGACAAATGACTCTTTGCTTTGGCACAAAAGACTTGGACATGCAAGCTCCAAACAACTGAACATTTTGTCATCAAAGGACATGGTCATAGGTCTACCCAAAACCAAGTTCAAAGATGACAAGGTATGTAGTGCATGTGTCAGGGGGAAACAAGTCAGAACTGCATTCAAATCAAAGAACCAGGTAAGTACCTCTAGGTGCCTAGAACTGGTCCATCTGGATCTGTGTGGACCAATGAGAGTAAAAAGCAGAGGAGGAAAAAGGTACGTGTTTTTCATAGTTGATGATTACTCTAGATTCACATGGACCTTGTTTTTGACCTCTAAGGATGAATCTTACAACGCCTTCTCTATCTTCATCAAGAAAATTGAGAAGAAGTTGAAGACTTCTCTAGTTTCCATAAGATCTGACCATGGGACAGAATTTGAAAATTCAAACTTTCTTGAATTCTGTTCAACAAATGGAATAGATCACAATTTCTCAGCTCCAAGAACACCTCAACAAAATGGAGTAGTAGAAAGAAAAAACAGGACCTTAGAAGACATGGCCAGAACAATGATGATTGCCAATAACTTGGCAAGAAATCTTTTGGCTGAAGCAATTAACACTGCAGCTTACACTCTTAACAGATGCATGCTTAGACCAATACTCAATAGGACCCCCTATGAATTACTCAAAGGCAGAAAACCAAATATCTCTCATTTCCGAACATTTGGATGCAAATGCTATGTTCATAATAATGGGAAAGATAATTTGGGAAAATTTGATGCTAGGAGTGATGAGGGAATCTTCTTAGGTTATTCTTCACATAGTAAGGCATATAGAGTACTGAATAAACGAACAAACTGTGTTGAAGAAAGCATTCATGTTATTTTTGATGAAACCAGTGGTGTCTTTGAGAATGATCTGCAGGATGCATATGACAAGGAGCACAGACCAGAGGAACAGATCTGTTCACCTGATACACACACTGCTCAAGAAGAAGGCACATAGTCAGGGGGAACCAGTGATGCTGAGGTGCAATATTCAGTCCCTGCGCCTAATTACACTCCTTCAGCACAAGAAGCTCAACCCCATGAACTGGTGATCAAGAAATACAAATACCAGGACTCGCATCCGCTTGATAATGTTCTTACAGATCTGACATCTGGGATCACCACCAGATTAGGGATGAAGAACCTGTGTGCATTCCATGCGTTTGTATCCATGATGGAACCAAAGAAGATAGGTGAAGCACTGCAAGATGAAGAATGGATTCTAGCTATGCAGGAAGAACTGAACCAGTTTGAAAGATGCAAAGTCTGGCACTTGGTTCCTAAGCCAGAAGCAAGGACCATCATTGGCACAAAATGGGTGTTCCGCAATAAACTTGATGAACATGGAACTGTTACGAGGAACAAGGCGAGACTAGTGGTTCAAGGATACAATCAGGAGGAAGGGATAGACTACGATGAAACATTTGCACCAGTTGCACGACTTGAGGCTATCAGATTACTCATTGCATTCGCTGCATTCAAGGAGTTCACCCTATATCAGATGGATGTGAAGAGTGCATTTCTTAACGGGTACTTAAAAGAAGATGTCTACGTTAGACAGCCACCTGGTTTCGAAAATCCAGATTTTCCAAATCATGTGTTCAAGCTCGACAAGGCCTTGTATGGGTTGAAACATGCCCCCAGGGCATGGTACGAGAGGCTGTCGAAATTTCTTCTGGACCATGGGCATACAAGGGGAAAAATCGACAACACCTTGTTCCTTAAATCTCAAGGAAAGGACCTGTTGATTGTTCAAGTATATGTAGACGACATCATCTTTGGATCTACAAATGCTCTCATGACCCAGGAGTTTGCAAACTTGATGAATGGAGAATTCGAGATGAGTATGATGGGAGAACTAACCTTCTTCCTGGGGCTACAATTTAAACAAACACCCTCAAGAACTCTAATTCATCAAAGCAAGTATGTTAAGGAACTCCTCAAGCGGTACAACATGGAAGACTCCAAAGAAATCGACACTCCAATTGCCACTGCAACAAAATTGGACCTGGATGAAAGAGGGGTAGGCGTGGAACAAAAACTCTATCGAGGTATGATTGGTTCTCTCCTGTATCTCACGGCCAGTAGACCAGATATAGTGTTCAGTGTGGGACTCTGCGCTAGATTTCAAGCAAATCCCAAGGAATCACACCTCAAGGCAGTAAAGAGAATACTCAGATATCTCAAGGGGACCCAGGACTTGGAACTATGGTACTCCAAAGGCAGCAACTTCAATCTTGTTGGCTACACAGATGCTGACTATGCAGGTTACTTGGTGGACAGAAAAAGCACTTCAGGTATGGCTCACTTTCTTGGAACAAGTCTGATCTCATGGTCCACAAAGAAACAGAACACTGTGGCTCTATCAACAGCAGAAGCTGAGTACGTCGCAGCTGGGTCATGTTGTGCTCAACTGCTTTGGATAAAACAGCAACTTCAGGACTTTGGGGTAGATATTGGCTGTGTTCCTATTCTATGTGATAACACTAGTGCTATTAACATAGCAAAGAATCCTGTACAACATAAAAGAACAAAGCATATTGACATAAGGCACCATTTTCTTCGCGATTCTGTGGAAAGGGGTCTTGTATCTATAATGTTCTGTTCCACGGAGGATCAGATAGCTGATATTTTCACCAAAGCCTTAAGCAGAGAAAGGTTTGAAAAACTTAGGTTAGACTTGGGGATGATTAAGATTGCATGAACTCCCTTTGATAATTGACTGGACTTCAATGCTATAACGGATGTTGCGGTCCTCTGTTAAAATGACCTAATAATCATCATTTGGATCGACATGGTGTGTGACTCTATGTGCAGGATTGGTTCCCTTACATGCAAAGACATTTGGAACAGGTCTCCTTAACCAGGTATCAGTAATTATGCATTTCACTTTCAATACTGATCTATAGACCAGGTACCTTAACCTGTTCCCTCACTGGGCTACGCTGACACTCCCCATTTCCCTTCCTTACCGCCAATAGTCTTTTCAAGTGTCACTCACCCTGACAGGTTCAGAGAACCACTCATCATACGTCTTCTGCCTTAAATGAAACCAGGAACTCTTCGAATTCCCAACCCCTTTTAAAAGGACGGGTTTCATCCTTCCCTCCTTCATCATTTCTGAAACAACCTCTCACACCCACTCCAATCTGCTTCCATGGCATCCCCAAGCGACTCACAGAATACCTCCGTCCAAAATGCTCCTACTTCGACCACTCAAGCCATAATTGTTCATCCTACTGCCAACATCCCTCCACCTCTTCGCATTAATCTCTCTGACCTTGCTTCTTGGGGAGGGTTCTCCAACCGTTTTCCTGGCTTTCCCGGTGCCCCTTCGCCATTCACCACATTCCCCGTCTCTAGGGCAACCGGCAACTCTCCGACGATGGACGACCCTGACAACCGTCCAAACCCTTCTTCCGTTCGTCTTCAACCCCAAAACATTGCAGTGGCACCCGTTGAAATTTCAGATGAACTTTCCTCTCCTGAACAGGTCCCTCCATCTAGTTCAATCAGAACCCCACACACACGGAGTCGCAAACGCCAAGCTGATATTGCTCTTCAACGAGCCATGCAACAAAGTAAGAAACCAAAATCTGGGTCTGTTCCTGCTCCCTCAAGAAACCCTTTGCCTCACCTGGTTCGTGGGACCAGAAGAAAACACATCTTTCCAAAAGCTCCCCGCACTCTTCCTTCATCTTCATCTTCTGAGAGCTCCTATATGTCTGGGTTCACCACATCCTCCTCCTCCTCATCCATGTCCGCCTCCTCTCCAGAAAGACCCACCAAGACCTCTGCCACCCCAAGTTCTTCCGCGCCCAAAAAGCTGACCAAGAAGAAACAGGTCCCTCAACCTGCTCCACCTCCACAAAATACTTCGGGAGATAAGCCTACTACTCCTACTCCCCTTACTCCAGAAACGTCCTCCGTATCTCTTGATCATTTTCAGAAACGTTCCCTCATTCGGGGAAGAGTAATCACTGGCTTTGGGGGCCCTGACATGGACATCTTACCGTCCAAAATTGCTCATCAGGGTTGGTCTGACCTGTTCCTTCAACAACACTCTCAGAGAAAAATGGCGAGACCTGAGATGTATGAGTTCTATGCCAATGGTCATGTTCGCGATCTGGTTCTCTCTTCTTCTGTTCGAGGGGTGCCCTTGACTCTGGCAGCCTCTGATTTCTCAAGAATTCTAGAGATCCCAAATGCTGGGTGGGATCACTATGTGCGCTATGAATGGCCTCCGTTGGACAATCTCCCCTCTGCTCTAGAAATAACCAGAAAGTTCTCCGGGAAGCCCAACTTGACTCACCACAGGCGAGTTCAACGTAGGGAGATGTCATCCCTTCATCGTCTTTACTTCGATGTCGTCCACAACGTTCTCCTTCCTCGACAGGAGCGTCGGTCTGAAGAAAGTTTCCTGGATCTCACATTGATGGAACTCCTGGACTCAAATGTTCCCATAAACCTGCCGTGTCTTCTCCTGAAACATATTCAACGGGTCCTCATCCAGGATAGAAATGGTCATGCTCTTCCCTACGGGTTTTGGCTGGGGCAAATTTTCGAGGCTTACTCAGTCCCAGTCCATGTCTGGACCCTGCAGACCACCAAGGATGTCATTGGGCAGGTGAACCATGCGCATTTACCTGGTTCAATGCAGCGTACTGGCACTCCTCTGCATCGTCTCCAACTTGAACTGGATGCCAAAACTGCTGAACTATCCCTGGCCCAACAGCGCTTCACGATGGAACGAGAAGTCCTTTCTTCCAGAATCAACGTTCTTGAGGAAACCCTTCAGAAAGAAAGAGCAGAGCATGCGGAGGTTGTTCGAAAACTCACCATGTTGATCCCTTAAACCCGTTTCTTGTGTGTCTGGTCTGTGTCAGCTGTTCACCCTTGTTTTGGTTAAGGTGCTAGTCTTAGTCTGTGTTTGTTAGTGGTGTGCTACATTGCTGGTTGCTTATGTTAAGCCCTTCTCCATCTATGTCTTTGTGTACGAAGGGCTCCATATCCTATGTTCTTGTTAATACACTCCTTGTTTTTTCAACATGATGCTATTAAATATGCGTATTCATTGATTTTCGATGATGTCAAAAGGGGGAAGACTCTTTTAAAAATTCGTAAGTAAAGGATGAGTCATGCAATATTTATAACCCTTGTCTTAACCCTTGTTTTAACTAATGTGTGTTCAAGCTTTAGAAACAGGTCCATTATCCAGTGGTTTGTCATCATCAAAAAGGGGGAATCTGTTGGGGCGCAGCGCATTCAATAGCTTGAACCAGTTTCATCTGACAGTTCCCTGAACATAACACCTACCTACACTGAAGGTGCTGAAGATAAGGCGTGAGATCAGGAGAAGCGGAAGCAGGTTACCTACTACAAGAAGACTTCATCAAATAGATAGGATAAAGGTTGAAGAGAAAAAGAAGTAGTCTACTAATAAGAAAAGGATTGTGCTAAGAAGACTTATCCTAAAAGGAAGAGGAATTCGACTAGGACTACGCAAAAAACAACTATAAAGGGGGAAGCAGCAGCGGGTAGATGTGTGGAATTTTAGAGAGAAAAAAGTGAGCATTAAGAATTAAGAGCAAAAACAGCTTAGGTTACAGAGAAGGTTACAACAAACAGAGTTGTTTTTTCTTGTTCTTTAATTCGTTGGATCTTAGGGCTATTGGGCTAAAGATCTAACTAAGTTTGTAATCGTTGTTGAAGGCTCTGGTGATTTAGTGAAGTTGAAGTTAAATCCTGTGGAGCACAGGTCGTGGTTTTTCACCCTTTTGAGCCGAGGGTTTTCCACGTAAAAAACTGCTGTCTTAGTATTGCTGTATCATTGAAACACGTCTTATTTACCTGTTCCAACGACTAGGCAATATTCGTAGGGTGCGTGTTCTATCATCTTTGAATAACAATGATGGATTTTTTTCCCCATGTACTATCTTTGAAGAAGGATTGAGAAGATTGATTTGATCTTTTACTCTGGAGGCAAGTGGGTGTTGAAACCCCAAGTAATATATCTTAAAAAAATTGAATAACAAGTTACAAGCTTTTTATGTCGATTTGCTGTCTTATATAGATATTTGCTCGAAACATACTAAAAAGTTAAAATTTCAATAAGGTGAAACAATTATTAGTAAATGGGTCTTCTAGCAAGTATTTTCTGATTGAGGATGATGCATGCATTATAACACTGTAATCTTTATTGTCTAGCTAATTTAATGAGCTTCAGATATATGTTGTGGCAGAGGGTGAATTATTTGAGTCAGCTCCAAAATTATGTCACTACGATCCTCATCTTATAACCAATTTAGTGAGATTATGAGCTTCAGTTATATGCTATAGATGATGATAAATTACTTGTATCAACTCCTGACATTCTTGATCAAAATGAGCGTGATAATGTTGTGATAGTTGTTGGAACAAAATGTGATTAATCTGATAAGAAGGAAACTTTTGAATTTCAATCTAGTGACCATGACAGTGCAGAATTAGGTCTCTTTAGAAAGGAAAGAACTAAAGATATTACCGACAAGCTTGACAAGTATTTACATTTAGAAAAGGTATGAGTTTTAAAGATTTGAGTGAAACTAAAAAGGTTGTGAGGTTCCACACAATTATTAATAAGGTTGGAGAGGTGAAATACAGTTGCAGCATTCCAAAAATAAGGAGGTTATACAGATTCGTTTCTGGCAAGAACCTCACAAATACAAAAATGGCTAGAACATGCAATAGCTATTATAAAGATCTCACCAAAAAACAAATAGAAATTGGCAAGAAAATCCACCACAGGAGCAACAGTATGGAGGAAGGGGTTTCACCGAGCCGGCAGAATCTGAGAGTACACAGAGATAAAAGAAAAGTTAGAATCAAGATGGAGAAAATGGGGGAAATAGAGGCGAGAGGAGTAAGATTCTCACCAGATCTACAACTTAGAAAGCATTATCAGAGATAGAACAAGAGGAATACAAGTATACCTAGAAGAAGGAAGATAAGGGAACTAGGAGATCTTATAGATTAAAGCAAGAAGGAAAAGGAAGATTACCGGGAGCCAACAGACGAAATCAAGAAATGCAAATCCAAAGCAACAATGCACAGAGGAGCTGTTGGAGAATATAGAACATCGAAAAAGGGAAGAGGCAACATTGGAGCTGGAACAAAGAGGTGGAACAAGTGGAGACAATTTTAGAAAAAGTCCACAAATCAAAGCATGCAGCAGAGGAAAACATACCAGGAGCTAGGAGACGGAGCTTTGAGATCCATGGCAGCAAGGTGCAAGATTCGGTGGGGAAGATGGAGAAACAGGAAGGAGGGGAGACAACCGCGAGCAATGAAGCAGAAAGAGACAATATTTTTTTTTAATAAATTGTATTAATTTTCACTCATGGTTTCAGGAAGTCTCCAAAATGTAATTGGGCTTGGGTCTGAAAACAATGTCATTTTCTTTGAGGCTTGATCAATAAAATGGTCTAAGGATCAGAAAAATTTAACTAAAAAAAAGCTGACAAAACTAGAGTTAGATATGTATGTGGATACGGGATGTCCTTGTGTTCTTGATATCTAAGAATAATAAAGATCAAGGATTTAAAACCTAGACTTTAGAGACAAAGCATAAATATGATCCAACATTTCATAATAGAAGAGCAATTTCCAATGCTTTAGCACATTACTTCGAGAACAAAGCCCAAAATAAATCTCAAGTACAAGGTCAAAGACATGAGGGTGGATATGGATCAGAAATTCAAAATGAATATTAGTTATCCTAAAATAAAAAGAGTTAAGAAACCTGTCTTAGAAAAATAGAGGGTAGCTAAATTGATGATTTCAATAGGTTAGAGGTTTATGCTCAAGAATTAAAGGATAACAATCTTAGTACAAATGTGGTTATAAACATATGTAAAGATGCTTTGGTTAAAGGAAAAAGAAAATTTCTTAGAATGTATGTGTGCTTCCAAACTTTGAAAAGTGGCTGAAAAGTAGGATTGAGGTCTCTAATAGGTTTGGATGGTACATTTCTAAAAGGAAAATATAAGGGGGTTATACTAGTTTTCATGGTACAAGATTCAGTGAAACACTTTTATCACCTTGCTTGGGCGGTGGGGGATAAAAACAAGTAGAACTTGGAAGTGATTTTCTGGAGCTATTAAGGTCTTTGTTATAGTTGAAAGAGGATGAAGGAATTACATTTATATCAGACATGCAAAAGGTGTTAGATTCTCAACTTTAAATTTTTATTGTTAATTTTCTTTAAATTACTAATCTTACCTTACTTATTAACTATTTGAATATCACAGGGGTTGATCGATACTGTTGATAATGTACTTCCTAAATCACATCACAGATGGTGTGCTAGACATATAATATCTAACTAGAGTAAGAACTGAAAAAGTATACATGTTCTTGGAGCACTTATGAAGAAGAGTTTAATGATTAATTGATGATTTCAGGGACTATTTAATTTGTCACGATCCAATTTCTCAAGTGACGATGACATCTACCATCAACCCACCAATAGGTAAGTCTAACCTCGTAGTCCAGGTCCATAGATAGTGGATTGCCACAAGCTGAAGAAAAGAAATAAAACAATAACAACAAAAAACAACAATAACAACAACAACAATTAAAAAAAGAAGAAGAAAGAATGAGCATAATACAACAATATCCCAAGACCCGGTATCAGTCGAAAGTCGAGCCACTAAACTAGAGTAAAGGAATACAAGGCTTTTAGAAATATAATAGTAGCATAACTATCTCCGAGTGCAAATATAGACTAGTTCGAGCTGAAATATAGAGAGGTGGCAATTCTGAGTGCCAAGAACTCACCCGAGTCTCCAAAATTCAAGAGCTTCTCCACATGATATCCAAATCAATAACGAGAACCCATACTATGAGCTGCAAGGTACAAAATTGTAATATGAGTACCAACAAGAAGCGCATCAGCCGACTGAGCTCCAAAGATACAGTAAGGATAAAGAACATGTAAGCAAAGAGTATATTACAAGTAACTAACAAGGATAATAAAAGAAAACCTATAATAAGATACAATATAAGGTAAGGGAGAATAAAGGGACAAAACCAATGCACGAAAACGTACCTGGTGGCCAACCTAAAACCTAGACACGATGACACCCTATGAAGGAAGGACAACTAAATAACAACCTACTAGCATAAATAACACATAAAGGTCCAAAGGGTTGTATTAACTTAATCCTTAAATAAAAAGAGTAGATAATCAGAACAAGGGCATTATCTACCTCCAAACAAAAGACCATAATTTATACCGCCACAATTTTGCAAATAGGAAGTCAATACCTGTTGACACCCAATTTTGGCTCGCCATATTTAATTAGTCTAATTTTCTTTTAAAAAAAAGTTTTTTTAAGTGAAAAGAAAAAATAATAAAAACTTTTATGAAATATTTTTCAGTACTACTACTATTGTTATTATTATAAAAAATTTTGTTATTATTATTACTATTACTATTATTGTCGTTGCTAATATTTTGATAAAATTTTCTTACTTTTTGTTCGACAAACATTTTTTTACGGATATTATTTCCTACAAAGATTAGATACATATATATTTTTTTAAAATACATTATTTGCTACTTTCTTTAGCATCCTTGAGAATTTTATGTCATACAAATATCACTTTAAGTACTCAATCATTTTTTATTTTATTTCATTTTCATTTTTATTTTTTATCAAACATGATTCCTCATTGTTACGAGTAAGTATTTTCTTCTTATGTTATTCAAATGAAGAAGTTTGAATAATTTAATTTTATTATTAATCCATACTAATTTTATTTAATTCTTGTCATATAACTTAATCCTACAAAGTAATCGATTTTTATTTTTATTTTTTATTTTTTTGTACTCTTTATTTGTTTTCTCGATTTTGGCTCTCTAATAGTTTTAAATTTTAAATTTTTAGTTTTTGCTCTCCATGTTCAATTAGTTGAACTTAAAAAAAAAAGAAAAGGAAAGGGACTTGAGGGATGATAAAACTTTTATGAGGTTTGAAATATTTTATCAGTACTAACAGTATTATTACTACTACTATTATTTTTATTATTGTTGTCATTGTTATTTTTATTGCTATTAATAAACTTCTCATTTTTGTTTTGACCAATTATTTTATGGATATTATTTATTATAAAAAACTAAATAAAAAATGTTTACTCTTTGATTTTGTCGTTTTGAGAAAGCTTATGACAAATGAATATCGTTTTAAAGTTTTAAATCAATTTTTGATTAAACGATAACTTTTATTATTTGAAATAAGTATTTTTCATACATTTTTCGAAAAGGGAGCTTGATTAATTAATTGTATTATCAACTCATGCTAATTTTATATTAAGAATGACCAATTTTGTGAAAATAATTAATCTTGCAAAATAATAATTTTCTTAATTTGAATATGACTATTTAATAAATAATTGGTTATAATTTAAATAGGATTAATCAAGAAAAATTTGGCAATCCAACCCTTTCAAAATCAGCCAATCCGCGTGCACCATGTAGGAAGCACATGGATTGTGTTTCTTCAATTAAAATCCTGACCCTCCAATTCAAACAAACGATCCTAATTAATTTAGCCTTTATATATATATATATATATATATATATTTTATTTTATTTATTTACTCTTGATTTGTTCTGAACCATCCGATCAAATGATCGGACGGCTCAAATTAAATCAAATCTTTCAGAACTACATGCCCCTATCTTCTTCCTCACCTGCCTTCCCTTCTTTTCCCCTTTCTCAGACCCTTTGCCCTGCGTTTCTTTCCCCTTTTCTAGATGTTCGGTCACTATCGCCGCTGACACCCTTCATCATCGCTGCCTGACACCCTTCACTATCGCCGCTTGACGCCGCTGTTCTCTCAAATCGATCTGAAAAACAAATCAACTCAAGCATATTTTTCTTCTGCTTCATCATTAACCCTCCCACTTGGTTTGAGATTCAGCCTCCCAAGAATTCAAATTTTGAATTTTTGAGGCTTCACTGAGAAGAGTCCGTTGCAAGCCTGAAATTGGCTATAAAAAGGGGCAGATTGCAACCAATGAAGGAGGGGACCAGGGGAGTTCGTCTAAAAAAAAAAACCAGAAACATATTTCTAGCTTTACAATTTTGAAATTTTTTATCCTTCTGTCGTTTTCTTGGATTTCAAGTTCAAGTTTGGAAGAAGTTTTGGTCAGAATTCTTCACATAGAAGCCCTTGTTCGCTGCCCCAATAAAGGTAACATTCTCCTATACTTTTCTTGTTTTCTTTTTCAAACGTTTGCTTGTTTGGGTTACTATTGTTGTTTCATAAAATTTGGCTTGAAATAGATGTGATGCTGCCGTGATAATGTTAGATACGTGAAGTTTTGATTTCGGTTCAAATCCAGATTTTAAGTTATGAACGTTTTCAGATTCATTTTTGTTCTAGTCTCATGTCATCTGAATCCTTGTATCTCTCTTGTGGTAGTTTTTATCGCTTGGCTCTATTTCTTCCTTGCTAATGATTAGTATGGATTTAGCTTTCTGAGCAGTGACTTGAATGTAATATTGTATGCACTTCGGTCATGGTGGCTTGGATTTTAACTTGTTGGTCAATGTGTGGTCGATAATAATGTTTAGGTTTGGGTTCTGTTAAGTATATTATCATAACGTGCTGCTTTCAATTATCGTTTGTTTAATTTAGAGTCCTAGTTTTTGTTTAAGACAAGTATGAAAATCATAATGTTGCTTTTCTTGATATCTTTTGTTGCTTTTGACTTACTGTTTATGCGTATTACTTAGAAAAAATGATGTTTTGGGTACCAGTTTATTGTTTCCATGATATGTTAAGTTACTGGTTGTCACCCCATTCCCTCTTATTTCTGGTTTTAACAAGTTAGCAGAATTTGCGAGATTGATCCCCTATTCCTATCTCAAGTTTGTTCATTTAGCCTAATGTGATAGTTTTAGGCATATCTTTTGGTAAGGGTCTGTCAATAATGTTTAACTCAACATCTTGTTCCTCTAGTATAGTATACTGGATGTTGTCATTGATACGATTCACTGCTCAAAACTTCAAACTCTCATGAAGATTAATTAGTCTATAACTTTTGATTATCCTTGTTTTAACTTGGAATCTAGAGCGTTGTCCAAAATTTAATTACTGACTAAGATGAATAAATGCGACAATCATGGATTATTCTCTCTACTATTTGTCATCATCGTTAGATAAGGTTGGTAAGACTACCTATGCTGCAATTTGCTTGCTGCAATTTGCTTGAAGGATGCATCTGCTTGTTTTTATAAGTTTTCCAAATATCCAGTTTTTG
Organism: Solanum rostratum; assembly: GCA_029948455.1. NCBI lineage: Eukaryota > Viridiplantae > Streptophyta > Magnoliopsida > Solanales > Solanaceae > Solanum > Solanum rostratum. The sequence goes on from CM057048.1 coordinate 57,073,799, forward strand.
TGAAATTTATGCATCTGTAACTTAGGGTCTTTAATTATGTGATTTATGACTAGTAAGGCTGTATTTTTCCTCATTTTATTCAAAGATTTTCCTCTTTGGTCGCTTTATTTTCTTCCTCTTAAGTTATTTGGTCATTGTTGTAGTTAAAGTTTAAATTTATGAATTGGAATTTGTCCTGAGCTAGCGGCTGTTTTAAGTCTCCTATTTATGTTTGTTTATTCGTCATGTTCGATTTAATCTATATTATTTTCTTTCAAGTATATTTTCTCTTCATTCATTATGAAAAGTGTTATCTTTGACGGTTCATATTTATTAGCTTGGCATGCTTAAAAGCTTTAAAGTTAGTTTTCTCGTTCATATTTGCAATTTAACTTCAATGTGTCATGGTAGCAGTTGTCTTATTACGTAAAATTGAATATGTTTACTTGTGTCTTTGGTATGATTTTGGAGCTTATTATAGCCAAATAGAGCTATCATTTTCTGAGTTCTTTAATTAAAAGTTGCACTTCTCTTTTTACTTTGGCTATCCATAGAATGTTCATTTTAATGCTTTTATTTTGTTTTGCTTGCTGTGCAATGGAACTCGAGTCCATTTGGACTCCAACGTTGCATATCTCGAGTCATAGGAAGCTTGAAGCAAGTCATATATACTGATACATCCCCCGTATACACTGATATACAACCAGTTTATATCACAGAAATAAAGGGCTGAAAGGCCCAAAACAATATTGCAGCAGCTCTCCTTTGATGGAATATGGGCCAGCAACCATTAGGATCGCCACTCGGAGTCTCAAAATTAGGGATCGACATTCCCAGGTCGTCCCCGTCATTACTTAGGGTTGCATTTCTTGTGACACTAATCGATAAATATATATTTTATATATGTGATTGTTGATATAGTGACTAACCTCTTGTCTTTATTTGAAGATTAATTTATGAGGATTAGTGTTATTTGCTAATGTTGATGTCATTTGCTTTTGAAAACATTTCTCTATTATTATTTAAAAGATTATTCTTGAAATAGGTCAAAATTCTTAGAAAAATCTATCCTTTGGGAAAATTATTTTAAACTAATTAAAGGCCTAAATAATCACCTTTAGAAATAGATTAAAATACAGTAGTTTTTTTTTAAGTTGATTTTCTCAAATATGATGTAATTAATTGTTTGGGTTATTTTAAATCCTTTTAATGGGTTTATTGTTAAAATGATAAAAACAAAATGTATTTGGGCATCTTAGATTATGCGGATTAATTTCTCATAAATTATTACTATATCTTTTGGTAAAATAAATATGACTTTTGGGGTATTATGCTATTTTCTTTATATAATCTCTCAAGATTTAAGATTTTTCTTAACAGGTTCAATGATACAAGGTTTGTATATGTATATGTCATATGCGAGGTATATGTTATCCTAGGTTTTTCTTTTCTACTTGGTATATTTTTATTATCCATCACGTTATAATAAATATTATATCTATATAAAATTTTACACCTTATCATATGATTTTTACTACATCATATAGCTAGTGTTATTTTATCGCAACATGAAATAAAGAAGCCTCATACATTTTGAAAAACATACTTATTCTACATGAAAGGTAATGAACTTTACCTAGTATCTTGATATTTTTGTCACAAAACTCCTTTTTGTTAAGATTCTTATACCACATGTCACGTATATATGTCTATATATTTACACCCCATCTATTATCTCATTTATTTATCTACTTTTTCTATTTTCACATCTTGATTTTGTACGTATAAGTTGTCATACCTAGTATTCTTATGAATTGCTTACGATAAATTTTTATACGATCATTTACGCTATACGATTTTGAACATAAGTCTATATATTTCTAATATATAAATTCTCACATGTTTCAAGTTTATCTATTTATTATATTAGTTACTTATTTTTATTATACAACAAAGTGAAACTTATTAGAGACCCGGTTGCAAACATCCCAGATTCGGCAGAAGTCTTACACAGATGTTCGACGACGAGATTTAGAATTTGATGTAGAAGATTGAGTTTTCTTGAAAGTATCAGCTATGAAGCGTATCATGCAATTTGGAAAGACTCGGTATGTTGGACCATATAAGATTATTCAAATTGGCAAGGTCGCTTACAAACTTGATTTACCTTCAGAATTGGGGGCAATCCATCCAGTGTTTCATGTGTCTATGTTGCGGAAGTGCATTGAAGACCTTCGTGTATTACTCACATTGAGAATATCAACATTGCTAAAGACTTATCTTATGATGAGGTACCAGTGGCTATTTTAGATCGACAAGTAAGAAAGCTTCAAAATAAAGAAGTGGCCTCCATAAATGTATTACGGCGGAACAATAATATTGAGGAAATAACTTAGGAAGTGGAAGAGGAAATGATGAAGAAGCACCCTTAGCTATTTACAAATTGAGGCAAGTCACATTTTAAAAATTGGCAGTCATCTTTTCACAATAACATAAATTTTAAATGAGTTGGGAGTGTAATTTATATGGTTTGTCGCGGGATAGCTATACAAGCTTAGTAATTAAAATTTTTAGAAGTTGATTTATGAATTGGAGGGATGAAAGGAATATCCTCAAAAATCACATTTTAGGAGATTGTAATGGAACCAAGGGGCTATCTCGATACATTCGCGGACGAATGTTCTTGGGGGGGGGGGGGGGGGGGGGAGAGGTGGAGACTGTGAAACCTCATGTTTCTTATCTTTCATAATATATATATATATATATATATGGTGGCATGTTATATAAGACATATATAATTTTGTATAGAACCTATGGATAGTAAGACTGCAAATAAGTGGTAATATCAAGGACTTAAAGTTTTAAGCCAAAGGAATATCCTAACTACACATTCGGGATTAAAGAAAATGGCCTGAATGACACCTCGCCCTTTTCGGAAGGTTTTAAATTATGTTTCACTTTTTGAGTGCGACTAAGAGTGTATAATTTGCTAATAATGAATTTTTAAAGGGTATTTTAATAGCACAAAGGTCATATGTTAAGTTTTGAAATCAAGAAAGTTATAAGATAATGGTTGGCCAAAGTTAACATAAGCTTCTTTAAGAAATCCTTCTTAAATTTGGGTCAAATGTATCAAGCCATATCTCCCAAAATATAAGGAGCTAGAGGGATCTTATCAAATTGAAGATCTTCGAGTCTAGTTTGCAATAAACAAAACCGCACATCAATCTGACTTCAGAATACACTTATGATAGTTTTACTATGACTATCCGAGCAAGAAACCGGGTCATGAGCCGGGTCAGGTCAAGCCCACCTAGATGTCGGCTAATTTGACCTTTTTAAAGCTCAAAATAGCTCCATTTTCATCCCAAACAGTTTAGAAACTGAAGTGAAAGCTCCCTCATGGTACCTAGGAGATTTAGGTAAGTTTTTCATATTTTTACCATTAAAATTTGTCCTTGTGCCTAGAAATGTGTGCCTTACGCTTTGCAATTGTTTTTCCTCCTATTAGTTGTGTTTAGGGCTGTTTTTGGACTGTAAAAAAAGTGGTATTGTTGCTGGTTATTCTTGGGTTGCAGCTGGTGTGTTTAAGTAATAATCTTGGGGCTTTTGTACGGTCCTTTTTATGAAGTTCTACGGACGTTTCCTCGCGTAAATACTATATGACGAATCTGGTCATTAGTGCTCAATTCTGGACTATTTATAGGTGTGTTTAAGTTATGTATATATAGTTGTTGTGAAGCTTAGGACGTAAGGAAGAACTTTCATGAAGAAACTTTGGGCCATTGGACGTCCGTTGGAAAGGTATGTTAAGGCTAAGCTCCATCCCTCCTTTTAGCACAAAATCCGGGAAATTCCCAAAACGTCAAATGCTATATTTTTCTATTCTGTTGCTAGAAAGACCTTTTATGAAAGGCATTGGGATTGCAACTGAATTATTTTCATGATGGTATTAAGTTGATATTCCATTCATTCGCTTAACCTGGACATTCAATATCTTTATATCAATTTATCGGTTTTCCTGACTACTTGTCCATATGTTAGGGTGTTGCTATTTTTGGTGTGGTGTCACTTAAAATAAAGACAAATTACGAGGGGAAAATAGTACTCATAATCAATCCTTCATCCATACTAAAATCATATTTGAAGCACTTCGCAAGAAACATGTTGATTTCCAATATTTTTCCAGTATAATGTTCCTATTTAAGCTACTAACGCACTTGGTTATTTTTAAATACTTTCCCTTACTAATTAATATGGAACCAAGTATAAGCATTATGTGAAGCATCTTTATGAACATTTTAAAAGTTAAGGCCTCGTTCTAAATGTTGAGTTAAGTTGTCAAAGTTTTTCAAAAGACATGTAAGATCCCAAGAGTCATGTGTATATGTTATGTCAATGATTATGATGCTATAAGAATAAGTGTACCAATGATCCAAGATTGACTAATTCATGTTATGGACTACTATGTTCATTCAACATTCATATATATATTGCATTTTATGCATGGACTTCGAGTTATTTGCCCAAATGATTATATATATGTACATGGTACAGATGGCCACAGGTTGGAAAATATGATGACGGTCAGCTACGGGAAAGGACCACCATTACTAGCATTTGGTTGGGTATGTCATGCATTTGCATCTATATATATGTATTTAGGACATGCTATACTTGAGTATACCATGTATATTTGATCGCTAGGAGGTTGATTGTTGGCCATTAATGTTACTTGAGTTTTGGTTACAGGTGGTATTTCTATTACCTTTTTTTTTTTACTATAGTTACCTATGGTTTCACTTTCTGCCTTACATACTAGTATATGTTTATTCGTACTGACGTACCATTACTTGGGGACACTGCATTTTATTTCGTGCGTACAGGTTCAGGTAGGGACTTTGATCGTCCCCTCCACTAGGAGCCCAGTTCAGCTATGAGTTGGTAAGCTCCACCTCTTCCTGGTGCTTTCACAGGATGCTTACTTTTTGTTGTACAGTTGGGTATAGTCGGGTCCCTGTCCCGGCAGTGTTAGTGATTATCTTAGAGGCTATTATGGACATGTTATTTTTGGTTGGTTCAGTTTTGCCTTTCAGTCTCCAGTCATAGGATTGACATGTATTTATAGTATGTGCGTGTACCTCTATTATTGTAGCCTTTTCGGCTAGCTAGTACTTAATCGTTATTATTTACCTATCTTGATGTACATGATTTATTGATAAACAGGTCATGATCTAAACGTTCCGCGCTTAGTTTTTCAGATGATATACTGCCTGATTTTTTTCGGCCCCTAGTTTAGTTAACTAGCATGTTCAGTGGCTTACTTGTACAATAACGATATTGAGTGCCAATCGCGGCTCCCCTCTTTTCGAGGCATGACAAGAAAAAATTCAAGGAAGATGTAGTGAAAAGATTGCTGATGCTAAAAAAAATGAAAGAATTTTTAAAATTTTAAATTTTTTTTAGTGATACGGCGAATTCGTTAAAGTTGTCATATGCATGATTTCTAAATTATTGTGTTTCAATTAAATTTCATAATTAGCTAGACATAGTTAGATATATATACTTAGCATACATTCGATATATGTATTTGGATGTGTCCTATATATATATCTCAGACCAAAAAAGAAAGGAATTGTAATATCCCGAACTCATGACAAGAAAGGTAATTAATCCCTAAACTAGTAGAGATTTATGGTGTTTGACTCTAAATTTACAGCTAAAACATTATTTAAGTATATTTTTAATAAATAATTATTAATTTTGACGATATATTTTATATATTATCATTTATAGCAATATATAACAATGTAATAATAAAATCTTTACTTGTATTAGAAATAAATTATTGATACAATATAAATATATTATAAGTGTTTAAAAATATATTGCGTTTGTTTGGAACTAAAATTCTTGTGAGATTCCACTCTTTCCCATTTACAGCCAACTATGTAAAGATCCCAACAGGGAGATCTGTTCTCCCATTGGGCCTAGACTATAGGCCTCCTTTATCGCCCCAACTCCGATGGAAGTCCAGAACAATCTTTGATTTTTGCAAATACTTGAAACTTTGATGTCAATCTTCCGGTCTGGTGAAGAAATGTCTCTGTACAGACGATTAATCCCACTTCACAAGAAACTACACGCTTCTTCATATTCATCTTCACCTAGAAGCTCTGTGCACAACTATTTTCTTCGTCAACGAAGAAAATGGCCACTTTCACCTTACAAAACCAAATGGCAGGAAACCTTCACTCATCAATTAGCTATGCAAAAGTTGGTAGAATCAACAGCTAACAAATCCCCTGAAACCCATCTTCTATCAATTCTTATGGACTCTTTCTCTGCCTACCAATGCGACCCCACTCCAAATGCATACTACTTTATCCTCAAAACACTTACACATAACTCCTCCGCATGGAATCAAATCCCTCATATTCTCAATCATATTCATAGATTCGAAAAATTTGAGACACCTGAATATATATTCACTTATTTGATTAAGTTTTATGGGGATTCTAACATGATCCATTTGGCAGTTGAGACATTTTTCACTATGCCAGCTTTTAGATGTAACCCAAGTGTGAAGTCATTGAATGCTTTGATTTGGGTACTTTGTAAGAACAATTATGATCTTAGAATTGTGCTCCAAGTTATGGTTAAGAGCCAGTTTATGAACATTTGGGTTGAAGAATCAACGTTTAAGATTTTGATTAGGGCTCTTTGTAGGATTGGAAAGGCAAATAATGCTGTTGATTTGTTAAAATTAATGGTGGATAGTGGGTTTGATCTTGATGGAAACATTTGCTCTTTGATTTTATCTACAATGCCTGAACGGAAGAATTGTAAGGGGGTTGACATTTGGGGTGTTTTGGAAGAAATGAGGAAGTTAAGATACAGTCCAAAAAAGGTGGATTTGTGCAATGTAATCAGGTTTTATGTGAAAGATGAAAAAGGAATGAATGCTTTGGAGATATTGAATAAGATGAAAATGAGTGGAATGGTTCCTGATACTGTATGTTATAATTTGGTTTTGAATGGATTGATTTTGGAAGGAGAGTATTCAAATGCAGATGAACTGTTTGATGAATTGCTTGTACTAAGTTTAAATCCTGATATCGTAACTTATAATGTGTATATTAATGGCTTGTGTAAGCAGAATAAAATGGATGAAGCATTAAAAATGCTTGGTTGTATGGAGGATTTGGGGTGTAAACCTGAAATGAGCACTTATCATACCGTATTAGAGGCTTTGTGTAGGAGTGGGATGTTGTCTTTTGCAAAAGAAGTTTCTGGGAAAATGAAATTAAAGGGTTTGGAACTCAATTCACATATATATGGAATTCTAACTAACTGCATGATCAGAAATGGTGAAGTGGACGAAGCGTATAATCTGCTACATGAGATGGTTGGCATGGGGTTTGTTCCTCAGTCAATTACATTTGATGGATTAATTCATCTTTTGTGCCAGAGGGGTTTGTTTGCTGAGGTGATGGAATTGCTAAGGGTAATGGTCACCAATAACGTTGTCCCTGGAATTAGAGCATGGGAAACATTTGTTCAAGCATTATCTTCTGCAAAAGAGGAAAGACATGTAGAAGTTGAAATTGATTCCGGTAAATGGAAACAAGAGAGGTCCATTGAACAATGATTTTCTCGGGTTGTCAAAGATGTGAATAAAGAAAATAAATTGCCTAATTGAATTGATTAGATTAGATCATGGACACACAGATTGATCGACTGCAAAAAATCAGTTGCATTGGAAAAAAGTTGCAAGTTCTGTGAGACCCTCAAATTGCTTTTACTTGGAAAATGGATTTGTGCATTGCTGCACACCACCATGAAATGGTATGAACTGATGCATTGCTGCATCCCACCATGAAATGGTATTAACTTATGCATGATGGGAATGAAGGCATGTTGCGCCTGACATTGTATGTAACATATGCCTTGTACTAAAAGATTTAGTTGATGTGCTCTAGCAACCTTATCCTATATCAATCCCAGAAATGTTAAGACTCCATGAAGAAGTCGTGTGCATCAAAGAAATGGAAGGGCTCTCCCTCTCTATCTTGAACCTAATGAGAATACTACTTTTCTAGTTTCTTTTTGTGCTTTGCAACCCTATGTATGTTGCCCTTTCCTATAATTAACATTTAACCATTCATTAAATACAAGATATAGGTACGACATTAACGCCCATGACTAACTTGTATTATGATCAGCTTGCAAGTTGATAAATCACAAAAAAAAAAAAGCGACTTAACCGTCCATGTCCAACCTTTACACAATATTTTTCCTTTGCTTTTCCCTTGTTCCCACAAGATGAATCTGATGGTTATCATCTACTAATTAAAGTCTCAAGAAAATGGACCATCTCTATCAAGTGCTACAACTGGAAAAACTTTAGTATTATCATTGGAATCAATCATCACTTCTAAATTGTTTTAGGTGAAATGTCAATTCTTTTGAAAGCATTGTGGGCTCAGTTGTAAGATTATTTTCGAAAACCAAGTATGGTGTAATTCTTTTTACTGCGGACAAGTCTGGTGTGTTTAAATCATAGGAGAGATGGATTCAACTTAAATATGTCCCTTTTTTTTAATGTGTAATTAATTAGTGTGTTCCACTTATCGAACAAGATTCTTTGGTTAGTCCGTGATCTTTTTGTGTTGAGCATATGAAGTAGGTTATCAATTTTAAACCGTATGCTAGATGTTGTTAAAATTCAAAGGATTAGGACACTTATTTGGTAGGATGTATTATATAAAAATAGTCCATGGATTACAAATAATCCTTGGATAATTTAACTAATTCATTGTTTGGTTAATTTATTTGATTTAACCCATGGATTAGTTATACCTCATTAATGGTAGTATTTTATCTCTAGAAAATGGAGGGATAGATAATCCAAGGTTTAACAATCCTTGGATAAGCCCCCTAAATGACCAAACTATCCCTCAATCCCCTCAAATTCTTTTAATCATTATTCTTTTAATTTTCTTGATGTTATGTTTTATATTTGTAGTTTTGTACTAAAAAATTTATTTAAATAAATTAACTTACAATTTTTTTTTTCATTTTTTGGTTCATATTTACATAATATAAAATAATTTTTTTGTCATATCAAATATTTAAATTTTATCTATTTATGGGTTCATATGTACATAATATTAAAAATAAAGTTGGCATGTCAAAATTATTTCGATAATTAATTTAGTTGAGTTATTTTGTTGATACAGATGCCTTGTTGAATGATTTTATTGTACAAAACAAAGTTCAATAGATAAATTCTCAAAGCTTAGTGATTTAAGATATTAACTCCATTTAAAACTAAAACTTTCAATTTTTATGTGTAAACGTAGATGGTTTATTCGATGTTATTATTATTTATGGTTTTTTCGATTTTAAAAGTAGATGTTCTATCTTTATTAAATTAAAAATTGATATTTGTGAATAATCAATTTATTAAGATGACAATTATTTATCTTCAAATAACTCAAGTGAGAAATTAAGTAGAAAACATGACAAAAATTTGTTCTTCTCCTAGCTAGTTAGAAGGTTAAAAAAAAAAATCTTCGACAATTATCTACTTGACCCAACTACATGAAATATAACATCCCATAACAATTCAAGGATATAATTGGAAAAGAAGGTTTTTGTAAAATTTAAACCAACCACAAGATTAGGTGAGAAATAATGAACCAAACACTTGATAAAAAATAATCCCAGCATTACTAATCCTTGCATTACTAATCCCTGTATTAATAGTCCCTGCATTACTAATCTCTGCATTATTGAAATTTGTACCAAACGACCCCAGGGGCTGTTTGGTAGGATGTATAAGCACAAAATAATTCATGTATTAATTATGGTATTAGGTAATGCTATGTTTGGTTGGATTTTTGGACCATGTATAACTAATCTATGGTATTAGTTAATACCACATACATGGTATTAGCTAATACCTCCCATTTGGTGGTATTAGCTAATACCTTGGATTAATACCATGGGATTAAATACACAAAGACAAAAATACCCCTCAAATTTTTTTACATATTTTTGTTTTCTTGATTATGTATTTTATATTTGTAGTTTTGTACTAGTAAATGTATTTAAATAAATTAGCTTACAAAAATTTTATTTATTTGAGGGTTTATATTTTCATAATATAAAAATAAGTAAATTTACCATGTCAAATTTTTAAATTTTATTTATTTGTTTCATATTTACATAATACACAAAAAAATATTTTGACATGTCAATTTTTTTTTTAAAACTAATTCTAGTTGAGTGATTTTATTGATACAATATAAAGTCCAATGATGTTAAATATATTCTCAAAGTTGAATGGCCTCGTAAGATATAAACATTATATTAAAATTACAACTTTTTATGTGTAAATATAGATTGTCTATTTTACAATTGTTTACCGTCTTTTCTATTTTAATAGTAGATGGTCTATCTTTATTAAATTAAAGATTGACATTTTATTAGTGATGAATTTATTAAAATTATAATTATTTATTCTCAAATAATTCAAATGAGAAAATAATAAACATAATGACAAATTATTATTTTCCTAACTAGTTACAAGTCATAAAAAATAATCTACTTTGATCTAATTACATGAAATATAAAATCTCATAAAAGTTTAAGGGCATAATTGGAAAGAAACATTTTATAGAATTTTAAACCAAGCATAAAATTAAATGGAAAATAATAAATCAAACATGAGATAAAAAATAATCCCAGTATTACTAATCCCTGCATAACTAATCGTTGCATTACTAGTCCCTGCATTACTAATCCCTGCATTATTCATTTTTGTACCAAACGACTCTAAATACGTTGCACCAAAAGACATAATTTCATCTAGAACCTTTGAACTTTGGTAGGGTCTTCTTAGAATGCCAAGCTCTAGTCATAACTTGGCTTCATCAATTTTGACAATCTTGACTGTGGAAAACTGGCTAATAATGTCTCGTTTTATTTCTGCCAGCAAGATTTGTTTCTAGTAGAGAATGCTAAAATTGCTGGTACTCCTGATTAGTCCACACACGTTTAGACATGTGAAATTGGACAGTGAGAAATTCAAAGTCAATTATAATCAATGAACAGTAAGAATATGCAGCCAGTGAAAGATGAAGACATATACATGTGTAGGCTTATATATAATCGAATGACTCATCTTTTTGGAAAGAGGTAAAATTGTTATCATGTGACCAAGAGGTCATGCGTTCAATAGGGTCCTTTCCGGGCTTGCGCATAGCGAGAGCTTTAGTGCACCGGTCTTGCCTTTTCTTTATCTTCCTCCTGGTTACAAGTAAATTATTAAAATGTCCCAGTAAAATACAAAGGTGTGAAAGACTGATTTGGTTGTTATGGAATTAAAGGCGGAAGTAGGACTGCAAGAACCTATCGTTTCAATCAGAAATGACTCTGTTTCACTGTTTATAAGTCTTACCTATTCACAATAATGGGGTATTTTTAGTCCTTTTAAGTATTCAGTGACATTGAGAAGAAACCAGTAATTCATTTGAATATAGATATAATAAGCAAGTGCTTTTTTTGATTGATTAGACAAGATTAGAATGATGGATATCATTCAATTCTTGTTTATCCCAATTACAGATTTGGAGATTCAATTAATCTTCTTAAGAAACTAAAAAAAGAATAGCACTAGATTTCATGACTAAACCATTGCGACACCGTGACGATATGGCAATAATGGAAGAAAACAAGAAAGGTGTCTTCCACTATGTTTCATATTTTATTTTTTTGTAGAATGAAAAAACGTTAATCTATAAAGGCTATGCTATTATATTCTCTCAAGGATCCAGCTAGTTTGGCCACACATTCCCTCGAATAAATGACGCTATAACCGATCAAACAATATAATTAAAATATATTTAAACAGTTTCCTTTTTTAGTTTCTATTGGAAGTATAAGTATCACGTATGAATTATTATTTATTACTTTGAGAAATATATCTCAGCTTACTGGTATTCACGGATCGGTTTGGATTAGTTATTGGTCAAAATTAAAACTAAACCAACTTAATTTGGTTTTTAAACTCTCAAAACCAATTATAATATACATTTGTTAGTTTCGATTTGGTTTGCTTTGGTTATTAACCATTAATAAAAATAAAAGCAAGATATATTTAAAATAAAGAAAAAGTAACAACAATCCATTTAAAACAAAACATAGTTAAAACGATTGATATTATAAAACTTTCAATCACTAAATTTATTATGGAAAAAGTTTTAAAATTCACCATTTTGGCTTAGAAGAAAGAGATAGTGATATTTTTAGTCTCACCAAGAATTGTCATATACATGAAATCAACAAGATAAATATTCTCATCTTGATTATTTACGCTTTCATAAGTAGATTGAAAAATTAAAAATATTTTTAAACATTATGTATAATTATAAAATATATGAATATAATTTGTCGGTTCGGTTTGGTTATTTCTTCGATTTTTCAGGATAAATCAAAATCTAAACCAAATACTATTGATTTTCAAAAAAGTAAAACCAAACCAAATCAAATCCAAATAAAATCGATCTATTTAATCGGTGTTTGGTTCGATTTTTCGATTTGGATCGATTTTTATCCAAACCATGAAAATCTCTACCACAGCTAATATATATTGGTGTGTGCTATACTCTCTTTTTTATTTAAAAAACCTTGTCACGTAGTATTTCACGTAGCGAAAATTTCACCTTGGCAAACAGGTAACGAAGGATATCTTCAAATAATTAATTTATATCACGTGCTTATCATTTAGACTCTTTTTTCTAGTTTTTTTTCCCCCAAGTTTTCAATTTTGAAAGTTTTTATTTTTGTTATATTTAATATGATGGTAGAAAATATTATTTTAAAAATATTTGTATATAACTAAATCAAAACAAAAAAAAAATGTAAACTTCTTTCCGGTGCATTGGGGTAGGAATTTTCTTAAATCTCTAATTCTTTTTATGAGAGGGGGAGTAGGGATTTAAGAGGTTAGTAAGCAATTTTTTAGAAAGACTTTTATTAAAAACTATTCAAAAATTTTGATTTTTTTTTTGGGGGTGAGGGTTGGGATGGGGGGAGGGGTACATGGGGAAGAGTGGTAGTAGTGTAGGTTAAGAAAAATATTTTATATATTTTTTTAAAAAAAATAAAAATATCAAATTTCGGGGGATGATGATACTTTAGTTTTTTGGAGCGTGACTTCTTTGCAGGAAAAAAAACTTGAATAAGTTTGTTTTACTAAAGGAGTCATTATTTTCTATAAGGAACACTATGTCATAATTTATTTAATATTTATCAAGATGAAATATTTTGTCCATGTGACAAGGAAGTATAAGAAGAGAGTGTACTAAAATGGAGAGGTGTGTTTGGAACTCACACTTCCATTAGCTTAGGTATAAAATTTAAAAAAAAAAGAGAAAACAAATAATTTAGCTGTGTTTTAAATACTTCACTCAAAATATAACAGCAATTAAGAAAAGTAGAGAACTACCGTCTTAAATACTTTCAATAGTTATTTGCTTTGTATTAGATTATCCGTTGCCACGATATTGAACACTAGAGGTACATCATTTCTAATTTCCTCTCACTATAGAAAGAATTTCTCAATGCTCTAATGCTCATCAAATATGTACTATTGTCTTTTCTTGAATATTTTCTCATTTTTCTTTTTCCATTCTCATAATTATAAACGCAATAAAAATAAGTACATATAAATATTATTGCCAAGATTATTGAATTCAAAATAAATTTCGTTAGAATTAGCTGATTTTGTTGGCACTTGGCACCATAGAATTAAATCAATTCAATTATTTTCTTATCACCTATTTAGTAGAAAAGATTTGTCTCTTCTTTTAGCAAATAGATTTATACTTGACTCAAGTCTTAATCAACAAATCTCTGCACTTTCTATGTTGATAGAGTGGCTCTTTACCGTGGCTTTAGATTTAAGTAAATTAGCAAAGGGATTAATAAATAAAAGGGCCCATAATGTAGTTACATCCCATCAATTAAACATGATTCCACTATGATTTGCCTCCATTAGCTAGTCATCAATTGTCCATGGTGATTAATTATTATTACTGATTACAAGTGATATGTCCATTATACTAAGATTGCCCAATGGCCTTTAATTACTATATTCTCTGTGTCCTCCTTTTTCCTTAATCTGTGGGGCACCTCATTAACCACTAACACTAACTTTTCCTCTCCAATGACAATCATTTTTTTAAAGATTTCACTGATGTCAAGTATAGTTTAGAAGTTGACAGCTCTGAAAATTGTTTTATACTATTAGATTATATTTTTGTGCCACGGCACCCTGTTGTATACCATCTTGTAGCTTTTTGCTTGTCAATTATGATTATGTGTAATACATAAATAGATAGTGAAACTTGGATTGAATTGACAAGTAAATACTTCAATTATAAAAGTTTACATTTAAACACCTCAACTTGTTCTCATTGTGTTTATGGACACTCGTTATTGACCTAACATGTAAATTTTGAAGGTGTCTAGATGATCACTTTATAAGTTAAGGTGTTGGACCAATATACCGGAGACAAGTTGAAGTGTTTATATGTGCATTCTCAAAATTGATGTGTTAAATTATTAGTTGAGATCAAGTTAAAATGTGTATTTTATATAGCCATGATTATTATAAGATTGTTATCAACATGGTATCCTACTTATATCTCTATCAATGGAAAGCCAGGTCGATGAAACGCACATTATGTTTCCTTTTTTACTAATGTAGAAGACAAACTTACACATTTATTTACTCCCCAACCGTTGAAATTGGAATTCCGCGATCAAATTGGAAGTCACAATCACCTTATGTGAAAATTAGGATTATCTAGTCGACCTATTAATCATAACGGATAGTTCGATGTACGAAACTATTGTTGTAGGCATGTTTTTAGAAAGTTGAGACCCTTGAATTTATTGTACCTAATTTTATCTTATAATTTTTGTAAGAGACTATTTTTCGCAATTTGTACTCTTAATCTTCTGATCATGCAGTGACATCATCTTTATCTTAGGCTCCTTTTGTTGCCTCATAATCATAAGGTACTTAAAACTCTCTATAAACTAAACTTCAATATGATCCGATTTAGGTGCTTTTGATAGACAAGAAGATAGTACGGGAATGTTCTTTACAAATTTTTAAAAGCATGGAATTAATTAGGATTCTTTGGCTCTCAAAAGAAGTATTACACCATGGGAGCACTCAAAAAGTGATAGACGTGCATTAGGACAAATGTTAAGAGGGCCTAGTGAGCACAAAAAAGGTGGTTTCAATTTACATCCACTATCCAACTTTTCGCCTCCAATTTTGTCTCATCCTTGAATCAGATATATTGGTATGTGTTGGATGTATGTTCTAATTTTTCCCTTATAGGCTGTTCAAGATTTTCAAATCCTTCTTTGCACAATGTGGAATGTCCACTCACAAAGTAACTTTGTGTCTAGATTTAATCTCTCACATGGGCGCATAGGTGAAAACCAATGTGTCAAAAACATGCATTTTATTGCCATAGACGAATTCAGGATCTAAAATCAACAAATTAGGATAAACGTAATATTAATGTATAATAATGATACACTTAATTTGGACACAAATTCAGTTGACAATTCGTTTGATAATGCTTCATAGGAACATTTTTGTTAATATATGAACTAAACCTTCTTGCATTCTATGGTCAATGTTTGTATATTGGTAATAATTGGGAAGTAAGAAACAATCATGACTTAACAAAGCTGATGTTGGAATCTGGAAAAGAACAGAAAAGTAAAGAGGATCCAAAAGAAGCGGAACATAACAATTGCAGCTAAAAGGAGTTTCAAAAGCTACTATACCTCATCCTCCCACTATTGTTTGTACTTCTCAAACTCAAGACTGTCAACCATTATAACATGTTTAATATTTTTTTTGTAAATTGTTTATGTGTTCTTTACATGATTAGTGTTTAGTATTGACTCGTGCTTTCAAGAGAAGATGCCCTTATGGGAATGAAAAACATGTATTACTTTTTATTTGTCAAGGCAATCCATATGTACTTTCAGAATATGCAAAGAAATGTCAAAGGATTGGATTCCATCCAGTGTCTTATACAATAACAACAGGGGCTCCAGTATTTGACTGTTAACTGAATTGAAGGGTGTTGGAATTTTGTTTAAAGAAAGTTATTAAATAGTATTTTCAATGAGTGGATGCGTTTTTTATTGAAATGGTGTGTCATTTAAATGAAAGGGTATCTCCTTTCATTCTTTAGGATCACCAATTATTTTGTTATAACATTACAAAATATTTTGTATCGTAAACTTTACAAAATATTTTGTCATCAATATTCTCCAAAAGATCAAGTCCAGGTTTTATTTTCTAATAGGATTTCTTCACTATTTCCTCAGTGTAGAAATTCATACGCTTGTCATATCCCATAGCAATCTCGAAGAGGAAAGGGAGCACATATTGTTTTCAAGAAAGCATTTCGCACGTGTTTCAAGCTTTCAATTCCGTGTTCTTAATTCATATTATCAAACCTTCATCTGGGTGTTCTTCTTTGTATAAAATTTTGTATCTTGGACATATATTTTGCAACAATCTAAAAATGATATTTTCCTTTGGTTTGAGGGTTTTCAACACTTTTCTGAAGTTGAAAAATTATTCTACTTGGTTCGATATTTAAATTTTTATCATGGATTTGATACTATCAAACTTATGAATCAAGATTTTTTTGCTTCTTGATCGTTTTGATGGTGCAAATTTTACAAGCTGGAAGGACAAATTGAAGTTTATGTGCTTAATTCAATTCTTACTCCGATTCCTCCACCAAAGGATGATGATTCTAAAGAACTTAAGGCACAAAGATAAAAGAGGGAGGAAGATGAAATCATGTGTAGAGGTCACATTCTCAACACATTTTCAGATCATCTTTCTGATCTCTACACTGTTAAACCTTCGACAAAGAAAATTTGAAATGCTTTGGAATTCATATACAAAGCCGAGGAGGAAGGAACCAAAATGTTTCTTGTTTTTAAGTACTTTTAGTTCAAGTTTAATGATGATAAGTGTCATGCCCTGGGAGGGTACCCTTGGCGTGGCCGGCACTCAGAGACTATTGCTAGTCCCCAAGGGAACCACTTAGCCTCATCACATCATTCAGTTAAATACTCCACTGAATAGCGGAATTTAAAAGTAGTAAATGGGCACATCTCATCTAAAGTCTCAAAAATGATATAGATAATAATAGGGCTAGTAGAAAGAAATCAGCTCACAATCTCATCATCAACGTTCAACCATCGTCTATGAAGCCTCCATCACTAATCATGTGGTGCCAATGACAAATCCACGGCTACCCAAATCAAAATAAAAGAAATAGTCCAATTTAACTCTAAAGCATTATGAAATAATCATAGTGGATCCTCTGTAGTAGGGGAGACTCACCAAATTAGCTGCGAATCTCATATCTTCAATGGAGCGCCTGTTGATGATCTCTAGTACCTGCCTCTGCATCATAAAATAATAAAGTCCAAAAGGGACATCCGTACTTGGAATGTAATGGCGTGTAAAATAGCTGAGTGAAACAGAAACTTGTAGAATAATATGGAAACAACATCAACTAAAAATAAACATCAAATCGACAAATCTCTATCTATGCAAAAATAAAGAGTAGACAAGTGACCCATCAATAACTCAACCTCATCAATCATCTCAGACTCATCTCAAAGGAGCTCATCTCATCTCATCTCCACTTAGAGTACTTAAGATAGGAAATTTATGAAAGTTTCTCTTATCCGACATCAATCACTTATGAGCAAGTGAATGTACAACAATCTCGCTGATGTTGCCACAACTGTTCCAAACTTGCCAGGTAGGGAATGAATCGAAACTATATCAGCTCACCCAATATGGAGTCAGTCGTCAATAAGTCGGCTATTGTTTCAGAGACTTCTAATCAAGAGGGAACCATATATGTGATAGTTCTACGCCACACCTACGTTTGCCGACGTAGTTTGACGAGTTCAAGTCGGACTAATTTTCACTCTTTCAGTGCTCGATACTCCTCCCATGACTTAATGCTCATAAAACCTCCATCTCAACCAATCTCATAGGGACTCGAACCCCATCATCGATCAATATCTGATAGGGACTAGAACCCTATCTCCATTCAACTCATAGGGACTCTAACCTTTTCATCAATCAAGCTCGTAGGGACTCTAACCCTTTCATCAATCAACTCATAGGGACTCTAATCCTTTCATCAATTAACTCATAGGGACTCTAACCCTTTCATCAATCAATCTCATCAATGACTCAAGGTTTAAAACAATCGTTAGGAAGCAATTGAATAGACACATTGCTAGAGTTCATTTATAGAGACTCATAAGACAATCAATTTCTATAAACTCATCATCATTCTCTCATCACAATCAACAATCTCAACTCAAGGCTCTAAGTTCAATTCTCAAGTTCATTATGCATGCCTTTCAAATTAGTCATGTAGGATTATGCAAATTCTTATGAAAAATGTTCAATTCTAGAAAACAAATAGTATGATGATCATCAACATAGAAAAACATGTAATTTCAAATAAAATATTAAGAAAAACCATCAAGTGTGCATGTATGTAGATTCTTGAACCATCAACTCATCTATGACCATCTATGGGGCAGATGAGAGAACAATCCCATGTTTTTACTTTAGCCTTACATACCTGGGATGAAGCTATTAATCAGTCACGTCACAGATTTCTTCTCAAATCTCTCAAACTCAAGCTTTTCTTCTCTTTCCTCAAGCCCTAGCCTTGTTATATTATGAAATATGACTTAGAATGGGGGGGGGGGGGGGTTTAGACACCTTTTTATGTCAACATGACCTTATTAGGCCGTGTATAGAGTTTAGGAGGGGTGGGGAGTTGACCGGAATGCCTCTCGTAAAAATTAGAAATTTTTAGCTTTGAAAAGACCCAGTCCGTGACGTGGATTGGTCGCACACAGTGTATTTTTAGAAAAAAATTTTGAACGAGTTTTCTCAATCCCGTCAAAAGTTTTTTAAAAGGTTATAAGTGTAGGTCCGCTATTGAGGCGCGGCGTGCTCCTGTCGCACACCAACACTATTTTCGTGCTTCGGATTGAAAAATTATCTTTTGATCGGGTCGCTCTAAAAATCAACCGGGACCATTTTCCCACTCAATTTTTTGTGCTGATCACAAATTTGTCCTGAGATTTTCCATACAAGCATTGGAAGATGCATTATGCGCATACCCTCCCTCTAGGTGTATTTTGGTAATTTTATCGGGCGTTACATCATCTCCCCCTTGGGATGATTAGTCCTCGAATGATGAGTAAAGGTGGATATCAAGGCACGAATAGACTCAAAACTCATCCTTAATACTCAACTCACTCAATCAAACTCTCGACTCTTCCTTGACCTCATCAATCAATACTACTCAGACTCAAGAATAGAAAGTCACGTCAAGGATAGATAAATCAATTTAGTGAAGGGTAAGAAATTTACCTTCAACACTCTCATTATTTGGCACGAATAGGTGTAAATATTTGGCCTTCATCTCTTCCTCAGCTTCCCATGTAGCTTTCTCAACGAATTGATTCCTCCACAGGA
Source organism: Solanum rostratum (assembly GCA_029948455.1). NCBI lineage: Eukaryota > Viridiplantae > Streptophyta > Magnoliopsida > Solanales > Solanaceae > Solanum > Solanum rostratum. The sequence goes on from CM057048.1 coordinate 57,093,426, forward strand.
TTTTGACTGAGGCTATCTCTTTGTTCCTCAGCTTACGAATATGACGATCAAGGATTTGAACTGGAATCTCTTCGTAAGATAGGCTATCTTTCACTCCAATGCTATCAACAGGGATCACTAAGGCAGGATCTCCCAAGCATTTCTTCAACATCGACATATGAAATACTGGATGGACTCCGTCTAGCTCGAAGGTAACTCTAACTCATAATTGACCTTCCCAATCTGATATGGTCCAACATAACGTGGACTCAGCTTTCCTTTCTTCCCAAATCTTAGGATACCCTTCATAGGTGACACTTTCAAATACACCCAATCATCTACCTCAGACTCCAAAGTCTCTTCTCCTCACGTCAATGTAAGATATTTGGTGACTTTGGGTAGTCTTTAACCTCTCTCTAATGACCTTGACCTTCTCCATTGATTGGTGGACAAGATCAGGCCCAATCAACTCCGCTTCTCCGACCTCAAACCACCCAATTGGTGGTCTACATCTACTACCATACAAGGCTTCGTAGGGAACCATTTGAATGTTTGCATGATAACTATTGTTATATGCAAATTCAATCAATGGTAGGTGATCATCCCAATTACCCTTGAAATCAAGAACACAGGCTCTCAACATATCCTCTAATGTTTGGATCGTGCGCTCTACCTGACCATCTGTCTGTGGATGAAAGGTTGTGCTCAGGTTCAACTTAGTACCTAATCCTTTTTGGAATGATTTCCAGAACTGAGAGGTAAATTGAGCTCCTCTATCCGAGATGATGGACAAGGGAACTCCATGCAATCTTACAATCTCCTGGATGTACAACTTGGCATACTCCTCCGCAGTGTTAGTTGTCTTAACTGCCAAGAAGTAAGCTGATTTAGTCATTCTATCCACAATCACCCATATCGAATCATGTTGCTTTCGAGACCTTGGTAGACCAGTAATAAAGTCCATATTAATCATCTCCCATTTCCATTCTGGAATCTCAAAGTTCTGAGCCAACCTACATGGCCTTTAATGCTCAACTTTCACTTGTTGGCAACTTGGGCACTTTGAAACGAACTCAGCAATATTCCTCTTTATTCCACTCCACCAATAGACTTCTCCTAAGTCGTGGTACATCTTGGTAGAGCCAGGATGAATGGAATATCTAGTGCTTGGGCTTCCGCCATGATTCTATCTCGAATGCCATCAACATCTGGATCACACAATCTACTTTGGTACCTCAGCACTCTATCTCCCCCTTTGGAGAAGACCACAACTTTCTTTTTGTGGACAACCTCCTTTAATTGGAGCATGATAGGATCTTGGTCTTGCTTTTCCTTCACCTTTGCCACTATGGATGAAGTGGACCCATTCTGAACGTTGACTCCTCCTTCATAATTCTCCTCAAATTGAACTCCCAATCAAGCCAATCGATGTACTTCCTTGGCTAGCTCCTTCCTTCCTTCCTACACATAGGCTGTGCTACCCATTGACAATCTGCTAAGAGCGTCAGCAACAACGTTAGCTTTACCTGGGTGTAGTGAATACTTATGTCATAATCCTAGAGTATCTCTAACCATCTCCTCTATCGCAGGTTGAACTCTTTTTGATTGAAGACATACTACAAGCTCTTGTGGTCTGTGAACACATCCACGTGCACTCCATACAAATAGTGGTGCCAGATTTTAAGTGCAAACACCACTGCTGCTAACTTAGATCATGGGTTGGATAGTTCCTCTTATGAACTTGAGTTGCCTAGAAACATAGGCTATTACCTTCACTCTTTGCATTAGCAAACATCCCAATCCAACCCTCGAAGCATCATAGTAAATTACAAAGTCCTCTTTCCCATTGGGAAAGATTAGAACTGGTGTAGTAGTCAACCTCGTCTTCAACTCTTCGAAACTCTTCTCACATTCCTTGGTCCACTGAAACTTGACCTTTTTCTGAGTCAATTTAGTCAATGGCACGGATAGGGAAAAAATCCCTCAAAACATATGCGGTAGTAGCCTGCCAACCCCGAGGAACTTCTTATGTCGGTCGGAGTGGTCGGTCGGGGCTAGTTCTTAACTGCTTCAATCTTTTGGGTATCTACTTGAATACCCTCACCGGAAAAAACATGGTCTAGGAAGGCTGCTGACTTAAGCCATAACTCATACTTTGAGAATTTTGCATACAACTCATGGTCCTTAAGAGTTTGGAGGATAACTTTGAGATGATTAACATGCTCCTCCTCACTTCTTGAATATACCAAAATGTCGTCGATGAACACAATTACAAACATATTAAGATATTGTCTGATACTCTATTCATCTAGTCCATAAAGTCTGCAGGTGCATTCGCCAACCCAAAGGACATGATCAAGAACTCAAAATGGCCATATCTAGCCCTAAAGTTTGTCTTTGGAATGCCACATTCCCTCACCTTCAACTGATGGTAGCCTGATCTAAGGTCTATCTTAGAGAAACAAGAGATGCCCTGAAATGGGTCAAACAAAACATGTATCCTTGGGAGAGGATATTTATTCTTTATCGTGACCTTGTTCAGTTGCCTATAGTCAATACATATTATGAGGGACCATCTTTCTTTCACATGAATAGGACAGGAGCACCCTAAGGTGAAACACTTGGCCTAATGAAGCCCATTTCTAGCAAATATTTCAATTGTTCTTTCAAGTCTTTCAACTCAGGGGGGGGCCATCCTATATGGTGGAATCGAAATAGGCTGGGATATCGGGAAGGACATCCATCCCAAAGTGAATCTCCTCATCGGGAGGGATCTAGGCAGATCATCAGGAAACACTTTCGAAAACTCATTAATAATCGGGACTGACTCAAGAGTAAGAGACTCAACATCATCAGGTTTAACTCACACGAGGTGATAGATACAACACTTAAAAATCAACTTTCTGGCTCTAAGATATGAGATAAACTTTCCTCTAGGTGCAACAGAATCACCCTTTCACTCAAGACCGGTTCGTTAGTAAATTGGAACTTAACGGTTTGGGATCTACAATCAACAGAAGCATAACACGCGTGAAGCAAATCCATGCCAAGAATCAAATCAAAATCAACCCTCTCCAACTCAACCAAATCAACAAGAGTATCCGTATGATGGATGGATACTGCAACAACTCTATAGATTCTCTCAGCTCGAATAGACTCACCCACTGGAGTAGAAACATCAAAGCGTTCAAGAAAACTCTCAGCGGTTCTATCAAATCTATTGGCCACATAAGGAGTTACAACTGATAATGTGGCACCCGGATCCATCAAAACATAACAATCAAAAGTAAAAACTCGAATCATACCCATCGCAACATCTGGGGAGTTCTCCTGATCTTGGCAACTACCTATGGCACACAAGCAGTTTGTTGCTTTGCCTGCGCTTGACATAGTGGCCCTCTGGTTTCCTTTAACTGTCTGGACTGGTGTAGTAGATTAGGCCCATCATCCCACTTAGGACAATCTCTCTAGTTGTAACCCGCTTGTCCACATCTATAGCACACATCATTCCCATCACGACATCTCCCCTAGTGCATCTTGCCACACTTATCACACGGTGACTTACCTTGCGAACCTTGAGCCACACTAGCTTGCGACTGAGGTCCATGATTTCCCACATTTTGAGATCTCTTATCATACCTGTCTCTAGGCGCAGGCGCACTAGCAGATGATGGTGCTAGAAATCGGTGACCATTACCCTTCCTCCCAACCTCATGGCTGGATGTCCTAGCTTTCTTACGCTTGAACTCTTCCCTGTCATGCTGTCTCTCCTCATCAGCTTGTTGCACAAATGTCATCAGTCGCCCGATGTTCATATCACTCACAAACATGGCTCCTCTCCCATCTCTCTTGGGTCCTCTATTTAACCCATTAACATACATTCCCATCCTTCCCCTCATGTCAGCTACCATGTCCGAAGCATAGCGAGATAGTTGGATGAACTTCAAACCATACTCTTGCATGGTGATAGAGCCCTATTTAAGATTCAGGAATTCTCTCACCTTAGCTTCTCTTTTCTCTCTTGGGAATAAGCTTCCCAAGAAGGCTTCCTCGAACACTGCCCAAGTCAAACATGGAGCATCATCCCTTCTACTTTTATTCTACTAGTCGAACCATAGTCTGGCCACACCCTTGAGTTGGTAAGAAGCCAGTTCAACCCTGTCAGCATCAACCACATGCATCACTTGGAACACCTTCTCAAGTTTCTCCACATAGTTGTCAGGATCTTCAGTGGATGCAGACCCTGTGAACTCAGGTGTATTCATTCTAAAAAATTCTCGGACTCTAGAGTTGTCATGAGAATCTGGTCTACCCGCACCTTGTCTCACAACAGGTGCTACGACAGCCTGGGCTAGAGCTTGAATAGCTCAGCATAGCTCAGCATTGGAGACCTCATCTTGAGGGGGTTGCTCAAAAGGGACAGCTTGGTCCACAGGCTCCTTGGGTATTTGAGGCTCGGGTAGGTTAGTATCTTTCATAGCAGGATGTCCCCTTCCTCTGAAAGCTCTTCTGGGAGACATGTTATCAATTCTGTATGCGTAGAGCATGAATTAGAAGGGAGCTTTCATAGAGATTAACCCTACCGCACAAATTGGAATAAGAAAGAAGTGTAACAATTTCTAATGTCCTATAGCCTCCTGCTTATGAAATGTGGTTGATAACATACCCATAAACAAGACTCTACTAGACACGACTTTATAGACTCCCTAAGACACTTGAACTCTATGCTTTGATACTAAGTTTGTCACGCCCTGAGAGGGTACCCTTGGCGTGGTCGGCACTCAGAGACTATTACTAGTCCCCAAGAGAACCACTTAGCCTTACCACATAATTCAATCAAATAACTCTATTGAACATTGGAATTTAAAAGTAGTAAATGGGCACATCTCATCTAAAGCCTAAAAAATGATATAGATAATAATAGGGCTAGTAGAAAGAAACTAGCTCACAATCTCAACATCAACGTTCAACCATCGTCTATGAAGCCTCTATCACTAATCATGTGGTTCCAATGACAGACCCATGGCTACCCAAATCAAAATAAAAATCTAACTCGATGAAATAACCATCATGGATCCTCCAGAGTAGGGGAGACTCACCAAATCAGCTGTGAATCTCAGATTTTCAATAGAGTGTGTGTTGACGATCTCTAGTGCATCCCTCTGCATCATAAATTGATGAAGTCCAAAACGGACATCAGTACTTGGAATGTACTGGCATGTAAAATAGCTGAGTGATACGAAAACAAGTAGAATAATATTAAAACAACATCAACTCAAAATAAACATCAAATCTCATCAAATTGTCAAATGTCTATCTATGCAAGAATAAAGAGTAGACAGGTGACCCATCAAAAACTCAACCTCATCAATCATCTCAGAGTCATCTAGAAGGAACTCACCTCCTCTCCTCTCATCTCATTTCATCTCATCTTATCTCGACTCAGAGTACTCAAGATAGGAAATTTATGGGTGTTTCTCTTATCCGACAATAATCACTTATGAGCCAGTGAATGTACAACAATCTCGCTGATGTTGCCACAACAATTCTAAACTTTCCAGGTAGGGAACGAATCAAAACCATATCAGCTCACCCAATATGGAGTCAGTCGTCAATAAGTCTGCTATTGTTTCAGGGACTTCTAATCAAGAGGGAACCACAATGTATGTGATGGTTCTAAGCCTCACCTACGTTTTGGCGATGTAGTTTGACGAGTTCAAGTCGGACTAACTCTCACTCTTTTGGTGCTCGATACTCCTCCCATGACTTAATGCTCATAAAACCTTCATCTTAACCAATCTTATAGGGACTTGAACCCTGTCATCGATTGGTATCTGATAGGGACTCGAACTCCATCTTTATTCAACTCGTAGGGACTATAACTCTTTCATTAATCAACTCATAGAGACTCTAACCCTTTCATCAATCAACTCGTAGGGACTCTAACCCTTTCATCAATCAACTTATACAGACTCTAACCCTTTCATCAATTAACTCATAAGGACTCTAACCCTTTTATCAATCAATCTCATCAATGACTCAAGATTTAGAACAATCATTAGGAAGCAATTGAATAGACACATCAGTAGAGTTCATTTATAGAGCCTTATACGACAATCAATTTCTATTAACTCATCATCATTCTCTCATCACAATCAACAATCTCAACTCAAGGCTCTAGACTCAATTCTCAAGTTCATTCTGCATGCTTTTCAAATTAGCCATGTAGGGTTATGAAAATTCTCATGAAAAATGTTCAATTCAAGAAAACAAATAGTATAATGATCATCAACATAGAAAAACATGTAATTTTAAATAAAATTTTAGGAAAAACCATCAAGTGTGCATGTAGTAGATTCTTGAGCCATCAACTCATCTATGACCATCTATGGGGCAGATGAGAGAACAATCCCATGCGTTTAGTTTAGCCTTACATACTTGGGATGAAGCTACCAATCAGTCACGTCAAAGATTTCTTCTCAAACTCAAGCTCTTGTCCTCTTTCCTCAAGCCCTAGCCTTGTTAGGTTATGGAATAAGACTTAGAATGGGGGTTTTAGACCCTTTTTACGTGAACACGACCTTATTCAGACCATGTATAGAGTTTAGGAGGGGTGGAAAATCGACCGGAATGCCCCTCATAAAAATAAGAAATTTTCAGCTAGAAAAAGACCCAGTCCGCGACGCGGATTGGTCGCGTATAGTGTATTTTTAGAAAAAAATTTTTGAATGAGTTTTCTCATTCTCGTCGAAAGTTTTCAAAAACATATAAGTGGGGGTCCGTGATGGAGGCACGATGTGCTCCTGTCGCGCACCAACACTATTTTTGTTCTTCGGATCAAAAATTATCTTTTGATTAGGTTGCTCTAAAAATTGACCGGGACCATTTTTCCACCCAATTTTTCATGTTGATCACAAATCCAACATCAGATTTGCCATACGAGCATTGGAAGATATTTTACGCGCATAGCCTTCCTCTAGGAGTATTTTGGTAATATTACCGAGCATTACAATAAGCGTATTTTATCACGAGTGCATGAACTACGGGTTATAGTAAATCAATTAAGGGTCGCAGGAATTGAACTAACTGTATCTTTTCACGTTGGAGCAATTGTAACAAAATTTTAAACATCTTGGAAAGGATATAGAAAGAAAATTCTTCATGATTCTGAGGAATTCTCTTTGAAAGAAATTCAAAAGCACCTTCGATTCGAAAAGGAAACGAGGGAGAGAGTAAGAATGTAAATTCTTATAATGGCGATAATAAGTTCAATGCTTTGAATAAATCCTCAAACAAATCTAACAAAGAAAAACAGAGCAAAAGAAATTCGTAAGAAGGTTCACAAAAAATTCAAGAAGTCTAAATAAGACGACTACTTTGTGTATAAAAAAGTTAGACATTATGCTAGAGATTGCAGATTTAGAAAGATCCAGAAACTAGAAGTGTATTTAACAAAAGAAAATTAAGAGATCATTGCTATAGTGAGTGAGATTTACGCCATAAAAGGTAAAGTTTTTTGTTGGTGGTATGATACATGTGCTACTATTCATGTTTGCTATGACATGTCCCTCTTCAAGACTTACAAAGAAGTTAATGACGAGGAAGAGGTTCAAATGGAAAATGAAGGAAGGTCCAAAATATTTGGCAAGAAAAATGTTGAACTTGCATTTACTTTGGGTAAGATGATTACTTTTACCAATGCCTGACATATTCCTGATATGAACAGAAATCTTGTTAGTGGGGTACTTTTGGAAAAATCAGGAATTAAATTTGTAACTGAATAAAAAAAAATCAATTTTGTCCTGAAATGATGTCTTTGTTGGAAAAGGCTATTCTATCGATGAAATGGTCAAACTGTCTGTAATTGATAATTTTATTAATAATAAAAATGATGTTGCTGCTTATATGTTGAATTCATTTTCTTTATGGCTTTTTAGATTAGCACATGTTGTTTTAAGTACTATGAAATAGATTGTTAAAAGTAGACTAATTTCATGAGGTCTTAACGAATTTAAAAATTGTGAATTATGTGTTATATCTAAATTAACGTGGAAACCTTTTAAAAGTATTGACAGAAACACTAACTTGTTATATTTAATATATTTTAACATATGGGAACTAAATGGCATGCTAACAAGAGGACACAACAGATATTTAGATACATTTATGTATATTTATTGAGACACAAAGATGAAGCTTTTAATACTTTTAAGAATTACGAGGCTGAAGTGGAGAATCAATTAAGAAAAAGAAGTAAAATTCTAAGAAATAATAGAGGAGAAGAATATTTTTCTCAAGATTTTGACATTTTTTGTGAAGAAAATGGTATTATTTATGAATGTTTTGCTCCTCGTACTCCTCAACAGATTGCAGAAAGAAAAAATAAAACTTATTTAAAAAGGATTAATGTTTTGTTGTTACACGCTGAATTACCATTTAATATGTAGGGTGAAGTGCTTCTTACCACGTGCCATATATTCAATAGGAATCATACGAAGAAAAATCAGATTACCCCATATGAATTATGGAAGGGAAGAAAACCTAATATAAGATATTTTAAAGTGTTAAAGTGTCTTGAGTATTACAAAAATGATGATCCTACTCGAACTAAGTCGGGTCCTAAAGGAATCAAATGTGCATTTGTAGGTTATGCTTCAAATAACAAAGCTTATCGACTTCTGAATTTAGAGTCGAATATAACTAATGAATCTAGAGTTGTGAAATTTTTAGAATATTTTTTATCTTCAGATAAAAATATTTCAATCTTCATTAACTGATATAACCGCAAATGAAACATCTCAAAGGATTGTTTAGCAATCTAGTTCACAAGAAGTTAATAAATGAGAAGCACTAGAGCTCGAAAAGCTAAACTGCTTAGAATAAATGAGATTGACTCTCAATGTATTTCTTTTAATCTTGTTAAAGGTAATTGAGACATAGTTGTGAGGAGAACTTCTATTATTCTTCAAATGGAAGATGATTCTAAAACTTATAAAACAACTACGGCTTCTAGAGATGCAGTCTTTTGGAAAGATGCTATTAAAAATGAAAATGGATTCAATAATATCAAATAATACTTGGGAACTTGTTGACTTGCCTATCATTTCTAAACATATTGGTTGTAAGGGGGTATTTCAAAGGACGTATCATATCGATGGGACTTTACATATATACGTAACACCTTGCATGTTGAAAGTCTGAAAAAATGGAAAAGTTATGAAATTTGAAGCTGGCTGATTTTATTAGCCAATTTACGGCTCGTGGACTAGACCATGGACCGTAAAGTCTCTCGTGGTTAAGTTCCAAAAAGTTGATTTTTTTTGAGTTTCTAGAATTCACTTCACGATGAATAGATGGGTCGCGAATGGAACCACGACCCGTAGACTAGATCGTGGAAAGAAACCTTAAGGAACAAATATTTTTATGAGTCTGCGGAGGTTCCATGATCCGTAAAAGGAACTACGGATCGTAAAAATGGATTTTTTGATTTCAAATTGCAATTTTTTGTAGCTAAATTTTTGTTACCTATATTCCACGAAGGCCAAGCACGACTCGTAGATAGTTTTATGGCTTGTGAAAGGGGTCTTGTAGACGGTCTTGACAGATTTTAAATGAAGGACTTTTTGGTCATTTTTAATTCATTCAACTCCTAAACTATATTGTTTTGACCTTTCTAACTAACTTAACCAACCTAACTCCTATAAAGCCTATTCCTAAATCATTCACTTTCAAAACCTCTCCAAAGTTCTCAAAAATTCTCTCTCTAAGGATTCTCTCCATTGAACCTAGGTTTGAAGGTTTGGGCTATGAAATTTCTAGATTTTCTTCTCCAATTTCTAAGGTACTTCACTTGAGGTATGTAGGGCTTCATTCATAGATTAGTTTCATCCATGAAGTCAAATCCAAAATCTCCTTTTTATCCAAATTTCATGGTGATTTTTTATGGATTTTTATGACATGATTCCAAATGTATGAATTATGGTTATTCTATGGTTATTATACCTATTTATGCATGAACTATGAAGGATTACATGATTTCTATGATTTCCAAGTGAATTAAAGTGATTTCAAGTATATGCTGATTAGGGCTTGTTAAATTGATGTGAGTTCTTTTACTAATGATCTAATTTGGTTTTGATTGCATAATTCCTGTATGATTTTCATCAAATTGCATGATTTTAACTCAATTGCTCATGAACCCACACATGGTCCTAATTTTCTATGTTAAAGCTACGATTCCCATGAATATGATTCTAAGTAGGAAAAACATATTTTAATAATGATGATGATGGTGTTATGATGATGATGGTGATGATATGATAATGAAGGTAACTTAAGATCCTAATGTTTATGATGATGATGATAATATGGGTAGTGTACCCACACTAAATGCAAATTTATGTAGATGGACTATTTCTATGATAGAAGTTGTTTTCATAAAGTTATGATGACTATTTTATACACTATAAGAGCATGATTTTCATAAATTATAAGATATGAAGATGTCTATGTACATGCATGATTTGTGTGTTCCGTGGGATATGACTTAGAATCAAGTAGGCTTTGGTAGATTCTATTGTCCCTTAAATTTGTGCCACTGTAGATTTATGATGATGTTTATATGCCTATAAAGTTTGCTAATGGATCCATATAGCTTTATGATGCGACACTCACCATGCTAGGGTAGAGCCTATAAGATGGGATCTTTATGATGGGTTCTCACCATGCTAGGATAGAGCCTATATGGTGAGGATCAAGTCTACCTTGGCAAAGTAAACTCCTCTTTCGCTTGGTATTGTCGGTTATGGTCTTATTCCCACATATATATGTTATGAAAGGATTTGATGATGCTTCTATTCATGATTTTAAACATGCATTGATCATTTCATATTCTGTCCTTATCCTATTGACTATGATTGTGCATATTCATATTCATATTATGTTATGATGGTCCTTGATGCATGGGATACCTACATACTTAGTACATTCCATTTACTAATACATACTTCATTGTCTACATGATCTAACCATGTCATGACGGGCGATGAGACTATTTCTCAATTTGGTGGCTAGTGTTGGATCGAGCTTCGAAGACTTGTTAGTAGTTCTCATGCTTCGTGAACAAATCTCTTTCTTATGATGTTCCTCATTTGTTGAGACTGTATGATTTCTTTTGATATTACATCTTGAGGGTGAGCTAATGAGCTATGTGCTAGACCCCGCCAAGATCTTATGTAGAGGCATGAAGATTGATGTAATTTCTCCTAAGAAAAACTATGACTTCCATATTGATATGTTCCGCTTGCTTACTCTCTTATGCTTTACTTATTTTATTTTATGTATGCTTATGGTACGAACAAGAGGCTTGGTTGAGATGCCTTCGGATGTCACATTCACCGTATCATGACTAGGCCCTAGGTTCGGGTCGTTACAACAAAGCTAAGTTATTTGCTAAGGGATTTCGGCAAGAAAAGGAATTGATTATTTTGATACATATGCAATTGTAGCTAGAATATCTTCAATCATAATTCTATTTGCTTTAGCATCCATTTATGATTTTCATGTTTATCAAATGACTTTAAAAATAGCATTCTTAAATGGTGATCTCGACGAGGAAGTTTATATAGAACAAACTGAAGGATTTGTTTTACTAGAAAATGAACATTAAGTATATAAGCTTGTTAAGTCATGGTATGGACTAACACAAGCCCCAAAACAATGGCATGAAAATTTTGATAGAGTAATTGTATCCTTTGGCTTTAAACATAATGTAGCTGATAAATGTATTTATATTAAAATGTGTAGTTATTATTTAGTGCTAGTTTGTTTATATGTTGATGATATACTAATTGTAAGCAATGATATGGATGTAATTTTAGAAACAAAGAGGTTTTGATCTTCCTCATTCTAGATGAAGGATCTTGGACCTGTTGATATGATTTTGGATATCAAGATTAAATGAAATAGTGGGAGATATGTATTAAGTCAATCTCTTTGTACTAAATAAATTTAGTCACTTAAATGTAAAAGAGGTTAATACCTCATTTGATCCAAGCATCAAGTTAATTAAGAATGAAGTAAGAGTTGTGGCTCAACTTGAATGTGCAAGTGCTATTAGAAGTCTGATGTTTGCTACATGATGCACAAGATAAGACATAGTATTTGCAATTAATAAGTTCAGCAGATTTACTAATAATTCAAATATTGATCATTGGAAAGCCATCGAATAAGTTCTTGGATTTATTAAGAAAACTAAAGATTTATGCACTCGAGTTCTTGGATTTATCAAGAAAACTAAAGATTCATGTATTCGATATTCAAAGTTTCCTATTATTTTAGAAGGATATACTGATGCAAGTTGGATATGAAGTTTAGGAGACAACAAATCTGCCATTGGCTGGGTATTTACCTTAGGAGGAGGGCAACTTCTTGAAAATCCAAGAAACACACTTGCATAGTGCATTCAACCATGGAACCAGAATTTGTTGTATTAGCAGAATTAGGAAAAGAAGTTGAGTGGTTGAGGGATTTTCTTTTAGAAATTCCATTGATCTCAAAAGGTGTGAGCTTAATTTCAATTTATTGTGATCGTCAAACCACTCTAGCTCGAGCATATAGCATTATATATAATGGAAAGACAAGACGCATAAGTCTTCGACATGATTATATGAGAAAATTAATTAAAGATGGAATTATTTCTCTCACATTGTGAAATCAAAAAGTAATTTGGGTGATCCATTCACTAAACCTCTTACAAAAGAGTTGGTGAGATTAACTTTGAGTTCAATTGGATTAAAACTCCTAAATTAAATCCACCGACAATGGCAACCCTACCTAACACTATAAATTGATAGCTTTGCATTCAAAGAGTAATAACAAGTTATTGATATGTGGATCTTTCAGTACTAAATTAAGAGATATATTAGTACTTCCTGTCATAGACTAGAGGGTTGAGTTCTAATACTCTTAATGAGGTTCAATTCATGGAACAAGTGCCTCAAATATGACAAAGACATTGCAAGAACTTCACTTATATGAATATAGAAGAGGTACTGCTTCAATTGAGAGTTGGAGTTACTTTCATTAATGTTCAAGAATTTTGGATAGCACATGGCCATAAACATGCTAAGCATGTTTACGTGGAGATTAGAAATAAAATATTCATGTATGTAATGTCACTGATGTTATCACAAGGAATAACATATTCAAAGCTAGAATGCAACATGGAATTTCAATTTTGTTTTGTGACATTATACTAAGGTAGCATTCAAATCAAAAGATACATTACGCTTTCTATAAATATAACATGATCTGTATATCTTAATTTATATTTAAACAAGTGGGAGATTATTGGATTTTTGTTTAAATAAAATTATTATTTAATATTTTAAATGAATGGTTGTGTCTTTTGTTGAAATGGTGTGTCATTTAAATGAACGAGTATGTCTTTTCATTCTTTGAGATCACCAATTCAATTTGAGTTCCATTTCTGCAGATTCTGACATAACTTTATAAAATATTTGTATCATAATTTTACAAAATATTTTGTATTATAACTTTACAAAATATTTTGTTATTAATATTCTCCAAAAGATGAAGTTCAAGTTTTGCTTTCCAATAAGATTTTTTCATTATTTGCTTAGTGCAAAAATTCATAGGCTTGTCATATCTACTAAAACTATTTGAGCAATCCCGTAGCAATCTCAAAGAGGCGAGGGAGAAAATATCATTTTTAGGAAACCATTTTACACGTGTTTCAAGCCTTTAATTCTGTGTTCTTAATTCATATTATCAAACCTTCATCAGGATGTTCTTCTTCATATAAAAATTTGTATCTTAAATATATATATCCCAACAAAGGGATCAAGTAAATCTGAGAAATCGAAAGTTGTTCATCAAGAGCTCTACAGAGGAAGTGGCGACTTGAATTTATAGCACATCTTATGTTTTTTACCTAATGTTTTTATTGTTCTTATTCTTGTATTTAGGTGTTTTTATGTTATTCTATAGTTTTATAGTCTTTTCATATCTAGATGGATAAAAGATGAAACAATATAATAAATTATTAGTTTTAGGTGATTTATGATTCTGATACTGATAAGAGATCAACCAGTGGACTGCTAAGCAGATCCATGATCAGAGAAGAAGTCTACTAGAAACTTGTACAAGATGGCTAGAACATGAGGAAGAGCACGGTCATCAACTAGAAACACATAGGTTGGAAGGGATCCATTAATCGTGCACCAGTTGGTATTATCTCATGTTCGAGCCCTGAGGTTGATTTCTACTGGTTGTATAGCTTATTTGGCACATGTTAGTGATGTTTCAATCGAGGCTCTTTTCGTTGCTTTAGTTTCGGTGGTTTGTGCATATGCAGATGTCTTTCCTGCCAATTTTCTTAGTCCATCCCCTAGAGGGGGATATTGATTTTGCTATAGATTTGGAGCTAGGCACTAATCCCATCGCTATTTCTCCTTATCGAAGACTCTGCCAAGCTTAAAGAGCTTCATGTTTAGTTACAAGGTCTCCTGGTTCAGGGCTATAATCATCCATGTATGTCTCGTTGGAGTTCTCATGTTTAGTTTGTTAAGAAGAAACATAGGACTCTACATATGTGCATTGACTATAGGCAGTTGAATAATATGACAATGAAGAATTGCTACAACTTACTGCGTATTGATGATTTGTTGGATCAGTAACATGTAGCTGTAATGTTTTCTAAGATCGACTTAAGGTCGAGCAATCATCTACAGAGGATTAGCGAATATTCTTAAGATTTCCTGCTCCTGCAGCTTTTATGGATTGATAACACGTGTATTCAGACCATATTTGGTCTCCTTCGTTATAGTATTTGTTGATGATATTCTTTCATACTCCCGGAGCAAGGAGCAACATGCCTAGTACTTGAGGATTGTCCTCCAGACACTGGGGGATTACTGGTTGTATGCCAAGTTTTCCAAATGTGAGTTCTGGTAAGAGTTCATAGCATTTCTAGGAATGTGGTGTCCAAGGATGCCATTATGGTACATCCAGCTAAGATAAAGGCTATTTGTGGTTGGGCTAGGTCCACTTCTGTTACTGACGTCAAGAGTTTTGTTGGGTTAGCTAGTTTTTGCAGATGGTTTGTTGAAGGGTTTTCTACTATTGCTATGCCCTTAGCTCAATTGACTCACCAGGGTATTCCATATGTGTGGTTTGAGGAGTGCGAGTCTAACTTTCTGAGGCTCAAGGAGTTACTAACTAAAGCTTCTATTTTGACTCTTTCAGTTGAGGGCAAGGGCTTTATAGTGTATTGTGATGATTTCATGATTGGCCTAGGTTGTGTATTGATGCATCATGGTCGATTATGGCTTATGCTTCCAGACAGTTGTGCCCACACGAGCAGAACTACCCCACTCATGATTTAGAGTTAGCGACTTTAGTATTTGCACTCAAGATATAATGGAATTACCTTTATGGATTCCATTATAAAGTTTATACTGATTAATGCAACCTGCAGTATATTATGAGCAAACAAGACTTGAATTCCAATCAGAGGAGGTAGATTAAGTTTCTAGCTGATTATGACCTCTCCATTCTCTATCATACAAGCAAGGGAAACATAATGGTTGATGCCTTGAGCCCGAAGACAATTAGCATGGGAAGTCTAGCTTATTTACCTACCATGGAGTGACCCTTAGCTTTGGATATTCAGTCCTTAGCCAATAGGTTATTGTGATAGGATATTTCAGGATCTGAACTGGTGTTGGCTTATGTTAGGTGTAAGGACTCGCAATTTCGGAGGTTAATAAATTTAGAAAAAGTGGAATTGCAAAATTTCTAAGGCAATTCACAAGGCTAGCTCCTGGCCCGTTGTTCAATCACGAGTCATAGACTAGGCTCATGGATAGGGGCTTTAGAATTTAAAATTTGGGTAAGGGTCAAAGCGGTTTATGAGGGCCATTTACGACCCGTGGAATGAAATATGGACCATAGAAATAGTTCATGGATTGAAGCCCAAGTGTTGATGGAAAATAAAGTTTTTGAAAATGAAACCACGACACCTAGGCTGACCCGTGGTCCTGTCTACAGTCCGTGGTTAGGATGGGATCCTAGAAAATAAGAAAATTGACTAAGTGTGGGAGGGAATCACGAGGGCTTCTACGACCCGTAGACTAATCCACGAGCCTTAGAAAGGTTTCGTAGAAATGGTCGGTCGAAACTATTCTCTAAAGATTTGAAGAGGAGAACAGGATGACTCCATCCATGACTCGTGGTTGAGTCTAAAACAAGTAATCAAATGTTCATGGATTTGAACTGACAGTTTTAACGAAGAGTATTTTTGTCTTTTTCGCATATCCGAGGGTTAAAACTACATTGATTTTAGGTCCCTTGAGCCCCATATCAGACCTGAGCCCTCTAAGGATCTCACAATCACTCCATTCCCTCATTCTCCAAAGATGTCTATGGCAAGAACATTGTCACGCCCCAAGAGGATACCCTTAGCGTGGCTGGCACATAGAGATTATTGCTAGACCCTAAGCAAAACACTTATCCTTATCACAGTCATTCAATCAAATAACTCTACTGAACAACGAAAATAAAAGTAAGTAAATAAGCACACCTCATCTAAAGTCTCAAAGTATATAGATAATAATAACAGGTAGTAGAAAGAAACTAGCTCACAATCTCAACATCAATGTTCAACCATCGTCTATGAAGCCTCTATCACTAATCACATGGTGCCAATGAAAGACCCATGACTACCTAAATCAAAATAAAAAAAATAGTCCAATCTAACTCTAAGGCATGATGAATTCAATACAGTGTAACCTCCGGAATAGGGGCGACTCACTAATTAGCTGTTAATCTCAGATCTTCAACGGAGTGCCTGTTGATGATCTCTAGTACCTGCCTCTGCATCATAAAATGATGCAGTCCAAAAGGGACATCAGTACTTGGAATGTAAAATAGCTGAGTGAAACAGAGATAGGTAGAATAATAAGAAAACAACGTCAACTCAAAATAATCATCAAATAACATCAACTCATCAAATGTCTATCTACGCAAGAATAAAGAATATACACGTGACCCATCAACAACTCAAACTCATCAATCATCTCAGACTCATCTCAAAGGAGCTCACCTCCTCTGATCTCATCTCATCTCAGAGGAGCTCACCTCCTCTTATCTCGTCTCATCTTATCTCAACTCAGTGTACTCAAGGTAGAAAATTTATGGGAGTTTCTCTTATCTGACAATAATCACTTATGAGCCAGTGAATGTTCAACAACCTCGCTGATGTTGCCATAGCTCACCCAATATGGAGTCAGTACTCAACAAGTCGCTATTGCTTTTAGGGACTGCTACTCAAGAGGGAACCACAATATATATGATGGTTCTAATCTTCACCTACGTTTGGCGACATAGTTTGACGAGTTCAAGTTGGACTGACTCTCACTCTTTCGGTGCTTAATACTCCTCCCATGACTCAATGCTCATAAGACCTTTAGCTCAACAAATCTCATAGGGACTCAATCCTTGTCATCGATCGGTATCTCATAGGGACTCTAACCCTATCATCAATCAACACATAGGGACTTTAACCCTCTCATTAATCAATCACATCAATAGCTCAAGATTTAGAACAATCATTAGGAAACTATCGAATAGAAACATCGGTAAAGTTCATTTGTAGAGACTCACAAGACAATCCAATTCTATCAACTCATCGTCATTCTCTCATCTCAATCAACAATCACAATCCCAACTCAAGGCTCTAGACTCAATTATCAAGTTAATTATGCATGCTTTCAAATAGTCATGTAGGGTTATACAAATTCTCATGAAAATGTTCAATTTAAGAAAACAAGTTTATGATTATCATCAACATAGAAAAACATGTGAATTCAAATAGAATTTTAAGAAAAACCATCAAGGACTCTTACATGTAGACTCTTGAACCATCAACTCATCCATGACAATCTATGGGGCACATGAGAGAAAAATTTCATGCTTTTAGTTTAGCCTTACATACCTGGATGAAGCTATGAACCAGTCTTCTGTTCAAATCTCTCAAACTCAAGCTCTTCTCCTGTTTCCGCAAGCCCTAGCCTTGTTAGATTATGAAATAGGACTTAGAATGGGGGTTTTAGACCCCTTTTTACGTTAAAATGACCTTATTAGATTGTGCATAGAGTTTAGGAGGGGTTAGGAATAGACCGGAATGCCCCTCATAAAATTTACAAAGTTTCAGCTTGGAAAAGACCTAGTCCACAACGTGGACTGATTGCGCACTCTGTATTTTCAGAAAAAGTTTCTAAACGAGTTTTCTCAATCCCATTGAAAAATTTCAATAAAATATAAGTGTGACTCCGCTACAGAGGCGTGACACACCTCTGTCACGCACCTTCACTATTTTTTCCTTTATATCAAAAAATTATCTTTTGATCGGGTCGCTCTAAAAATCGATTAAGCTGGCAATTTGGGCACTTTGAAACAAACTCAACAATATCCCTCTTCATTCCACTCCACCAATAGACTTCTCTCAAGTCGTGCTACATCTTGGCAGAGCCAGGATGAATGGAATATCTAGTGTTATGGGCCTCAACCATGATTCTGTCTCAAATACCATCAATATTAGGGACACATAATCTATTATGATATCTCAACACTCCATCTCCCCCTTTGGAGAAACCATCACTTTCTGTTTGCGGACAGCCTCCTTCAATTGGAGTATGACAGGATCTTGGTCTTGCTTTTCCTTCACCTCTGCCACCAAGGATGAAGCAGACCCATTCTGAACATTAACTCCTCCTACATTATTCTCCTCAAGTTGAACTACCAATCGATCCAAGTGATGTACTTTCTTGGCTACCTCCTTCGTTCCTTCCTCTGCATGGGCTGTGCTACCTATGGACAACCTGCTAAAGGAGTCAGCAACAACGTTAGCTTTACTTGGGTGGTAGAGAATACTCATGTCATAATCCTTGAGAAACTACAACCATCTCCTTTGTCACAGGGTGATCTCTTTCTAACTAAAAACATACTGCAAGCTCTTGTGGTCAGTGAACACATCCACATGCACTCCATACAAGTAGTGGCATTAGATTTTAAGTGCAAACACTACTGCTGCCAACTCAAGATCATAGGTTGGATAGTTACTCTCATGAACCTTGAGTTGCCTAGAAGTATAAGCTATCACCTTCCATCTTCGCATCAGTACACATCCCAATCCAATCCTCGAAGCATCACAATAAATTACAAAGTCCTCCGTGCCATTGGGTTAGGTTAGGACCGGTGCAGTAGTCAACCTCGTCTTCAACTCTTGGAAACTCCTCTCACATTTATCGTACCACTGAAACTTGACCTTTTTCTGAGTCAATTTAGTCAATGGTGTTGATAGGGAAGAAAATCCTTCAACAAACTCGCGGTAGTAGCCTGCAAACCCCAAGAAACTTCTTATGTCTGTCGGAGTGGTTGGTATGGGCTAGTTATTAACCGCTTCAATTTTTTGGGCATCCACTCGAATGCCATCGCTGGATATAACATGGCCTAGGAAGGCCGCTGACTTAAGCCAGAACTCACACTTTGAGAATTTTGCATACAACTCATGATCCTTGAGAGTTGGGAGGAAAACTCTGAGATGATTAGCATGCTCCTCCTCACTTCTCGAATACACTAAAATGTTGTCGATGAACACAATCACAAACATATCAAGATATTGTCTGAATACTCTATTCATCAAGTCCATAAAGGTTGCAGGTGCGTTCGTCAACCCAAAGGACAAGTCTAAGAACTCAAAATGGTCATACCTAGTCCTAAAGGATGTCTTTGGAATATCATATTCCCTCACTTTCAACTGATGGTAGCCAGATTTAAGGTCTATATTTGAGAAACAAGAGGTGCCCTCAAGTTGGTCAAACAGATCATCTATTCTTGCGAGAGGACATTTTTTTTGTATCGTGACCTTGCTTAGTTGCCTATAGTCAATGTACATTCTAAGGGACCCATCTTTCTTTCGCACGAATAGGACAGGAGCACCCCAAGGAGAAACACTTGGCCTAATAAAACCCTTCTCTAGCAAATCTTTCAATTACTCTTTCAACTCAGCAGGGCCATCCTATAAGGTGAAATCAAAATAGGCTGGGCATCAGGAAGAACATCAATCCCAAAGTCAATCTCCCAATTGGGAGGGACTCCAGGAAGATCATCCGGAAACACTTCCTAAAACTCATTAACAATCGGTATTGACTCAAAAGTTGGGGACTCAACATCATCAGATTTCATTTGCACGAGGTAATAGATACAAACTTTGGAAATCAACTTTCTTGCTCTAAGATATGAGATAAACTTCCCTCTAGGTTCAATAGAATCACCCTTTCACTCTAGAACCGGCTCATTTGGAAGTTTGAACTTAACGGTTTGGAATCTACAATCAATGGAGGCATAAGAGGCATGAAGACAATCCATGCCAAGAATCAAATCAAAATCAACCATCTCCAACTCAACCAAATTCACAAGAGTATCCCTATGATGGATGGACACTACACAAGCCCTATAGATTCTCTTAGCTCGAATAGACTCACCCACTGGAGTGGAAATATCAAAGGGTTCAAGAAGACTCTCAGGAGTTCTATAAAATCTATTGGCCACATAAGGAGATATAAATTACAATGTGGCACTCGGATCTATCTAAAACATAATATTCAAAAGTAAAGACTTAAATCATGCCCATCACGACATGTGGGGAGTTCGCCTGATCTTGGGGACTACCCATGCCATACAAGCGATGTGTTGTTCCGCCCGCGCCTGACATAGTGCCTCTCTGGTTTCCTCTAACTGGTGGGGTCGGTGTAGTAGGTTGAGGCCGGTCAGCCCACTTTTGAATATCTTTCTGGTAGTGACCCGCTTGGCCACATTTATAGCACAGATCATTCCCATCATGATATCTCCTCAAGTGCATTCTGCCACGCTTATCACATGGTGGCTTACTTTGTGAACCTTGGGCCACACTAGCTTGCGGCTGATGTCCGTGATTTCCCATATTTTGAGATCTCTAATCATACCTGCCTCTAGACACAGGTGCACTAGTAGATGATGCTGCGGGAAATTGGTTGCCATTGCCTTTCCTTCTAACCTCATGGCTGGATATCTTAGCATTCTTACGCTTGAACTCTTCCTTGTCATGCTTTCACACCTCATCAACTTGTTGCACAAACATCATCAATCTCTCAATGTCCATATCACTCACAAGCATTGCTCCCCTACCATCCCTCTTGGGTCCTCTATTCAACCCATCAACATACATCCCCAACCTTTCCCTCATGTCAGCAACCATGTCTGGAGCATAGCGAGATAGTTGCGCGAACTTCAACCATACTCTTGCACAGTCATAGAGCCATATTTCAGATTTAGGAACTCTCTCACATTGGCTTTTCTTCTCTCTCTTGGGAAGAAACGTCCCAAGAAGGCTTCCTCGAACACTACCCAAGTCTACCATGGGGGACTATTCCTTTTTCCTTTTTTTCGTTGTTCGAACGACAACCTGGCCATACCCCTGAGTTGGTAAGCAGCCAATTCGACCCTATCAGTATCAGCCATATGCATCACTTGGAACACCTTCACATAGTTCTCATGATCTTCAGTGGATGCGGACCCTGTGAACTCAGACGGATTTATCCTAAAAAATTCTCGAACTCTAGAGGTATCATGAGCATCTTGTATACCCGCTCCTTGTCTCACGGCAGGTGCTGCGACAGTCTGGGCTAGAGCTTGAATAGCCCGGCGTAGCTCAACATTGGAGACCACATCTTGAGGGGTTTGTTCAACAGCGACAGCTTGGTCCGCAGGCCCCTCGTGTACTTGAGGCTTAGGTGGGTTAACAACTTGCCTAGCAGGACATCCCCGTCCTCTGACGGCTCTTCTAGGAGGCATGTCATCAGTTCTTCACGCATAGAGCACGAATTAGAAGAGAGCTTTCATAGAGTTTTAACTCTATCGCATAAATTGGAATGAGAAGAAAAGTGTAACAATTCTTAATGTCCTATAGCCTCCTGCTTACTAAATGGGGTCGACAACACATTCATAAACAAGACTCTACTAGACACGGCTTCATAGACTCCCTAAGACACTTGAACTCAGTGCTTTGATACTAAGTTTGTCACGCCCTGGGAGGATACCCTAGGCGTGGCCGGCACCTAGAGATTATTGCTAGTCCCCAAGCGAACCACTTGGACTCATCACAGTCATTCACTTAAATAACTCTACTGAACAACAGAAATAAAAGTAACTAAATTGGCATATCTCATCTAAAGTCTCAAAGTATGTAGATAATAATAATGACTAGTAGAAAAAAATAGCTCACAATCTCAAGTCGGACTAACTCTCACTCTTTCGGTGCTCGATACTTCTCCCATGACTTAATGCTCATAAGACATCCTTCTCAACCAATCTCATAGGGACTCGAACCCCGTTATCAATCGGTATCTCATAGGGACTCTAACCCTAACATCAATCAACTCATAAGGACTTTAACCCTCTCATCAATCAATCTCATCAATGACTCAAGACTTAGAACAATCATTAGGAAACAATCAAATAGATACTTCGGTAGAGTTCATTTGTAGAGATTCATAAGAGAATCAAATTCTATCAACTCATCGTTATTCACTCATCACAATCAACAATCACAATCTCAAGTCAAGGCTCTTGACTCAATTCTCAAGTTCATTATGCATCCTTTTAAATAGTCATTTAGGGTTATGGAAATTCTCATGAAAATGTTCAATTCAAGAAAACAAGTTTATGATGATCATCAACATAAGAAAACATGTGAATTCAAAGAGAATTTTAAGAAAAACCATCAAGGATTCATGTATGTAGACTCTTGAACCATCAACTTATACATGACCATATACGGGGCACATGAGAGAACAATCCCATGCTTTTAGTTTAGCCTTACATCCCTGGGATGAAGCTATCAACCAGTCACGTCAAGAATTTCTTCTCAAATCTCTCAAACTTAAGCTTTTCTCCTCTTTCCTCAAACCCTAGCCTTGTTAGATTATGGAATAGCACTTAGAATGAGGATATAGACCCTTTTTACATCAAAATGACCTTATTAGATCATGTATAGATTTTAGGAGGGGTTAGGAATGGACTGGAATGCCCCTCGTAAAATTTAGAATTTTTTAGATCGAAAAAGACCCCGTTCGCGACGTGGACTGGTCACGCACTATGTATTTTTCGAAAAGATTTCTGAATGAGTTTTTTCAATCCCGTTGAAAGAGTTCAAAAAAATATGCGTGACTCCGCTATAGAGGTGCGACATGCCTCTGTCGCACACGTTCGCTGTTTTATTCTTCGGATAAAAAATTTATCTTTTGATCGGGTTGCTCTAAAAATTGACTGAGACTATTTTCCCATTCAATTTTTTGTGCTGATCACAAATACAACCTCAGATTTTTTATACGAGCATTGAAAGATGCGAATGCGCATACCCTCCCTCTAGGGGTATTTTTGTAATTTTACTGGGCGTTACAAACACTCTCAAGAAGGGCTAGGAAATTTAGGGTTTCCATGGTCTTCCCCAAACTTCAAGTTCCTATTCCTAGGCTTCTACTCATGGTGCATGCGTTGATTTATGGTTTCCTTTCACCTGCAAAGTCCTTTCTTAAACCTTTCTACCTTTTCTTTAAGTTCATTAAGAATACCATTATGCATGCCTATAGCTTAAATGATGATTTTATGATGCATTAACATGTATTTCATCTCCAATGGTATCATGTAATGTTTTACCATATTTCTCCATGAGTATTGAGTTGATGATGACCCTAATATCTAGGATTTGATTGATGATGTGTGGGATGCTTAGTATTAATATGATTTTTGCATGATATGATGATGATGCTGAGGGTATAAAAGAATGTTTTTAAGTTAATGATTTGTTAAAAATATAAACATTTTAATGAGGCCCTTGAAAGATGTTTATGATGGTCCCCAAAGTGAAAGGATGATTCTTACTTAGTGGTTCCGAAGGTTTCATTGCTTGATTGCATATATGTTTTCAAAGTATTTTGTAGGATTGAATTATCACAGAATGAGGCATTGAGGTGGGGTTCAGTAAGGGAAACATAGAAGCAACCCTTTGCCCCATTAACTATGTGCCACTATAGGAGCCCTTATAGGCTAGGCTAGTAGAACCACGTAGGTCATTTATGTCAATTGATGATGCATGCTAAGTGACAAAATTTCACTTAAAAAGTGGTCTCCTCGTGCCAATGTAGGGGATTATGTTGGATTCCATTTAATAACTCATATGGTCTTATACGTCCGTTACGGTCCATTGCCACAAAGTGTGAGATTTGACGTCTTCGTTCCATCACGTGTGTTCCATATTATGCATTGCTTTTACTTCATATTGAGCTTTATTCCTTATGCATGCTTAAGTTCATTAAAATATGATCTTACCATCTTATGCATGGAGACTTTTGAATTTATGAATGATGGAATTACAATTCCATGTTTGGATTGGATATCACATACTTAGTAGATTCCAACATACTAACGCATATTTTGCCTATATGATGTCACCATATAGGGATTGACACTCCTCCTCCACCAGCTCGTGGCTAGTTTGTTGGTGTTCAAGACCAATTTTAGTGGTGAGCCCTTAGTTTAGGTCCTCACCTATTTTCGTCATGCTTTTGTACTTTTTAGACAAATGTATATTTTAGACTTTATGTTTGGATGCTTTTACTTTCTACCTTATTTTCACATCTTTTCTATTTCGAGGGAATCAAAATCGTGCACCAGTTTCTGTTAAGTCATGTGTAGATAGTATGTTTGGACAATGATGTACATTGAAATGTGTCTTTGAGCTTAAATGATTTTCCTTTAGTCTATTTCTCATTTTATTTCACATTATGTTAACGTTTACCTATGAGTGCTTGATGTGTGCTAAGATGGCTTGGAAGAGGTGCCTACGGGTTCTTCATATGCCGTGGTATGATTAGCACCTAAGCTAGGGTCATGGCAAACTTGGTATCAAAGCACGAGGTTTTAAAATGATCCTCGGATGTCTAATATACTGTATTGAGTAATGTCTCGTTCAAGGTTGTGAAGCGCACCATAACCATGAATGAGAGGCCATAAGGCCTTTAGGAAACACTTTTCCCTTCTGCATAACTCATGTCCTACCTTTAGAGTTTTCCAAGGTTATCCCTTATCTAATGACATTCTCTTTGCTATTTCTAGATCATTCTGCCCAGAAGAGCCTCTCAACTAAGGAGTACACGCAAAAAACAAGCTCCTCCTTTGCTATAAGAGGAGGGTTATATCACATACTGAGTTTAGAGCTTCCTTCACTATGTTAGCCCAAGTTTTAGCCAACCAAGAAAATAGGGAGATTGCCATCCCTCTTCAAGTGCCCACACCGGCCACAAGAATTCAAGATTTTTGTAGGATAAGCTTGCTAGAATTTCATGGCTCTAAGATGGATGAAGATCCAATAGATGTCATTGATGAGGCATATCAGATCGTTGCCGTGATGGGAGTACCATATAAGTAAAAGGTTAAGTTAGTGGCCTACCAACTCAAGGCCTCGTAAAGATATGGTACGAGCAATGGGTTGATGAGAGGGGCCAAGGAGTAGGTCAAGTAATTGTGGGAGGAATTCAAGAGTGCATTCTTCGACCAGGTTTCCTACTAGAGCTAAGGGAGTTAAAAGAGTAAGAATTCATAAATCTAAAGCAAGGGCACATGAGCATGAGGAAGTATTCCCTAAAATTCACCAAGCTTTCCAAGTACGCACCATTTATGGTAGCAAATCAAAGAGCTAGGATAAGCAAGTTCATATCTGAAGTATTGGATTTGGTGTCTAAGGAATGTAAAACCGCATTACTTGTGAAGGAGATGGACACCTCCCGTTTGATGAATTATGTGAAACAAATTGAGAAGGAAATTCTAAGGGAGAGAGCTAGAGTCCAAGAGGATCTGGGTGGATGGTGGCTGATATTCTCATCAAAAGAACGGTGGTTGGAACAAATTTTAAGGTGTCCAAAAGTAAGGAGACCAAGGGTCTACCAACACTCCTCCTCCCTAATTAAACAAGGACAAGGGGAAAATCCAAATCCACAAACTCCTAATTGCCCTAAATATGGAAGGCAACACAAAGGGTAGTGCTTAGCCAACTCTAATGCATGCTTCAACTGTGGAAAGCTCGGATACCATGCCAAAGATCATAGGAGCAGTGGAATTAGGTCCCATGGCTAGGGAGGACTATATCACGGTTCCCCAAGGAACAATAGGTTCTCTGCTCTTTATGGCTACCACGAAGTAGAAGAGGCTCCCAATGTGGTCACTGGTATGTTAAAAGTTTATGGTGTTGATACATATGCATTGTTAGATCTGAGAGCAAATTTGTCTTTTGTAACTCCATTCCTTGCTAATAGATTTCTTGTCTGGCCTGAAGTCCAAAATGATCCTTTTGAAGTGTGTCCTCCCGTATGAGAGTCTATAGTTGCAGAAAGGGTTTATAGGAATTGCCCCATATCTATTTGGCATAAGGTTGTTTCTTGTGACTAAGTAGAACTGTCTATGGTTGATTTTGATGTCATACTTAGGATAAACTGGTTGCATGCTTACTATGCTTCTATAGATTTCAAACTCATAGGGTCAAATTCCCATGTCCAATGCGTCTATTCTTGAGTAGGGGGTAGTAGTTCCTCATGTAGTGGCCGATTTGTCTCATATCTGAAAGCCACAAAAATGGTCTCTAAGGGGTGGATATATAACCTAGTGAGGATTAGAGATGTCACTTCTAAAGCTCTATCTCTTGAGTCAGTTCCTACCGTAAATGAGTTACCCGGTGTCTTTCTAGAAGAGTTACCCGGTGTCATCGTGAAAAGGAAATACATTTTGGTATAGACCTTTTTCTCGATACTCAACCTATCTCCGTTCCTCTTTATAGAATGTCCCCAATAGAGTTAAGTATTTAAAAGAATAATTAAGGGATTTATTGAAAAAAGGTTACATTAGACTAGTAGGTGTTCATGGGGTGCCCCCGTTTTGTTTATGAGAAAGAAAGGTGGATAACTCTGAATGTGCATTGACTACCAACAACTCAACAAAGTCACCATTAGGAACAGGTATCCCATCCTAACGATCGACCATCTATTTGATCAACTATGAGGAGCCAAGTATTTTTTTAAGATTGATTTGTGGTTTGGATATGACCAACTAAGGGAAATGGGAAGTGACATTCCTAAAATAGATTTCTAGAAAAAGTATGGGCATTTTGTATTTGTGGTGATGTCTTTCAACTTAGCGAATGCACAGACAGTCTTCATGGACCTTATGAATAGGTTGTTCAAACTCTACCTTGATATGTTAGTTGTGGTGTTCATTGATGATATCCTAATTTATTCCCTTAGTGAAGAAGAATATGTGGAGCATTTAAGGGTTATTTTGCAAACATTGTGGAAGGAAAGGCTATTTTTGAAGTTTGACAAGTGTGAATTTTGGTTGAAGCAGTTTACTTCCTAGGACATGTGGTATCAGGTGATGGGATCAAAGTTGATCCTAAGAAGACGTAGGCAGTAAGAAATTGGTCAAGGCCACTGATACCTACGGACATTAGGAGTTTCTTGGGCCTAACCGGATATTATAGCAGGTTTGCCCTCTATTTTGTCTCCATTGGCTTAGTTGACACAAAAAAGGTCAAGTTCATGTTGATGGATGAGTATGAAAGGAGTTTCCAAACCTTGAAGGATCAGTTATCTTTTGCCCAATCTTGACCTTGCCAGAGGGACCCAATGGGTTTGTTGTTTATTGTGATAACTAAAGAATTGTTTTGGGCTGTGTGTTAATGTATCATGATAAGGTGATTTCCTATGCCTCAAGGCAATTGAAGGCGCATGAGAAGAACTACCCAACATATGATATTGAGCTTACGGCCATAGTGTTTGCATTGAAAATATGGTGTCACAACTTGATTGGGGTTCATGTGGATGTTTTCACTGATCACAAAAGCCTTTAACATATATTCATTCAAAGGGGTCCTCAGCAAAACACAAGGAAGGTGGTTAGAGCTTCTCAAGGATTATAATTCGAATGTGAAGTATCACCCGTGTAAAGTTAATGTGGTAGCCAACACACTTGGTAGGGTGTCTATGGGTAGTATGTCCCATTTAAAAGATGATGGAAAAATTGTGTTGGCCAAGGAAGTCCATAGGATGGCTAGACTGAGGGTGAGGTTAAATTATATCGATAATGGTAGTATGATAGTACCACATGGCTTTGAGTCTGCATTGATTGAGGATTTCAAGTCGAAGCAAGATCTTAATCCCCTTTTGTTTGAATTAAAGGCCTTGGTGAAGGAACGAAAGATAGAAGTCTTCTCACAAGGGGTAGATGGGGTACTTCATTACCAAGAGAGACTATGTGTTCCCGATGATGGTGAATTGAGAAAGTCATATTGAAATAAGCTCATAACTCCTCCTATTCTATTTATCAAGGTTCTACAAAGATGTATAGAGATTTAAGGGAAGTTTGTTAGTGGAATAGAATAAAGAGGGATATTGCCAAGTTTGTGTCTGAGTGCTCTAATTGCCAACAAGGCAAGATTGAATATCAAAGGCTGGATGGTCTAGCCTAAGACATTGATATTCCTATTTGGAAGTAGGAAGAGATCAATATGGACTTTGTTGTTAGATTGCCTAAGACTAACAAACACTTTGACTCTATATGGGTGATAGTGGATAGAATGAAAAGGCGGCTCATTTCTTAACAATTAAGAAAATATTTAGTGTCGAAGACTATTCTAAATTGCATATCTAGGTGTTGGTGAGGTTGCATGGGATTCCATTTTCCATTATAGCAGATTATGGAGATCAATTTACCTCTCACTTTTGAAAATCATTTCAAAGGGTCCTTGGTTCTAAGGTGAAGTTGAGTGCTACCTTCTACCCTCAAACCGACAGGAAAGCCAAAGGACTATTTAAACATTGGAGGATATGATGAGAGCATGCATATTGGATTTCAAGGGGAGTTGGGATGATTGCTTACCTCTAACAATAACTTCTATTTGAGCATTGAGATAGCATTTGAGGCTCTATATGGTAGATGGTGTAGATCACCTATTATGTAACGACCCAACCCCTAGTGTTATTGTTTGCTTTGGGCCTAGGCCTACATGGCTTTAAAACATGTCACTAATAGGTAAGAGTTGTTTTCTTATGTACTTAGCATCTCTTTTATGTTTTACTGATGTGACACATCTATCTAAAAATGAGTTGTTACATACGCCGCCTCTATGGACTCAACATCCTCATTGAGGCTTGCCCCGCCATATGGGATTTGCCTAGACTCAGCACTGAGATTTTCCCCGCTTCACCAGGATTTGCTTAAACTTAGATGACTCTTGCTCCACATTGACAAGGGTGACACAAGAGTGACTTTAATACCATTTATGATGACCAACCATCTAGTGATATTGTTTGTTTTAGGCCTAGGCCCGTATGACTTTAAAACGCGTCACTAGTAGTTAAGAGTTGTTTACTTATATACCCAACATCTCTCCTGTACTTTTTTTTTAATATGGGACATTTATTTAAAGATGGGTCGTTACACATTGGGTGGCTTGAAGTTAGTGAGATGGCTTTGCTAGGGTTGAACTTAGTCATAGATGCTATGGAAAAGGTGAAACTCATAAGGGAGAAATTGAAAATGGCTCAAAGTCGACAAAAGTCCTACTCTGATGTGAGAAGAAGCGACCTTGACTTCAATTGGTGGTTGGGTTTATTTGAAGTTGTCTCATATGAAAGGAGTAATCCGATTTGGTAAATAGGGGAAATTAACCGTAGATATGTAGGGCCTTATAAGGTTGTGAGAAGAGTTGGCAAAGTGGTATATGAGTTAGAGTTTCCAATGGAGATGGACTTGATTCACCTGGAGTTCCATGTGTCAATGTTTAGAAAATTCATGGGTGACCCAAACGCTATAGTCCCATTGGAAATTGTGAGCATTGAGGAAAATTTGACTTATGAATAGGTTCTGGTTGAAATACTAGACCAACAAGTAAATAGACTAAGAAATAAGGAAGTTGCATCCGTTAAACTGCTTTAAAGGAATCAACAATTTAAAAGTGCAATATGGGAAGGTGAAGTGGACATGATGAAGTGTTGCCCCTATCTTTTCCACTCTATTCAAGCCTAATGTATTAAGTTATTTTCGCCCAAAACCTCCAATTTCTTACATTTCTATTTTCTCATGATGCACACACATAATTACATGTTTATGGATTGTTTTAAGGCATGTTTTAAGTATAGATTTTCAAAATGTCATGAAAAGATATTTAGATTGCATTTTTTGCATTTATGCTGAGTTAGCTACCTACTGTACTCTTTAGAGCATGTGTTTAGTACATACGGGAATGAATGTTTCCAAGGGGGAGATATTGTACGGACACGAAAGATAGGAGGTTAAAAAATGATAAAAAGTGGAACTAGAAAAGTTCAGAGGTAGTTCGCGAACCTAGTTCACGACCCATGTTTCAATCCATAAGTTGTAGAACAGGCTCGTAGATAGGGGCTTCAGAATTTAAAATTTGGCTAAGTGTTAAGGGTGTTTAAGAGGGAGATTTACGACCCGTGGAGTGATACAGACTGTAGAAATGGTTTGTAGATTGAAGCTAAGGTTTCTAGAAATAAATCCATGACAAAGAGGATGATGTGTGGTCCTGTGGTTTGGTTTTGTGAATGGGATCTTGGAGAATGAGAAAATTGACTAAGTGTGAGAGGGAACCATGAGGGCTTCTATGCACCATAGACTAATCCATTATCCATTAAAAGGTTCTGTGGAAATGGTCGGTCGAAACCAATGTCTTATGATTAGAAAAGGAGAACAGGACGACTCCAACCATGACTCGTGGTTAAGTCCACAACTCATAATCAGGGGTTCATAGATTTGACTCGATAGTTTAAATGAAGGGCTTTTTTATACTTTTCGCATATTCTAGGCTTGAAACTATATCATTTTAGGTCCCTTAAGCTCCATATAACACCTAAAATCCTCTAAGGATCTCATAGTAACTCCATTCATCATTCTCCCAATATTTCTAAGGCAAGTACATTCTCAAGAAGGGAATGGAAAGCTAAGATTTCCAAGGTTCTTCTACAAACTTCAAGTTCCTCTTGTTAGGCTCCTAATCAAGATATGTGAATTGATTTGTGGGTATCTTTTACCCACAAAGTCCTTCCTTAAACCTTTTTACCTTTTTTTTAAGATCATGAAGAATACCATTATGCATGCCTATGACTTAAATGATGATTTTATGATGTATTAACATCTAATTTGGCTCCAAATAACATCATGAAATGTTTTACCATATTTCTCCATGAGTATTCAATTGATGACTATGACCTCAATATCTAGGGTTTGATTGATTATGTCTGGGTTGCTTAGTATTTGATTTAAAGTTACATATTTTCTGATGTTCATGCATTATTTCCCTTGATTCATGAGTTTTCAAATTAATGTACAAGCCCACTAAGTCTAAGATGATATTCATGATATGATGAAGGCATAAATGAAAAATTTTAAGTTAAGGATTTGTCAAAAATATAAGCATGTTAATGATGCCCTTAAAAGATATTTATGATGGTCCCCAAAGTAAAAGAACAATTCTCACTTGGTGGTTCCTAAGGTTTAGAGCTACTCTTATGAAATTGCTACTTATGATTCTATATTTCATTATTTGACTAAGTATATGTTTTCAAAGTATTCCTTGGGATTGACTTAGCACCAAATGAGGCATTGAGCTGGGGTTCAGAAAGGGAACACTAGAAGCAACCTTTTTCCCCATTAAATATGTGCAACCATAGGATCCCTTGTAGGCTAGGCTAGTGGATCCACATCGGCCATTTATGTTAATAGATGATGCATGCTAAGTGACAGAGTTCCACCTGTCATGTGGTCTCCTCGTACCAATGTAGGTGATTATGTTGGATTCTATGTTGTAGCTCATATGGTCTTATATGTCAATCACAATCCATTACCACAAAGTGTAAGATTTAATGTCTTTGTTCTGTAACATATGATGCACTACTTTTACTTCATGTTCAGTTTTATTCCTTGTGCATGCTTACACCGCTTAAATGATGATCTTACCATATAATGCATAGAGACTTTTGAATTTATGAATGATGATGTTACAATTCCATATTTCCGTTTCATCTAACATGCTTAGTACATTCCAACATACTAACGCATATTTTACCTACATGATGTCACCATGTAGGGACCGATACACCTCCTCCACCGGTTCGTCGCTAGTTTATTGGCATTTAAGACTAGTTGTAGATGTGAGCCCTTACTCTAGGTCTTTGCCTATTTTTTCATGCTTTGTACTTTTCATAGGGGTTTTTATATAGATGTATATTTTAAACTTTACGTCTGGATGCTTTTACATTATATCTTATTGTCACGTTTTTTCTATTTGACGAAAACCAAAATCATGCACCAGTTCCTGTTAAGTCATGTATAAATGGTATGTTTGGACAATGATGTATATTGAAATGTTCCTTTGAGCTTAAATAATTTTCCCTTAGTTCTTTTTTGTTAAAGTGTAGTTTTGATGATTTGACAAACTCTGAGATGGTACCTGGTCCCATGGTTGTATTATTGGTGTGTAGCTAAAAGTGATTGCTGTAAATAGTACACTGCCAGCAACCACGTCTATTGGTGCTCAAATTTTTGCAATGTGGTAGACTTATTGACCAATAAAATTTCTCCAAGAAAAGGTGGTCATCATATATTAGGTCTTATCAACATTGGAAAAAAACCCTTGGTACATAATCTCTTTTCATAACAAACAAGACATAAAAATTTACTCCCAATAAGTACAACGACGAAGTAGCAAATGGAGCACAAGAATGTAATCACTTTATCTTGCTAGTTTATAGTTGATTTCTTTTTTCATTTCACGTAAACCAAGTCTAGATCTATAAAGGAACTTGGTGTTTATCTTGCATCATTTCATTTTCTCATCTTGCAATCCATATGTCGAGTTAGCTAGGATGGGATGTTTAAATCAAAGCTGACCTGAGTAGATTAGTTTAGTGGGCAACTGAGTAGTAGCTCAGTTGAAGAGGGTTTTCACTGTCTTTGTAAGGGGAAAAAGATTAAGAGTTAGTCCTTTGATTGCAAGATCTTGTAATCTTTTTGTTCCTTCAATTTCAGTGGAATCGAGCTTAAATTTTGTGAGACAGGCCGTGATTGTTTCTCCCTTGAGCAAGGATGTTTTTCATGTGAAAATTGTTGTGTTATTTTTTTTGTCTTTCTTAGTTTCAGTGATAAGGGACTTGGTCCCTTACTATAGTATATGCGTGCAGTCCATTAATTGGTATCTGAGTGAGGACTCTCTAAAAGGTGAACACGTAGAGGTGATCCTATAGCAATGACTGATCCTACTATTTTGGAGGAAGGACAATCAAGAAATCAACCTTCTCATTCTAATAGTCAATTCTATGCATCGTGGAAGACACGGATACGTGACTATATCATGGCTTAAGATAGTGAGCTGTGGGATATTGTTCTAAAGGGACCATATGTTCTAATGAATAAAGTGAATGTTGGTAAGTTTACCATATTTGTGCCAAAGTCTCGAAAAGAATACAAGCAAGCTGACAAGAAGAAGATTGAGAAAAATTATAAGGCAAAGAAGCTGCTTGCTTGTGGGATACGACCTGATGAATATAATCGGATTTCTGCATGTGAATCTGCAAAAGAAACTGACATTGCCTAAGAACCGCTCACGAAGGGACTGCCCAAGTGAAGGAATCAAAGGTGGATATGCTGAGAACTCAATATGAAAATCTTACTACGAAGGAAGGTGAATCTATTCAAGAACTGCATACAAAGTTTACTTCCATCACCAATGAACTAAGGTTCTTGGGAGAACCTATTCATACTAGCAAGTAAGAAACATTCTTAGGATACTTCCAAAATCATGGGAAAGCAATGTTGATGTAATCACTGAAGCAAAGAATTAAAAAATCCTCACTATGGATGAGTTGATTGGAAATCTTCAAACTCATGAGTTCAACAAGAAAAAGGACTCTTCTAAGAAGGATATGAAGAAAGATTATCTAGCTCTCAAGGCTGCTCGAAGTGATTATAGTGAAGAGGATGAGGATATGGCCTATTTGACTCGAAGGTTTAAGAAAATTATCAAGAAGCATGGTTTTCAAACAGAAGGCTCAAGAGAAACCTGCCAACACAACTGGTTTATGCCACAAATATGGAAAACCTATACATTACATCAAAGATTGTCCTACGTACAAGCAAGAGTACAAGGAATATGTCAAGACTAGTAGAGACAAAGATAAGAAGACGGACAAGGTCCCTAGAAAATCCAAGAGAAGAGCTGCAGCTGACCAAATTATGAAAAAGGCTCTTGGTGTTTTGGGAAACTCTTCAAGTGAATTAGAAGAATCATATCATTCTGATGATGCATCCTTGTTAGCCATCAAGGAGGATGAGGATATGTTCAACTCAATATTTATTTTCATGGCAAAATCTGAAGATGAAGATGAAGGAGATGATGAGGTAAATCTTGATGAACTTAAGCAAAATCTGAATGTATATTCTCTTAAAAAGCCGAGAAAATTGGCTGCTATGTCAATTGATTCCTTAAGTGAGTTGACAAGTGAAATGAATTTTTCGAACAATAGTTTATACATCTTTCAAGACAAAATAATAATTTTGGCAGCTCAATTATCTAAAATGGAAAAGAAGTTAACTGTTTTGGAGTTTGAGAATATAAATCTTAAAGGAAAATTAATGAAGGAGTTTTCTAATTATTTGAAAGGGAAAAAAGGATCAATAGCGTACAACTTGAATTAGAGGAAAAGCTAAACGATGCTGAATTAAGGATGAATTTAGCTTTTGAAAGAAATTCTGTTCTATAGAGGGGCCTGGTTAGAGCTAAAGAAGAATTGAATAAATTACGCAAGTGAACGACATCTTCAAAAATCTTAGATAATCGTACCGATCAGGATTTTAACAATGGAAAAGGTCTTGGTTACATGAAGAGAGACCCTTCCTACAATCATAATAGCAAGTATGTTACCGTGTCTATAATCGTTTTTGCATTCATTGTGAAAAATATAGGCATCTTAAAAAGGATTTCCCCGCCTAGAGATGAAGAAAGGCTTTCAAAATATGCCAAATAAAAGAAATTAGGACCAAACCTGGTCTCATGCTAGAATCAACGTCTGGTTCTGATTTGAAAAAAATAGCCTTACCTCACTAGACAAGAAAAACATTTATTACTCCTTTATCTGCATATTGGGAACTCTAATTTAAATGGGTTCCCAAATCTAAAATTCATCCATATACGGGTGAGTGAAGGAAGCACCAGCCAGTGTTGGTACGTAAATGATGGATGCTCAAAACACATTATTAAAAATGTTGAAAGTTTCCTTATTTAAGGCACTTCAAGATGCAGGTATCTCATTTTGTAATTGCAAAAAAGTGGAGATGATATTGCAGGTTGAATGTGAAGTAAAGGACCTGGTTGTAAGGAGAAAGTAATAATGAAAGGGGAAAGTAATTGTGGTAACGACAAGCATTGATTGTGACACTGATAATATATTTGTAGCTGTGTTTTTCATCATAAAAAGGGAGAAATTATTAAAATGTAGTTTTAATAAGTTGACAAACTCTTGAATGGGACCTGGTCCCATGGTTGAACTATTTGTGCGTAACTGAAAGTAACATCTGTAAATAGTACACTGCCAGCAACCATTCTGTTGGTGCTTGGGTTTTGGTAGTGTGGTAAGCCTATTGACTAGTAAAATTACTCCAAGAAAAAGTAGTCATCATATATTAGGTCTTATCAACATTTGGAAAAAATACCCTTGGTATATCATCACATTCACAACAAAAAGAGCACAAAAAATTACTCTAAAGAAATATAACAAAGAAGCAGCAAATGGAGCTCAAGAACGTTATCATTTTATCTTTCTTGTTTTTATTTTATTTTTTCTCTCATCTTATGTAAACTAAGTTTTAGACCTATAAAGAAACTTGGTGTTCATCTTGAATCATTTCATTTTCTCATCTTGCAATCCATAGCTAGAGTTAGTTGGGACAGGATGTCTAAAGTCTAAGCTGTTCTGAGTGGATTAGTTCAGTGGGTAGCTGAGTAATTACTTAGCTAAAGAGGGTTTTCATTGTCTTTGTAAGGGGGAAAGGGACTCAATGGTTATTCATTTGATTGCAAGAATTTGTAATATTGTTTCTTCTTTGAAGATAGTGGAATCGAGCTTAAATTCTGCGGGATAGGTCATGATTGTTTCTCCTTTGAGAAAGAATTTTTTCCAAGTAAAAACTAGTATGTTATTTTTTTCTGTCTTAGTTTCTGTGATAAGGGACCTGGTCCTTTACTGTAGCAGACGTGTGCAATGCATCACTTTCCTATTTTATTTCCATGTTATGTTAATGTTTACCTACGAATGCTTAATGTATGCTTAGAAGGCTTAGATGAGGTGCCTAAGGGTCCCTCATTTACCATGTTATGACTAGGCCCAGGTCTTGTGTCATAATTTTAGGACCTAGACCTTCCTATTTGACCAAATTCATGCTAGGCAATATGAGAATTCGATATTAGCGGCCCTTAGAGATCGAGTGTTACAAGCTGTTAATGGCCAGACAATAGTAGACTCAGATGGGGTCCTATGATTTGATGACCAATTATGTGTTCCCAGACTTGGGTATATGATTCAGTTTATTATGTATGAGGCTAATGACTTCAGTTATTCTATCCACCCCGCACAGTGAAGATGTATAGGGATTTGAGATAGCATCACTAGTAGGATGGCATGCAAAGAGATATAGCTGATTATGTGTCCCGTTGTTAGTTGTCAGAAGGTAAAGACGAGCATCAAAGGCCTGGTGGAGAGCTTCAAAGGTTGCCTATTCTTGAGTGGAAGTGGGAACGAATTACTATAGATTTTGTGATGGGATTACCTTGGACTTCCAGGTGTATTGATAGTATCAAGGCCATTGTTGATCAACTAACTAGGTCAACTAATGCCATCCTGGTTTGGTTTTTATATAGTGCTAAGCAGTTAACCTGTGTGTATATTTAGGAGATATTTTATCTTCACAGGGTACCAATGATTTTTATATTAGACCAAGAATTACAGTTTACCTACAGTTTCTAGAGACCTATTTAGATATAGTTGGGCACCAAGGTTGACTTGAGTACATTATTTCATCCACAAAATGATGGGCAATTAACCATTTAGGTCCTCGAGGATATGTTGCAGGCCTATGTGAGAGTTTGGTAGTTAGCTGGACCAGTTTTTACCTCTAGTGGACTTTGCATATAATAGCAGCTACCAATGCAATATTTAGATGGCACCGCTCGAGGCCTTGGATGTTAGGCGTTGTCATACTCCGATTGGGTGGTTTTAATCCACAGAGCCCAGGTCATATGGCACATAATTTCTCCATAAGGCATTATCCCAGGTTTGTTGATTCAGGACCAATTGAGGAAAGCCCAGAGTTAACACTAGAGTCATGCTAAGTGTAGATATCATCCTTCATGTTTTAATGTTGACGACCAGGTGTTTCTGCAGGTATCGCCCTTAAATGGGGTGATGAGATTTGGTAGACGAGGTAAGCTTAGCACCTAGTATATCAAGACATTTGAGATTTAGAGGAGAGTTGGTGTTGTTGCTTATGAGTTAGCTTTGCCTTCAGCATATTCAATTATACATCCAGTCTTCCATGTGTCTAATGTTCCCCGAATGGAATTATGATAGTTTCATTAGCTCTAGAATTGTCAAATTAGGCTAGAAGCATGGCGGGTTAGAGTACCAGGGTTTTTAGTGGTATATTATACCGAGTTTTTTATTTTAACCTTCATAATAGAACAATAGTAGACTTTGGTCAATATTCTTGAAAGACGTGTCCAAATGTAAATTTACACAATGTGGTTAGCTCCGAAATGTTGAGTTTGGTTTAGACATCTTTTTCTTTGGTTCTTGACGCTTTTGGGTATGTTTTAGGACTATTGGTGGAACTTTAGTAAATATGAAATTAGAAAGTGGGACCCATCTTTGATCATAATGACTTTATATGGGAATTTTAATTTTGGCATTAGATTTGGAATGTCAAATTCAGTATGGTTACATACTTTATTTGCATGTTTTGGATTTTGAACGAGTTCCAGACCCTCGTCGGGAATATTTAGTTGGGAAAGGACCAAAGCTTAGCTGAAGCTTCTGGTGCCATTGCTAAAGCAACCCTAGGTCACTATAGCGACCCAAGGTCACTATAGTGAGTTCACTAAAGTGACCCTGGGCTCGCTATAGAGGCAACCGCCCCTTGTGGGTGGTTCACTATAGTGACACCAGTGGAGCCTTATACATCGGCATCATTTCCAGATTCGACCAAAAAGAAGAACAACTTTCCGTCAAGGATATTATACATATTTTAAGGCCGATTTTAGTGATTCAAAAGGTTTAATTACTTAGAATTTCTTAGAGAACATCATGGTCGTGTCGAAAACTACTTTTGGTGGGTCCTTTAAGGTAATCTCTGTTGTTTTTTCTGTTATGTAATGGCTTAAAAAACTCTCTGGAATTTATTTCTTATTCATTTTGGGTCAAATTCAGTACACGTTGGGTGTATTTTGTGTACGTTTTTATGGCGCACACTTTGGTATGATTAAGACCTTCTAACTAAGTTGCGTTTGAGGCAAAATATTGACAACATTGCTGTTTATTTGGATTTTTGTCCAAAGGTAGGTACCGTATTATAAATTTGATATCGAAAGGACCCAATTGATGTTGTAACTCTATTTTGGCAACTTGGCGACATTCAAGAGATTCTTCAGAAAGGTGAATCACCCATGGATAGAATTGTAGCATACATGATCTGTGCATAGGTAGGCTATAATCTATTTTTTCTCCTTTTAGACTGAGTTGAACATGTGATTATTTTTTGGGTTGTATGAATGATTGGCAGGAGGGACGGGTTAGAGGCCATAAATTGAGTAAGTTTATACTTGCTACTATTGTGATTGTCTAAGTATTTGTTTAGCATATTGAGGGAACTTGTGTATAGTACACTTATTCCTGCTGCATTTATGACTATTTGGGACCGTATGGATTTCTATTGTATCTGTGATTATCTAGGATTGATTGTGAGGCTATTTGTTCTGTTGTGAATACTTGGGGCTGTTATACAAAGTATCTGCTGCACTTATGATAATATGTTGTTTTTCTGATTGTCTAAATATTGTTGGGCCTTAGTCTAGGCTTAGGCTAGTGACGCCCTAAACTTACATTGGACAGGATCAGTACACTGTAATGCTTGTATCTGATGTGACTTGAGTTGCATAGATCCTTGTAAATTAGAGCAGCAGACCAGAGTCAGTAGAGTGGTGCCTTAGATAGGCTATGATGAAATGGGAACATGATAATCCATATGATCGATTAGTTATCCTAGAGCGTTACTGCAACACTTAGACCTTGCTCAAACACCAAAATGATCAGCGGTGTCATTTTGGCTGCAGAGTGTAACCCTATACAAGTAAAGTCCCGAGAATTTTCCCAAAAATGGGAACATATCCTTCCACTAGGAAGTTTGAGCGAGGATAAGCTACATTATGTATAACCCTAGTTAAAGGCCACATAGTTAGAGGCTATATAGTAGAGGCTATATTTGTATAGTAGAGGTTATACCTTTATGGTAGAGGCTATACCATTAAACGAAATACTGATGGTGGGTATATTTATGGACTAGCCCAAGGCCTAAGGGCCCAGGCAGACCATTGGACACATCTGATCTTATCTTGGTAGAAGCCAGGGCACCACCTAGATTAAAGGTCTAGTATTAACCTGGATTAAAGATCAGGTACTAGCCAAGAATAAAGGTCAGATATTAACCAGGGTTAGAGGCCAGGTTCAGGTATAAAATTTTGGTTAAAGGCCAAGATAGGATGTTATCTCAAGATGAGAATTTCTTGTGTATTATTGGTGTCATTTAGAACTTGTCATGGTTAGACTTTACTCCAACCTACACCATAACATCTGTTGAATTTGCATGGCTATACCTTTGGGGCTTATTGGTGTTCATTAGCATACAAGCGTAGATAATAGGGCCTTAAACCCATGTACATCACTACCCATCGCTCGGACCTAGTTATCTCCACCATTGCTGACATATAGTTTTGGATCCTGTGATTAGATATTGTGGATGTTATATTCTATCTTAGACCTTTGTTATTTACTAGTCATAATCAGTCGGCCAATGATGACAACTGGGTACTATTTTCTTGATACTCACCCCTACTTTATGCATTTGTTTCATGATGCAGGTCCTAGCACGAGCTAACACCATCGATTCCTCTTGTTACAACTATCCTACTAAGAGACTAGTGGTGAGAATTCTTGCATCCTTCAAGTCTCCATTTGTATCATGGTTATGTTCTGTTATCGGAGACTTGCCTTGTGTATCGTTTTGGCTTGTATATGTATATAGGGAAGTGTTATGACTCAATATGTTGTATCATGTCTATAGTAATTTTGTATAGGTGATT
This sequence comes from Solanum rostratum, assembly GCA_029948455.1. Lineage (NCBI taxonomy): Eukaryota > Viridiplantae > Streptophyta > Magnoliopsida > Solanales > Solanaceae > Solanum > Solanum rostratum. The sequence goes on from CM057048.1 coordinate 57,133,999, forward strand.
TCCAGGTCCTAGGAGGATGTTGTAGTTTTTCTCTGTGTATGTATATTCAGTATCAACTCTATTGCTTCCTGATTATCTTATTAGTTGATATCTATTGAGTTTCCTTTTCCTTCACATCCATTACTAGCCGTTCCAAGTCAGGATCTGGCTTTCCTATCAGGTGTTAAGGCAGGTGCCATCATGATCTGTAAAGTAGTAAATCAACATTGAGATGTTGGAAGTTGTGGGCCTAGTTGATCCCTAAGGTTTCAGGTTTGTTTCTCTTCATCTTAGAAGTACTACTAAGGAGTGATAAATGATTTATGTGAGAGATAGACATGCTGGATCTCCTATGATAGAGTGGGATGTGTTCTCAGGTGCTTTCCGAGACCATTTTATTCCTTAAGTGGTCGAGAGGAGAGTCGATCAAGGTCTGAGAGCTTGCATCATGGTAGCATGTCTGCTGTTGAGTATGAATTGTAACTTTGTCAGTTGTCTCATCATGCCATATCATTGATCTTTCCTTAGGTGGAGAGAGTCTGCAAGTTTGTAAGGGGTTTAGTTTTCTATACTAGATCTTATGTCTTTCGATGAGCTTGTGAGGGTGCACCTTTTCAGTCTATTGTGAGTACCACCAAGGATATGGTGTTAATAGTCCGTGAGAGGTTTTGGGATCCAAAAAGGCCCAAGCGACAGGTCACTATTTCGGTACCTCATAAGGAGGTAGGATCTCATTGAGGAGGTAGTTCATCCAAGCATCGAGGGCCACTGCATGCATCCTCACTAACTTTAATGGGTGATTGTAGTTCATCAATGTTTAAAGGCCGACAGACTAGGGCGCTTATAGTATTCCATATAGTTCTCCACAGTATCCAACTCTGAGATCTTGTTATGGATGTGGAGACCTTGGATATAGGATCAAACAATGTCTTCATCAGACTCACTCTAGCCCGTACTTTACCTATTCAGTAGCCCTAGTTAGAGATTCAATACCTCCAACTAAAGGTTCAGCCCTACAGACTAGGAGGTATATTAAAGCTTAATCAAGTAGAAGTGGTCGTACTCTTGGTATATGTGTTAGTGATACATTCGTTCAACATAGTAGGAGAGTCATGTTTCAGAGGCTAGAGATCGTGGTTCCCATTGTTATGCTTTTCCAGGAAAGTTTGAAGCTAAGGCTTCGGATGCAATTATCATAAGTATTGTCCTAGTTTGTTGGCCTGCATCTATGTTATTTGATCCTAGTTCTTCCTATTCATATGTGTCTACATACTTCTACTCTAGATTTGATTTGTTATATGATCTTATGCCTTTGCTTGTGCATGTTCTTACCCTAATAGGAGATATTTTAGTGGTGGGTTGGATTTACCAATTCTGTCTTGTATCTTTGGCGAGGTATGATACTTAGGCGGACATGAGTATTCTTTATATGATAGATTTTGATGTCAAATTAGGTATGGATTAGTTTGTTCCGTATCATGCTATTCTTGATTACTATGCTAAGACAGTTACTTTACCTATGCTTGGTAGACCAAGGATTGAGTGGAAGCGGTCTAGTGGTTCTTATCCTAGTAAGGTTATCTCCCATATTCGGGCACAAAGGTTGATTGATAGAGGGTGTCTGGCTTATTTGGATTTCATTTGCGATACCAATGTTGAGTCACCTTTGATGGAGTCTATTCTTGTGGTTCAAATGATCATGGATGTACCTCCTATCGATCTTCCGAGGATTTCACCAGATTAGGACATTAATTTTGCTATTGATCTTGAGCTAGACACTAAGCCCATATCTACTCCTCCTTGTCATATGGCTCCAGCAGAGTTGAAGGAACTAAAGGATCAACTTCAGGATATATTGAGTAAGGGGATTATTCACCCCAGTGTTTCACTATAGGGTACCCCAATGTATTTTTGTCAAACAAAAAGATGGGTCGATGAGAATATCTATCAAATACAGACAATTAAATAAGATGATAGTTAAGAACAAGTACCCTATTCCCAAAATTAATGATTTATTTGTCTAACTCTAGGGAACAACATCTTCAAAGATTGATTTGAGATCTCGGTACCATTTGTTGAATATTAGGGTATCTGACAGTTTTAAGACTGCTTTCTGGAGTAGATCAAGGCCATTACGAGTTCCTGGTGATGTCATTTGGGCTGACCAACACCCTTGTGACATTTATGGAGTTAATGCATACGTGTTTTTGCCATACTTGAATTCGTTCATGATTGTTTTTATTGATGAAAGCTTTGTTTACTTCAAGACTAAGGTCGAACACAAGAAGTTTTTGAGGATTGTGTTATAACAACTAAGGGAGGAGAAATTATATTCCAAGTTCAGTAAATGTGTGTTTTGTCTCAGTTTTGTGGCATTTTTAGGACATGTGGTGTCCAAAGAGGGCACTATGGTTGATCTAGCTAAGATCGAGGCTGTTAGAGGATAGACTAGACCAACCTTTACCATCAAGATCTATAATTTTATGGGATTGGCCAAATACTATCGATGTTTTGTATAGGTCTTCTCTACCATAGAAACTCCATTGCATAGACTAACCTAGAAGAATGTAGCTTTCTATTGGTCAGATGATTGCGAGAAGATCTTCTAAAAGCTCAAGGTATTATTGACTACTGCACTTGTCTTAACATTGCTTTAGGAGGGTGTCAACTTCCCTGAATATTATGATATATCAGGTATAGTTTAGGAGGTGTCCTCATATAGAAAATGGAGGTGATTGCCTAAGCCTCTAGGCAATTGAAGACACATGACAAGAATTACCCCTCCCATGACAGAGAGTTGGCGGCGGTTGTTTTTGTCTTCAAATTATGGTGGTACTATCTATATGGGGTCTATTATGAGATTTTCACAAACCATCAAAGTTTATAGCATATTTTTTGCCAAAAGAACACAAATTTGAGACAGAGAAGGTGGATTAAGCTTCTAATGGATTATGATTGACTATTTTATATCATCCAAAAACGGCCAATGTGGTGGCAGAACCACCGAGTAGAAAGGTTCTAATTTGGAGATTCTAGTAGCTATTCGAGTTGAGGAGCGACCCTTGGCTAGGGATGTTTAGGGATTAGTCAATGGGTGACTCCAGCTTTTGATAAGGATGGCGTGCTTCCTTTCTTGTAGGCCTATTCTTACTTGATAGATCTGATTTGTGAGTGATAGTTTGACGATGAAAAGTTTTGTATCATTCAAGATAAGGTGTATAGAGGTGAAGCTAAGGATTGCGCTTGATGTTGATGGTGTATTGAGGATTAGGGGCTGAATTTCTATGCCCCAGATGAATGATGTGATCAGGTTGACACTTAAGGAGGCTCATTGTACCCGTTACACTATCCACCTAGGGAAAAAAGGATGTACCATGGCCTACATTATCATTGTTTGTGGTGTGGCATAAAGAGGTACATCTCAGAGTTTGTGCCTAAGTGTTTGACATGTCAGCATGTGAAGTGTGAGCACCAGAGGCCTGGTGGTGAGTTTCAGTGAATGTCCATTCCTACACGGAAGTGGGAGTGGATTACTTGGACTTCTTACTGGGTTTTCCTACTACCATGGGTGGTTGTGACTCCAGTTGGGTTGTTGTTAATGATGTCACCAAAGCTACACCTCTTATTTGAAGGCTAAAGTGGTCGTTGTCAAGATATATAATCTAATAGAGGTTAGGGTCGATCTAACAGGGAATAAGTAGACTTAGAAGAATTCCAAGCAATTCGGGTGGATTAACCTACTTATCTCCCCAAAGTAGGGTTTTATAAAAACTATGGAAAGTAATCTTGAACTAAGACAAGTGTGAAATCAGTATGAAGAGTAACTAGGGTATTGTACTCCCCATGAATCCCTAACTCGGTATTACTTGATAATTGAATTCTTTTCTAGTGTGTATCATGCAGAACGATAATATAAGTTTACCAAACCATTTGATCCAGATGATAGGTAAATTTCACTACATGATTTGATCCATCCCCACAGTGTGACATTACTAACCGTTACCCATCGTTCCAACACAACCTCCCCTTGATCCAGTTTGGTTGATTAGACGAGAAACATCAACTGAATTCAGTTAATTAATCTCGTTTCCTATTAATTGCTACCTTGATCTAGTTAGTAACACTAGGCGAGTCCTAACGTTGGCCACCATTAAAAATATTTAAACCGAAGAGGATTAATTAATACATGCATGCACATTTTCCAAGAATTACGAATTATCCGATTTTACCTTGTTATTTCTTCATGGTTTCCACAACCCTAGTTGTGGATTTAGCTACTCATTATCAGTGTAGATGCAAGAATCATGATTTTGAATAACATAATTGAGCACTTACACGATAGAATAAAGAACGACAAATCCAAGCTCTTCACCAAGTATCACAAGATTGATTAAGCACACAAAATAATGTTTTACAAGTGTCTCACAATGTTTCTCTCAAGGTCTGTACTGTTCTCCACTATTTCCATATGAAAAATAGCCTAAAAACCTATTTATAGTCTTTAAAATACAAAACCAAAATGAAATAGGAGAACTGGGTCGGCAGTCTCTACGGTCACTTCTACGGGTTATATAATGTTTTACAACCCGTAATCAGGGCTTCGTGGATTCATTCAGCAATTCTGGGGACAACTTCTACGAGACCCATCTATGGGTCAGATAACGTTCTACTGCTCATAAAGGGTTTTGTCTGATAACTTTTCAACAACTCCCCACTTTCTGATCCTCAAGGCATGACACCAAGTCTATGGCTTCTAGAAACATTTATGGCTCATCTGCTTGATCGTAGACACAACTTCAAAAAATCATCCTTCACTAGAATTTTCTATGAAACTAACTCTACGGCCCATGGAATTTCCCAAGACCCATAAATGGTCTCGTAAAACCACAAATTCTGCAATTTCTGCACACTTAGCCTAAAAACCATGCCAACTATGTACTTGCAAAACAAACATAAAAACACATAAAATCTACTAACATCACTTTGAGAAAACACGAAATTCCAAGTTTTAAGCTTCAAATGTGCTGTCTTTTGACAGCACATCAACACCCTCAATTTAAAATTGTTGCTTGTCCTCAAGCGATGAGTCAATCTACATAAGCAATACAATAACACATCAACCTAATGGCATACATCATATCAAACTCAAGCACATATACCCACAACACTTTTAAAAGCACATCAGATAGCTATCAAGCAAACCAATACAGACCAACATTTTAATAGTGCAACTATGACAAACAAGGCAGTTATCAATAAGGAACATTCACTGATTTAGTCTAATATCAATAATGTAATACATGTGCCCTCACAGAAAGAAGTCCAATATCCTTCTCATGTGATATTTTCATATTGAATGCTGAATTATGCAAAATCACTCACTCTCATAAAAGAAATAAAAATACCATGCTCAATACTATATGCTTGACCCTATACTCATGACTAAGACCTTTGACTACTTGGACTAGGATCACTTTAGGACTTTATTGGCTTGTAACGTAGGATTAGGGGGGCTTTGGTATGATGTTTTGGAAATATAATGACTAACGGCCCTCCTTGACACTATGTTTCCTACACCTTTGCCCTACCAACACTATCATTTTTCACCTCATTCTCCCTTTCTCCTTTTTCAAGATTTTCTGGGTGCCTTATTCTTATTTTTCAGCTCTTTGCCTTTGTTTTCACAACATTTTATTTCTTCTTAGCTTATTGATTAGGCATCAACTCATTTTTTCTTGTATCGAGAACACACTTTTACTCCTTTTTCCATGTATCACTAGCTTCCCCCTCATTTTGGTTTTACCCTTACACCAGCCACCCTCAACTTAGGCTTTTAGCCTGAGTTGAGGGGTACAATATCCAACCTAGGAACCATGCCACTTTTGGTAGCCACCCTCAACTTAAACTTTTTGCCTCAGTCAAGGTGCACGATGTTCAAGGACGGTCTAGGCCCAATTTTAAGATTTTACATCTAACAAGGCTAGGCAACTTAGGTTTTTTACAAATAGAAGGGTACATGCAAGGCTAAAACATTGGGATCAAGAGATACTTTACACATTTGGTTGGTTATTTAGGCTAAGTGGTCTAATATGAACAACGAACTAAGACCCTTTCCTAACCAGTTAACCTACAGTCTGAGTCAGAGTAAAAGGGAAAGTTCTGATTTGAAGCACAACATATGATTTTAGCTAGAAGATGACGCACACATGACACTGACTACATTATTAACAAAGACTCTCGTATCATGCTTTTCATCACAATTTATCCTTACTTATCAGTACAAGCACCGTCAAACAATCAAACATGCATGGTTTCTATCAAGAATTAACTAACAAAATTTTGGTTGGTATCATTTTTCACATAAAACACAAAAACAAACATATTCCATAGATATTAATACTACATGCTAATAATACTACCTACACATCCTAAACATGCTGGTTCAATAGAAATTAAATATCCTTGGGGAAAAAACAACACATGCAAGAAAAATTCTAAGATTCAAAATTTGGGATAGTTATAGGCCAAAATTCCTCAGACTTCACTGAAGCCTATAACTACCCACACCCCATCGAACAAGACTTGCATTATCCTTAATGCAAAGAATATAATAATAAAGCACAGGGGTAAAAAAGAAAATACTTTGGCACCTAAACGACGATCTCTAGCTGAGTCTGGCCACCCTCAACCTGCCTGGTGGCCTTCTCAGTAGTAGAAGCATGTCCAGAGGGGCTAGCACCCCTCACTCTCTGAAGGTCATAAGCCTGCCTTAACTCCTCATCCTATCTCGAGCGTATCCTTCAAGATCTAATCCCTGCTCCACTTGGTCTGGATCGTCAACATGGGCCCTTATCTTGTGGGAAGTCTGTGAGGGGTCCTCAGGGGAAAATAGATCAACCACCGGCACTAAAGGCTTTATCAGTGGGAGCACTACCGGTGCTGCCAAAGCTGCTGTCATATCAGCCTGGAGCTGTTGGATCTCCTACTAAAGGGTCATCATATCAACTGGCAGTGCTGTGCAAAGGCTTGCTGGACCCATCTTTCAAGAGCCTCTATACAGGAATCCACGGGTGTGCGTCTTTCTAGATAGTGGCAATTGTGAACACCTGCATGCGAGCCTCAAACTTTGAAATTGCCTGGTGAACGCAGGTCCTGATCTACTATAGTAATTGAGTCAACGAAAACCACTGACACCTAGACTATGTTAGTCGGTGCTGTCGGTGTTGGCACGACTTCTAGGACAAAAGTAGTAGTAGTAGGCCCCTGCTCCAAATTGACCTTAGTCTGTGGGGTCCTCTCATCAGTAGTAGCAACAACAACTGTGGTGGATGGCTTAGATGGATGCACCTCCACAAACATCTCTAGTATTTGTTCTGGCTAGCGCGGTGCTCACTAGTGGGCAACCGAATTATCCTCAGCCTTGATTAGGCTGATATCCAAATTACTCTGGACCTCTATTAGTGAGTCCGAATGGTGTAGAATCTCCACCCCCAATTTTACACAAGAGTCTATAGATCAAGCACGGGAAGGGCATGTAGGTGGACCTCTTTATAGCCACCTTGTGTATCTGTTCTGCAATGAGGATGGCCCGATCATTCTCATAGCCAACAAAGATGTTGGCAACCAAAATAACACAGATCGACGTAAGAGTATTATCTATAAGTGTGGGCCGGATCCATGATCTTACCACAACTCACCAAAATTTGGCGGGAAGGCTGACTTAGGCCTTCACAATGGGCTCTATCGATGTAGCTATCCATGCAGGGTCCGAGCCATGCTCTACAATTTGGTCAGTAACCCTATCTCATCAAATTGGCCCTGTAGGCCTGATCTCTCATCAAGGCCTGATCCCTGGTTTGCCCCAATCTCGTGTCATACTCTACTGTCGATCTGGGGGTTAGGAACTCGGGCCTGAATAGCATGGGGCATATGGTAGTCTCAAAGATGTTCACCTACTGGCCCGTTACTCGAGTATGTGTCAGTCTGGGCTGAGTGAGCGGCTTTTTCCCCTTAGGAAGAGTGCTGAGAACTGTGGCGGCACATGAAGCATAAAACTCACAATCTATGGCTAGGGAGTGCTTCCTCGACAATCTCACTAGCCATTGGAGCCCGTATCTTCTAATAGTGTCCTACAAGCCAATGACACTGTCCAATCCCGAAATGATGATCTAGGGCTCCTCAAAAATAAACTGGTAAGCCCTGCTCATTCCTCTATATGCCCTCAGTGTAGATGGACCGCATGCCCTCAATGTACCACCAGCTAGATAGAGCATCTAGAGGTGATGGTGATGCCTGAGGTAGTGCAGAAGAGGAGTATGTCTCTAACTCGTCGTCGGACTCTGTCTTGGACTTCTTTTTGGAAGGACTCATATGAATAGAGCTGTTATCTTTATTGCCTCTCTCTTAAGACTAAGAGAGCAAAAAATCCCAAGTCTAGCGGCAGCCCGTGTCTGTGGTCACTTAGTATCTAGGTCAGGCTGGATACTGAGCTCCTCAAGTAAAACACTGACCTCGGGGGTATCCTGATTCCTTGAGGGATCATCCATCAGTCTCCACTGTAGGGCCTTAATCTTCTCTTGTCTTGCCTTTTGGGCCCATAGTGCCTAAAACATACACATTTAGCAAACATGGTTAGCCCCCACAAGTCAAGGAACAAAAAGAAAAAACATTTCAGACTTGGTTACAAATGGATTCATGAAGGCACCTTTACAGGTCGTGGTAAAAAGTACAAGCTATAAAAGGCCCTCGTAGAAGTAGGCTTCTTAAATTTTAGCTACTGGAATTGATCTACGAGATCAGGACTCGTAGAAGATTCTATGAGTTGTAGATTGAGTCATAGCAGTGTTCCAGTGTTGAATTTTTACAGACAAAGATCTATGAGACCTATCTACAAGTCATAGAATATTCTATGGCTCATAGAAGATCTCGTCTGATAGACCTCCGAAATTTCAAGTTTCTGGATATTCATACGAGGGGCAACTACAACTCGTAGAATGTTCCACAGGCTGTAGAAGACCCTCGTAGAGTGAACAACCCAGAAGCTTGATTTTCCAAGCCTATCAAAATAGATCCTAAATGAAAGTTTTAATAATTTATTCAACATTGAAGCAATACATGACACCCCTACATGATTTCAACAAAAACCCAGCACCCCACATGCAATATGTACAAACAACCACATCGAATCTCATTTTACATGTTTTCCATAGCTAACCGACCGCGATTGAATGAATGAACATCAAATTACACACATGTAATCACATATCGATTTTCCAAAAACATAGTCTATTCAAATCAGATGACATGTGACGACATGGTTTTCATATAGCATCATTCAAACAGATAAACCTAGAAACACACACTTCTCCGACTTTTAATACTATTTAAGCATTGCAACCTACTATTCATGATTACATTGTTAAGCATATAAAATGACAGACACATATTCATACCCATATTGCTTGAATTACCATGTCCATCAGTTAATTTCAACCCAATCACAAAAATTTCGATATTTAAAAGGATTTTAGGGCTAAGAATTTACTGAATTGAGTGACAAAGATGTAAAAGTGGAGGGAAGAATCAAAGAGGGTGGAACCCTAGGTCTTGCTAGAGACTGTCAAAAAAGTTGCCGAAAAATGGGTGGTGGGCAGACGCAGGTGGTGAGAAAAAATAGGGTAGGTGTTACCGGGTATTTTGATTAAATTTGAAGAAGAATGAGGTTCAAAATTATTTGACCCCTTTATTTATAAGTTGATCGGGTCGGCTAATATTAATAGGCCCGGGCTCTACAAAACCTGGATAAATGGGCCATAGAAGATTTTATGACCTGTAGATCCTGGTTTCGTGGAATGCCCAAAACCATAATTTTGTGGACTGGGTTTCATGGACTAGTCTACAAGCCGTAGACTTAAATACGACTCGTAGAGTTGGTCGTAGAAACCTCTACACTTTGACAAAAACAAAAGATCTCACTTGGGGTCCATGAGCCCCATTTACGACCCGTAGTTTTATCTATGGGCCATAGAGTTGGCACGTAAACTAGAGTGCACAAAATTTTTCTCATGGGAAGTTTTCTATGAGATAGTGTGTAGGTTGTAGTTTTACATACAACTCGTAGAACTAGTCGTAGAATCACTTTTTGATGATTTTTCAGCCAAAAATGGTTGACTTAGCCATGTACCTACTTATTCTTCAAAGAACACATTGTTACCCTATATACAACTAGTACAATGTCCAAATGTTACACCCAAATGCAAAAAATTAAACTAGATACAAGTCCAAAAGCTAAAAACAAAACAAAACTACTACTATTACATCAAATATCTTGGGTGCCTCCCAAGTAGTGCCTGATGTATTGTCGCGGCATGACATGGGCAACTTGGTTACATCAAACATCACAAAGTGCCCAAACATCTATCTTCAAGTCATCTGGCCTCTTTATTGACTCACAAATATTGAAGACAACTTCTTCGTCATTCAATCTAAATTTGAGTTGGCCAGCTTTCATATCCTCTAGTGCTCGATTAGTGGCTAGAAAGGTCCTTCCCAAGATGATTGGGACTTCGAAGTTGACTTCGCAATTAAGGATCACAGAGTCTGTGAGGAATACAAATTTCTTTACTTTGACGAGAACGTCATAAAGTATCCCCATATGCTTCTTCACTGTGCGGTCAGCCACCAACAATCGCATGCTCGTCAGAGTAGGGGCTCCCAATCCTAACTTCTTGAAGAATGCAAGGGGCATCAGATTTATACTGGCACTAAGATCACACAATGCCCATGCAAACTCCAAATCTTCAATAGTTCAGGGTATGGTAAATGTGCTGGTATCTTCTCGCTTTTGCACCAAGGACCTTGTAGCAATTGCACTGTAATGTTGAAGCTCTTACGAGAGCTCCTGACTCACAGTCCACTTCTTTTTTACCAAGTCCTTCATGAACATCACATACCCTAGCATCTTCTCCAACTCCTCAATGAGAGGAATGTTGATGGAGAGTTGTTTCAGCATAGAGAGAAAGTACTTGAACTTACCCTCCTCCTCCTTCTTTTTGATTCTTTGAGGGAAGGTAGGAAGAGGTCTAGGAAAGGGCTTTAGCTTATATGGTACCTTTGCAGCATCACTTACTCTATCCTAGGTACGATCATCTCTGATTTCTGTATCTTTAACTGCAACTGTCTCCTCATGAACATAATCATCATTAACCGACATAAGAGGATTAATGGTTTGCTTACCACCACAAATAGTCACCTCCATTTAATATCCCTCATTCTTTTGATTTTGAACAGTGTTTCTTGGTAGCATACCTTTATGTTGCTGGTTGAGTTGACGTGATATCTGACCAAACTGCTGCTCTAGCTATTTTATAACAATATAACGAGACTCGATCTTCTAATTAATGCTGGAGATGTCAGACTTCATCCCCCTCAAGGTCTCATCTTACATGTCAACGTTTTTCAACAGTCAATCAAATATCTCCTCAACGTTGGAACTACCAACACCTGAATCAAGATTATGTGGTGGCACATAAGGACCGTTCCTATAACCATCTCTGCATCCTTAATAAACATCTCTATCCTGGAAATTTTTCCTATTGTAGTAACCTTCATGATTGTTCTTTATGAAGGTGTCGTTCCTATTATAGCTTTGACCTTGGTTTCCTCGACCTTGGCGCCAATAGTCATGATTGGACCCTTGGGCGTTGGTCTGGAAGCCCCCCTTCTAATCAACAATAAAGCAAGTGTCCTCCTTATAGTAAGGCTCCTCGTACATGTATGCTCACGAAGGCTGATGAGCAACTGCATTAACTCATTCCTAATTCTGCTTCATCAACAACTCTACATTGGTACTAATCAGAGCAAGCTCTTGCATCATCTCTTCATTAATTTTAGCTTGCACTAGACTAGTACTGACTGCACACAAACTCTTCGTAAAAGGCCTATCTCTTATTCCCCATGCACGATTTGTGTTGACCACACGTTCTAGCTTCTCCATAACCTTTGAAAATGGTTGATTTAAAAATATGCCACCCATGATGGTATCAATACAAGCTTGGCTATTCTCATCTAAGGAACGGTAGAAGATCTCTACCAAGGCATCAAGAACAATCTTGTGGTTAGGGACACTACTCAGACACTTTGAACCTCTCATACGTAGTATTGGTCAAGTCACCAGGAAGTTGCTCGAAGTTGTTGATTTGCTCCTTCAACTTGAACTTCTTCACTCTAGAGAAGAACCTCTCCGAAAAGGCCTTCTGCAATTCATCTCAGCTGGTGATCGAACTCTATGGGAGCTTAGACAAACATAACATTGCATTGCGTGTTAGAGATAATGGGTAGACACGAAGCCCAATAACATTCATAGACAGATTTTTGTTTCCCATTACACTCTTATAGATAAAGACAATGTTGTGTAGATGGCTATGTGAATCCTCTGATGATACGCCCGTGAACAACCCACGATTTTGCAGCATCTGAAGCTACCTACTTGAAACCACAAACTTTGTGTTATCCAATAGTGGTGGTAACACAATAGCTCCAGTAACATTCATAGCCATATGATTCAGCCGATATTGATTCCATTGATTAGCTTCAACATTGAGATCCTATGGCTAAGGATCAATTTTCTCTAGAAGAGGTGGGTTGTTGTCAATGTCATTTTTATTTTGGTTCTAGTTCAGAGCTGCATTAACCATGTTGTTTGCGTTATCCTGAGCCATCCTTCTCAACGTTCTCTAGATCTCTGGGTCAAATGGAGTTGAATGAATGCCTCGACGTCGTATATTGTGCATACACTACACCTGCACACTAAAACAAAAACAAAAACAACAAAAATGTGAAACAAGGAAAATAAGATTAATTCCCGAACTACTCAAATTAAACAAGTCTAGCCGTATTCCCCAGCAACGACGCAAAAATCTTGATGTCGTACAAGCTACACCTCTTTTTTGAAGGCTAAAGCAATTGTTGTCAAGATATATAACTTAACCAAGGTTAGAGTCGATCCCATAGGGAATAGGGTAGACTTAGAATAATTTCAAGGAATTCGGATAGAATAACCTACTTATCCCCCCAAGGGGGAGGGGGTTGTAAAAACTATGGAAAGTAATCCTAAAGTAAGAAAAGTGTGAAATCAGTATGAAGAGTAACAAAGGTATTATGTTTCCCATGATTTCCTAACTCGGTATTACTAGATAATCGAATTCTTTTCTAATGTGTAGCGTGTAGAACAATAAGTTAAGTTTACCAAACCCTTTGATCCAGGTGAGAGGTAAATTTCACTACGCGATTTGATCGATCCCCACGGTGTGACATTACTGACCCTTTCCTACCATTTCAGTACAACCTTCCCTCGATCCAATTGGGTTGATTAAACAAGAAACATCAATCGAATCCCATTAATTAATCTCTTTACCGATTCACTACTACCCTGATCCAGTTAGTTACACTAGGCGAGTTCTAACATTGACCACCATTAAAAAGCATTCAAATTGAAGAGGATTAATTAATACACGTATGCACACTTTCCAAGAAATATGAATTATCTGATTTTACCTTGTTCATTTTTCATGGTTCCCACAACCCTAGATATGGATTTAGCTTCTCATTATTAGTGTAGATGCAAGAATCATGATTTTGAATAACATAATTGAGGTCTTACACAATATAATTAAGAACAATAAATCCAAAGACTTCACGAAGTATCACAAAATTGAATTAAGAACACAAAATAATGTTTCACAAGTGTCTCACAATGTTTCTCTCAAGTTATGTAATGTTCTCTTATTCGTACAAAAGATAACCTAAAAAATCTATTTATAGTATTTAAAATACAAAAATAAAATAAAATAGGAGAACTGGGTCGGCAAGCTATACGGTCACTTCTACGGGCCGTATAATATTTTATAGCTCGTATTCGGGGCTTCATGGATTCTTTCAGCAATTCTGGGGATAACTTCTATGAGACCCATCTATAGGCCATATAAAGTTCTACCGCACATAAAAGATTTTGTCTGATGACTATTCAGCAACTCCCTGCTTTCTGATCCTCAAGGCACGACACCAAGTCTATGGCTCATAGAAATATTTACGACTCATCTGCATGTTTGTAGGCCCAACTTTACAAAATCACCCTTCACTAGAATTTTGTACAAAACAACTTTATGGCCTGTGGAATTTTCCACGACCCATAAAAGGTCTCATATAATGTCAAATTCATCAATCTCTGGATACTTCACCCAAAAATCATGTGAACCCTATAATCCTACAAAACAAACCAAAAACACATCAAATCTACTTATATCGCTTTGAGGACACACAAAATTTCAAATTTTAAACATCAAAAGTATTGTATTTTGACAACACATTAGTTAATAGATTGGCTAAGTATGCCCATTTCATTCCAGTGAAGGTTAAGTAATTGATAGGGAAGTTGGCTCATTTCTACATCAGTCAGATAATTAGATGTCATTTTGTGCCTATTTCTATTATTTCTAACCAATTTCGTTCTTTACTTCTCTGTTTTGGAAAGCCTTAAAGGACGGGTTAGGCACTCATTGGACATTGGTTCAACATTTCACCCTAGACATATGGTCAGTTTGAGAGGGCTAGATCTGGTGCTAAAGGATATGCTCCATGTATGCACGATTGACTTTGGAGCCCTATGGTACCAGCATTTACCATTAGTGGAGATTGCATATAAGAACAGTCACATTTCCAGCATCTAAATGGCTCCTTTTGAGGCTTTGTATTGCAAGAGATATAGATAGCCCATCACTTGTTTTGATTCTATGGCAGTGGATAGCCTAGATATCGATTTGCTCAAAAATTCCATGGAGCATGTTACGTTGATTCAAAGTCAATTTTTTATAGCCCGGAGTCATCAAAAGAGTTATGTTGATAGATAGGTCTAAGCTATAGAGTCATGGATGGTGATTGTGTATGGTTGAGGATTTTCCCCCTTAAGGGTATCATGCAATTCAGGAAGAAGGGCATGCTCAGCCCTAGGTTCACTGGTCCTTTTGAGATCCAAAATCAAGTGGGACATGTTGCCTATAAACTTTCCTTGAAACTTAGTCTATCTTCTTGCATTTAACATTTTATGTTTTGATGCTATGATGTTGCATTCCGGATGAGTCTCATGTAATTTCTCTTGATTCAGTGGAGTTGAGTCCAAATTTGATATACGAGTAAGAGCCTTTAGCCTTTCCAGATATGTATGTTTGGAAGCTCAGGACCATGAATATTAAATTTGTGAATGTTCAGTGGAAACATCAATGGAGACTAAGTTTGACATGTGAATTTGCTACCCTCATCTTTTTGACTCTTTAAGTACGTCATTTGCCTTATGTTCGAGGACAAACATGATTATTAGCAGTGGATAATGTAAAGATTTTGAATGTCATTTTTGGTATTTTTGATAAAAAAAAATACTATTTTACCCCTTTTGATAGTTGCTCCAAGTCCTATTTGATTAGTTTTTAAAGATAGTTTTTGAAAATTCTGCAAAAAGTGGCGTCTTTCCTAAAGACCTAAGTTTTAAAGGCTAAAGATGCTTAATCAAGAGTTTTGGAGTCAATTGGAGATTGAATCTTGAAATAGAATTTCATTGACACCATCAATTTTTGAATGTGAAAATTGTTCTAGGAAAATTGGCAAAATAATATTTGGAGTTGTTATTTACTGAGGTCTGAAGTTCAAAATTAAGTTAAGGTCTGACTTTGGTTTAACTTTGGTTAATATTTGAGTTTGGGTGTTTGAATTATATTTCTAATAGTTCCACTGGTTTAAGAAGAGGTAATTTTAGCTCTGATTGGGATTCAATATATTTTGGGCATTTTGATAGTGTTTTGGCATTCTTAATGCCTAGCTTATCCTAGCTGTGCCTAATCAGATTCTAGGTCAAGGAGACCTCGAATTCAATTTTTGACAATTTCATTGAGTCTAGATCATAGAATTTAGTTGGATTCCATATTCATTTTGTGTTCATGCGGTTCCGATCGAATCCTGAGTGTTGAATTTTAGAGTTTGAGATGATTGTATATAGATGATATTGATGGTGCAATAGGCCTCATTTAAGCGGTTGCTTGATCACCTAAGCGACTATCACTTACGTGAGGGAGAGCTTGCAAAAGTAAAGATCACATAAGTTACCATGCCTTTGCAAATGTAAAAGTTACCACATTAAAGGGATTCACTTAAGTGACATATATGTCGCTTGTTCAACATTTGAGACCTTGAATAAGGGCTTTGTTTTGTAAATGAGACTACACTTTCTATTGGAGAACTTGGGGAACTCGTGAGTGGTGATTTTTCAAATGATTTTCAAGTGAAATCTATTGGATAAGTTATTTGGAATTTTAATCTTCATTACCCATTTATTACTCCTTGTTTTTAATATGAAATTGAGATTTTTGAGTTGAAAATTTAAGGGTTTTTCATGAACTCAAGCTTTATGAAAATGGTAATTATGTTTATTTTAACCCTATTTCAAAATGATTTTCTCTAGTGGATCCCGAATGTCTTGAAGAACATTTTCGTACAAAACTTTTTAGAGTTCATGAACATTTTTTGATATGGGATTTTTGGATAGTTTTGCCTTTTTCCCTTAAATTTTATGATTTTTGTATTGTTGGGCTTAAAATTTAATTGTAAATCATTATTTGATTAAAGAGGATGAACCACTAATAATCTTGGTTGTGAGGCCAACTCATAGGCCACCTCACCAACTCTTCTCAAAATCTCAAATCGGCCAATGAATCTAGGAATGAGCTTACCCCTCTTCCTGAATCTAATCACAACCTTCATGGGTGAAACTTTCAACCAAACACAATCACTAACAGAGAACTCTAGAGGCCTAACTCTTCGATCAACATAACTCTTCTAGCGGCTCTAAGCTATCAAACGTATACGCTTAATCAGTCTAACCCAATCTATGGCATCTCAGAGCAAATCAACACCTAAGATCTCAGTGAACATGAATCAAACCACTCATTGGGGGATCTAAACGTTCAACCATACATTGCCTCAAATGGTGCCATTTGGATGCTGGAATGATAACTGTTGTTATAAGAAAACTCCGCCAAAGGCAAATACTGATCCGAACTATCAGGACCCATACTAGGGCCTATCTATGATACAACGAATGTGACATCTGAAGGCATGCCATCCATGCCTCGTATTCATACCATAAGAATTCATAAGGTAAAATACGTATACATAAGAGAATAAGCAAGCAGAAGTACATAAAGTGAAAATGTCATAGTTCCCAAAAAGGAATGTTTATCAAACCATTAAGGTTCAAGTCATGCCTCTACATCATAGATCTTGACGGGGACTAGCACATAGCTCACTAGCTCAACCTCAAGACATACATCAAAAGAATCATCAAATGATGAACTCTCAACATAAAGGAAACATCATAGGGCTTGTTCTCGAAGCATGGGAACTCACCAACAAGTCTTCAAGTTCAAGATCCGAATCTAGCGACGAAATGGAATAGTCGCCTCATTGTCCATCCCTACATAGTTAGATCATGTAGGAAAAGAAGTATGCTTTAGCATATGGAATGTACTAAAGAAGTAGGTATGCCATGAATTAAAGGACATCACATAATATAAGTATGCATAATCATAATCAATAGGATAAGGACACAATATGTATGAGCACGCAATTTTAAAATCATGAGAAAAAGTATCATCAAATACATTTTTAATTTACATTACATATGTGGGACTAGGATCATAATCGACATATAAGACTATGCAGACTATTACATGAAATCTTGATTTTCACTCTAGACCAAGCTAAGAGGAGTCTACTTAGCTAAGGTAAACTCGATCCTCACCCTATAGGCTCTATTTGAGTATAGTGAGAACTATTATTTGACCCCACCCTTAAGGCTCTATCCTAGCATGGTAGTGTGCATCATATAAGCCAATTGGATCATATAACATACCACTAAGGCATAAAACATGAACATCATTCCTATGGTGGCATATTTTTTTCTAAATTGGGGGCAGGGGAAGGGGAAATGGGGAGGGGAATATAATGTGGGGAATAAAACCCTTACTAACAAGGTGGGAGTTCAGGTAGTCAGCCAACTGAGCTACTAAGATTCCCCCTATAGTGGCACATATTTATGGTACTTGAGGATTTATATAAGGAGCCCTGGAGATAGTCTCATTCACACAAGTCCACTCGGTGCTAAGTCATATCCCAGGGAATAAATAAATCATGAATATACATAACTTTCTACATAGTTCATACTTGCATTAAGATTGTACTTTCATAATTTGTTAATAGTCATGATAGCTTTCGTGAAAACATCATGTCATAAAAATAGTCCATCTACTTTGCTTTCATCATAAGGTGGGTAGACATTCCCACCTTACTATCATCATAAACATTTGAGTTTTGATCACCCTCTTTATCATAGCATCATTATGGGTTTCATAACGTCATCATTGTCATAAAATATGCTTGTACATACTTGAGATCATAATCATGAAAATCCATAGTTTTATCATAAGAGACTAGCGTTAAGTGTGGGTCCATGAATAATTGAGCCAAAACCATACAATTGTGTTGGATTCCTAGAGAAAAGATGCAATTGAAATCAAATTAGATCATTAACAATGGAAACCATATCAAATAATTAAGCCCTAATCCTGCATACTTTGAAAATGCATAGAAAATCATATCCATCGTGTAATTCATCATAATTCATTCATAATTAGTCATAATCGTCATACCGGGATCATAATCCATACATTAGAAATCATAGCTTAAAAGCCCATAAGAAATCATCATGAAATTTATATAAAAAAGAGGTTTTGGATTGGGTTTCATGGATGAAACTAATCCATCAATGAAACCTTATATACCTCAAGTAGAATCCTTAGAATTCAAGAAGAAAATATGAAAATCCTTCCTCAAACCTTCAAGCTTTAGCTTCAATGGAACCTTTGACTTAGAGATTGAAAACCCTTGAGAGAAATTTAGGAATTAAAAAGCTTAAAATAATTTAGGAATAGGTTCTTATAGAGGTTAGTCTGTTAACTCAGTTAGGGTAGCCGAACCAACAAAGTTTAGGGCTTGGATGAATTAGAAATGTAAAAAATACCCTTAATGTAAAACAGCTAGAGCCGTCCATGAAACGCCTCCGACGGGCTGTGGATGCACCTATGGTCCATACCTTGCCTCGTGGAACAGGGTGTCACAAAAGTTGAGCTACTGGAATTGTAGCTTCTAGATCACGAACATGCAGTATGACCCGTCGTTCCAATTATAGGTCGTGAATCCTTCCATAAGTTGTTTCCACACTTAGACAAGATTTGGATTTCCTCAAGGCCTCCACCTGCGAGACCTGTTGATGGGCTGTGGATCATTAAATAGCCCATTTTGTATCACGTATATCAACTTCCAGAAATTCTCAAAATTTTCCACTTGCAGTGGGCACTTTCCACAAATGTAGCTACAACCCGTAGATGCTTCTATGAGTCGCAAAGTGGCTCGTAGGATCAGACCTTCAGCAAAATCCTAAACTTCCAGTTTTCCAAAGCTATAAACATGTGAGCTATTACACTATCTCCCACTTGAGATCATATTTCCTCGAAAGAGACAGAAATACGCTTGAATAGTGTAGGAGTACAACCATCACCATAGCATAAATGCAAAAATGCAACTTAATAATCATTTTCATAAAATCATCAAACTTATTGCATCAAATATCATTTAAAACCAGGTTCATGAGCATGCATGCATGCAACTTAATAAGAGATACACATTCACGAGAATTTCGAAGGAATATCACATTAAGTAGCTTAGGCTTGAATAGAAGAAAAGAGGTAAGAGTATCATTTCATCATGTCAGCCTCAGCCTCCAAAGTAGCGCTTTCAACTTTCTAATTCCTCCATAACACCTTGATAGATACAACCTCTTTATTTCTCAACTTCTTCACTTGTTGGTCTAAAATCTCAATCGATACTTCTTCGTAAGTCAAATATTCCTCAATGGACACATCTTTCAATGTAACAATGGAGTTAGGATCCCCCAAGCATTTTCTTAGCATGGAAAGAAGAAATACCAGATGAACCATAGATAATTCTATAGGAAAATCTAATTCATAAACCACTTTCCCAATTCTCTTTACTATCTTATAAGGCCCCACATATCTAGGACTTAATTTTCCTTTTTATACAAAGCACATCACTCCTATCATGGGGGAAACTTTCAAATACACCCAATCACCTTTATTAAACATTAGCATATAACTTTTGATGACTTTGGGCAACCTTCAACCTTTCCTTTATGACTTTCACCTTCTCCATGGCATCAAGTACTAAACGTGGTCTAATTAAGGACATTTATCCAACTTAAACCATCCCACCGGTGATGTACACCGTCTACCATATAATGCTCAAATAAAGCCATACTAATACTTGAATAAAAATTGTTGTTATAAGAAAATTCAGTAAGAGGTAAGTAATCATCCCAACTTCCTTTGAAATCAAGCACACAAGCCCTCAACATCTCCTCCAACGTTTGTATTGTCCTTTTGGCTTGTCCATCCGTTTGAGGATGAAAGGTGGTATATAGATTCACCTTTATACAAAGGACCGTTTTGAATGACTACCAAAAATGAGAAGTAAATTAAGCACCTCTATCCCATATAATCGACAATCGTACCCCTTGCAACTTTACCAACACATGAATATAAACCTTGACATAATCCTCGGCACCATAAGAAGTCTTTATCGGTAAAAAGTGGGATATTTTCATCATTCTATCCACAACAACCCATATAGAGTCAAATCACTTTTTTTCCCTTAGCAATCCTATGATGAAATCCATGTTCACCATCTCCCATTTCCAAGTTGGTATCTCAATATCTTGAGTCAAACCACCGGGTCTTTGATATTCCACCTTTACTTGTTGACGATTTGGACATTCTGTCACACACCTTGCTATATCTTTCTTCATGTCATTCCACCAATACACTTATCTTAAATACCTATACCTTGCTATGTCTTTCTTCATGCCATTCCACCAATAAACTTCTCTTAAATCTCTCAGAAACATTCATAAGGTAAAAAAAGCATATATAAATAAGCAAGAAGAAGTACATAAAGTGAAAATGTCATACTTCCGAAAAGGGAATGTACATCAAACCATTAAGGTCCAAGTCATACCTCTACATTATAGATTTTGATGGGGAGTAGCACTTAGATCACTAGTTCACCCTCAAGACATACATCAGAAGAATGATAATGATAAAGTCTCCGGATAAAGAAAATATCATAGGGCTTGTTCTCGAAGCATGGGAACTTACCAAAAAGTCTTCAAGCTCAAGATCCAAATCTAGCCACGATATGGAATAATCACCTCGTCATCCATCCCTACATGGTTAGATTATGTAAGCAAAGAAGTATGAGTTAGCAAATGAAATGTACTAAGTATGTAGGTATGCCATGAACCAAAGGACATCACAATAATATCAATATGCATAATTATAATCAATAGGATAAGGACACAATATGTATGAGCATGAAAGTCTTAAATCATGAGAAGAGGCATCATCAAATCCATTCTTACTTTACATTACATATGTGGGAATAAGACCATAACCGACATATAAGACCATGCGGACCATTGCACAAAATCTTGATGTTCACTCTATATCAAACGAAGAGGAGTCTACTTTGCCAAGGTAAACTCGATCCTAACCCTATAGGCTCTATCCTAGTACTGGTGAGAACCATCATTTGACGCTACCCTTTAGGATCTATCCTAGCACGGTAAATGTCCATCATTTAAGCGAAGTGGATCCAATAGCATACCTTTAAGGCAAAAAACATGAAAATCATTTCTATGGTGGCACATAGTTATGCAACTTAAAGATTTATGTAAGGACCCTTGGAGATAGTCCTCCTCGCACAAGTCTACTCAGTCCTAATTCATATCTCACGGAATAAATAAATCATACATATATATAACTTTCAACGTAGTTCATACTTGCATTAAAATTGTACTTTCATAATTCGTAGTCATTATAGCTTTCATGAAAACATCATGTTATAAGAACAATCCATCTACTTTTCCTTCATCATAAGGTGGGTAGACATTCCCACCTTACCATCATCATAAACATTTGGGTTTGCGTCACCCTCTTTATCATAACATCATCATGGCTTTTATAACATCATCATTGTCATAAAATATGCTTGCACATACTTGAGATCATAATCTTAAAAATTCATAGATTTATCATAAGAGACTAGGGCTACGTGTGGGTCGATGAACAATTGAGTTAAAACCATGCAATTGAGTAGGATTCATAGAGAAAACATGCAATTGAAATCAAATTAGATCATTAGCAGTGGAACTCACATCAAATCTTTAAGTCTTAATCATGCATACTTTGAAAACACATATTTTTCTTGAAAATCATATCCATCATGTAATTCATTATAATTCATGCATAATTAGTCATAATCATCATATAGGGATCATAATCTATACAATAGGAATCATATTTTAAAAGCCCATAAATCATCATGTGATTTTGATAAAAAGGGGGTTTTGGATTGGGTTTCATGGATGAAATTAATCCATCAATGAAGCCTTGCATACCTCAAGTAGAATCCTTAGAATTCAAGAAGAAAATATGGAAATCCTTCCTCAAACCTTCAGGCTTTAGCTTCAATGGAACCTTTGACTTAGAGAGAGAAATAGTGAGAAACCTTGAGAGAAATTTCTTTGAAAGACTTAGCAATAGGATCTTATAGAGATTAGGTCAGTTAAGTCAGTTAGGGTAGCCAAAGGATGTAGTTTAGGGATTGGAGGAATTGGGAATGTCAAAAACACTCTTCATTAAAAACTGTGAGAGCCGTCCACGTAACCCCTCCTATGGGCCATGGATGCACCTACAGTCTGTACCTTGCCTCATGGAACTGGGTGTCATAAAATTTGAGCTACTAGAATTGCATCTTATATGTCATGAACATGCTACACGACCCGTCATTCCACTACGGGCCATAAATTCGTTCGTAAGTTGTTCCATAGTTAGATATGTTTTGGATTTACTCAAGGTCTATACTTATAAGACCTGTTAATGGGCCATGGATCCTTATACTGTTTGTTTGGTATCACGTAATTCAAACTTCCAAGAATTCTCAAAATCTTCCACTTTCACTTGGAACTTTCCACGAGTGCATCTACGACCCGTGGATGCTTCTATGGGCCGTGGAGTGTCTCATAGGATTAGACCTTTAGCGAAATTCTGAACTTCCAATTTTCCAAGCCTATAAACATGAGGAGTGTTACACCAATGGGCCCCAAAATCAATCACATAAGCCCACGACATGTCCTCTAACACTTGAATAGTGTGGTTGGACTGTCCACCAGTCTTGGGATGAAAAGATGAGCTCGAATCCAAACGAGTGCCCAAACCATGTTGTAAAGCCTGCCAAAAATGTGAAGTAAGCATAGACCCTCTGTCTGATACTGTGGATACTGGAACTCCATGTAATCTGACAATGTACCGGATATACAACCTAGCCATCTTCTCCACACTTTACCTATTCTTCACAAATAGAAAGTGAGCCGACTTGGTCTAATGATCAACAACCACCAAAACTGAATTGAATTTTCCCAGGGCTATGGGAAACACTGTGACGAAGTCCATAGTCACCCGCTCCCATTCCCACTCAAGAATGGGTATCCTCTGCATTGATCCACTGGGCTCTGGTACTTATACATGACTTGTTGGCAATTGAAACACGTTGCCATGAAGTTACCTATCTCCCTTCTCATCTCAAACAACCAATAATGCTATTTTAGATCATGGTACATCTTTTCTAGACCCGGATGAATGGAATACTTAGCACAATGTGCCTCCTGTAATATCAATCCCACCCAATTCCCAAAATTAGACACACAAACTCTCCAATTTATCCTCAAAACACCGTCAGAATCAATAATAGCCACCTCTGCTTCATCCCTCAACTCCTTATCACGAATCAAGCATAACTAGGATCCTCAAAATGATGAGAACATATATGATCAAGCAAGGAAGTTCTAACCTCTACAAAAGTGAATATACTCTAAGGAGGATAAAGTCTAACCGAACCTTTTGTTTAGCAATTGACTAAACCTCCAAAGCTAAGGGCTTCTCCACAACCCTCAAGACTGACGCGCTCCCCATACTAGTAGCTTTCCGGCTCAAAGACTCTACCACTACATTAGCCTTCTCGGGGTGATATATAATAGAGATATCATAATCTTTAAGAAATTCCAACCACCTACGCTGTCTCATGTTCAAATGACGCTGAGAGAAGATGTATTTGAGACTCTGTTGATCGGTAAAGATCTCACAATGCACCCCATAAAGATAATGTCGTAACAACTTAAAGACAAACACAACCGCAACCAACTCCAAGTCGTCGGTAGTGTAGTTTCTCTTATACATCTTTATCTTTCTAGAAGCATAAGTTATCACCTTCCCTCTCTGCATCAATACACCACCCAAACCCATACCGAAAGCATCATAATATACTACAAATGGCACTCCCTCCTCAGGAAAAGCATGAATATGTGCTGAAGTCAACAAATCCTTGAGCTTTTGAAAGCTCGCCTCACACTTCGACCACTAAAATGCCACATCCTTTTGAGTCAGCCTAGTCAATGGGGCTGCTATAGAGGAGAATCCGTGAATAAACCATTTATAATACCCTTCCAAACCGATGAAACTCTGAATCTTAGTCACAGCAGTAGGTCTGGCCCACTCACGAACAATTGCTACCTTTTCTGGATCTACCATAATACCCTCTTTTGTCACCACATGGCCAAGGAAAGCCATAGAGTCGAACCAAAACTCACACTTTGAGAACTTTTCATACAACTTCTCTTCCCACAACCTCTGAAGTACCATCCTCAAGTGATGAACATGATCGACTTCACCTTTGTAATAAACAAAGATATCATCAATAAACGTGATCACAAATTTGTCCAAGTAGGGTTTAAACACTCAATTCACTCCATAAAGGCAGCTGAGGCATTAGTCAACCCGAATGACATAACCATGAACTCAGAATGCCAGTAACAGAGCCTGAAAGCTATCTTCGAAATGTTAGACTCCCGAACTCTCAACTGATGATAGTTCGACCTCAAATCAATATTGGAGAATACAGAGGCACCCGACAACCGGTAAAAAAATATCATCGATGCAAGGCAAAGGATTCTTATTCTTGATGTTCATTTTGTTCAGCTGACAAATACACATAGTGTTATCCTTCTTCTTCACAAATAGGACAGGAGCACCAAATGGAGATACGCTCGGACAAATGAATCCATCTTCAACAAATTCTCCAATTGCTCCTTTAACTCCATCAACTCAGTCGTATCTATCCTATAAGGGGAAATAGAAATGGAACTTGGTTCCCAGCTCTAGATCAATAACAAAGTCAATATCACGATCCAGAGGAACACTAGGTAAGTCAGTTAGGAGTACATCTGGGTGCATTGAAAAAGCTATCATGGCCCTGTCTGAGTAAATCTGGATTTGTCAACACTGTCAGATGCTGGGATGGCTGCATGAACCACACGACCCTAATGGTCGTGCCTCTAAAACTCCCAGCCCCATGGCAGGCATGCACGAAAATAAATGTGTTGACAAAATCTCTTTCCGCCACCCTGTCCACCATGTCTGATGTGCTCTATCTTGCAAGCATAATTCACCATAATAATCCCTTGGAGGAGCGACGAATGCTCTCAAACTCAGTAGGGATGCTGGACAAGGAGTATCTAGACAATGTATGAAACCTAGCCTCATAGTCTAACACTATCATAGAACCTTGATGAAGTCTGTCAAACTTATCCTGGTGGCTGTCACGAAGGCTATATGACATGAACCTCCTAGGAAATACCTCTGTAAACTACTCCCAAGTCATCATTGGAGATCGAACAGGTCTGCAAGCCAAAGCTAACCTCTACCACTTTTTAATCTCAGGGGAGCTAGTCGTAAAAAATGCTAAAAACTCTTTGGCTCAGCAGTGGACATAGTAGGACTAGCATAAGATTCGGGAACCAAAAATCTAGGTGGTGCAATAGATAGAGCAATAGCTCATCCCTAAAACTATGAACCAGGACTCAACCGAGATGTCTAAGACAGAATTCTAAAAGTCTTGGGAAGATCTGTTCGCACTAAGAAAGGATCTATATGGATCATAGTTGACTCAGCTGGAGCCATAGAAGGGCCAGCCGGTGTTTTAGAAACTGGTGCATTAATAGTAGTTAGGCTAGAGGCTCTCTCTGTAATCTAGACAAAACCCACAAAAGCAACTCCTTAATCGAGGGGGTAGCATCAGGGATGATGGTGGTGGAACCTTACCACTAAGATCTTTAATAGACAGAGATCTTTAGTGGAATAAAAGCACCTACCTCTTGCAGATCCCTATGCTTGATCTATAGGGAGGAAACAAAGTACGGGTGAGCTCACCGTAGTGTACCAAGTAGGTTCAACCGACTGGGTAAGAGAAATTAAACAAGCATGTAATAACTATGAGTATATACCACCTGCATCACAAGGTTAGTACATGATATAAACATAAATAAGAAATGTATAAGACAGTAAGTACAATATATGATGCAATGCATATGAAATGTATGTATGCAATGGCGTCGCAGGTCATGTATGAGGTGGAATCATGACCGTCGCAGGGCCGATGTACGCATCTATTAGGCCGAAGCTACCAGATAGTGGGGGCATGGCGGACCATGTACTTAAATATCTTAAGGCATCACTGGCCATAAACAGAAGTTTCTCGAGGCGTAGAAGGCCCCATACTAAAGTGTCTCAAGGCGTCACGACCTTATATTGTAATGTCTCATTGTATCACAATATCTGAAGTGATACAAATGCAATAAGATTGCACATATCAATAAAATCATTCAAGTACAAAATATGTGCAAACCAATGCATCTAGTCAAGTATGAGATATGTGCATACTAATGCAACTAGTCAAGTATGAGATATCTGCATATCAATGCAACTAATCAATATGAGATACGCACATACTAGTGCAATCGGTCAAGTATGAGATATGTGCATACCAATGTAGCCTTTCAAGAATATATAATAGCAATATAAATGACAAATGATATGTATAATAGACACCACATCAAAAAGGCTATGACAAGTACATCAACAGTTGCCCCAATATCATCAATACATCTCATATCATCACTCTCTCTTCAATAATCAAAATGTCAATGAACACAGACTTTGTAAGTCCCCAATTAAGCTCATAATCTCAAATTTGTCACAATTATCATCATTTTAACGCAATACTATTTGAATCCCATCACAAGTCTCATATTATCACAATAATATCTAGAATTGTCCCAATTCTCATAATTTCATCTTAATTTATCAATAGGATTGCCATTTACTCAAATTTTGTCATAACCAACATGATATTTCCATCAAAATTCTATCATAACATGCCAATAATTCATTAATCAATCTAAATCTTACAATTATCATATGAGCATGACCCATGACTCAAATACAATCTCAAAAAGATTAGCCGAACATACCTTAATGCCAAAACTGCACTCGAACAAGCTTCCAATTAACTCAAATCTCCAAATGATCACTGAATCGATTAACCAATGTTAAAAATAGATAGTACGCATCAAGAGGTGCATTTTGATATTCATATTAGCACGAATTATGCATAGGGGCAAGCTGGTAACAATTTAGGGCTAAAATTCAAAGTTCCCGAATCTAGAAATTGTCTTTAAAATAAGGTTCTACATGAAAAATTGGGTTTTTAGTTGAAAATTCCACCAAAATTGAATTCAAATTGAAGGAGAAATCACCATTTAAAGTTTCAAAATCCCTAATTTTTGACATTCAAAATCATGTAATTTAAAAGAAAATCAAGATAAAAGTCATGAAAAGTAATCAAAACGATGTTAGAAACACTTATCCATGAGAATTCTTCAAAAATCTTCTTAAAAAATATCCCAAAAGTTTGAAAGGTTTAAAAATGGAATAAAATGGTGTGTTTTGGATATATCACTTTCCAGGTAAGAATTACACTCCACGAATATGGGTGGGGTCCCATGAACATGGAGAGTTAGGGAAATAATACTCTACAAAGTGGAACAAGGCCTGCGAATGCGGAGGCCTTGACCATGACTGCGTAGAAGGAATGTGACTTCACTAGCAATCCTTTGCACTAACAATCTCAGTTATAACTAAAACATGAAATGGGCACTCGGAACTCATTCAGAATCATAATTTCAATGACCAAACATGTACTCATACAAGAACGGCAATCCAGACTCAACGAAATAATATGAGTTCGATTTTGAAGTCTCCACGACATATTTACCAATGCAAGTCATATAAACTAGTTTAAAACTCAAAATACCAAAACTGCCATCAGCAACTTCAAAAATTATGACGAGACCATTGTTAGCATTAGTTCCACCATCTGGAATTACTAGAACGTTCCGATTCGAGCTTCAATACTCCAAATATTGACCAAAGTCAAACTTTAGCTCCAAAAACAACTAAAAATGTAAATTTGGAGCTAGTAACTTTGTTTTGACTCCAAATTCAGTTTTGTAACTTCTCCTAGATTAGATTCAATATTTCGGAGCAGATGGAATTGCAGATTTCTAATCCGACATCGAAAACTCAAAATGGTACAAAAAATCACTTTTTCAACAACTTAAGCTTCTAAAAATGCCAAAACTCATATTTTCAACTTCTAAAACTCATGATTTTATTTCCAACCATACATATAGTTTAAAATAGGTCCAAAGAAACTTATAAAAGGGTAAAATAGTAATTTTTGCATATAAGCTCAAAAATGACCAATCAGGTCATTACATTCTATCGGACTTGAAGGAGTACCATTTGTTTTTCTACTTGTGTTTAGATCTTGTTACTAGGTACTATGTAGGTTGGTACTCATTCTTACTTCTACACTTTTATATAGGTTATGAGCCCAATTTCAAGCTTAAAAATGACCAACCAGGTCATTACATTTTATTAGACCGGAAGGAGTACCTTTTTCTCTATTCTCTACTTGTGTTTAGATGTACATGCTAAGTACTTTGTAGGTTGGTAATTATTCTTATTCTACACTTTTATATAGGTTATGAGCCCAATTTTGGTTGATGGTTTTCTCATTTTTAGACCGAGCTTGAGATAGTCTGAGATGTAGCAGCTTGTTTACTTTGACATACTCCTTAAACTTGTACTTATCTACTATTTTTATTTTATTCGAGAATCAAAGACATTGTGGCTTGTATAATTTTTTAATCAGTTATAGTAGAGGCTTACATTCATAAACATTTAAATGAAAAAGGAGATAGTGATATTGAGCTGGGCGAGTTGGCACATTCCGAGAGTCATCGAGATTTTGGTTATTGCAGGTAGTTCAGAGTTGAGGAGGTTAGAAGGGCTATTAGTAGGATGAAGAGAGGGAGGGCGCTCGGACCGGATGAGATTCTGATAGATTTTTGGAAGAGTATGGTCAACGATGGCATAGAGTGGCTGACTAGACTGTTCAATACTATCATGAAGATGGCCAAGATGCCTGGGGAATGGAGGAGGAGTACAATGGTCCCATTGTATAAGAACAAAGGTGATATTCAAAGATGTAATAATTACAGGGGTATTAAGTTGTTGAGTCATACTATGAAGGCATGGGAGAGAGTGGTGGAGATGTGGGTGAGAAAAGTAGTTTCTATCTCAGAAAACCAGTTTGGATTCATGTCAGGACAGTCGACTACTGAAGTGATCCACCTTGTTTGGAGATTAGTGGAGAAATACAGGCAAAGTAAGAAGGACCTTTATATGGTGTTCATTAATCTTGAGAAGGCCTATGACAAAGTCCCGAGGGATGTCCTATGGAGGTGTTTGGAGATAAAAGGCGTCCCTATGGAATATATTAGAGTGATAAAGGACATGTACGATGGGGCCATAACTCGGGTAAGAACGATGGGAGGAGACTCTGAATATTTTCCTGTTCAGATGGGACTTTACCAAGGATCTGTGCTGAGCCCTTTTTTATTTGCCTTGGTGTTGGATGAGCTGATGCGATCTATCCAGGTGGAAGTCCCATGGTGTATGTTGTTTGCAGATGACATAGTACTGATTGATGAGACCCGGACCAAAGTTAATGATAGGTTGGAGGTTTGGAGACATGCTTTGGAGACCAAAGGATTCAAACTGAGAAGGACCATACTTGGAGTGCAAATTCAGTGTTGCGAGGGATGAAGCAGACATTGATGTGAGACTTGCAGCTCACCTTATCCCCAAGAAGGAAAGCTTTAAGTATTTGGGGTCTATCATTCAGAGTAGTGGGGATATCGACGATGATGTCACACATCGTATTGGGGCGGCTTGGACAAAATGGAGGTTGGCCTCTAGAGTATTGTGTGATAAGAAGATACCACCTAAACTCAAAGGTAAGTTCTACAGAATGGTGGTTAGCCTCGTGGATGGACGAAAGAAGGGAAGTTACAGAACGGGGCAGTGAAGGCTCGCGAAGTAGACAGCAAGCAGCAAGCAAGAGCTTCTCAGCCCCCTAACCTTTCTCTTTTTTTTAGAATACTTCTTTTTTTAAGAAGGTAAGCTTTGAAGCTGGCTGCTCTGCTATACTATACTAGTTGTAGGGCGCTAGCGCTTGACTAATATAATAGAAAGTAAAGGGACTCTAGCTCCGTAGCTTGTGTCGCCTACATAGGGTAGAAAAGAATGCTTTGCATGAACATCTCAATGTCCAAGATAAAAGGAACGAGGGGAAGAATCGGCGAGGCGAGTGTTCTCAAAGAGAAAATCGTGATGGAAAAGCGTGAGGAGAATTCGAAACTCGAGATATGCAAAATAAAAAGACTCCCTGGGAGATGATATTCTTTGTTTTAGGTCTTGATAGATTTTTCTATCGATTGAAGTTATTACGCTGGCTGATTAAATCCGCCCCCTTCTTAGTCAATGGGGCACAACAGGTTCGGCATCTACTACAAAAGAGAGAATCCACTTCAGATAACCACGTCTCTGCTAGGCAGCATGTGGAATGGCCGAGAGCGGACCTTTTTGGATATATAATCCAAGTCGAGAGTAGAGTTACAGGAAAAGCCGTCTGATGGAAAACGACTTTCACGTTCGGTTCAGAGAGCACTTTTTTGGTTGAGAATTCCTCGTTCCCTTTCGTGTGAATTCCCCAGCGGGGTAAGCCCTTCGTCGCTGCGTTCCGATCGATAAAATCCTCCGAGTGACTGACGACTCGTGAGCTCGCAGGGCTCATAGGATGGGAAAAGCCCTTCTCTTCATTTCATTATTTCATTGACGGGTTTTCACGAGGTAAGTCAGTGGAAGCAAACGGGCAATCGGCTGCCTAAAGGACCCCCTTTGTGGTTGAAGGCTAAGTTCATTCTTCGATATATCTCACTCCGCTATGCTAGAAGACTGAGCAGCTTCAGTTTATTACCAACCTCGGGTTCAACAACTATTGGGTAAAGCCTAAACCTTACTCCTTTCCTTCTATCGGAACTGGCAACAGATCTCTAGATTTGATGCAACTAGAAGTCAGTCGATTCCGTCTGAGAATGGTTTCAGTCCAAACCCTTTTTGTCGAGTGAAACTCCGCTTCTTAAGAGCTTATTTGGACAGACTCACTCCCTTACTCGCTTTCTTATATTCCACTCGCTTCCTTTGGAAAAAGAGTCAGAACTGATAGTCATCGCCTAGATGTTTTAGTTAGGGACCTATCTTCTTCTGTCCCTATCTTCAATCTTCAATGCTAAATTCCTGAAGTTACTTTGAAACATCAACATCATCAAATACGACTACTGAAACTGCTACTTCCGAATCCCTGGGATGAACTGAAACTGAGTCTGATTCCACTTCTTTCCTTTAGCAAGTAATTCATCTATCTATTTGACTCTCTCAGTTGGTTAGCTAGTGTCATTGTCCTTCTGCTTCTTACGAAGGACCTAGGCATGTCAATGGAATAAGCCGACGACCTAATTCAACTTAGAAGAGCGAAAAGAGAAGACATAGGGAATAAGGATTCAAACGTCGTATTCTATACGTAATGAAAAGATACGTATAGAGAAACTCATTTCATTGCCAAAGAAAGCCCTTTGCTGAGAAGGTATCACACGAGGATATCTAAAAGAAAATAAAAGAACGCAATAGAACACCCTTTCTGACATCAGGAGATGAAAGCTTCAAGCCAATCGGGCGGGCGTCGAATGAAATAGGTAGCCGGGTTCTCTTTCTACAACCCTTTTGAATGGATGAGTTTAGAAGGCTGCCGGATAAGTAGAGCCTTTCAAAGAATTGTTGAAGCAGCCGGGCATCCACGTAGGACCTGTTGCGAAGTCTTCCCTACTCAAGGGAATAGAGCGATTGTTGCAATCAGAGAAGCCAGCCCCGACTGTGCATCGTCAATAGCTCTAAGATCACATCGGATTCTAACCCTAAGGTGACTTCACTCCCTTTAGAGAGGATTAAAGACTAAGAAAGGCAGGAGAGAGGGAAAGAAAGTAAGAAGTCATCGTCGCATCATAGCGGGTTAAGAACTTAGGCTTAGTGAATCCCCACTCAAACATCGTATGTAATGGTTGGAAATCCTCTCTGTTAAAAGAAAAGCGGATCTTTCTAAATGACTTTCTGAAGCAAAGACTAGAAAACGAAAGAGAGAGAAGACAGTCAGTCCAGCTAGCAATTGAGACCTTCTTCGTTGTATGAGGTAGAGTGTTGGCCAATAAACAAATGTACATATTCAGAAGATGCAGGTCGCAGAAATGAGGATGTTAAGATGGATGTGTGGTCACACAAGGAGTGATAAGATTAGGAACGAGGTCATTCGGGAGAAGCTAGAGGTGGCCCCTGTAGCTGATAAGATGAGGGAAGCGAGACTGCGATGGTTTGGACATGTACAGAGAAGGAGTACCGATGCCCCTGTTAGAAGGTGTGAGAGGCTAGATTTGGGAGCTATATGGAGGGGTAGAGGTAGACCAAAGAAGTATTGGGGGGGGGGGGAGATGATTAGATATGATATGGTGAA